>OY728129.1:913554899-914755389 GCA_963277665.1 Viscum album | reverse complement strand
CAGACCGCGTAGGGCAGAAAGGTCCATGGGAGAAGTGGTATGTGGTGAAGGCTATACCACATCAAACATTTGGAAAATCTCATATTAGTGGATTTTTTAATCTATTTTCTTATATAAAGGATGGTTAATCATGTCATTTAAGAGAGTGATATTTTCATAAGAAAACATCTTTTCTCTAGGAATTTGGTAAGTTCTAAAATTGGTTCATGAAGGAGAATTTTAAAAGGGTAAAGTAGTTCATGAGGAGAATTTTGTGAAAGGAGAAGAAGCAAGTTGTGGAAGGATTAATCCACGGTATAAAGAATTCTAAAGAAGTAGAATCTTTATGCAAAGGCGTTTCATGGTGATGGTATGTGGAGGTGGTATGTGAAGGTTGAAATAGTGATAGTTTGCGAAGTAGGGGTGGTTGACGGAAGAGGTGGCTCATGAATCTTATGTGTTATGTGGTGCAATGCAGCTCACAGAGGAAGAAGGTTGTTTGTGAAGATTCTTAAACAATTTGTGAAAGAAATTTTCACTAACTAACAGTATGAAGAAAAGTTGATTTCATCTACGGTTGAAAAAGTGACATCAACAGAGTATATATCTACAGTCGAGGATGTGTTATTTCATGAAAATGAAGGGACCTTAAAGTCCCTGAATTGTGAGTGGATTCCTTTCAAGAGCAGTGAGCAAAGGAAGAGGAAGATGGTGATCCTTTCCACCATCAGTGAGCTAGATAAAGAGACATAGGGAGTGAACCTTGGGAATGTAGTGAGCAGACCTTAAATCTTGTAAAGGCATTGAGCCTGGGCATAGAAGTGATCTAGCCCAAACATCATTATTAGTAGTGATATTTAGTGAATTTGGTACAATCAGAACATTTCCATTGTATTCTCCTTGGATGTATCCCAGTGAGGGTGAATCAAGTAAAAATCTCTATGTCCCTGTGCTTTCTTTATTGATTTACTTTCAGTTCATTATCATCAAATAAAATTTTAAAGGACACAATCAAAATTAACATTAAAAGAGAATAATAAGTGACCATTATAATAAAGAGTCCAATATCCAGTGGAGTGGGAAGAAGTTCGAAAAGAATATCCATACCTTGATTCACCCCCCCCCCCACCACCACCACCCCCCCCCACACCCCCACCCCCACCACCTCCACCCCCCCACCCCCCCCCCCCCACCCCCACCACCACTCAGGGTATCTAGGACACTTTTGAACCTAATAAAGTTCCGTGTAGTGGATCAAAAAAGTCATCAATATGGGGAAGAGGATACTTATTCTTAATTGTGATCTTGTTCAGCTCCCAATAATCAATGAAGAATCGCATTGATCCATATTTATTTTTAACAAAGAGAAAAGGTTCACCCCAATATGAGACACTTGGCCGAATGAATCCCTTATCAAGGTTCTCTTGGAGTTTCTTCTTCAATTCTTATGACTCAATAAGATCCATTCTATAGGGAGCCTTTAAAATTGGTGTGGCCCTAGGTATGAGTTCTATTGAGAACTCAACTTTATGTTTTGGTGGAAGGCTAGGAAGCTCTTCCAGAAAGACATCAATAAATTCCAACATGATAAGAATTCATTAATTTCAATTTTCTCCCCAACCATTTGAGATAAACGCCCCTTCTGAATAGGAATTAAGACACATACAATAGAAGTGATCTTCATCGAAAGTTCGTAATTATCAACACATTGATTGATGATCGTATGTTGGTTTGGAATATCAAATGTAACTTACCTTTCTGGATAATTGATGTTGAATTTATGTAAATAAATCCAATACATGACCAAGATAAGATCAAATTCAACCATAAGAAGAATGAAAATATTTAAAGGAATAAAATTCTTGCCAACATCAACTGGAGAGGAATCATAGACTTGATATGTGATCATCAATCCATTAGGGGTTTTCACTTCTAATTCTATATATAATAATTTGGGTAACATCTTGATACCCTTATAAAATTTTTTAGAAATAATGGGTATATCTAAATTCAAATGATACATTAATAGTTATATAGTGGATGGTAAGTATACCTTTCACCGCATTGTTATCACACCCCTCGTTATAAATAGTGATCACATGAGATTTTTATTTTTATCTTGTCTTAAGAGGTTGATGACATCAATCATCGTCATTAACCTTCATATTTGGTATTTGGTTAACATAATGTTTTTACTCCTTGTATTTGAAACACTAGAGTGTGGGTGGTGCATTATGTGTATATTTCTCTCTATTCCAATCATTATAGAACTTATTTCCATCACTTCAGCAATCAATTTCCTGATGACCATCATTTCCATATTTAAAATATTTACTAGTACCCATAATACAATTTCCTTCATGCTTATTCCCGCACTTTTAGTATAAAGTAAAAATCATCTTCTTCTCTCTATGATTCTTAGATTTTCTTTTGAATTCCATTTTTCTCTTCTTATCAAAACCATGAGATTGATACATAACTCCAAAATCCATTTCCATATTGATATCACATCAAACAATCTCTTCATAGATTTTGAATTCTATTATAGATAATGCCCTTCAAAGACTTAGTTTTAATTCATTAAATAATTGATCGACCTTACTTTTAGGTTGGATGATAATACTATAAACATACCTCACAAGTCTTGTAAAATTTGACTCATAGTTACCAATGGATTCATCATCCTTTTGTTTTATCTCAAGAAACTCATTCTCCATATTCATATGGAGAATATAAGGAAAGTAATAATTGAAAAATAAGTTCTTAAACTCATCCCAATCCATGGACTCAATTTTATCCCATTGCCACGTATTCTTGATAATATTCTACCATTGATCTACTTCACCTTCTAAACGGTACACATCCAAAATGACTTTTTCATGTTCCAAACACTTTATAATGGAAAATATCTTTTTAGTGGTGTTAATCCATTATTCATAAACTTGTGGATCCTAAGAAATGATGAAATAATGTGGGTGTTGCCTCATGAAGGACTAAACAGAATGTTATTACCTCACTTGTTCATTTGGAATCTCAGCATGATTCATAGCTTGAGAAATTTGTGTGAGCATAACAATGATATTTTTCATTCTAAATACCATAACATTTGGATGCTCAATAGGATAATAATTTCATTATCTATCACACTTAGCATTAACATGGTTTCTTTAGGTTCCATCCATTGGATAAAACCAAAAATAATAGTGTATGAAACAATAATCATGATGGGGAACCATAAAATCATGAAAAATTACATATAGGATGTATAAATCATTACACCTTCTTTAGTTTATTATACCTTAGGTTTATCCTAGGTCATTTATATTCATCATATATTTCAATTCTTCATTATGGTTTGTAAAGAGTTTGTGAAATTCCAAAGCATATCCCCAAGGAGTGTCAAACCAGGTGTGCAGAAAATCAAGTTTTTATGAACCATGTAATGATCAAGTTAAGCTCAATGGACCCTTTTTGGAGTTATTACCACTAGGTACCTCTCTACCAGATCCACATCTACTCTTAGTATCCAGACAGGGATGTGATTTCTTGAAAACCACTCGCTCCATCCTTTACCAAAATTCTAGGAAATTTTCCTATACTTGGGCTCATCCTTAGACTTATACTTAGACATTTAATTAGGGATATCACTAAGGTTTTCTCATACTGTTTTCTAAAGGTTAACTAAACCTATCCTCTAATACCTGCTATAGAAATCCAGGTGTATCATATATAGATATTACATCATTTTTTATGAATATACATTACATTACACAAACACACACTTGAGGACCATAATAGTTTAGTGTATTTGGAAACTGAGAAACATAAACATATGGTCTATAGGTAAACTACATCATCTCCCACTATGATTTTTATAACTATCAACCTTCTTAGATATATCATATGTAATACATTTTTTCATAACCTGGGGAATAAAAACATAAGAAAGGATGAGATCAAATACTCGTTAAGGGTAAATAAGGGAGATATGTAAGCATAACATGAACATAAGGGTATGAGAACATGATCATAACATTTTAAAATCATACCTTGCATATCAAATATCATAATCTTGATTCATGGAATAAATATTGGTAGTTTATAAGATATGAATCATAAGAGAATCAAAAAACATGATCCATGATATAATAACATTGGAATAAGACATAGATTTTTGGCATACATATAAGTATAGAAAATCATTTCCATAGAATTCAAGGCTCCCTAACAAGGTTATCATATTAAAATGGGTTCACTCCCTAAGTTATCATAGTAATCAAGGTTCACTCCCAAGAATGTTATTTCAGAAAAAGTTCCTTATTGAACCAAAATCACTACCCATTCTTTTCCACTCTATCTCATGAGATATAAATATTTATCCAATGAATTGGAGTGAGATATAGGTCTCAACCATCACATAATGAAAACCATATTTATATGTTTCATAAGATCAAAAAACATTAATCATGTCATAACCCATGAAATATAATGGTTTTTATAAACATTTCATCATATCATAACTTGTATAAAAGAGAAAGGTCTCATAATCATTACATCATTTCATCATAGCATAACCCATGTAAAAATAATTGGGTTTCATAAGAATTTTATCAAGGTATAAACCATGGAAGAGAAATGGGTTTCATAAACATCATGACATTATAAACATAAACCATTCAGAGAAAAAATAATAATGGTATCCTTGGATCAAATCCTCAATAAGGCATAGGTAAAATCAATAGATTTCAACTTATATGGAAAATTATTTTGAATATTCATTTAAAATATTTATTAAGGAAAATATTCTTTCTAATTTGAAAAACGCTTTTTAAAACATAAAACATTTTGAAAATATTTTTATTTGAAAATAAACTAGAAAACATATAATGTACCCGCAATTCTAGCCAGAAGCAAAGCTTCTGACCATTTATTAATAAGAAAGAAAAAGTACAAATAAGTGGTGGATGGGATCAAATAAGCAGAAAAGTCCTCATCCACCTAACAACAGATCTATATATCATAATATGACATATCATTTCTATAATCAGAGTCTCCAGTAGCCTCCCACTCATATTGGGATCTATTTTGATTAAAAATAATTAAGATATCTATGTCCACCTTCTTGGACATATTTGAAGATGATCTAGTTGACATGTTCCTAGTAAGGTTAGAGTAATCTTTGTGTGTTTTCCATTTTGAGGGAATAGAGGTGATGCCCTTACTATCGATCATCTTTGAATTTACACTCAAAATTACA
Organism: Viscum album; assembly: GCA_963277665.1. NCBI lineage: Eukaryota > Viridiplantae > Streptophyta > Magnoliopsida > Santalales > Viscaceae > Viscum > Viscum album. The sequence continues at coordinate 914,750,153 of OY728129.1, read as the reverse complement.
TCCATGGAAAAATCACGCCCACCACTGCATGAATCCTTCATAGGGGTGGCATTCCCCCTTTCATCCTTAGAGATGTTCCCCTATTTATTAGATTACTCAGATGACTGAAAGAGATTCTATATTTCCTGATGACAGACAATATGCTATTGTGCATCATCCTAATTGGAGACATCAACCTTAGAGGGGTCAGGGATCATCAATCTCAGAGACCATTTAGGGGAATCCCCAACTAAAGTAATCTCTTTGTCCAAATCAACCCAAGAATCTAAGGGCTCACTATAATCTCTCTCCGGAGACACATCCACCAATATCCCCTTGCCTTTATTCACATTGTAAATGAGCTCTTTAAGTGAACCATAATCACGAATGATGGGTTTTGACAAATCCACATCATTCATCATGGACTTCCTTCAACAGAGCTTTGCTGGATGACCCCTCATACCACATTCCTTGCATGAAACATTCTTCTGACATAACTCCAAATAGTTCCCAAAAACCATACATTCATTGCAGAAAAGAGGATTTTTTTCATACTCAACAACAATTTGGATGTTATCATAAAGAGTACAAATAGTTACCTTTTCAGTCATATTGGATATGAGATTAACCTCCACCAATATCCTAGTAAAGTGTAAAAACCAAACATCCTCAGTCTCCTTGTCAAGAAGAATAGATTCTCAATTACTTTGGAAATATTATACAAAATATTCAGATGCCAAAGTACCCAATTAATTCCATGAAGATGAACCTATACCTGAGAAAAATAATTTCTTGCATGCAAGACATTAAAATCCAAAGACCATTCATGTAAATAAAGACAACCATGTTTCAATAGTAGGGTCCCAATGCTCCATGCTTGAAGCGTCAAATAATCTAAAGGAAATAGGCAATGAAAAAACCTTGACTGAGAGAGACACACTTCCAGTTAGAGAAACCCCACAAAATATAGGTTCTATGAATCAAATCGTTAATCTTCCAAGGTTTTTTACCTTTGGGTAAAACAATGTGTGTAATCAAAGATTCTTCCCAATTTTCATTTGATCTTCAAGCACTGTAGGGTTAGCTTCAACATGAGTTGATGAATCCTTATAAAGGATTCTACTAGGATTTGAATCCTTGAATACATCTAGAGAATGATCTTTATGAAGATTTGGCCCTAAAGTTCGCTTTTTCATAGCATCATCATAGGATTGATGAGGCAAATCATCACCACATGATAGATCTATCCTATAATCCCACAACGGCACATTCACACAATTGGAAACCATTGAAAAATCATTGTAACGGATGGAATCTACAAATCACCATGATCATTTTCAGTTTTAGTGGATCTATACAATGAATCCTTAGATCTAGCAAGTAGATCTAGAACCAGACAAACATAGGCTAAATCATGCGGATTCATCCCATCCATAGGGTTGCAGACATTAACATGTCTCTTTGGATCATGAATAGACAATGATGAATGAACTAAAAATGAATTTCTACTATGAGGGAGAAAGATCTTGAAGCTAAGGAAGTGAGGAATAGCCATAACCGAGAGGTAACCCTAAAATCCATAGTTGGTGAAGGAAGCACCCACTGCTTGTTTCACCATCCTAAAAAAATTAGAATGTAATATTTAATAAAAATAATATTCTTGTTAACGAGAAGTTTCATTCATTTCGTACACTTTAAAACAAATATTCCTTTCACATTTTTGATAAAATCGAAACAAACATTGTTTAGAAAATGACATGAGTATTCCTTTAAAAACATTTTTTAAAAAAGTCAAACATTGGTAAAAATATCTTTTAAAAATCATAGGATAATTATAAAACATTCACCACTAGAAATTTATTCTATACCAATGGTTTTAAACCATTGGTAAAGGCTGGAGAACCATTGGTATAACCTCTACCAATGTTTGTCCAAACTGTGGGTACTGAGGCATTGGGATAGAAATATACCAATGGTTATTGAATAACCATTGGTATATAGATTTGGAATGCACATTATACCAATGGTTTCTCATAACCATTGGTATAAATTTTTACCAATGGTTTTAAAATGCGGTAAAATTTGAAATATCATGTATGCTCCAACAACTTGCAAACTATTGGAATATACCTTTACCAACAGTGTTAGTAAACTATTGGTAAATATTGAATTCATTGGTCTATACCAATGGTTTATAATATGTTGGTATAGAATTTTACCAATGGTTTACATGAAACCATTGGTGTAGAGTAGGTTTTGACACATATACCAACAGTGGTAAACTGTTGGTATAACCTTCCTTCAATTCCAGTAGCAGGTAGCAGCCTGGCTCCCCCCTGTGCAATTACCTACAGGTGTACACATACAGAATTCAGAAATTACCTACAAGTATAACACATAATTGAATTCAGAATTCAATTCAAGTATAACACATAATTCAAAAGGTAATTAAATACATATAGAATTGAATTCAGAATTAGAAGTCAATTACCCTGTGCAATACAAAATTCAGAATTGAATTCTAAATTGAATACATATAGAATTGTATTATGAATTATGAATAAAATTCATACAGAATCGAATACATAATTATGTATGTGCTATAAAAAATTATGAATACATACAAAATTATTAATTATGTGCAGTGTATTCAATTTATAATTCAATACATATATAATTGAATTCGGAATTTAGAAGGTAATTACCCTATGCAATTAAAATACACTGTACATAATTCAGTAGTGCATGTCAGTGTTACTCATTACCACTATGATTGGTGGGTGGATATGATCAATGTCATGTTTTTTCCAAGAACAATTTATGGCATTTAGAACTAGTAAAATACATTAGGATTGGACTAAGATTCATGATTCTTAGTTTCCCAATACCCTAGAGTTGTCTTATTAAAATTCATTGGAATGATCTTATAGAACTTTTTCAATATCAATGGGATAGGTGTAATCATGTAAAAATGTGAATTGGGGAAGGTCTTACCCTCAACCCACCCCCTCCCCACCTGCACCCCCCCCCCCCCACTCCCCTCCTACACAACCCCCCCCCCCCCACATAGCCCCCCTCCCCACCTCACCCCCATCATCCTCCCCCTGCACACCCCCTTTGCACAAACCACCCCCCCACCTGCACACCCCCCCCCCCACCTACACACCCCCTCCCCATCTGCACACCCCCCCTCCCCACCTGCACAACCCCCACTCCCCACCTCACCCTCAGCAGCCTCCCCCTGCACATCCCCCCCTCCTCCCGCACACCCCTACCCACCTGTCACAACCCCCCCCCCCCCCACACCCACCCACCTACACACACCCCTCCCCACCTGTACACACCCCACTCCCCACCTCACCCCTAGCAGCCTCCCCCTACACATCCCCCCTGCACAGCCCACCTCTCCCTTGCACACCCCCTCCCCACATACACCCCCCTACACAGCCCCCTCCCCCTTGCACCCCCCCTCCCCCACCTACATAGCCCCCCACCTACATAGCCCCCCTCCCCACCCACACTCCCCCCCCCCCCTCCCCACCTGCATAGACCCCCACCCCCCACCTCACCCCTAGCAACCTCCCCCTACATATCCCCCCTCCCCCTTGCACACCCCCTCCCCCACCTGCACAACCACTCCTCCCCCTTTCACACCCCTCCCCCACCAACACAGCCCCCCACCCACCCGCACACCCCCTCCCCACCCGCACACCCCCCTCCCCACCTGCACCCCCCCCCCACCCCCACCCCACCTACCTAAGAAATTTAAAAAAACACAAACCCATTAACATTTTTAAAAAACCATGTTCTTTTATTTAATTAAAATTTCCATTTTAATAACATTTTATAGTCTGAATCCTTCTTTAAATTGAAACATGCATTTTGAAATAAAAATATTAATATCAAAGAATACTCATTAAATTAAAAACTCATCTCCTAAACATCTTTATAAACCAATATATAATGGAACCAAACTAAACACAAATTTTTAAACCATAACAAAGATGGATCCACTATGTCATAAAGTATTAAACATATACACAAAATATAGGTTATCTACAACAAAATAATAAATGGGGACAACATGGAAGTCAATTTGGATAGCTCCTCATGTCCTTCTTTCTCCATTAAATCCTCCATGATTAAGGGTGATTTTAGTGGTGTGTATATGGAATTTTTAGGTATGATTCCTCATCACCTCGCTCAATTTCACTCTCCCCCAACTTCCCTTTGATTCATTGGTTGTGGATTTAGGAACTATATGAACATTCCACCACAACATATTGAAATTAATAAAAGAGGATGGGGAATTTTTTGGAGATTGATAGTGGAAGCATGATGATGATGAATACTCAAGGTTTATTAATTATTTATATAGATTAAATACCTCAAGTGACATATAGTGGGTTGATAGTGATGATATCATTAATCTATAGGTAGATTCAAAGGATTTTATAAGGTAATTTATAAACATATGGATCTATTTTCAAGTTAATGGACTAAGTCCTAAGGGCATAGTGGTGAGTAAGGATCTTGGTGTGACCTTCTAGACCTTGGGAATATTTTACCATGAAGTAAGATATGCGATTATCTCGATGGATGGGATTTCTTGATTCCAATGTAAAACAGTGGTTTAAGAAACCTATGGGTTATGGAATCTAACCTAAAGGGTTTAGAATTATTGTGAGGTGAAATGATATATATTTCAATCTATTGATATAATAATGGGTGAGGTATTTTGGTGATGTGATCTACATGAAGGTGAAATATAAAAAATATAATTGATGAATAAGGTCATAGGAGGACAATATAGATTCAGGTGGGTTAGTTTTCCTTGAGGGAAATGTGATAGTTAATAGGTTTAACTTTTATGATTGATAAATTAGTGGTGGGGTTTTTTATAGATTCCCAGAGTGGTGTGCTGAGTGATGGGGTTAAGATTTAAATATAAATGGTTATGGTAGAAATGGTTAGATCTAGTTACGTGATATATTTGGCTATATGAAATTCTTATGTACTGGAAATTCTTACATGAATCTCGAAAATTACATATTTCACTTAAATTCACTCATACCCTCTCCAGATGACTTCCAACCAACCTCAAAAACACCTTATAGAATCAAAAAACACTATACCATGATGTATTCATACAAACCAGATCAAGAAGATTCATAATTTATCAATAAATCAAAATAGTTTTTGTAACAAATACAACAACACAAAGTATAAAGTACAACATGATCTGTGAATGAGACTAGATCAAAAATGGTGTCCCATAATGTAAATAATCAAAAGACAATGAATCAGAGAAAGATGACTAAAAATTTGTACAATGAAAACAAATAAGCTCAAGTTCTTCAGCTAAGAGTTTGATTGTATGTAAAAAAGATAATTATCAAATATCTTTGTTACCATGTAAATAGGAGAATTCATAGAATCCATACCTCCATATCAATTCAAGTTCTATTATTTATATATAAAGAAATAAAGATAATGTGGCCTACCTAATCACACATATATTCAGTCATAGAAAATCATCAAACATTAAATATCATTAATATCAGTCAAAAATTTAACGAATCAATCTACCCTACATCACCATCATCATCAACCGCATCCTCGTCCTCATCCTTGTCCCCATCATTGTCCCCTACCTCATCCCTACCCTCATCCTCGGCCTCCTCCTCGCCCTCCTCCTCGTCCCCATCCTATGCCTTAGCCTCCTTCTCACCCTCACCCTTGGCATCATCCTCATCCTCAACCTCTTCCTTTCCATCATCATCTCCAGGAACGATATCGTCTCAACCACCACTAGAACTTCCACATGGTGAAATATATATTGAACGCATAAATTACATATATTCATCACAAGTTGTGATGACCTCTGGTGAAAGTGCTGAACATAAAACTTTCATCAGTTTTATAAATTTAGTGTTTTCCCTAGAAGACCGTTCTTCCACCTGTGTGGCCCTTTTTCAGCCTCTTTTTCTTATGCCTCAACATGTTCCCACTTGGTGGCACTACAACTGGTACCTGAAGAGGTATAATACCTCATAGGTATTATACTCTTCCAAAGTTGGTTGTGTACTCTTCTAGGGTGATCATATCCCAACACCTGATGGGAGTGATCATTTGGCCCAAAATTGTTAGGTTCCTGGGAATCAAGGGCCTCTAAAGCAGCCTATTACAAATATAAATAGATTAATAAATTACAAAATAGATATTAAAATTTGAAATCAACAAAGTAAAACTTATAATATGTTTTTGGGTCAGTTCCTTAACCGCACTTCCAACTTTTTTCCTTCTACTCAAGAAAAATAGTTTTGCAGGAGACACACGTCCTTGAATATTCAATTCTTGCTTCTACAATAACATTGAATGTAGGAAACCATAATTAAAAATAGGTTACCAATAATGAATTTTATAACTAAAATTATATTAAAACTTAAGAAATCAAATAAATTATTGAGGAAACAATAGAAATTGCAGGTCCTCGAGAAAAATTATAAATAATTGGTATACCTACTTCCTCTCATGATCTCACATCATAGTACGTCCCAATGTGTGGAGGTATTTTTTATCATCAATATTTTTTTTATTTTTTCTGAATGATTTCAAAATAAAATTCAATAATACAAAAGATAGTATTCATGAAAAAAATGAAAATTTAAATTTAAATACTTAAAATGTGATTAATACATTAAACTTGATAGTCGTCCAATGAGTAATCATTTGCTGATACTATTCTATCAAACAATCATCCATGATAGGTAACACCTATAACTCTGTGACAACTCTAGAATAGAATACAATATACAACTTGTACTTATAGGATCTCAAAATCTCACCTAACTCCTTTAGACATGTTGGTCGTGCACCCTCACCATTAGGGAAATTAAACTGAAGCTGACAACAAAATATTAATTCATATAAATTCAAAAATAATATATTACATTAAATGCAACATATTTTTTACCCATATTTGTGCCCAAGAATTATCCTTCACTTCGTTTGGAAATCGTCTCCATGAGAATGGGATGATGAGAATGTTGTTGGAGTATTTCACAAGTGTCGCAAAAAAACTCCAACATTGCTACCCTATTTTTTCAATCATTTGATTGTCTTTGTTGTAGTCCACCATCAACTACATGTGGTGGTTCTACACCACACACAGGCGTGTACACCCCCACCCCCACCTCCTATCAATATATTTATGTTTTATGAAAGAAAAATAAATATGATATCAATACATGTTATAATGAAAATAAATAAGGGTATAAATTTTTTTAGGGTTCTATAAATATACATGCGGCATTCTAATCAATGGGCGCCGCTGGATCCGTCAAAACTAAAGGAACACCCTGTACAGGTGGAGTGGGTCCTAGTGTATGCTCTGTAGGCACAAACTTTAGAATATTGGGAGTCAAATAATATGGAATATAAAATCTCAGAGATATGGAATTAGAAGTAAAAGAAGAGGGCATGTATGGTTGTCCAAATACATGATATGGATTAGGAGTGGAAATCATCATCAGATATGGTATAGAAGGATGAGGTGGCTTATATGAAAAGTGTGGTGAAAACATGGGAGGCCTAAATATCATGTGTGTCTTTAATGACAGGATGGGATCAGAATGTGGGATAGATGTTACGTCAGTGTGAGTGGTAGGGTCTAATAGGGTACATTGAATAGATTGCCTATCTCTCGTACCACCCACCCTTGTAACACCGGCCTCAACACTGGGACCACTACTAGTTTGTTTGTTAAATAATTATTTCCTTAGTGGTGGATCCTAAAAAAATGTTTAAAATATAATTAATCACATGAAATTATGTATTATTTAAATATATAAATTTGAAATAAAATACTCACAATAGGCACTAGGGGAGGAGCGCCCATCAGCCATGCGGTGATTGTTGTCTGTCATCCTTTTTCATCACATCTCTTCAAAAGGTTTCATTTCCTGTATTTGAAAAAAAGTATGGAAGTAATTAGAAATTGATAACTAATGTGTAACCCAAAAAAATATGAGAAGGGATAGGGGGATTCATGAGTTTTGGGGTCAAGTAGACATGGTCAATAAAGCATTGAAATGTTAAAGGGGGGTCTTAGAGTTATACTAATTTTATATATGGTAAATAAAGTATTGAAATGTTCACCAAGTTAGAAATTTTGGTTTTTTAGGTTTGAATATAGTTATAGTTGGATACAACATATTTGTAATCAATATTAAATCAATTTTAATAGTACCAACCTTAACAACCCAAGTCGAGCTAAACCAAAAATATTGAGAACATGGATTGAGCTATTAGAGTCATCGTAGGTAATAAATGGATTGGTTCCAATGGAAGTAGGGATGGTGTCAATTCTATCATCACCATCATCAAAAACATGTCTTGTAATGACTTCAATAATGACACCAAATTTAGGTCGAAGATGATCTTTGACATAAAAAACATGTTACATCATTGATGCCAATACATATGGTTTATCGGTAGCAAGAGTGTGAGTCATGTCAATAACTCTAAATCCACAATCATTAATAAAGGTTTCATGCCTCTTCATCGAATCAAACCATTGGAATTTCATCATCGTGACTCGACCATGAGAGTAATAATCCAATATTATTATTTTCTCAATGACTCTATAATAAGCTACATTTTTAAAAAAAGGTTCTAATATCTGATGCACTGGTATAACAATATGTTGTGATAGTTATCATAACACCATCATGTTACGTTCTCATGTTCTTTTCTCATTCAATGATAATAAATTTGTACCCATTGATCACAATTGATTTACATTCATGAACCATAGTATTAGGACTAAAATCCAAAGCTCTTATTTAATCAGAAAAAAATTATGCAGAAAAACATGATACCTAAAATATGAAAAAATATTAAATTTAATTAAATATTGATTTTATTTATTTATTACAAAAATATTTATACCTTAAATTCCAACTAAGTATAAAACTATTTTCTATGAAAAGTCTCTATCCTTATTAAAGATAAAGAATGGTTCTTTCTATTTATAATTTATTTATGTTCCCTATAGATAAAAATAAAAATAGTTTAATAGATATATAAAATTACAAGAGATGAGATAAGATATACATGTTCAATTTACTTACTTGATATATTTATCGAACAAATCATAGTTGAACAACATTGTGTAATGTGCCATCTCCCTATCTTCAAGACTTAATGTCGTCAATATATATGATCTGGGAATTCCTTCTATTTGAAGAAGTGATGGAAAACTAGGTTCAATTTTCTCATACTATTCTTATTCATCTATCATTAATTTATTCATTCTCATAGTAAGATCAGACAAATACATTGAGTATAAATCCATACATTCTTGATCCAAGTAACTAATCACAATTGAACCTTCAAGATGATTCTTGTTCTAGACATTAGATTTCAATGTGTACATATTTCTTTTAGTTAGATACATCTAATGGAAGGTAACAGGTCCACCAAGAAGTATTTTGGTTGGAAGATGGACAATCAGATGTAACATGCATGTGAAAAATGATGGATAAATATTCTCTCTAACTCACACAAAATTAATGGTGTCTCCTCCATCATTTTTTGCAAGAAATAATTGGATAACTTATTAACACAAGTATCTCTAAACAAATGGCACAACTGAATAATTGATACCCTTACATTATTGGAAAAAATATGACATATTACTATTGGAATCAACTCATGCAGAAGGATGTGATAATCATGTGTCTTCAAAGATTTCAACTTCAACTCTCTTATATTGACCCGTTTTGATATATTGCATGAATATCCATCAGGAACTTCAATAGTCTCTAGTACTTCCAAAAAATTGATTTTTTTCTACAGGTGTCATTACATAAGAAGCACATGGAACTTGCCATTTATTTTGACTGATACACATAGGATTCAATTTTGTTCTAATAACCCAATCCACCAAATCACGCTGAGATTATAAATCATATTTTTTCTTTACCTTGACATTTATAATAATCTAAAGAAACATTTCACATATATTCTTTTCAATGTGCATTACATCTAAGCAATGGTTGACCAATACGGAAACTCAAAGAAGATACTCCTTTTCTTATAATTGCAACAATTACCATTGGAAATATTCTTTCTCTTTATATATTTCATTTAACCCTTCCCAGATGAAAAACTAAAAATATTTCTATTCATTAAGTACATCATTTCTAGACATACACTAAGGTGGATCTTCAGCCTCCATGGTATTTTCAAATCATTGACAATTGTTTCTATATGGATGGTTCATTAGAAAGAATCGTCAATTTCCCATAAAACTAAAACTATGGTGATATTTTAGTATTCTGGATCAAGTATTCTTCATACAAATAGGACATGACAATTTCACCTTCGTGCTCCATCCAAACATCATTACATAAGTAGTAAAATCATTGATCATCCACATAAGTGAAACATGCATCTGAAATATGTCTTTCAAACATGAATCGTATGTGCACACACCCACATCCCAAAGAAGTTACAAATCCTTTATTAAAGGTTTCATGTATACATATATGTCATTTCTGAGATCATAAGGGCCAGATATAAGTATAATCATGAAAGTGAAATGTTTTTTTCATACACAACCATGGGGGAGGTTATAAATGTGTATGAAAACTATCCATGTGTTATGCAAAGTAAGTATCTTCCCAAATAGATTAAAATCGTCACATGAAAGACCCAACCTCACATTACATACGTCAGCTGTAAAATTAGGATATCGAGTATCAAATCTCTTCCATGAAAATACATCTATAGGGTGAACCAACTCTTCATTATTCTTCTTTCTCTCAGTATCATGTCATCGCATTTTTATTGATATTTCATTAGACATGAAAAGATTCTAGAGTCTGGGGATCAATGAAAAGTGCCACATTACTTTACATGGCACACTGGATGGTGTTCTATCAGCTTTTGGCTTCCATTAGGATGTTCCACATTTTATAAAATCATTTTTTTCAATGGTTTCCCCCCAGAACAAGCTGCAATATTTGGGGAAAGCATGAATTTTGTTTTTTGAAAATCAAATTTCTTCAACTAATTTCCATGCCATATAGTGGTTTGAGGGAATATATACATAATTTGGAAGTAAGTCCTTTAAGAAGATAATAATGTAATCGATGGTAGTATTAGAAATCCCATACATGGTTTTCCCATGAAACAATAAAATTATGAAGTCCAACTTTTTCATTTTACCACATTGCTGATATACTGGAGTCCTCACAGAATCATGAAATTTTTTCACTCTATCAACACCATCATTTTAATTGGACGCATCATGTGTGCCCATAATGAAGTCTCCTTGGGTTAACATCCTTTCCATATCATGATTATGAATAAATCGTAACTGATCATATATCAAATTCTCTAATCCATTCCTCTCATTTGGATCATCATCATTTTGAGATTCCATTTTCTCCCCATTGTGATACCACACATAATAGTTTGTTTGAAAACCATATTTGTTTATATGGTATCTAACTTCTTAATGGATCAACCAAGGTCTTACAACATAATTATAACATGGGTAGTGTATGTGACCACTATCTGAATCATTTTTAAATGTGAAATCTAAAAATCTCTCCATATTGTTTTGAAAATTGCTTGAGATATGATCACTTTCACACATCCAACTTCTATCCATTCTTTAAAAAAATTGTAATTAGTCATTTCATGAAAGAAATTAAATAATATTGAAGTTCAATCGAATATATTTTTATGTAAATGAGAAGTTTTCACTTTATATAAAACCATAACCAACACAATATATAGATATATGTTGAAACGCAGAATTGGAAATTATAGTATTGTATCAACATCAATTTAAGACTATTTAAGAGAAAACAAAATTACAAATAGTAGAATTAAAAAAACAGGAGGTTTAGTTCCAATATAGAATATATTCCTCTTCACATGATAGTAACCTATTACTATGTAAATTTATTTAAAAAAATAAAATGAACCATAACATGGATCAGGTTTTACATGCAATAACTACACACTAGGAAGTCCATGATACAACCAACCTATATTGTAGTTATTCATGTGAAAAATATATAAAAGTAAGGAACAAGGAGTATTGGATTAAACCCTTTTAAAGAATAAGATAAGTGATAATTAAATATACATTAAACACAGGCACAACTCAAATAAAAAACGAACCATAGAGGGTGAATAGTGTATTGAGTTTTTGATGTAACTCAGTATTAGATCAACTATTGTTGATGAATAATATTTAAATATATACCTCATATAAGATTAAATAATCCAATGAATCCTTCTCTTGGGTGTGGTAATAAATATCATAAAACAAAGTTTTGTGTGGAGAAGTAACATAGTAACCTCATATGTTCCATACACCCATTTCATTTTAGGCTTTATCAGATTTATACTCAACTACTAAAACATATCCACTAAAGAACAATAATAATTAATTAATCATATTGATAATATTTTTTTAAATTATTAAATGGTAAGATATTCATTAATCATATTTAGAATATTTTGGTGTAGCATGCAATTCAAGCCACTAATGAATTTGAATTTATTCAAAAATAATAATAATTCAGTAAAACTTAAGGTGTTACAAACCCAATGAGTGTACACTCCCATATCACCCGAGCACACCACCAGGATCATTCTCCAATGAGTCGCATTCCATAAAACCTATGCTCATTCAACTAAAAAGCGACCAGGATTCTCATCCATGTTAAGTTTATCTAGAAAACACCACCCTTGGTGCTTCCTTCCAAACAATACTAAGTAATCACACTCATTTCATGGATTAATAAATGATCACTAGACACTTAGGCATTACTACAAAACCACAAATAACATATTCATGCTCTATCTATCCTATATCCAACCATATCATATCATAATCAACTATCTCATCAAAAATGACACCCAAAACCAATAGGTCTAGGTATCTAATAAATCATTCCCTCTTCAAATAATCAATATTCACAAATTACTTCAAGTAATTTAAATTAAAAGGATAGAAATAATTCTCCATTTCATCACTTTTACCATCACAAGGGTATTGAAATAATCAAGGTGAATCATTCCCATCATGAACCATCTATTTATGATTACCTTTAATACTTTAAACAATTACAAATCCATAAAACTATTAAATGAACCCCCAAGTGTTAAAATTAATCCATTTCACCAATGTAATTTATTTAAATCATCATAGAACATCCCAAAATAATATCCAAATGTTCTTTCCTCAAAAAAACATTGTGCTTTGGGTGGGTATAATTACACTAACAAGTTATATAGGAAACCTATATAAAACTCATTATGAACACTTTATACCACTAAACCCTATGCCATTAGAAAATTCAGTCGCATATAAGAATATAAATGTAATGAGAATGCTACATTCCACATATGATGAATATACACAATCCTCTTTCGGGTATGGTCTAAGTGTTAAAACCTCAAATTACAATATCAAATCAGCACATCATACTTGAGTAAATATCTCAACTATAACATTGATAATCAAGAAGCACAATTTCATAACCATATTAACCTATAATTACCACTGGATATGGGTTCATGACTCACCTGTTTTAGGACTATCACAGGTCCAACACATTCCTATCACCATATAATTATTCACAAATAGTAAGAAAACTTAAACACTTTAATATTGATTTATAATGCCCAGAATAAAATAAAAATAATAAAATCCAAACAAGTTCACAACAACACCTCAGGTGCACCTCCACATACCTCAAATACTATAAACTAGTAGTGAAAAATTATGTGCACCTGACCATGCTATTTTGTTTTGTAAGATATATATCAAAGAGTAAATAATGTGTAGGAATGAACATCCTTGGTGAGTTCTATGATGGTTCTACTCCTTTATTATGGGTGGATTATTAGGATAAAAAATCATATAAATTCTTTAGTAATGCTTTATAACTACCTAATAAAATTGTGACATGAATTCCTAACACTCATTTTGAATTTCAAAAAATAAAACCTTACAAGTGTATGACCGGACCGCTTGATGGAGTAGGACTAAATGATCATGTAATAGAGTAAATTTTGGTTCTATCACCATTCACATGTGATAATGACCCCAAACCCACTCTAGTGGTTCATGTGGAATATTCACTTCATTGAATGACATATAGTGAGGGCATAATCATCTTAAAGTTAGAGTGCAATATTTTAAAGAAAAAATTTAGGGGTACATTAATAATGCATGAGTATCCTGTCATTACTCTTAGGATAAAAAATTCTATAACTGTATTTATGTTCAACCAACAAAATAATGTTAATAAACCTTAAATTTAAAATAAACCAAGGATAAAATAAATTAGGATCATATTTACCTCTTCCATATCAAAACCACAACAAAACCACAACCTAAAAACCCACAACAAAATTATAATACACAACAAAACCACAACCAAAATTAATCCATAAAGATAAATCACAAAAAAACACAACTTAAAATGATATATGCTTGTGTTTATAAGGGATCATAATACATAGTACATTGCAGTGAAACCAAAAAAAATCTAAAATAAATGAAGGCATATGTACTGATTTAAAGTATAAGAACAAAAATTACTTGAATCAAAGAGAGATTGCATGTTGGAAAGTAGAGTTAGCACCCTCGAGAGCCGATTGGTCACATTTAGGGAAAAATGTTCGAGATGGGATTGGTTCTAGAGTGTTTTTTTTCATGTGCTATATTTGGGGATTTTCTATCCCAACGGTTTACAAAAACCATTGTCAAAACCCACCTCAGACTACTCTATCCCAACAGTTTGATGAAATTTTTGGGAAAACCATTGGTGTACAGGCTTATACCAATGGTTATATAGAACTGTTGGTATAGTATCCTTTTCCTACTAGTTTTTTAAAACCATTAAAAAAATTCATTGGTATAGGTTGGATTTCCACCAATTATTTTTGAATTTTTTAGAAAACATGGTTTTATAAGAAAACGGATTCCTGACCAAAGAGAAAAATAAATTTGGATTTTCATAAAAACATTTTCTTAATTATATTAAGTACTAAAGAGTGGATAAATGGTATTGTTAATTAAAAATATAATTAATAACCATAAGATAAGAAAATTCATGAGTTTATTGATATATGGATCATAATATTTTATCATTTGAAACATAATCATAAACAATATCGATAAACAATGAGATTGTAACATAAAATCGTTACCACTTTGGTAACATTGTATTGTAATCCATATAAAGTAATAACATAAAATAGAACTTAAAATATAATGAGGATAAATAAATTCATGATATTACATGTCAAAGTGTTTTTATATACACCTCATGAAATAATATAGGTGTATAACATAATGTGAATCTCAAAGAAGGAAAATTGAGATAAAAATATCTTACCTTGTGTCTTGACTTCCATCGTACATGTTCAACCCTCCTGTGTAATAAATATAAGTTTATTATACATATATTATAGAATAATATTTATATATATCATAACATATATAATTTTCTTATGAATTTTTAGTATCTATTTATTAATAATTACATGTTAAAGTTATGTTTTGGGTAATAACCGCTTTGTTTTTCATATATGTTTTGATTTTTTATTTTTGATAATCTTAAATTGATCATGATTTAATAATATCTAAAATTTTAAATATGATATAAATATCATATATATTAATTATATATTTATTTATAGTAATCCATAAAATTTAATGATTGAAAATTAAATACATTGTTTCTGGAGATAGTAGGTCGTATGTCCGCATGAATATTGTTTCCATTTTATTTTAAGAATAAAATAATTAAATTTAAATGATATAAAATAATTATATAATAATTTTTATGTCATATATATCACATATATATATTAAACTCATCCTTATTACCTTCCATGTAATGTGTGAATGAATCACATCAGTTCGTGAGGTGGTAGTCCGCCGTACACAC
The DNA here is from genome assembly GCA_963277665.1 of Viscum album. Taxonomy (NCBI): domain Eukaryota; kingdom Viridiplantae; phylum Streptophyta; class Magnoliopsida; order Santalales; family Viscaceae; genus Viscum; species Viscum album. The sequence goes on along the minus strand of OY728129.1, from coordinate 914,734,185 downwards.
GAGCGACGTTATCGTATTACAAAAAAATGGAGAGTATGAAGGTATGTGTAATATAATGATTATAGAAGAATAATAATATCCTAAATATATTATATAAATAATAAATACATTGTTATAACCATCCTTTAGAGGTGGTGATGAAAAACATTAATGACATCAGTTCGCGAATAGGTAGTTCATCGTACACACGAATAATGATTTCGTAACCTGATTGATGGAAGTGGAGATGGTTTTAGGTCATTACCTTTACATACGAACTTCTAAATTTATGTAAGATACTATGGTTATTATATAATCATGTTTTAATAAAAATTTAATTATTTTTAGGAATAAATAAAACAAAAATACTCATTAATCAACGTTACCTCTTCATCGGGTGTCCTCCTTAGGTTTGAACCAAAAGCCTTCCTAGGTTGGAAATATATCAAAAATAAGAATTATATGATGATAATAGGGAATATTTGTAGTGATTTGGGTAAGTATTGGTATAACCAAAAGGTTTTTAAGGTGGGAAGAAGAGAGAATAGGGGTGGCCATTTATAAGTGAGGTGAGTGGCACACTTGTAATTTTTTGAAAAGAAAAAGGTGTACCCACATTTTTATCATGCCAAAAGGTTCCAAATTGGATAAATTTGGAATCTTAGACTTGATAAGGTCAAAATATACCCCAAATATATATTTTATACTAGTTTATAGGTCATTTTAACCCTTATATTTTAATTTTAACCCCCGGTAAGCCCATTGTTACCTTAACCACATTAAATAATTTTTACTATTTTTACTATTCATTTTGGTCAAAAATTAAGTTGAAATTATTAGTTAATATAAACTATGATGATTAAAAATATTTAATCCATTTTTCAAAATTAAATTCACATAAGTGTCAAAATTTAATTTAAAATTAATCCTGCAAACGTGATGGGAAATTAGGTTTTTAAAGAGAAAATGTTCAAAAGTTTACAAGAATTTTATATCAAAATTCATTATGAAATTGATTCAAATGAACTAATTTGGATTACTTTATTCTCAATTTAAACTAATTTTACTTTAAACCCAATTTAAAATATAATCTAACTTTATAAATATATTAAACAAAAAGGTAGTTTTTAATTAAAATTCAGTATTTTCACTATTCATCAAAAAATGAAACTTTTCAGAAAAATCCCAAAAATTAACCCTAAAATAATTTTGACATGATTATTTAAAAATTTAAGTTTATCTTAAAAAATTTATTTTCTAAAAGTGTGAAATATTAATTTTTTTAATGTTCACAAAAATAAATAAAAAACATTTTTTGAAAAATAGTATTTTCAAAACATATAATGAATTTACCAAAAATTAAGTATTTTTTATCAATATGTTTCATTTATATAAAACAATTATAATTAATATTTAAAAAATAAGTTATTGCTATTAATTTTTCTAATTTTAATAACTAGGTTATAATGGTTGTGTTTTAAAAACTATATTAATAATATATCACAGTTTTGTTAAAACACAATGTTGTGTGTAATGCAAGCTAACTTAGTGTTGCATATTGTTAAAGATTAAATTGTTGTTTCATGTTACAAAATCTATAAAATAAATTTAATTTATTCAAAAATAATAATAATTTATAAAAATATTGGGGTGTAACATAAATCTTAGGAGCTTCGGGGTTTGAGATTCTAGTTTTAAGGGTAATAGACCAGGTTGCACGGTTAGCACACGGTTGGTGATAACCATTATTCCAACCCATTTGAATTGGATTATATAGTCACATGGTTTTTTAAACAATTTTATTGGATACATAAAACCATAAAAACTCTATATCATATTGCATATCCATTTTATATGATTAGCATATTGTTTTTTAAAATTTGTAGCCTACCTGTGTAAAATAGAGTACCTTGTATAGTGAGATCTTCATGGTTGGTGTACAGTTTGGAAAATTGTGTAGTTAAACCTTACACACCTTTAAAAAGTGAAAAATTAAGAAACTCCCCCTCCTATCATTTATGTTTTTAACCCCTTATTTCCTCCCTTTCTCACCCAGTGCTCCTGCACGATGTCCCTCCCTCTCCTCTCTTTCCATGGTGGGATATCATCCATTTCTTGGCTATTTTAGATCCTACCAATTGATAATTGAAGCTAGAGGTAATACAAATTGATTATATCCTTCTATTCTTATTTTTTTCGCTATGACACAATGCCTCTCTAGTTTAGTCTAATATTCCCTTTTTTGAGGGAATTTTTTGGTTCTTCAAATTATTCAGGTTTGGGTTGAAATGGATATTGATACTCTATAAGTGGGATTCCCTAAGTATGAGGGATATGGTCCCATTAAATTAACCCATAGTCTCATAATTTTATTCAATTTATTAGGTTGTGTGGTCATGATGGATTCTTAGGCATCTACCTATTTTAAAATTAATGTTCTAAATTATCATTTTCAATATTTTGATGCTCGTTTTACATTATTAGAGCCTTAGAAAGAGAACCCATAGGTAAGAACCTTAGTTGATGATTTAACCATGTAATTTTAATATTAAATGTAAATTTTCTATGTAAATAGAAATTAGAATGTGTTAAAGAATATTCTGATGTTTGAAATGGAAAGAAGAGATTTGTGAATTAATTTGATGGTTATGAAATGGTATTTCATAACTATTGATACTGTAAATGGAATTGGAACTTGCAATGGATAAATTCTTTAGTAATTGGAAATACCTTTTTTATGAAATTGCAATTTTATTTTTAAAATGACATGGACTATAGTAGTGAGATTATAATTATTTTAAAAGGGAAAGTGATAAAGTGATTATGAAATTAATTGGGGTCTATTACATAAAATGATTTCTTTATTGGTAATTACTAGAATGATCCATGAAGAAGACATTGGGGATTTTTTTGATTTATTATTTTCCTTGATATAAAGTGTTGACTTGATATTTTAGTTATTGATAAATTTTTGTTTCTTGATATGATGATGTTATGGAATACCTTGGTAGAATTCCTTAGAGTCCTTATAGACATTGAAATTTGTTAGATTTTATGAGAAATACTTGGATTCTATTAGGGGAATCATATGAATTCCATGGTGTGTTTACACCCTTGGATTCATAGAGATCTAATGCTATGGAATTCCTCAATAAATCCAATGTATTTTTCTAGATTCATTATCATGAATGCCTTGGGGTGTATCCCTCTTGGATTTGAGAAATTTCTATATTATTGAATGCCATTGATAAATATCATGTATTATTGTAAAGGTTCTATGAATATGATGACCCAAGTCACCAATATGACTTTTTTTATACTCCCTAATGAGTTTTCATAGAAATAATTTGATGCCACAAGAAAATATAATGATCATTTATTTTAAAGGAATTATTATTCCCTTTTGGGATAAAAAGGTATATTTTTAAGATAACATTTTTCATTGGTTCTCATGTTTTCTAAGAAACCCTCATGATTATGACTTTGACATTATGTTTTCTTATGAAGTGTTTTATGAAAAATTTTGTGAAGAAAATTTGATTTCATGTGTAAGTAAATTATTATTTGAGGTCAAAGTTTATTATTTTAAATAGAGAATCTCTTTTTATGGTCTCATGGTTTTGAAATGGACTAACAGGTTTCTTTCTTCATTTTTATATGTATCTTACTGATCTTTTTGTACTCATACCACATTTTCAAATGTTTTTCATAATATTTAAGTATGAGTAGGAACAGTGATGAATCAAAGTTTAAAATCAAGAATATTTATCATAAAAATAAAACATGTTTCGTTTTAAAAAAAATTATTATGGAAAAAATGGATTCTAAGAGTAAGTTTTCAACTTGTAATGTATGAGTTTGTAAGAGTTGTGACCCAGTTCTCTAAAAATATAAACCTGAAAAGATCTTTATAAATGCAATAAAATTTATTCTTATTTAAAAATGAAATTATGGGTTAGATAAGGATCAGATCCTTATAGTGATCAACCCAATCATGTGGGAAACCCTAAGTTTCTAGGGATGGAACATGTTGTTTTTGGAATTCATTGTTATGATTTTATTTGATTTTCACCTTGATTGAGACACATGATGTGTGATGTTATTGGCTGAGGAGATTTATACTCTTAGACTGGTATTTCAAGAGGTTTTGGTAGTATGCATACATCATTTCAAGCACATAGGGATTCATGAGATGCACATCATGTTAGAGACATGGGTTTTAGATGTCGATTGCATGTTTCATGTGATTTTTATTATCTTGTGATTATTTTTTCCTAATTATTTCAATATTATTTATGTATGACTATTTTATATATATTTATTTATAATAAGGGTGTTGTTATTTAAAATGTATTTTGTGTTGCATATTGTGTTTTCTATAAATGGATATGGTGGAATCTTACTTGACTAATTCTCAGGATGATCTCTTGATGCATAGGCATATATAAATGGATTGATGATGGTATTGATTAAATAAGGTATCAGTAAGAAACCTAAAATTTGTTTTACCTCATATCTTTTGAATTAAAATTTATTTAATCAGTCCTTGGAAACTTAAAGCTTGTTAGAGCTTGGATGGAATAAAAGTTTCACTTTTGGAAAATGTGAGTGAATTGTTAAATGATGGTATTTGTTAAAAACAGTTCTAGTAAGTAAATAATAAAGTTTATTCCTATATATATTTTAATGGAACCATATTTAATAAAGCCTTAGTATTATGGAATTATTTATAAACCTTGGTTTAAAAAAATGTGAAACCTCTAGCTTGTGGAAATGAAAACTCCATGGAATGTGTTAATCTTGTAGAAAATGATGGGTGGGTTAAATAAAATGTCAGAAAGAAACCTATAAAGTGTATTCCTCTATAACTTGTGAATGAAATTCTATTTATCCTCCCTTGTTTTGTAAACTTTATAAATTGTTAAAGAATTAATAATTTAAATATGGATAAGGGGTGAACCATAAGTGCGTGGGGTGACCTAAAGGCCTTATGTGTCTGTATTAACCTAGTATATGGGTGGTGGGATCATTGCGAGTGTCTGATTTATATGGTTCTTATGTGGTGGATCTTTCCTATATGTATATATGACCTTGGTAAGGGTAAGTTGGGCTAAATGGAGAGCCCAGTTTATGAGAACCCTGAGTGAGGTATTTTTCATGTTATAAGTCATGTGATTTTGATATGAGGATAAGTGTCATTATATAATATTTGGATTTTGTGAGATCTTGGTTAATGGGGTAGTTGTGAAGATTGAGTGACATTTTAGTTGTGACTTCAGTTGAGTGAGTCAGTGCTTTGTGACCTTCATGGGTAACCCATGATATGGGTTTTCCATATCTTTTGAGATGCCTTAGTAGTGTTAGGTAGGGGTAGGAATCTTGGTTTATGCATTTGGTTCATGTTTGGTACTACCAAGTGATCATGTTCAGTGTCTTGTATCTAGGATAGTTTCAAAGGGAGTGATCATTCAGATGTATTTCCTCGGAAGTCATGGATGTGGTTTGGTACGCAATTACATCATATAAATATTCTTTGGATTTTTACAATAGTACCTGGAATAGTGGTTGGTTATGTGTGAAGCCTGAATACGTGTGATGGGTTAGGAATGTTGTAAAAGAGAATTTTTGATGTCACTATTTAGTATAAGTGACATGCAAGGAGCATGGTTTATTGTTGGATAGGTGCATGAGCCTAGGATCAGTGGAACTCGACTCAAGAGATGATGATTTGGGTTTCAATAACTAGTCATAGTAGATAGTGACATTTGGGTTTTGTGATATTGGATAGAATGAGATGAAGCACCCATTGTTTAGTTGGAAGTAAGGTGGTGTTATTGGATTTTGGATTAGTGCATGGGAGGTGTGATCGGGTGTATGTCATAATCATGGTGATGCCTTGGGTGGAAAAATATTAAATCACCCAAGGAGCTAGTGATCAGTATCAAAATTGGGGGTACGGGTAAGGAGTGATTGAGTTCTAAGCTCTAACAAGTTTGGAGTGTGCTTCCAGTATCTTCGTGTGGGTGGGGATAGACACTTGTAGTTTTATAACAACATAAGTGATTGTTAGTCATGTGTTGGAACTTAGAATAAGTAAAGTGATTGTTTTTGAAGAGGATTACCAAGGGTACTCTATGTTAATTAAGTTTGACCTTCACATGATAATGGTTAGTAGTTTAGGCATGTGATCTTATTTTTTATATGATATGACTCTTGGGAGAATGGGTTAGGCTATACAATTAGGTGGTGTCAAAGTGTGTGTGTTTTTTGAGGGATCAAGGTAGTGTGTGTTGGTAAGTGTGGTTCATACCAAGTTTTGGGTTGTATAGTATCCATGTGAGATCTAATGTCCTATGACCTTAATAAGATGTAGTGGAAAATGATTCTCAATGTTTGGATGGAAAAGGAAAAAATACTCTTGGTTGATATGGGCAGTGTTGGTTTGGATTAAAGTATTGTGACATGATCAATATGAGAGTTCAATCTTGGTATATTTTTAATGGGATGGTGAGCATGGTTTGTAAGAAGCGACATGTGTGTATTAAAGATAATACCTATTGGGGTCGGTGCTCAAGGGGTAGTGTAAGGAAAGAAATATGGTGGGGAGACACTATAATCCTTGGAGGGTGTGCACCTCACTTTGGATGAGTCTCAAAAAGGGATAAGGATGGTGTTCTATGAATTAAGGGTGGTTAGTGTTCAGTGGTTGGAATGGAACTTGGGCTTGAGTGGGTTTGTCTTCATCTGATCATTGTAATCAATGGTAGATGGGTTATGGACCACTAATATTGGGATGTTGACCCAATTTAATGATGATAGGGACACTCTTATGGTAGGGATAATTGTGTTAGTCTTTGGAATACAAACCTTATTCCATAAAGGTTATTGGTTTGCAGATTCGGTCTTTGGATAATCATGGTTCCACCTGATGCCAGGGAACATGTGATTTCAAATAAATCGGAATTCCTTTGGGAATGTGAGAGGTTGCCTTTTTTTGGTGATGATTATGATATTTTGAGTGGTTTTTTTAGTCTTGGAATGTGATGGTGTGATCCAAGAATGGTTCAGTGTGGTGGAACACTGATTATCGGGTGAGAGAATGAGGAAGAGTATAGGTGATTGGTTTTTTTCATGGAATTACATTAGGGGTCGAGTTATACCTAGGTTTGTTAGGATGATCAATGGATTTCCTTAGTGATCAAGGAAGTGTTCTCTATTAATTTAAAAATGGTTTCAGTAGTTGAAGTATAATTCTTTTGGGTTAGGATGTCCATAGGAAGTTTGATGGTTCTTATGGTATTTATAGGGATGTGGTGAGTTGGAAACTATAGCATATGGTTCATTTTAGAAATAAAAAAATGTTTTTAAATAGTTGGATAAGTCTTTTTGAGTAAGAGTCGGCATGATAAAGTTGTGCTTAGATGGTGGAGGCATGTCCGTTTGGTTTGGAATTTTAGAGTGAGGATGCAATCAAGTGTTGGACTGGTATTCTCACATGTAATCAGGAATAGTGTGTTGGGAATTAAACTGATCACGTAATTAAAGTGTGGGGTTTGTGCTTATTTAGTAAATTCTAATAGTGGGGAGCACCATGGATTAGAATTGGCCTTCGTGGGATAAGGCTTATATTAGGGAGCTCCATATGCCTAATGGTCAATTTTGTAAAAACACGACTGTGTATTGGGATAGAAAAACTTTTATGTGTGTTGTATTGATGTTTGGAAAGTGCTTTAGGAATTTAGAAAATGGAATGGGGATATTGGATTAAAGTTGATGATTGACATAGGTCAGGTGATGTGGTTATGTGACGACTAGGGATACTCGAGGATGAGAAGCATTATAGTGGGTATTTCATAATTCCTTTGTCCATAAATGCATTTTAACATTGAGGATAATTTGATTTTTGAGTTTTGTGGATAGGCTATTTTTAAAAATCAAGGTTTAGATAAAGAACCAGAGAGTTGGAACATCTTAAAGGGGTTATTTTGGATGTTTTTTTAGGCTTATGAGTTTCCTTGGGTTCTTGGATAAGTCTTGGGATCTATAGGGTTTGAGATTCCAGTTTTTGGGGGTAGCATCCTAGGGCACATGATTAGCACTAACTATGCACCCCAACTATGTGTCCTAGGTTGTATAGGTGCATTGTTTGTTTAAACCATAATAGGGCCTCCATCAAACTGTAAAAAACTTGTTAGTATATTTCAATTCCATTTTTCATGGTTGTTATATAGTTTTTTAAACTATGTGCCCTACCCATGTGAATTGGAGTATCCCGAATAGTGAGGTCTGAACAGTTGGCGTGTAATGTCTCAGAAATTTCATGTAATTTTTTTTATTATATGGAATTATTTCAAGACTAGGTGCTGAGACGGCATGCGATTCCGAGGCCCAGAGTGCCCAGAATGATCTGTCGAAAAATATTAAGCTTTAAATAGCGCATGTGAAATGTTTTCCTAAAAAAGTGGAATAAATCCTAAATGGTTTCCTGGATCAGAAATCTAAGGGCACCGTTATGTTTAGGACGGCGGGTTTACCCTAGGTGTGACTTAAGTTTAGTCGGCGCATCCCTCCAGTGAGAAAACCTGAAAGTGGCATGACCGTAAATAAAATTATTAAATAAAATTATTTTATTTTTCAAATGCTTATAACTCAGGAATGGTGACTCGAATTAAAAATATTAGACCACCGCTGAGCTCGTGAGGGTATTCTTTCCTTAGGAAGATCCTAACATTGGATGGAATGATCCAATAGTGGAAGTTAGTTTTTGGCTGTAAATAAAATAATTAAGTAACAATTATTTTATTTTCAAATCCTTATAACTCCTAAAAGGTAACTTGGATTGAAAATATGAGAGTGCCATTGAGCTCGTGAGGGCATGTTCCCCTTAGGAGGAGCCTAACCTCGACCAGCGCGGGTCGAGGGTGAAAGTTAATTTTTGAACTTTTTAAGGTGCGTTCAGTAAACATGAGAGATGGTTTTTCTAACATTTGAAACAGTGCTCAGATCATAAATATGAGGGCACCGTTGAACTCGGAAGAGCAGTATTCATTAAGAAATGACTTAACTTTAGCCGATAAGGGCCTAGTACAAAAGTTATTTTCAGAATTTTTGAGAAAAATAATAAAATAATTTAAAATAATTACTTTATTTCTTTTCTCACTATTGAGTGGAGGATGGCGATGTTGTGGTGCTATGACAAGGTAGTGATGAGGAGCACTAAGGGAGGGTCAATAATGGCTCATTTGAAACTGTGATGTTGTTATCTTAATGGATCATTAAATGTGGCTCATTTAATGAGCATCACTAATGGGTGTAACGTCACTCCGCTTTATATTTATTTTAATAATCCAACATGTTGGAGTTTGGGAATCAACAAATGTGGGGAAATATTTAACGAACTGCCGGAAGAATACCTCTCCAATGAAGAATTAAGAACAAAGAAAAGAACGTTGGAGGATCAGATTTGGATGTTGGCAAGCGACGACAAATTCTAATGACCACAGATCGACGACGAACACCGGTGAGACTTCATCGTCTTTGACGTACCTCGAAGAACAGATCCATAAGTGACGTCCAATTCTTGAAACCTCGATGATGAATGCTTCAGCATAAAACGTTAATGAGGTAGGTGTTTTTTCATTCTAAGTATTTGATGAATTCCTCCTCATTCTTGAAAATTAACGACGAATTTGGATCAACTGACTAATAGGTTGATCTGTGAATCGCTTGTTCTTGTGGGTGGATATTGTGTGGGGATTTTATTTGGGGGGTTTTCAAGATGCGTGGTTATCATTATGCTTATTCCCATGATTAAACTCTAACGCGGATGGCGCGAGCTAACCCAAACAAGGCTCGATCCCTCTGCCATAGTTGTTCTTGGTGATTTCTTCAAAGTTGAACTGTAAACTTGTCAGGAAGGAAAATTCGAAGGCTTCACAGTCAAGGAGGCATCCTATGGAGCCCGTGGACAGAAGAGGTTCGAGAAATAGACCACCGGAATGACTCTGACAGCCCGTCAAAGGTACTGTTGACATGGCGGTGGCCGCCGCCGTGGGTGGAGGACGACGGTGCGCCTATCAGTGCTCTGCGGCGGCAGGAGGCCACAGTAGCCATGGGGTGACGTGATGCCTAGCGGGGGCCACGTGGAGAGGGTGGCCCACATTTGGGCCACCCAGACATGCTGAGCCATGGTATTTTGACCACGGTGAGAGGAAGGCCATGCACCGCGTGGGGCCAGCGGAGGTCAGACGCGGCTGGATGTTGTATCCTAGGAACACCCCACCATCCACATCACGTGGTCAGTCCTCAGCTGGCAAGTTGTGCCCCAACCTGAAGGTCGGGCCAAACCCATTCCAGCCGGCCGGACCCATTCTGGAAGGCCATACCCATTCTCTTCAGGCTGGTCAAGATGATATTGGGTCACCGGATGACCCGACAGACTGGACCCTCGGCCAAACTGGGTCGGGTCCAGCGAGGCACATTGGACCTGGCCCACTGGCTAGACCAGACCAGACCAATCCCGACCCGAACCAAGTTAGGCTGAGTACTTCTAATTAAACTGGGGTATGTGGGACCCTCAGGCCAGGTTGTTTAGGTCGGTCCGACCGAGTCAGACCAGGCCCAAACACAACTGGCCCCCTATTTACTAAAACGCATGTATCTTGCAAACCACATGTCTGATTAATGTGTCGTCAAAGGAGTTGGGACCCTTGTCATAGTTCGGTCCTTCTAAGATACTCTATGTGATTTTTGGAGTAATTTGGCATATGGCTGGGTTGGATTGGACTCGAATCCAACCAGGCCCTTTTTACTAAAAGGCATATAACTTACAGACCGAGTGTCTGAACGACGCGTCGTCTGTTGTGTTGGGACCCTTACAGTGAGACGGTCCTTTGGGGTTACTCTATGTGGGACTTTGTGGCAGTTTAGTTATGGATGATAGCTTGAGGATAGGATCCTCTGAAATCAAGCATGTTAAGTGCGAGAATCCTCTTGTTGGCTCTGACGTGAAGAATGAATAGCGATGTTGTCTAGGTCAGCACCTAGCGATCCTGTGTGGGTAGGCACCTAGAGATCATGTGTGGGTCAGTTCCTAGAGATCATGTGTGGGTCCACACGTAGCAATCCTATGTGGTTCATCACCTAGCGATCATGTGTGGGTCAGCACCTAGTGATCCTGTGTGGGTCAGCACCTAGCGAACCTGTGTGGGTCATCACCTAGAGACCCTGTGTATATTAGAAATAGAGCCTCTCAACAAAAATAACATGATCTAGATTTACAGCTAATTATCTTTACTTCTGTATCTAAGTTATACCTAGTATGAGCTGAGTCTTTGACTTTGTGCTATGTGTTTGAGATCTTTCATAGTGGTATTACCTATGTGGTATTTCATTTTTGTTTTTTTTTTCCTTAATGGATTACTGAGAGACCTTTAAAGGTCTCAGGGTCCCTATTGAGTATTTTTATACTCAACCCTGCATGGGTTTCACCTACACATGTTGTGTCTTGTGCAGATGACAGACTGCTTTGAATGGACTTTGGGGAGCCAGGACTAGATGGTGCTCAGAGGTGATCAATAGATGTTGTGTGCTTCCATGATGTCCGATAGAGAGCTGCACCTACCCTTCAGTTAGGATCCTTTTCTAATGACCTCCAGACCTTGTACTTATTTTTTTGTACTTTCCTTTTAGTTGGTCTTATATTCTGGCCCATTTTCCTTCATTTTACACCTTTTACTCTTAGTGGTTTCACTTTTTGATGGTTTTACTACTTTCTTTCCTTTGTGGTTTTATTTGTGCGGTATGCTCTGTCTTTGTGTGTGTATAGGTTTAAAGGCAATGAATTCCCTTTTTTGGATATGCCTTTTCGATGCTAGTCACCAACCCATGGCCTGTGGAAGGCAGGCTTGGGGTAGTCATGGAACAGGCCCTGAGGGACAGGTCGTGACAAAGTGGTATCAAAGTCGGTCATTTCTACCATAAGAACTAAGATTCTATACTTTTGATTGGGGAAATAGTGTTAAGTGCCTTGATTTTGGTTTTTAGTATGGGGAGTCCAGTATTGGTGTGGAGGTCGACATATCCATACACCAGGACCCTGAATTCTATTTTCCAACTCGGTATATGAAAACACTGATTTCATGTGTTTTGGAAATGTTTTTCTCTTGATTTCTTTTGAGTCAGCTCACCAGGTATAACTTAATATCTTTGGTTCATCTTGATTCTCTTTCAAGATGCCTTCAAGTAGACAGCCATCCAGAATTCCAGTGTGTGACCATGAGGATGGTCCACAAAGTGATGGAGATTTGGTATAGGGACCGTTTCCTGAGGTGGTACCTTCAGGTGATGTCCTAGAAATACCATTGCCTATTGGTCAGCAGTTACTACTGGCACAACCGGTAGAGGACACATGTAGTCTCAGTTCCTTACACAAGTTTTAGTGATAGATACCCCTCAGGTTATGAGGCAAGGTCGACTCACAGGTGGTTAAGGAATGAATTGAGCTGGTGGCTGAGTTTCCATCTATCCAAGGCACCATCAGATCAGATGGCAGTCCTGGAAGTGATCATTCTACATGGCTCAGTAGGGCGATGATAGGGTTTATATTACCCCTATCTTATGATGAGGTGACTTTTCCATGGATAGAGAATGAGAACCTTTCTCATAAAAGGGTTATCTTTCCATAAACAACTAAGGGATATGTATTCTGAATACCTTCTATAGCTTTGGTAGGATGACATGTCGGTAGTTGATTATTCATCAAGGCATACCGATCATTCCAAGTACTCAATGAATATGATACGACCAGTTATTCAGGGATTAGACCTCCGAGTGAGATGTGTTTAGGGACATCTGAGCCATCACTATTCTTCTATGCATTTCTATTTATGTTAGGGTTTGGGAGAGAAACTTTTTGGTTGAGTGTTATTTGGATGAGAAGATACAGCCAATGAATGTCAGTAGTGGAAAAGAAGGAAACCAATGTTAGTCTCAAAGACTTGGACGTGTAAATGTTTTAGGAAGAGGAAGTAATAGGGATAGATGAATATGCGGTGAAGCAGATTTAGAATAGGGGTTAGGAGAGAAGTAGAAGGTGGTATACATTTTGACATGTTACAACCACCACCCCCAATGTGGTCCCCACCAGGCTCAGGGATCTAGAGGTCAGAGGAAAGGAGTAGCTGAATGCAAACAAGGAGTATAGACCAAGGGCTCCAGGAATGATTTGAGGTACGATATGTGTCTACTAATATCTTCTATATTAATATAAATAGGTGATAATCATTCCTTCTTGTCACAAATCTTGTTCAAGACCTAGAGTTTTTGGTTAAACTGTTGACTTGATCCTTACGTTTGGAGATACCTATGGGAGAAGAATCGATAATCACTCTTACACCGATGGTGTGATCTGATCCTTGAGGTGAGAGTTTCAGTTGGAACCTCTTGGTGGCAACGTCGAGTCCTTACGATGTTAGTTTGGGTATGGACTGGTCATCCACAGTTCATGCTCAGATTGACTATTTTTTGAAAAAGGATGTGTTATATCTGCAACAATGGAATGGGGTTTCCTTGGACAGTGAAAAAGGAAACTCAGACAGCATGGGATAAACTCATGCATAGGAGGGTGCAGCTGATCACTCTTGAGTCAGCCAGCCTTACCCTCATGGTAGTGGATGTTTTGAGTTTTAATTTCCCAATTTTAGTAGCGCAGTGTGGGAATGTCCTTTAAAAATATGTTTCTAGGATTTACCTCCCTATAGGGAGAGGGACTTCTGCATCATTCTACACCCTGATATGGAACTGATATTAGCATCAGGATATCAGATGGATTTTTTAGAGCTTCACGAGCAAGGGCCATAGGTGGGGAACTTGTATAGGAATGCCTTAGTAAGACCCAGTGTTCAAGGTTATGTGTGGATTATCGGCACTTTAAACAAGTGGTCGTAGATAATGAGTACCCACTACCAAAGTGTCGATGGGCACATCAACCAATTAAAGGGGGTAGCCTTTCGCATGGATAGAAAGGTGAATGTATGCTTTTCAATAGTTGATACAATGGAGATGGATGGAGTTCCTCTAGGACTATGACTTTGAGATAGTCTATAATCTTAGTAAGGGGAATGTGGTGGTTGACGCGCTCAGTAGAAGGTTTGGTTTGCAACTATTGAGTGATTTGATAGAGTAGATAGTCGTGATGTAGATATCCTTCATGGATAATGATGAAGTAGCTCACCTCCAGTCTATGACTGTCACTCCCCCACTCCTTCATCGAGTTAGGGAGGAACAACTTGTGGATATTGAATGTGAGGCCCAACGTGCTCATATATCCTCAGGACTGGCTCTTGATGGATTTTCGATAGGTGGGGAGCACATAATTCTTTTCAAATGACTCACCATGGTACCAATGACGTAACGGGAGGAGGTGTTGAGTTAATTCCATACATCCCATTTTGCGGTACATCCTGGAGTGGTGAAGATGTATCAGGACCTCTGACGTCAGTACTAGTTTTCAGGGATGAAGAAAGTGATGGTAGAGTTCATTTCATGATGCCTCACTTGTCAGCAAGTGAAAGATGAGAATTAGGTTCCAGCATGCTTGGAACAACCACTTGAGGTACTGGAGTGGAGGTGGGATGGTATCTTGATGGACTTCATGATGGGATTACCATGCACTTTCAGGGGCCATGATTCTATCAGGGTGATCGTGGATCGACTCACCAAGTCGGATCACTTCCTCCCAATCTGGGAGCAGGGATTGGTAGAGGGATTGGGATGCCTCTATGTCTAGAAGATAGTGCATCTCCATGGGGTTCCTTATATGATCGTCTCAGACCGTGATTAATGCTTTACATCTCGGTTTTGGAAGAGGTTGTAGGAGGCGTTTGGGACTCAACTGCATTTGAGCACAACTTTTCATCCCAAGACAGATAGTCAGATGGAGCAGACCATATAGACCTTGGAATACATGCTTTGTGATTGCGTCCTAGACTTTAGTCGTATTTGGGAGTACCGCCTTACACTGGTGGGGTTTTCATACAACAACAGCTATCACTCCACCATTGGCATGGCACCATTTGAGGCCTTGTACGGGCGGCCTTGTAGATCACCCCTATACTGGACAGACCCATAAGAGTCAACACTCATGGGTCCAGAGTTTGTATGGGCTACCGCTAAAAATGTGTAGATCATCCAGGAGTGGATGAGGACCGCACAAAGTAGGCAAAATTCTTATGCTGATAGGAGATGGATACCCTTGGATTTTGAGGATGGAGATCATGTATTCCTTCGAGTCTCACCCCAACGATGATTATAGATATTTAGTTAGGGCGGCAATCCATCTCCATGGTTCATCGGATCTTTTTAGATCCTGAGTAGAGTTGGAGAGGTGGAATATGTCCTAACTCTTCCCCCATAGATGCATCGGGTGCATAATGTTTTCCACTCGTCGTAGCTGAGGAGATACATGCATGATCCATCGCATGACATCGACTGGTGAGAGATGGACATTGATGATGGGGTGACATTTGTGGAGTTTATGGTGGAGATAGAGGATTGATAGGAGTGGGTCCTATGTGGGCGATCGATTTATCAAGGGCGAGTTTGTTGGAAGCATGGGAATCTCCAGGAGAGCACATGGGAGTGGGAGGCTCATATTCATTCTCAGTACCCCCATCTATTTGATTAGTTTTATTTTGAATTTCGGGAATGTAAAGCCCTAAAGGTGGGGAGAATGTAATGTCTCATAAATTCTATGTAATCTTTTATTATTTTATTGAATTATTTTGATACCAGGCACTAAGACGGCATGTGATTATGAGGGTCAGAGTGCCCGGAATTATCCATCGAAAAAAAGTTAAGCTTTAAATAGCACATGGGAGCAGTTTTCCAGAAAAGGTGTAATAACTCTTAAATGGGTGCCCATATCAGAAATCTAACGGCACCGTTGCATTTAGTATGGCGGGTTTACCCTAGGTTCGACTTAAGTTTAGTCGGCGCAACCCTCCAGTGAGAAAACCCGAAAGTGGAATAATAGTAAATAAAATAATTAAATAAAATTATTTTATTTTTTAAATTTTTATAACTCATGAATGGTGAATCGAATTAAAAATATGAAACCACCACTAAACTCTTGAGGGTATGCTTTCCTTAGGAAGATCCTAACATTGGCTGGCACGGGCCAACAGTGGAAGTCATTTTTTGGCTGTAAATAAAATAATTAAGTAACAATTATTTTATTGTCAAATACTTATAACTCATAAATGGTAACTCATATTGAAAATTCAAGAGTACCATTGAGCTCTTGATGGTTTGTTCCCCTTAGGTAGAGCCTAACCATGACCGTCGTGGGTTGAGGGTGAAATTTAATTTTTGAACTTTTTTGAAGGTACGTTCAGTAAACGTGCGAGCGAGTTTTTCTAACTTTTGAACCGTTGCTCGAATCGAAAATCTAAGGGCACTGTTGAACTCAAAACACTGATATTCTCCTAGAAATGACTTAACTTTGGCCAACAAGGGCCGATTGGAAAAGTTATTTTTCAGACTTTTTGAGAAAAATAATAAGATAATTTAAAAGAATTATTTTATTTCTTTTCTCACTGTTGAGTGGCGGATGGTGATGCTGTGGTGCAGTGAAGAGGTAGCGATGAGGTGTATTAATGGAGGGTCAATAGTGGATCATTTGAAACTGTGACACTATTATCTTAATGGCTCATTAAATGTGGCTCATTAAATGTGGCTTATTAAATGTGGCTCATTTAATGAGAATCATTAATGGGTGAAACATCATTGTTCTTTTTATTTATTTTAATAATCCAATGTGTTGGAGTTTGGGAATCAAAAAATTTGAGGAAATCTGTGATTAACCACTGGCGGAATCCCTCTCCAATGAAGAATGAATAATGAAGCGACAAACGTTGGAGGATCGGATCTGGAGGTTGGAAAGCGGTGACGAACACCAATGACTGTGGATCAACGATGAAGGATGGTGAGACTTCATCGTCTTTGACATGCCTCAAAAAATGGAGTATAAAGCGATGTTAACTTCTTGAAACTTCAAGGATGAATACTTCAACATCATACTTCAATGAGGTAGGGGTTTTTTCATTCTAAGTATTTGATGAATTCTTCCTCATTCTTGAAAATTAATGACAAACGCATATCAACTAACTAATAGGTTGATCCATGAATCGCTCATTCTAGTGGGTGGATATTGTGTGGGGATTTGATTTGGGGGTTTTCAAGTTTTTTTTCTTATCATCATGCTTATTCCCATGATTAAACTCTAACGCGGAGGGCGCGTGCTGACCCGAACAAGGCCTGGTCCCTCTGTCATAGTTGTTCTTAGTGCGTTCTTGAAATTCGACTGGTCAACCTATCAGAAAGGTAAATTCGAAATATTTTCAGTGAAGGAGGCATATTATGGAGCCCATGGATGCAAGAGATATGAGAAACGGACAAATAGAGCGACATTGGTGGCCCTTCAAAGGTACTGCCGGTGCGCTAGCAGCGGTGGCCACAAGTGGAGGATGGTGGCGCTCCCGTCGGCGCACCATGGAAGCAGGAGGTTGTGGCAGCCGCGGGGTGACACGGTGCCAGGTGAGCACCACATGTAAAGGGTGTCCCATGTGTAGGAAACCTGAATGCACTGATCTGTAGTCGTTTGACTATGGTGAGAGGAAGGCCCTTCACCGCATGGGGCCAGGGGAGGCCTGATGCGGCTGCATGCCGCGTCCCAGGAACACCCCACTGGCCGCATCGCGTGGCTAGTTTTTGACTGGCGAGCCTCGCCCCAGCCAGCGGGCTATACCCACACCGACAAGATAGACCCGTTCTTTTCAGGTCGGGCTGGATGAGACTGGGTCACCGAGTTACCCGGCGGGCTGGACCTTCAGCTAAACCAGGTCGGGTCCGGCGAGGCCCATTGGGCCTGACCCACTGGCCAGGCTGGACCAAACTAACCCCGACCCGAACTGGGTCAAGCTGATTTTGTCTAATTGAACTAGGGTATGTGGGACCTCTAGGCTGGGTTGGTCAGGTCGGTCCAACCGGGTCGGACTGGGCCCAGACACAATCGGCCCCCTGTTTACTAAAACACTTGTATCTTGTAAACTGGGCGTCCTATTGACGTGTCGTCAGAGGCCTTGGGACCCTTGAGGAAGGGAGGTCCTTCTAGGATACTCTATGTGAGTTTTGGAAGAAGTTGGCGTATGTCCAGGTTGGATCAGACTTGAATCTAACCTAGGCCTTTTTGATAAAAGGTGTATAACTTACATAATGGGTGTCTGAACGATGCTCCGTCTGTTGCATTGGGTCCCTTATGGAGAGATAGAAATTTGGGGTTACTCTATGTGATACTTTGTGGTGGTTGAGGTATTACTGATGTATTGATGAGTGGATCCTCTAGAATCAAGCATGCTAAGTGCGAGAATCCAGTTGATTCTTATTGTATTATAACATTGCAATGTGATTTATAAGATTCTAATTGACAATATTCAATTATGATGTAACTCATCAGCTATAACAAGCAGCCCAAAAACCTTTCCATGTTATGGATTCCTATTGTAGTGTGGATTTTTTAAGTTGTAATGCCCAATGATACATCAATTATTCAGTTTTTATCTTAATCGTGGAATAATATTATTCCTTCACAATGAAATATTTATTCTATATTGCAAAAAAATTCACCCAAAATAATTTTGATGTGGCAATTATAATTATGGCATGATTTTTACCTTTTTCAGAAAAAAAAAACAACCGAAAATATCCTCAAAATTTATTCAAACCTATTCACTAATGATATATTTCATATGGTAAAACCTATTTCCAAAAAACACAATAATAAAAGTTACATGATATACACTTACTTTAAATAAATTCTGTTTTATGTATCAAATTTATAAAATAAGAATATATGAGATTTACTATCCATATTTTCCATCGATCCCACATGGTTGATTTACAAGAAATGTTCACAACAAATTATATTATAATATCATGTATCCTAAAATAATATCATAATAGTAAAAATCATTACAAATATGGGAGATTAACTCTGATAATATCATGGATATTGTATGTAGTAAATTTAATAAATGAATTTATAAAAACTATAGTAATCATATTTTTTATCATCCATATATAGTAAATTTATAATATATTTACTTGTTAAACTATAGGGATCAATAAATTTAATTTATTTCAAAAAATTAATTCATGGTTATTTTTATAAATATGTTTCTAAATTTTAAGGACCTTTATTCTAATATGTTTGATTGATTGACCTTCCATGTCATTTTCCCTTGGAAATTGTTATGGTAAGAGCATAAGAATCCAAATTCAAATTTTGATCAAAACCAAATCATTCCCTTAGAGGCAATTTTTTTATATGAGGGAAAAAATAATTCTTGAGATAGGGAAACTAAGAAATTATTTCTCAATCTATGGGAATTTTGGGGGATAAGGGTGTTCATTATCCCAAACAGCGTCCACCCTTCGCATTAAAAAAAATATGTGTTTTAAAAAATAATTTTTTTAACAAAATATTATAATATATATATAATATATATTAATGTTATTATAATATTATATTATATATATGATAATATATTTTATTATAATATATATAAATATATATTAATTGTTGTGGAACAGACTTCAGGGGTGGATGCTTAGATGAACTAGTTTAAGGACATGTGGAGCTTAAGTTTTGGGGGTGCTTTGGTTCGGCATGTTTTCTTCAGATGGTTGGTGTGGAGCTGGCTCTTTTTCTACAGTTTGAGCAGAGAATGCTCTGGTTTTTATTGTTTTGTTGTTTCATGTTGGACGTTCTTCTTGTTGAACTGCATTTGAGTGTACCTATGTATTTTCACTCTATTATTCATTGGTCTCATTGATCCTATGTGTTCTTCTGAAGTGGTTTTTTCGTGGGTACTTGTCTCTCTTGTTGTATTCGGATGGTGAAACATTTTGCAAGTACCATTGGGTGGGTGACCTTAAAAGAGGGATGGGGTGTTGACACCCATCATCAGCCATGTTTCATCTCTCAATGGACGAATGGGTTCTTTGTTGGGATAGTTTCTCGGTGGTTTTCAGTCTCTATTTTTGTTGCATCAGGTTGACACTGCGGAGATTCTTCTCCTACTTTATCAGGTGGGCGGCTCGAAAGAGGGAAAGGTATGATAACACCTTTCATACGGCTCTCCTTGGCATTTGTTGGTTGGAGAGGTGCTTTGACATGTTGTGCCACCAGTACGGTGCAACTTCTTGACAGAGGGGGTGACACATTCTTTTTTACTAATCTTACCGGTGCACTGTTTGGAAAGGGGGGCGATGAGATCGTTTGGTGTCTTCTTGAAAATCTATTTCTTTTGGACTTGTAGGGTCTTTTTAGCATGTTCTTTGAGGTTGTGTGCCCTTCATGTAATGGGTTTCCTCTTGCCTGGTCTAAAAGAGGTTTCTCTTTTTCTTCATGATCAATTTAAGGGGCTTGACCCCCAACCTTCTTAAAATATATATATATATAGTAGTATATATGTGTTAATATTATATATATATATATATATAAGATTAATATATGCTAATATATATTATTTTTTTACAATATTAAAGTTAAATTATTATAATATAATATATGTTAAAAAAATTGTTATTTAAAAATGTAAGCTTTTGGTAAAATTTTATTATATATGTTAATTTTAATATAATATTATATTATGATATATATATTATTATATATTTTATTATAACATGTGTTAATAAAATTTTATAATATATATATGATATATTTTAATTTTATTACAATATTATTTTATTATATATTTTATTATAACATATTTTAATATATATTAGTATATATATATATATATGTTAATATATATTATTATAATATTATTTTAATATATGTTAATATATATTATGATTATATATATATATCAATTTAATATATGTTGATATATATTATTTTAATATTATAATATATGTTAATATTATATATATATATATATAATATTAATATATGTTAATATATATTACTATAATATTATAATATATGTTAACAATATAATAATATTATATTATTATATTATTATTATATGTTAATATATAATATTATAATATATGTAATATATATTATTATATTACAATATATATGTTTTTGTATATATTATTATAATATATGTTAATATATGTTAATATATGTTAATATATGTTAATATATGTTAATATATGCTAATATATGTTAATATATGGTAATATATGTTATATTTTCATATTATAATATATTATAATGTAATTGTATATTATAATACAATTAAATATATGTATATATTATAATATACATTAATATTTTTTATACAATATATGTTAGTGTATTTTAAAAAATATATAATATTGTAATATATGTTAATTTTATGATATTTCTTTACAGCCTTAGTTTTTAATATTATAATATATGTAAATTTATTTGATGTCAATAGTATTTTGAGAAATAATGTTAATATAAATTTAAACATAATAAGTAGTACAAATGAATATTGAATTATTTATAATATTATATATAATGAAAATTTTAAAGGGGGTGAAATGTAAAAGTAATACATCATCGATTTTGATGCATACATAAGTGTCCTCTAGTCTCACACCTTGACTCTTTGATAGTGTACCCATATCAAATAGTCTATTTAGTAGGTTTTACAGTGTGCTCGGCTATAAGTTCATATGCAATGTCCTCAACAGTGGGTCTAACAGCAGAACTGGAACCCGCCTCCCATCCACTTTGAAGGGACCATTTAGGGAGGACCTCAACACTATAGGGGGTGATTTAGTGTTGATGAATTTTAATCCTTTTTATACTTTTAATCCCTTTCCTTTTTACCTTTGTCAATAGTTAAGGTGAATTGGTTCTCTTGTTCTCTCTTCCTACCTTTATTATTTCATGTAGTGCATCCAAACACACACACACACAAAGGGAATATTAAATTACATGGTTCACCTCTCAATAATAGAAGGGTCATCCTTTGTGTGATATGGATTATTCTAATATCACACTACCCACTATAATCATCTTTTAGGTACCAATGAGTAGGGTATAACCTTTAAACATATGTTTGCTTGTTTCCTGGTAGTGATTTTGTGCATTCAGCACTCAAGTGCCTCCTACACCTTCCAAAATTAATAGTTTGGGTAAAAAAAATAGAGTATGTTACCAATTGAGAAATCTGACAAGTTTTTTATGTATTTCTTGGTCTTATTCTTCCTCTTGTTTCACTTGCACAATAGTATGCAAGTACTCCTTTGTATGAAAATAGTAATTCACACCAATCTTTCACTTCATAGTAGTAGGTTCAAATGATGCCTTTCTTACACAAGAGCAATACTTCTTCTATCTATTTAAATATTAAATGAATAGCCTTACAATTATTTTTCCCTCTTCTTCTCTTATTATTTCTTACTTCATTTCACTGAAAAAGTGAACTGGATCTCCTTATTCTCTTCATGGATTCTATGTGTGGAGATTTTTCTTCCCAGTATGATTAGTGTCAGGTCTCTATGATTCTTAGATACTCAAAGATATGAAATATTTTTATAACAGTTCAATGTTTCTCTTACTTTCTTAGATAGAAGTATTTTTATTTTTTATAATAATAGTATCAAGTGTACTATATTCTTCAACCTATAAAATATATATAATAAATATATAACAATGTAAGTTTTCTTCTTCTCTCTTTCCTCATCTGTTTTTTATTCACAATGTCACATGAATACTTTGAATTCAAATCTATATAATTTTTAGTAATTTAAACTCCTTGAGTCACTATCTTTAATTTCCTTGAGCAGTAAGATCCTTACAAATATCCCAATTCTTCACTACATAACTTCCTATAATTGCATATAAATATGAATTAACTATTTCAAGTCCTCATCCTTTGAACTTCTTCATAAACCTATTAAAATAATGATATAAATTATCATGATATTTTTATCTTTTAATATCATCATACTTAGCATCTTCAAATTCAAGTATAGTAGGACTTTGTAAGTCTTTCGAACAACCCCTCTTCAAATTAATACAAATCAAGTTGTATGAAATGAAATTCATACACATAAGTCATATGATGTGAAAGTCATATTATCATATAGGTATGATCACAGTCATATGACCACAAAAAATATACCATAGTGTAGTCCTGATTTCCATTACATATACAACATATATTATGGATGACCCATATGTACTAGGTTGAGTGACCTTTATTAAATTCCTTTTTCAATGATGGTGTACCTTACACATTGATAAATTTACCTTTATATAGTATGGGTAAACTTCATATAACCCTTATGTATAATCAAAATGACCTTTATGTGACATCTTTATGAGCTTTACATAGTAGCTTATATAGATACAATGAATCATACATAGAGTGAAATCATCAAGATTACCTTTACATGGTCAGTGCTTTTGAAAAATTACTCATGCACGGGTCTTATGCTTCTCCCAAATTTTACAAAATATATTATACTTTTTTATCTACAAGAATCATGATAATATAATCATGATATATAAATGATTAATGATTGATTCACATTGCAATGAATGGTTCCTAGAACATGTACTCTTCATCAAGTCCCCAAAGAAACTCCTATGGTATGTCCTCGCCTGCCATTTTTGGAGAAGAAAACAACTTAAACTATCTTGTAAAATACCCATTTTGAAATGATCTCCACATTTTAATGAAATGAAAATATATCCATATCACTACAGTTTATCTCTACATCATAATAAAGATTCACCATTTTACGGAGGAGGAACTCCCAGACTAAAATTCCTTATAAAACTCCCATGTCCAGAATATATCTCCCTTTTGTCTTTATAGAGAATCACTACACCCATTTCCATGAACCACTATGGTGTGGTGATGTCACATAAAACTTTCATATCCTCTATTAAACTTCAAAACTACTTTCAACATATTTAAATTATTTCAAATATATGGAATGAACTTCAAATCAAGTAAAACATTGTATTACTTAAGTTTGAACATGATTTATGTGTTGAAAATTGAATCACTCTTAGAGTTATTAATTGTTTTTATTTTTTTAATCCTTTTATAGAACCATTTAAGGTTTTTAAGGATTTATTTTAACTCATGAAGAATGTTTTTATGTGTTTAAGGTTTCTTTGGAGTTTTCGAAAGAGGACCTAGAGCTGCTAGAGTGAAGGCTATCATTTTCTAGACTTGTGTATGAGTTTTATTTACATAATAAAATATTCAACTATGTGAAGATTCACATAAGAGAATTTATTCACATATATGATGGGATACATAAGTGAAAATACCACATAGAAAATTTTTTTAATAATATTTTTGTATGATATATGGGAATACCTTTTGTTTAAAAAAATCAAATACGTGAATGCCTTCATGTAATAGAATTATACAAAAGTAAAGTTATCACATATGTGAATGCCTAAACATATGATATTTATTTTAATTATGATAATTATTACCATATATAAAAGTTCACATTTTTTTCTCTATATATCTATTTCTATCCAATATATTTGATTTGAACATATACCCAAATCTGTATAGTGTATTTTTTTTTGGAACAACGTATATAAATTTAAGATACATACCGACTGAGTTCTTTAGAATTTGTTTCTTATGAAGGAATTAAACCCAACATTATAAGAAATGATCTTAAATTTATAAAACATCACATCTAAAATATTATTCAATATTATTCATGTGATATTTCAAAAATGATGACCATGGTTTATATCTCTTTTATGTTATAAGCTATTTTATTTAAAAATTTGTTGTGTTGCTCGAAGATAAGGATGTAAATGAATAATATGTGGATGATAAATCTAGAAATAAATTATGATGATTCTTTACTACTTTAGAGTTAAAATAATCACTTAAAACTAAATACAAAGTGATTCTTACTTGTTATAAAATGGGTAAATATGGAAGATGTTTAGTTATATTCAACTATTGATGTATTGTGTAAGCAAGAAGAATATTATGATCTTGAGAATATTTAAACATGAGTAAGAAAAGGATTTTACTTAGAATTCACAAATGAAATATTTTTCAATATATATCAAAACCAAGTTTTTAATAATATATCATCAAAAAATGAATTTGAGAAAATCATTCTGATTACACTTTTCAAGATTGAGATCTTTTGAAATAATTGTGTATAAAAGTGGGGTTTCCCAAAGAATTATTTTTATAATGGCCATTTGTGGTTGTAAGAAAATAATGTCTCATAATTTTTCTAATTTATGGAATCAATTATGATGGTATAAATTTAATTCTCATAAATGATTTTCCTTTGGTAGAACTGATGTTTAAAAAAATGTTAGAAATAAAAAATAAGGTTATCATGACTACTACAAAAGTTGTGCAAATGTGTGAGTACCTGGAAATATGGAAGCATTCATCTATAGATCCATTTTTTCCTGAGTTCATAGTGTTGATTTTTATAAACAATAATAAGAATCAATTCTATATCATATATGTATGAAGTGAGTAGTTCTTGAATATTTCTAAAGGCTTAATGAGAGATATTTATTTTTACTATTATTTAAGTAACCAATATTTCTATAAGATCTTATCAACTTGGTTATATATTATATATGAAGGTATTGAGAAGTTTTGGTGTCCAGTGTGACTTAGGACAAGAATAGTATGACTCTATTACATCATTTTAATCTTGTAATTTGTTGTACTTATAGTGAAGAGTCCATGGTTAGGGGGAGTAACCAACCATGGTAAGAAGTGGGTTACTCGATAAGGAGTGAACCTTGTAAAAAATACTTGTATTCATTGTTTCTTTATTTCCCGCATACATGAGTGAGGTTGAGACTCTATACTTGATTGAATCCAATATTAACAAATTTCAGGGGTTGGTTATAAAAATAAGAAATTATAAAAACTATTATCCACTAATTCACCCATCCTAGTAGAGTAATCTGGCCCTAGGCACAATAATTGGTATCAGTGAATGATCATTTTTTTGATTCAATCATGTGATTAAAATGGAAAATATGATTTTTATGAATAATAGGGGTGTGCCTACTTTTTATGAAAAATTTATCATAGTTATAAGAATAAAATGTTGGCATATCTTCTATCCCTTATCTTGGAAGTTAGAGATATTGTTATCATTGTTTTTCCTCCCATTTAAGGTAATTATACAATAAAATTAGAGGATAAAATAAATATAAAAATGATAGAAAAACACAAAATTTTATTCTTATTTACTTATAATAAAGGGTTTAAAAAAGTTATGGAACTTAAAACAGTGAAATAAATCTAGGTTAATCTTGAAATTAGTTGTGAATGAAATGTGACAATCAAGGAGGGTGAATTACCAATCTAGAGAAGCAAGTGTGAATTCATCAAGACGGATGAGGAAGAAATCATCATTGATTATTTCACTTGGATGAATGAATTTGTTAACAATATCTAAATAATTAGTGAAAAAATTTAACACTCCATAAGTGTTAAGAAACACATGGGGAATTTTACTGATGGATTTGATCCTAAAATCTCAACTCTATAAGATAGAGAGGATCTCTCCTTGGATAAATTGTATAACATTATCATTTCATATTAAATGAGAAAAATTGTAGCCTCTAAGAGTATGGTTAAATATAAAATGGAATTTGAGTCCATCAAAAAGTTGAAAATTAAAGAACATATTGAAAATATATATTTAAGTGGGTCTAAAAATGAGGAGGATGGTGGAGACTTTCAAAGAATCATTGATCTTATCTCAAAGAGATTCAAGAATGGAAATATTAAAGTGAAAGGAAATGATCCTCTTAAATGGTACAAATTTAATGAAATAGGGAACTTGGATATTAACATCCTACAAATAAGGAAGCATATTTTAAATCTAAAGAAGATAAGAAACCTTACAAAAAGAAGTAGAATAAAATTTCAAGGGAATCATTCAAAGATGGAAAAATCAATAAAAAAAATTCTATAGGAAATAGAAGAAATGAGAAGTGGAATAAAATTTCAAGGTAATCATCCAAAGATGGAAAAATCAAGAAAAAACATTCTAGAGTAAAGAGAAGAAACCTGGTGAGAAAGGAAGAAGAAGTTGGTCACTCATCCAACAGTGAATCTAAAAGTGATTTTGATGAGAAATTCACCAACATTATGGATCATATTGAAAACGGTTTGTCACTTCAAGCAGTTTTGAAGATTTTATAGAACCAACTGAGTTTGAACATATGTTAAAGTATGAGTATAAATATTTCCTTGAGAATAACACTATACTCAAGAAAAAAAATAAAAGGTTGAGTAATATGATTAAAGAAAATAAAGAGTTTGAAAAGAAAGAAAAAACTCTCATTGATGAGATCAAAAAATTTAGGTTAAAAGCACCTAACCATAAAAAAATTGTAAAGGATCTTGAAGAAAATTTTTATTTGAAATAATATTAATTATCTATGACACAATACAAGTGTCATGAACCTATGAATGAATTAAAGGAGTTAAAGGATAGTTTCAAAAACTAAATTTAATTCAAGGTTTAATACTAAAAAATAGTTGAGATAACTTTCATAAAAAATTAGTTTACATCTACACCTGATAAATATATTTTTAATCCCACATTCACTAACATTGTAGGTTCTGGCTCAAAATTAAGTTACGCATCAGCCAAGAAAAATGAGGAGATATACTCTCCCATTTTAGTTGAATAATTCAGAAACTCTGGAATCTCTTATTCTCCCAAACATAAGAAAATTCAGAATAAAAGTGTACAGTAAGGGGAAAAAACATAGTCAATGTTATAAGAAGAATTTTTATAAACTAAGGATATTTAGGATTCAAGGGTACTTCTAGTGTTGTGGAGTGTTTGGGAATAGATCCTACACATTATGGTATAACATGTCATTTCTTAGGATGAAACACAAATCTAGGGAAGAAATACCAATGATAATAAAGCAAGTACAATAATAAATCCCAAAAATATAAATAATATTTCCAATATTTGCACACAAAACCAATTTGAATAGATTGAATAAGTGCGTGGAATATGTGACCAATATGTTCACTGAATTGAAAAATGTATAAAAAGTCTTCCAGGTCAACTACCTCATATTGAAAAAGGGAAGAGTGAAAAGTTTCACAAATATAGAAAGGCTTGATTAATAGAAGTTGATCTTAAATAAATCGGGAAGAAAATGTAATGAATAATTGATAGTGGGTTTTCCTCCCACATTCAAGGTGATTCTAGGCTCTTGAAAAATGTTGAGAAAAATTAGGGAGGTGTTAAGACATCAGTAAATGATTGTTCCATAAAAATTAAAGGTATTGTCTCTGATCAAATTGAAAATTAGACTTCAAAATCTAATTATATTCTTTATGTGGAAGGACTAAAGAAAAAAATTGAGTTTTAGAAAAAATTGTGATAATGGGAATGATATGATTTTAAAGAAAGAAAAATGTATTATCATGAGATCAAAATGTAAAAGAACAATCAATCAAGTCAACAGAACAAGTGGAAACTTGTTTTTAATTAGTGATCCAAGAAATACATGTTACATGGGTGTGAGCAATGGGAAAAGGATATAGAACTAAAAGGTTTCTCATATTGGAAAAATAATTTTAGGAAATATTTTAAAGTATGTGGTTGTGAGAGATCTTCCAAAGTTGAAAATAAATTATGAAAGTATTTGTGGAACATATCAATAGGGAAAATTGTCATAGAAATCTCACGAGAAAGTGGGTATTACATCTATATGACCATTGGAGTTAATTCATATAGATATTTATGGACCAAAGGAAAAATTATACCTAATGTGATATTTAATTCATTACATTTATAGATGATTACACTTGAATGGAAATTTTTTTTTCATCAAGCATAAGTCTGAGGCAATGGAGATGTTCGAAATTTATAGAAGAAAAGTTCAAAAGGAAGTGGAGTTGTGTATCAAGAAGTTGAGGTCGAATAATGGTAATAAATACACATGTAATGCATTTAAGGAGTACCTTTCTAAAAATGGAATCAATAATCAATATTGAACACCATATAAACCTCAAAAAAATGGTTTTGTAAAAAGAAATAATAGAATCATAGTGGAAATTGGTGGAACTATGCTTACTGAAAATAAACTTTCCAATTACCTTTTGAGATAAGTAATGTGTACTATTTTACACATTCAAAATATATTCCTATTGATACCTAATACACATGATACACCATGTGTATCATACAATTATCTAATTCAATGTTTGATACACATGATAAGAAATATGTTTGATTTTTATATTCCTATTGATTCCTATTGAAATTCGGTACTAGAAGAATCCTACAATTATCTAATTCAATGTTTTTGGCAGTCTATGTTACATAAAAATCAAAGATAGAAAGTTTGGAAAGTTATTAGTAAAATATGATAAGGGTGTGTTTATGGTATATATATCAAGTTAAAATGGATATAGATGTTGGAAAAAAGGTTTTACAAAATGGTTTAGGGTTTTGATGTGAAAATTGATAAAAATATAGGTAAAATTGGGAAATCTTTATAATCATGTATCTAAATTTCCTTACAATATACTGAGTAGGTTTTAGTAATTATAGCTAATAAACTAGTTGAATTCACACCAAAAACTGCTTATGATGACTCATAAAATAATAGTGATGATGAGGATACTACTTGTGGTGTCAGAAGTTGGTATTAGATACTGAAAAAACATGTAGAAACTGAAAATATAATTCTAAATCAGAATACACCAGTTCAGACAGGAAGAAGACTAAGAGTTAAGAATAAAGTAGCTCTTATATCATAGGTTAAACTAATAATGGTATCTAAAACTATTGAATATGAAGATTGGGTACAATATATGAATGAAGATATCAATAATATTGAGAATAACCCCACATGGGATATTGTTCTTAGAAAAAAAGGTAAAAATGTAATTGGAAAAAAAATGGGTTTTTAGAAATAAGATTAATTAAAAAGGTGAAGTCCTAAGAAAAAAAGAAAGGCTAGTTTGTAAAGGTTATTCACATCTAGAAGGAATTGATTTTAAAAAAAATCTCCAGTTTCTAGGCTTGAAATTATAATAATGTTTTTGTAAGTGACTACACATAAACACTAAAAAGTATATCATATGGATGTGAAGTCATTATTTCTGAATAGTAAACTTGAAGAAGATGTATTTATTAAGAAACCAGGTGAGTTCATTCTTGATCATGATGGGAGTATGGTTTTTTGACTCAATATTACATTATATGGATTGAAATAATATCTTATATCTTATTACTCTAAACTTGATAACTTCTTGAGACAAATGGGTTTTTTAAAGGCAATGTTGACTGTAATTTTGTATATAAAGGAGATTTACATAAGCACCGTGATAATAATTGTGTATGTGGATGAAATATTTTTTCCAATGATAATAAATTATTTTATAGGTAATTATATATATAGATACAGTGGAAATTTGATATGTATATGTTGGGAGAGATGAATTATTTTCTAGGATTACATATTGAGAAAAAATTTCACTATATCATTTTTTCACAATAAAAATATACCAAGGAACTATTGAGGAAGTTTGGGATGAATGATTCCAAAGAGGTTTCCACTCATATTTTAGTTGGTAAAAAATTAATCAAAGATAAACAATGGAATAAGGTTGATTAGAAGGAATTTAAAAGTATAGTCAGTTTCTTGTTTTATTTGATATATTCTAGGTTGACATTACATATGTTATGAATTTGTGTACTCAATGTCAAAGTGATATAAGAGAATCACACATGGTTTCAGCAATGAGTGTCTTGAAGTATGTGAAAAGTATATTGTATTATGGATTGATTTTTAGATGCAGTATAGTTTTGGACTAACTTTGTCACACTGATGTGGATTGGCTTGATGACTGTACTAATAGGTGATCTAATTCAGGAGGTTTTTTATTCCTTGGAGATGGTTGTGTGAGATAGTATAAAAAGAAACAACACTCAATGACATTGATTATGGGTAAATTTAAATATGTTTCCACTATAAATGTAGTTACACTATCATGAACCGACCCATGTTGGGGCTCGAGCTGCAACTACCTCAAGCCCACCTCCATAGGCTAGGGGGTGTCGACAAGCACCGAAGGCACGAAAAACTCAGGGAGGCCTTTTCCTAAGAACCTATATGAACACACATATCCAACTCAATGAAAAATTGCAAAGGTAAAGGAAAAACAAGATACAAAACTACTATAAAAAGGAAACCAAACATATATGCATCAACCTCTAAATAGTACAAGTACAAGTGCTATGAAGTAAACTGAAAGGTAAAGGGGAAAAATACACGCCCAACCAAAAGAGTTCCACAACTTAAAAAAAATGGAAAATTAAAATAGTTGAGAGAGCCTCACTCTTGGATCCCAATATATGACCACCGCATGCAGTCCAAGCACCCCATATCCCTAAGCTCTTTTAATGTCATGATCAACCTGTTGGTCGTCTGTAAGGGCACACCAAGTGTGGGAAAATCCCAAGTAGGGGTGAGTATAAATATACTCAGTAGGATTCCCCAAAGCCTCAAGGGGGTAGAAAATATGTATTTAGTAGGGGAGAAGTAGATAAAACAAGGTACAGTAAAAAAGTATAGCTCAACCCAACAAGAGAGTAAAGTAAACTCATCCAAAACACAGGGAGCTAGAAACGATGAGAAGATGAACTTCTTATCGAGTCTTTGATACATATAGTAGGAGAGTAGAATCATCCAACCACAATAATCTATACATGGAAAGCACATTTCATACCATGTGTATCTTCACCTCTCCTAGAATGAGAGTAACCAAAACCCAAGGAGTGGGTATTGAAATAGGATACATATCTATGCTCAGTCAAAGAAGACCAAATGAGAGAGTAATGGGATCTCCATATCACAGCTCATCCCAGGAAGAAGAGTATCCAACAATTGAAAAATTAACCATCAATGATTCCCAACATCCCTCACATCTTCCCTGAACTACAAGTCAGAGGGGCTCAATAACCACCCTTGATACTATTCACTTTGGGTGGGCCTATCTCACCCACATGGTTTTAATTTGAGTCACAAGGATGTGTATTGGGGTGGAAAGCACCCCTATTTACTCGTGAGTCCAAATTAACATCAAATTACATATCTTCACTATGCCACATGGTCAAGAGGTCGTGCCTCAAGGTTGAGGACCCATGCCCGGACCAGCTGGAGGGTTCCACTCAGAAAAGGTCAAGGACCCATGCCCAGCCTGACTGGAGGGTTCCACTCAAAATTGGTCTAGGACTCATGCCTAGATCATTTATAGGGTTCCACTCTAGTGTCTTCGAGGGCTCATGCCCAACCCGACTAAAGGATTCCAATCTAGAATAGGTTGAGGACCCATGCCCAGCCCAGCTGGAGGGTTCTACTTAGAATAACTATAGAGGAACTACACTGGTAAACTTGCCCGATCATAGCCATCTTCATACATCTCCAAAAAAGTCATCATGACTAGAACATCTCACTTCATAACTTTAAATACACTACGGAGGGCACCATCATGTTCTTTGCGGAAAAACACTTAGGATAGGATACTTATGGCCAAAATATGAGTTCATAAGAAGGAGATACAAGAGTTAGAAGAGTCATAAAGTGGTACACAATGTGTGTGGAGCCCACACGATGTGTGACCCCACCTCATTTCTTGGTCGTGTACCTAGACATACTTGGGTACTAAACTATGAACAAGTACCCACAAGGTGTGCCAGTGTACTCCTAGAGTACATGACACCTATAGCCAAAGACTGATGAGCACATGTTTCTCAATGTTGATCTGAAGGGAGAAAACATAATTCAACTGACATGCCACTTCAAATGGATCCAGATAACTAAATGGATCACACCATCACGATAATTGTGAAAAAACACACTAGATCGACTACTCATTCGCCCGAATCGGACTCCCAATCAAGAAACTACATTTCACAGCATCGTACGTGAATGGTGATTCATGGGGCCTATGTCTCAATCCTAAAACACATCATAAAGATCACACTATTTAGATCCTTATGGAAAAACACACAGGATTGGCTATTTATTTTTCCAAAATAGACACCAGACTAAATTTCACCATAAACTTCCAAACCGGGCCTTGTGGGACTAATGCCTTGATTTTTTTTTAAGCACTCAAAATAAATCTTAAAATGTTCTCCTCAATTTCAAGGTCAAAATGTTGCTAATGGTGCATCAATCGGACACTGGATGCAGGAGATACGTTCGATAAAAAAAATCAAATAATAATAATTATATTATTATTATTATTATTATTGGATGTTTCATTCCACCAAACCTCGAACCCAAAACATAAAGTTATCGAACTAGACTAAAAAGTTCTACCATGATGCAAGGGTCATGTTGTTGCAAACGGCACATTAATCGGACACTCCATGCAGGTGTTATGTTCGAATCAGTATTAGAAAATATTATTATTATTATTATTATTATTAAGTTGTTTTAATGACCCGCTCTAAGAGTCGTAAAAAGGTACTCAACATTTGTCTTAGAATGACTACATTAAAGTGAGGGTCACATTTTCACTGATGGTGCATGAATTGGATGCTGCATGGGTAAGTTACAGGTGTTTAAAAGTTTTAATAATAATAATAATAATAATATTATTATTATTATTATTATTATTATTATTATTATATTTTCTTTATTTTATTTTTTTCTGAAAACCCATGGGTGGTTCCCATGGTCGGCCACCAGTCATTGTCACTATCCCACACCGACCGCCTCCGCACCGCCCGACCACCCCTGTCGGCATCGCCCTGCTCACCTGAGCTGCCATGTGACCACCTGGAGCCATGCACCAGAGCCACCACTTACTACCCTTGTCGGAACCGCTGCACCGCTACCTCACTAGAGCCGCACCCTCACCAGACCCACACTGTCGCCTCCTTTTTCAGACCACCAAAAACACCCCAGTGATTGAAAAATGAATTCGAGACTAGATCTGGGATCCTTGGATTCCGATCTACACTATCACGGTCACCTCTCAAGGATTCATCAACATTTTGACAAACTCAAAAGTTTGTGGATCTTATGATCACCTCCACGCCTCCAACGACACCTAGAACTTGAATCTGAGAATAGATCGGGACTCCTTAGGTTGATATCTTCACAGATACATGTATTCCTCCAATATCAGAGGTCATTTGAGCATGGAGAAATTTTATCATCGAAGAATGATGAAGAACGTGAAGAACATGTGATCCCGAATCAAAACAGATGATGGTCATTGTTAGTTTGTCCATCAACAAAGGATTATAAAGCAGTGAATTCCAATAGAAATTGAAATCAGCAATAAAGGATTCGATCAGGGAGCTACATAATCTGAAATAGAAATCCTACCTCGATTTTGGATCTACCATTGTGTTTATTGCGCTCTGATCTACTAATGTATGTATTCTCATTGTGATCTGATGAAAATCAGACATTGGATTACTGTCAGATATAGATATTCAGAGCTCTTCCATCTTCTAGAGAAATGAGCTAACCCTAGATCATTTCTCTAAACTCTTATTTATAGTAAACTACCAGCAGTCATGGAATCTGAACCTCCCACACCCTCTCACTTGAAGTTGCTGCTGGGGTGAACACTACACTACAAACTCAATGGTGTTCTCAGATTTCCAATCTAAATCCCCAATCAAAAGTTATCAGGAGTAGCATCCAAATAAAATTATTTTATTTTATTTACGGTAATGTCCTCAATAAATTTTTCCATATAAGGTCTGTTCCCACAAAAGTTATACCCCACCTAGGGTATACAGCACGCTCCAGACTCAACTATGGCCTCAGTTTTCTGATCAGAGATATCGTTTGAGAAATATCACATCTCATTTATGTTCATAGTACAAAAAGACTTAATATTTTTATTAAATTTATTTTGGACACACCAAACCTCAGAATCGCATGTCGTCTTAGCACCTAGATCTGGAAATATATATAAAAATAATCCAAAGTCTTACAAGGTGAAAAATGGGTCTCTACATCATTCCCTCCTTCAATATTTTCACCCCCAAAAAGAAAAAATAGGGAAGAAAACTCAGGATACTAAGCTCAAACTTGGCTCTCCCACTCCCAGAAACTCTCCTACACATTTCCATGCTACCATAACACACAAACTAGGGGGATGGTTTGTCCTCATAAGGTCTTCTCCCATCGATGATGTGTGTAGTAAAACATGCACACATCCCATCAGTTGTGTCATGTGGAAAATGGCGTGCACTTGTTCCAACTCTGGGGGTAGGGCATAGCAGTAAACAACCTCACCAACCCTCATCATGATCTCAAATGGCCTGAAGAACCTTAGAGGTAACTTTCCTCCCTGAATAAAAACCAAGACACAAGTCCACAGCATATCCTACAAAACCTAGATAATATGATCGGTCTGCCCATCAGTCTAGTGTGAAAGGTTGTACTCATCTTCAGTTGGGTCCCGAATGCCTCCTTCAGGCCTCTCCACAATCATGACTTAAGTCGTGCATCACAATTGGAGATAACATTGAGGGTACACCAGGAAGTCGGATGATCTCCCGCGAGTACAACTGCCCTAAACACTTCACCAAACCCTGCTCCCAAATCGTAAGGAAGTGCACCGACTTCATGAGTCAATATACTATTTTCTAGGTGGTCTCATGGACCTTCGTTATGCATGGATTCCCTATGACAAAGTACATGGATATGCTGTCCAATTTCCACTATGGGATTTTAAGAGGCTGCAACAACCCACTGGAACTCGGTGTTCATCCTCCACCCGCATCACAACCGGAACCACACTTTGTCTCTGAAATAAGGTCTCATGATTTCCTCCTTCAAAATATCTATCTAGTGTGTTGCCTATGGATATCTGAGTCACGCAATATCTCTCATAGTTGGGACTCTCTCACACACTCAACAAGTGAAGGAGTCAACACCATCGACTGAAGAAAAAAATTTACCCTCCTACTCCACTAGGGTCAGCTACCAGGAAGCTAACTACTCTGAAACTTCCCACACTAGGTGATCCTGGGACTTCCTGCTAAGGGAATCTACTACAACGTTGCTCTTTTATGGAGTATAGAATATCTAAAAGTCATAGTCCTATAGGAAGTTCAACTAATGTCTCCACCTCATGTTCAAGTCTCTTTGGATGAAGACATACATGAGACTCTAGTGGTCTTAACAAACCACAAAGCACTCTCCTAGAAGTTAGTGTCTCTATATTCTCAGGGTGAAGAATACCGCTACCAACACCAGGTAGTAGGTTGTGTAGTTCTTTTCATGGGTTCTCCCTCATAATAACATATACTTGATAACTGTTGTATCAAGGTTGACATTGATCACACAAAGGTACCAACAAACAGGTCAGGTGAGTAAAATCATCCAACCTTAAGAATATAGACACAGAAATCATGTGTCATACCCTGAATGTCTTCACTTATCTTTGAATTAGATTAATCCCCAAACCAAAAACTTTACCAAACCCACTAGTCGCATCCCAAGTGAAAGGAGGTCAAGAAGAAAAACTCTAGTAGCAAGGTCAGGACCTGCTCCGACACTCCATTGCATAACCCCTCCATGAATGAACAAGTTAGAAGGACTCATCCACCACACCTTGATAATATCCACTTTGGGAGGCACTAACCCACCCTCGTAGTTTTTCTCATGTCACAAAAATGCATCTTAGTGGGGGAATGACCCCTATTTCTTGTCCATTCAAAGCTACATCGAACAACATAGACATAGGGTTACACCGACGCCCTGTGTCATCCTAGTAAAACCCCAATAAAGAAGTAGGGAGAAAATAGTACCTCACACAGTGTCTAACAATTTCTAATGAAAAAGGTAGAAAATACATAGAGCATACCTCTTATCATCTCACGCGTTGTAGGATTATAGACATCCATAACATGCAGCTACCTGCGGCCCCGACCACTAGCTCCTTGAGACTGACGTGGGCCGCCTGGTGGTGGTGGAAGGATCTCATAGCATCATCCACCAACCAAAACTTCGCTTGCTCCTCTTTTATCATCGTCTCCCTGGGGACCACCCTATCCCTGCTTGGGAGATCCCTGATCATGGCTTCGTCTATGTTGTGGTGGTCCATCTACCATCTTCCTAGAAATCTCAGCATGTTTGATTGGGCTGTCTCACTGATGTGCTCGATTTGTGTATATGTTTTCATATATTCTATTGAATATAAAAACACTTTTTCACTAGATACACATTGTTTTCCAGATAAAATGATTTAATTTGGTGTTCATGAAAAAATTTAGGTATTTTCCATCCAAAGTCACAAATTGGGAAAAATCAGAACAAAATTTCACATATACATGATGTGTACTTTATCAACACACGCCATGTACCATTGCCCAAACATAGATTGGCCAGACCAAGTACACACCCATGTCACCGGTCAAATATCACACCTCATGTAAAACTCATCCATATGTCGTGTCTACCCTTCTAAATGTAGTTGGTGGTCAAAATCGATACTACATGCTATATGGGATGGTGTTACATGCCATGTACCCCCACCAACAAATTGCTGACACATTCAAAGTAAAGGAGTAGTATGGAAGATCACCTACCAGTGGAGAAAATAAGGCCAAACCAAGTTGACCTGAGTACATGTCGCGTACTCTATAGTACACGTCATGTAGTTATAAATTCTATAAATAAATGGGTTTCCCTCTATGTTCAAGGTTGGACATCCAAGGGGAGGTGATTTCACTCTGTCGTTCGAACCTCCCTTAGCTCCATTTCGAGTTTCTCTTTATTTTTTCATTTATATTTTAGTGTAATTATCTTCTTCCCCTTTCTTCCTCATATATCCATGGTAGGGATTAAGTCTCGACTCAATCCACACACCGTGACCATGGTCATAAGAGGGTAGTTTCCCTTATGTTGGGGTTTTAATAATGATTATGTGCTATTTTTAATTGAAATACCAAAGTGTTTTTTTTTATTATGAATTTTGTTTATAATTTATTACTCACTATTGGTGTCATATCAGACCCAGAATGACACCAATGAAAAAAACAGATGGAGTTTCAATGAGCAAATCCATGACCATTGGATGACCCTATTGTCGCTTTATTTTGGGGTAAAGAACTTAAAAATGTTTTAATTAGTTAATTATCAGACCAAGGAATTAACCTTTAAACGTGTAATCATGTGTTTTAGGACCAATAAATAATGATTTTATTGATTCCCTATGGTAAAATACTTTTCATTAATAAATTAAATGATAAATAATGATGTTTTCAATAAAATATGATCAAAATTGCAACCCCATCATGCTTGTATTATTTTGTTATGTTCTTATTTTTTTTATTTCATTTTTCACAAATTGTTTCACTATCTCACTATTACCTTCACCATTTTTTTCTCAAAAACCAATCAAGACTCATCACCTTGAACTGTACCTTTCTTTTTCTTCATTTCCCCATGGTATTGACCACAACTACCACTAGCTACCTAGTAGTTGATTCAAAAGGGATAAATAACTTCTAATTTGGGACCTCACCTTGCGATGGGAGTGGTTCCAAATTCTGGAACCTTTTCCAGGAACTCGTATGGAAAGAGACAATGCGAGTCTAGATAAAAGGTTGATTTACCCAGAATTTTCCATTTTTTGTTTCTTCTATTCTTGATTCTTTTTTTCTTGGGAACCTCAACCCCATATCCCATGGATTATTATCTAATTGGGGAGTGGTATGACCCACCTGGAGAGGATTTTTATCCATATGATCTAGGGATATCATACCCCTATCCAAAATAGTATTATCCATACATGGATGACGGGTTCTAATATGAGGAAAACCCATGTACAATCATCACACCACCCATATCTTCTTCTCTTTAGAAACCATGTTCAGGTGATACTGAAAGGTTATTATCGATAATGGAGGCATTCACCACACGCTAGTTAGGACAAATGAAAGGTTGGGACGACTCATAAATATGGTAGAACAGCTCTCTAAGATAATTTATAATATGGATATTCCATTTGATTTTGAGGATGGGTGTTCTAACTTTGTTTCAACTAAGGATACATGTAATGATGTGGGACCCACCTTTCATTCATTAAAAATTTCAGAAATTAACTTTTAGAACTCAAATTTTGAATACAGAAACCCATTGTGTCATGTTAATATTGAACTTGATCATACATTTATTTTGAAACCCACAATTGATTACGTACCTACTTCGGAGGATGCTTTCAATTATTTTCAGGTTTTAAGCGTTTCAAACCAGGAACCTCATGAGGTGGGGGACGTACCAGATCAAACCAAGAATCAAGTCCACCATCAGAATCTATTGGCCAAAGAGCAAGGATACTGCAAGCCAATACCCAGACCACCTGAAGGTTGAGAATCATGGAAACAAGATGAGGGCTCTGGACACATGCGGTTATTCTCACTGTGAAAGCCACATCCACCTTCAGATTACGGGTAGGTACTTGTAACTCAGGTCGATCCAAAGACCAAAAACAAAGGTTCTTACTGGGAGTAAAACCATCCATTTATTTATCCTCTATTTATTCCTTTTATATTTTTAATAAACATACAGTGTTTCCTTCTACTAAACACATCTTGTACTAGCTTATCTTCTTTCCACTATTGTAATAAGAAAAAAATGAAAACACAGGCCATGTCATACACATAACACAATGTGAACTTTTATTTGTAGTGTATATTTTAACATAAATTTTAGTATAAGTACATATTAATTAAGTTAATAAACATGGATGAGGCTTGTGTCGATGCAAGGTCACTGGAGTGTATCTAGGCCAGTCGCCGGTTCGAATCGCTCCACACATGCCTTCGATACAAGAATCATTTTTTTAAACTCGTGTTTTAATTAAATGGAATATGAGGTATTTTAATAATAGACTAAAAGTTTCAAAATAAAATAAAACCAATAGTGGGGCTAAATCAGTTGGTAGGGTCATAACCCACAAATCCAAAAGACCCGGGTTTGGGTCTTGATAACCGACCCAGTTCCACCATTTTTCACTTAAATAAAACAAAAAAGAATACATTTTGATACACATTGTGTGTGTCATGTTTTCATAATACCTTATAACGTTTTTAAAACTAAGAAATCACATGGGGGTGATGTAGGTTGATTGGTAGCGATGTAGCCCAGAGTTCAAAGGACCTGGGTTCGAATTTGGCTAATCTCCCTACTCCATCCCAATTTTTCAATAATTGAAACCACATGTTGTGCATTTTTCTTTTTCCCATGTAGTTATACACCTATACTTTAAGTATATAAAGTTAGTAAAACCATGTAGTACTACAACCTTCTCTCCAGTGGTTGAGGGCTTGCATTCAGAACAGCCGATCACTGGTTCGAATCGTGCCCCAAGCACCAGACCGAAGGTTGTGGTTCTCTTTTTAGAATTTTATAAAACACTATGTGTATTTATTCGATACATTACATGTATAGGTTTATTTTTTGTTTTTAAATTATATATATTTCATCTATATTTCTCTTTTTAAAAAAATAATAAATTATTATTATTATATAGTTTATTATAATCATTATACTTATAATAATAATTATAATATTATTACAAAAACTCATACACGATGTGTAGGACAGTCCACACATTGTGTGGTTCACCTATAAAAGTCAGGTGCCCAACCCGACCTAACCCCATGTCATGACCCCCCTGTTTTCTCCCTCCTGTGGCTTCTACCATACACCGTCACACCCCTCCTCCTCCAATCCTCTATTTTGATTCTTTTCAAGCTTGAATTTCTTCTTCATTTTCATCCTTGGTCTAGGTATGCCATTCTACACCCTCTATTTCAGTATTTTACAAGTATATAGGTCAATTTAGGATCAAGTGACCATTCATCTCCAACCCATAGTACATGGGGTGAACTGAAGAACACACGCCATGTAATCTAGGTACATGACCACACATGCTTTGTTTCTCAAATTTTGAAAACACATGGTGTGTACATTCAGTACACGCCATGTACATAGTGGCAGCCTAGCCTTTAGGAAGGATCTTGTGTACTGAGACCACACAACCCAGACTCCATGTATCCACATATGGTGTGTATGTTCGGTATATGTTGTGTATCCTATTCGTCAGGAGTAGTCTGTGTCAAGGGAGTATAAGTTTTACAGGACATGTTCTTACACATGCCGTGTAGTTCATACACACGGAGTGTACTATATTTATATGACCCATTCAGGCCTGTTCTATGTTGGGTAACTTCCACGAACACCACCCCATGTTTTCACACACAACGTGTCTACCTTATAACACACCGTGTACTAACCATTTCTCCCAAACACATTCCCACTTGGCGTGTTTATCCAGAGTACATGGGTTCCTTACCCAATCACACTACATGTCATGTACCCTAGATCTGAATGCCATGTACTTTTGTTTTTTTTTCTGATTTCACACTTTTCTGTCTTATTATTTTCATCTACTTTTTTTGTTTTTCTTTCCTTATCTTTTAGCTATGGAAGATGGAGATCATGCTAGTGGGAAGCGACATGTGGCCGCTACTAAGTGGGAGAGACCCGTGCACTTCTGGATCCAACTTCGGCATTCCACGGCATTAGTGACTGAGACTCTTACAATATGGAAACCACCATCCTTGGTGACTCTACCTCTTCTACTATTGGAACCTATGCCTTCAACATCTATTGGTCCTACAGAAAGTGTGATGCCTTCTACAGAGGCTACTGATCCACCGGATGTCACGTTTGCAGCTACTGAGGGCCCTAGTACTGCAGTTCCCACTACCATTGTGTAACCTTATGATATATACATGATAATTGCGGACCCTACGGTGTCTTCTCCACCTTCCATAACTAGCACAAACTCAGTTCCAGCCCCAGTTTCAGCTTATCCACCTACTGATTCGACATCTGGACACTCCACCTCTACAGTTGTGGCTTCACCATAGCCATATCAGGATACTTCTTGACCCCAGCCTCATCCCTGCTTGTACATCGATGATAGGCATCCTGCGATAGACCAGTTTCAATGATTTCTAGGGTGCACAATCTAATTGAGTGGAAACTTCATTGACATTACTGTTCCATAGTGCCTTGGTATCTGGGAGGAGATTGAGGACCTCCTCGTCCACACCCATTTGATTGAGATCCTCCATGTTAGGACTCTTACATTTCAAGAATTATTTTTGGAGTCCATTGCAATCTTTGAGTTTGATGGGCCTTCATACCACCATAAACCCATTGATACAGCTGCAAAGGTAAGATTTAGGTTGGGCGTCCGACCCTTTTCACTGACCATGGATGATTTTGAATGAGGGTGTGGCTTATAACCCCATCCTAACACCCCAACTTTTGTATCCACCCTCACCCACCCTGAGCGCTCTGATCTTATTTCCATGTGGTGAGAGCTTTCTGGTTCTAATCACAGGTATACCCCAACTTCCCAAAAGAGCATGCTCATCATTTCACCTCTCATTCGTTTCATCTATCATTATTTTAGCGATATCCTATTCTCTCTCCATGAGTACATGGGTGTTGTGTCTAGAAGAGACATAGATCTTCTCACATGTGTTGTCTGGCATGACTACCATGACCTCCCCTATCTTTATACCTCCTAATCCCACTCCATGATCACCGATAATCAGGGCAACCTGAACATCAGTTTCTATGCCACCCGATTGGCACACCACTTGGGAGTTTTTGATCCCTATCTCCCTCACAATCATTTAGGCTCTCTCAAACATATGGACTTCATCATGCTTATCTGCATGAAGATGGTTGAGCATTAGGGAGATGGCTTCATGCTCATGTAGGATTCCCCGACTCATACTAGGGTGAGAGATGACCCACCTATCCCCACTGGTGTTGTTGATCCAGTCTCACCCCATCCACTGAAGGATGTTCCTTCTCTACCCCACCCCACTTATCCCTCCCTTCCTTCTTCTTATATTGCCCCTTCTTCTTATGGACCATCCATAGCCCCACCTCCACCCACACCCTCATCTCCCCCCCCCCCCATTTTACTCTACCTGGCTATGATGGAGCGCCACCAAGATACTATGGTTCAAATACTTGAGTGACTAGAGTAGATGTTGGGGCTTCTTCTTCAGCACTATGGCCTTCAGTTACCCCCAATACCTACTCCTCCATATGATCATTAGCCTTCCTCCATATAGAAACCATTGAATACACTAGCCACAAATTCCATTCTGCTATCCACTATCAGATCAGATGTTATTACTACTACTATTGGCCAGGATATTCCCACCGAGCCTCATATGCATAGAACTGATCTTGTGCCTCTATCTGCCACTACTTCTGCTATCACCGTGAATATACCTGTTGTGGTCCGCACATGGAGCACAGAGCCCGTGCATCCCGCTTCCTCTACTGCTAATCCTATTCTTCTAGATCCCCTTATTTTTTATGATGCCTCTTTTGAGGCGACCCCCTAGCTGGTTTTTGCAAACTTGTTTCCTTATATATATATAGATATATATATTTTGTGTTATACTTTTGATGTGATGGTGTGTGTGCATGCAGAATTATTTTTTCATTTCTTCACTAGTCAGAGGTACTCCGGATCACTTTGGTCATATTTGTTCGACTACTTCCCATATTTTTTAGCTCTTCGTTAGGGGAGTATTATTTTAGAGTGTATTTTCATTTTTCTTTTGTCATTACTTTTATCACTACTTTCCCTAATCCTGACCCACTTTTTCTTTCCACATCTTCTTCTTCTTCTTCGTGTTTCACTTGGAGGACCATGTTCTATATTTTGTATGGGGGATAGTTGACTACACTATTATTTTCCCTTAAACTAATCTAGGAGAAATCATTAATATATGAACTATTTTAAACTATAGAAAATATTTGATTAATTATATTTATAAATAATAAAGACATAAAAAGGAATTTTAGAAGTTACATTATTATTTTGAATTTCAAATTCTTTTAAAATGGTTGTTGATTTGGTTTAATTTTTTATTTAAATTATTGAACATTTACATTTATTATACTGATCATTTTTATTCATGCCATGACCTGATTGACCCTTTATTTTTCTCATTTCTGAGAGGGATTTTGAGCCTTTTCACATTTTCGTTCTAATAACGTCTTTCTTGAGAGATTATTGGGATATTCATAACTACTAGAACTTGTGAGTTTTTCTCTTCAAAACATGAATATTTTGAATCACATTAAAATGATTGAGGAATTTGATTGTTTTCATCCTGTTTTGACCTTGAGACCTACCCTATATATGATCTTCGTAAAAGCCTTAGACACCATGAACTACCTTAATAGGAAGCCACATTATGATCCTATTTATCCTTAATACCCTAATTATTTTATAATTTTTCATGATTATTTATTTGATATTTAGAGAAGTAATTTGGCTATTCATGGTAAATTTTGGTGAGAAACCATGAAATTAAGTGTGGGGGAGTTCCTCTTGTTCATTTGGGTAAAAGGGCTCCAAAAACACTATTCATTATAATATTAGTGGCCCCTTTTATTATTATGAAAAAAACAAAATATTTAAAAAATTCAAAATAGGGACTAGATTCATTAACTACACTTTATTGATAGTTTATAGAGCCATGTTGTCAAGGGAATATCATAGTAATGATACCCTTTGAGAGATCTTGTTGGGGATGCACTTTTCATTCAGCTTTATTATTGAATATCATGTATTGTTATTTAATAATGCAACCTCCTTTTTCATGCCTATGAGATTATTTTTCACATCATTACCTACAGAC
Source organism: Viscum album (assembly GCA_963277665.1). NCBI lineage: Eukaryota > Viridiplantae > Streptophyta > Magnoliopsida > Santalales > Viscaceae > Viscum > Viscum album. The sequence continues at coordinate 914,689,407 of OY728129.1, read as the reverse complement.
CCGAAGCCTCAAAAACATTTGAACCTTATTGAAATCCCTCATGATTTTTGTGATTTGATTTCTTCTATAGATAATGAGAATACTTTAAATCCTATGGATAGAGTGAATATACTTAAGATTGAGAATAACTTTGATAAAATGGTCTTAAGTGATGAGTTTGGTATTTTCTAGGGAGGTAAATCCTCAAGTGGCATGTGTATTTATGGAAAGTTGAACAATGTGAATATAAGAGGATGAAAAATATTTAATTGAATTATATAGGAGGCATGATTAGAGTATCTTTAAAGTTGAAAGATTTTTTGTGCATTTTAAAATCCTCTACTATGATTATAGTATTTATAAATATAATTATTTTAATACTTCCCTTTTTAGAGTATGGATTATGTTAATTAGATGTTGAGATTTTTCTTGAGGGAAAGCAAATGACTAAGTGGGGGAGGGAGTTTGATGTGACCAATTTGTGTATATATTTTCATACATTCTATTGAATATAAAAACATGTTTTCACCGAATACATGTTGTTTTGAAGATAAAATTCTTTATTTTGGTGTTCATGATGATTTTCAAGTATTTTCCATCCAAAGTTAGAAATCGGGAAAAATCAAAACAAAAGTTCACATATACATGGTGTGTACTTTATCAACACATGTCGTGTACCATTTCCCAAAAATAGATCGGACAAAACGAGTACATGCCCATGTTGTCTTCCAGATATCACACATTGTGTGCAACCCATCCACACACCGTGTATGCCCTTCTAGATATGGTTGGTGGCTAAAATTGATACTACAAACAATGTGGGGCAGTGCTACACACCATGTACCCCCACCAACCGAACATCGATGCATTCAAAGTCAAGGAGTAGTGCGGAAGATCACCTACTGGTAGAGAAACAAGGCCAAGCCAAGTTGACCCGATTATACGTCATATACTCTATGGTACATTTTTTGTAGTTCCAAATTCTATAAATAAAGGGGCTACCCTCCATGTTTGAGGTTGGACATCTAGGGGTAGGTGATGTCGCTCTGTCATTCGAACCTCCCTCAGATCCATTTTGAGTTTCTCCATACTGTTTTCATTTATATTTTAGTGTAATTAACCTATTCCCCTTTCTTCCTCTTGTATCCATGGTAGGGATTGAGTCTCGACTCAATCCACACACTGTGACCATTGTCATAAGAGGGTAGGTTACCTTGTGTTGGGGTTGTAATAATGATTGTGTGTTATTTGTAATCAAAATCCCAAAGTTTTGTTTTTATTATTAATTTTATTTACAATTTATCCAATGAATCTAATGCCTTACTCACTTTTGGTGTCATATCATACCAAGAAAGACACCAATGGAAAAAATTGAAGGAGTTTTAACGAGCGAAACCAAGACCATTAGGTGAGCCCCTTGCCACTTTCTTTTGGGGTAAAGAACTTAAACATGTTTTAAGTAGTTAATTACCAGACTAAGAAATTAACCTTCAAATGTGTAATCATTTTTTTTGGACCAAGAAACAATGATTTTATTGAATCCCTGTGGTAAAATTATTTTCATTAATAAATTCAATGTTAAAGAATGATGCTTTCAATAAAATATGATCATAGTTGCAACCCTGACACACTTTTCTTCTTTTGTTCTGTTCTTCTTTTGTTTTATTTCATTTTTCAAAAATTATTTCATTATCTTGTTGTTCCCTTCACCATTTCTATCTAGAAACCTAATCAAGACTCTCCAAATTTCACAGCACTTTTCTTTTTCCTGGTTTCCCTATGGGATCAACCCCGACTGCCACTAGCTACCTAGTAGTTGGTTTAAAAGGGAGCAATAACTTCAAATTTGGGACCACACCTTGCGATGGGAGTGGTGCCACTCATTCCATGTGACCCATCCCATCACAAGAATAGAATCGTCCCTCTATGGGTGGTCCCAATACCCTATGTTGTCTCTAACCATGTTCCTGATTCTGATCATGGGAAGGCCCCATGCATCGAGGCCTTGCCGACTGACGTCTACTAGCCACGATAGACGTCTTATCTCTATCATGCCCATTGCCAAAACTAGCTAACTGGAATTCCACTGAAAGAAATATCTCTATCACTAGTTCTCACTCTATCACCCCAACATAGGTTGGGATACACAAGGTTTCTACACTATCACGGATCTCCATGTGGAATCCCTGGTCAGACTTTTGGGCTTGTAAGTTACCATCATAGACCACATCCCAACAGCACCGAGTAAGGTCTTCGAACCTAGTTGCGTACTCATTCATCATCATCCCTCCCTGAATCTCTAAAATATCCTAAATCTGACTGGATCATAAGTAGGAGGTGTAGAACTCCTCACGGAATAGCTGCTGGAATTCATCCCATGAGAGTACCGACTCATCATGCATCTGAGTAACCAGGCTCCACTGATGTCTAGCTGCTCCATGGAAAAGACTGGCAGCCAAATCCACCATATGGTCTATCAGTGTCTGGTCAATCATAAAGAGGTGTACCACTAAATATAACCAAAACTCCACTGGAAAAGGGTATGGATCACCATGGAACCTCAGTGGTCACTGATACTAGAACTCGTGGAGTGTGCTCAGCCTGCGCACATCCTCAGCCGACTCTGCTAGGACTAACTGCTACTCAACAGGTGGAGGTGTTACTACCTTTATACTTGGATGAAGGAGGTCATATGATAGATCCTGAACTGAGGCCTCTTTACTCATAGGGTCGTCATCACAAACCAGAGCTAGTATCCTAACTGGATATCATCACAAAGTCATCTTAAAACTTATCAAAAAGTATCGTGGTCAAATGAGCATATATATATATCATCCATAATGGGGAGTTGACTCAAGAAGGACAGTCAATGAATCAATCCTATATGATGCATGCACCAAAGTACCCTACAACAGATGTCTCAGCATTCCAAGTTGACAAGTGGGTAATCAGGGTATTGGTGAATGACTACATCAGCCGCTACATTATCACTGGACTCCCTATCCTCAGAGACGCTCTCGAGACACATTGACACTGTTTCCCTAAACCCAACCAAAACCTTTTTGTGAAAATGTACAAACATCATTCCAAGTGTCGAACCACATTTGATAACACTTTCTCACGACCTGACTCATGTTGAGGCTCGAGCCATAACGAATCAAAGACCGCCTACATAGGCCAAGGGTGGCGACAAATTCCGAAGGCACAAAAAAACTTAGGGAGGCCTTTTCCTAAGAACCTGTACACACACACACAGACAACTCAATGAAAAAATGAAGAGGGAAAGGAAAAAAGAAGATACAAAACTGCTATAAAAAGGAAACCAAACATATATGCATCGACCTTTAAATAATACAAGTAAATGTGTTGTAAAGTAAACTAAAAGGTAAAGGGACAAAATACACTCCCAACTAGAAGAATGCCACAAACAAACAATAAGTGTAAAAGTAAAAAAGTTGAGAGATCCCCACTCCTGAATCCCAAGTTACGACAACCACATGCAGTCCAAGCACCCCATATCCCTAAGTTCCTCTGATGTCACGATCAACCTGTCCATCGTCTACAAGGTCTCACTAAGTACGGTTAAATCCCAAGAAGGGGTGAGTATAAAAATACTCAATAGGATTCTCTAAAGGCTCATGGGAGCAAAAAAATATATATTGAAGAGGGGAACAGTAGATAAAACAAGGTATAGAAAAAGAGTATAGCTCAACCCAATAAGAGAGTGAAGTAAACTCATCCAAAACTCAAGGAGCTAGAAATAGTGAGAAGATGAAATTCTCATTGAATCTTCACTACCTATAGTAGAAGAGTAGACTCATCTAACCCAGAGAATCTAGACACAGAAAGCACACGACATACCCCACATGTCTTCACCTCTCCTGGAAGGATAGTAACCAAAACCCAAGGAGTGGGTACTGAAATAGGATACATATATATATGCTCAGTCAAAGAAGCCTAAATGAGAGTGTAATGGGATCTTCATCTCACAGCTCAGCTCAAGAAGAAGAGTAGCCAACAGTTCTAGAAGTAACCATCAACTATTCCCACCATCCCTCACATCTGCCTAGAACTAAAATTCAGACAGGCTCAATCATCACACCTTGATACTATCATATTTGGGAAGGCCTGTCTCACCAGCATAGTTTTAGGTTATGTCACACTACAACAGAAATTGACTTTAACGGCGGTTTTTTAGCAGTGGTTTTGGGAACCGCTGCTAAACCCTTTTTGAAAATGGTTTCACAGCGGTTTATAATAAACCACCGTGAAATAATATATTTTTTTACACTGCTGACCCTTCCCCCCCCCCCCCCACTCTGACCCCCCTTCTCACCCCGCGACCCCGCTTCCCCCGTCCCCCCGCTTCCCCCGTGACCCTGGCCGCCCGCGACCCCGGTGACCCCGCGACCCCAGTGACCTCGCGACCCCGGTGAACCTGTGACCCCGGCGACCCCGGACCCCCCGCGACCCCAGCGACCCCACTTCCCCTAGCCCCCCATGACCCCAGTGACCTATACAAACCCTAAGGTTTTAATTCTAGTAATTTTACCTCAATTCTTGTCTCCTTATATTATGAATTATGAAGATTCATGGTTGATTTTCCATTCGCTTCATTAAACATACACATAACTCATGTTTAATATGTTATCCTTGATAGAAAAACTTATTATCACTTTGTTATTATTTATGTTTAATCCCTATTGACTATTTCAACAACTTAAGGTGTTCAATTGGAATCTCCCTAGGTATTGTGCATTCTTAGGTGACCAAACCACATTCTATGTGGTTTTTTCTTGAATCTTAATTGTAATGACTATAATGAATTTGATGAGAAGGGTGTCATGAGACCATATCACATGTTTCTACATAAAAAACGATACTCCCCTGTTAAACTATAATGCTGATAGATTATAAGTCCTACTTGACTATAATGAATTATGACACTTAGGTACGGAGTTCCTTATATTTTTGATACTCGGTCATGGAGTCCATCAAACATGTGTTACTCAAGCATAGCATCCCTTATATGTGTGGTAATCGGGCATTGTGTACCTTATACTTGTGACACCCGAGCATGGTGTCCCTAATACTTAGAATAATTTGTCATTGAATCCCTTATACTTGTAATACATGGTAATCACATCCCTAATTATAGTATTACTAAGGTCTGGAGTACCTCATACTTCTGATATATGGTCATGGAATCCCTTATACTTTTAATACATTTGCATGGAATCCCCTAATACCATATGAGATGCTAGTGACTTTATAGGGATACCTGAGTAATTCATCAGGTCATGGATTGTTACTCACAAGTTGTAATCTTTTATTTTCAGTAAAATGGAATGTTGTAGTGTTTATCACTTAGAATCCAGAATTTCAATCCAAACAACATAAAACCGGAGTGTTCTTTAGTACTATCATTTACTTTACTTTTCATAAATTTCTTTTGTGTGTTGAATTGAATGGTATTTAATTCATTCTAACTTATTGTAGTGGTTTGGATGAATATAATTCTTCCAAGTTTTTGAATATAATGTTTAGAGAGAATTCCTTCTGGGATCTATGTCCACCTATGTGATTCTGATTATCTTATTATGTTGTCCTGGAGGATAGTACCAACACCCCACATTTCATCTCCAAATTCCCAACATGATACTGCTATGAAACTCCAAACACCAAGCCCAAACACATCAATTATTCTTCAAATACCCAAGTTTGATCCCCAAACCACATCAGCCGCATCTTGAATGAAATTCCTGATGTGGTATCCACATTACCACATCAATGTTTATGCAAAAAACACTAGTAAGTCCTTCTCTAGATGAATTATACCAAAGGTGATCAATCCCACCCACAAATGCGCTATCATATCCCGACCACGATTCCTTAAAACTCAAGGAATAACAAAAATGTTCAATGCCCACACCGAAGTCTGAATCCGACTCTTAGTTAAACTCCATGGTCATATCCTCGATCGTCCCATTTAACCATAATTATCCACTCATGAGCACTAACACATATATGATCCAAATCACCCTCAAGTCACACCACCACTCTTTTCTATTGGAATACACCAAAGAGAGGTCTAGGAATTCAATCCACACAAGGTTTGTAGAACCTCAAAACCTAATCTCCCGAGTTACTTCATCATAAATTTCCATGAACACCACCGCTTATCATGCCTCAAGACTACCATCCCCCACTTGGTTCTTTCCACTCCAACGAACAAACAATGAATTCATCCAAATCGAAGGCCCCGACCAACCGCGACCCCGAAGACCCCGCGACCCTGGCGACCCCGCTTCCCCCGGCCCCCCGTGACCCCGGTGACCCCACATCCCCGGTGACCCCACTTCCCCCAGCCCCCTGCGACCCTGCGACCCCGGCGAATCTGGCCCCCTGTGACCCCGACGACCCCGGCGACCCTGCGACCCCGGCGACCCCGCTTCCCCCAGTCCCCTGCAACCCTGCGACCCCACTTCCCCCGGCCCCCCGGGACCCTAGTTATCCCTATATTTACCTTGTTTCCAACATTGGGCATGTATCACATGGGATTTGGGGTTTTGGATCTATTTTCTCATTATTATTAGTGAGTTTACCTCACACTCATCCTCACCATATGATGTGAAACTGCATATGTAGCATCTTTACCGCATGTAATTAAACATTACAATATATACCCCCATCTAATGAATTTAAACTATGTGATACCTTAGTCCATTCTTATGTGGAGGTGTCTTCACTTATCTTGATTTTATTGTGCCTAGTGGTGTGGTGTTTTGTATATGTATTTATCCTATTTGATTTCCCCTATGGTTTTGTACTTATCATTTTTTATTCCCATTATGCATTGTATACATTTTAATGGTTACTTTATATATATTATATGTATTTTTGGTTATTTTTTATATTGAGTATGCATATATATTGAAGGTTATTATAGGATATGACCTCAGTTATTATAGGATATGGCCTCCTATATTATGTGATATTCCTACTCAGTCTTTTTCACCATTCCCTGGCCTATTGAAGTTAGGATTTGGTTGGAACACTTAGTTTATCATCATCCTAGTTTTGGTCTCTATGGGGTAGGTCATGTTAGGGTGGAATTAGATTGGTTCAAGTCCTAGGAATATATTTTTGAGTTATTATTCACATGAGGACTAGTTTAGGAATTTAATGTTGTGATTTCATTGGGTTTTTTATTTTAGTTATCATACCAGTGAGGCTAGAGTAGGTGTGGTTGTAAATGTATCCTTTCACCGAGACATTTGTAACCTGTTAGTCAACCCAAATCTCTAAATCATCATATACAGGGTAAAATTATGTTGATACATGAATCATATAGTTATCAATCATTATATTTCATGTAACTACTGTTTTAGTTGATTTAGATATGCTCTAATATTTATGGGTTCATCCTATCAAATGAATAATTCCACCCACACAAAAACAAATTTTTTTAGAGTTAAGTTTGTGAAAATAGTATCTCAGTGCTTGATCCTTTTTCCACTTTTAATTTAAGTGACGAGATGTTGATTTAAATACTTATATAAGAGATATAATTTCCCTATTATTTTAGATAGCTTCTCTCCCATTTTTTAGTATAGAACTTCTCATAAAGAAGACAGTAGTTCCCACTAATGGACTACCCATAAGCAAACTGTGTAACATGAATTCCAGTAGTTGAGGCCTCCTAGATTCTGAGAAGCCACTAATCCTCTTGTGGTATAGGATTTAGTGGAGTCATCAACTCATGAAATTCATCTAATTCGGAAACCCACAAACCATATGGTGATCCTAGAACCAAGTTATCTACATAACACATTAAGTTTTTAGTGGATGATGTTTTCTCAAACTCATATGGTATTAATCTGTTATGGTTTTAATTTAATCCCTTGTTCTATATGATAGTCTATCCACAAATACTAAAAATAGTTTGAGTTTTGGAGATGTTAAACCCTTTGTAGGGTTGCATGACCATATCTAAGAATGTGTTGAGTTTTGTAAGCATCATAAGGTTTTCCCTAAACATTATTTATAATAGATTTATTCGATATTAGAATTTTATATGAAGAATCTATAGAGAACTTAGGTTGGGGTTTTCTCTTAAAAAACTCCACCTATGTTGGAGTCCTCATGTGAGTGTTGTTAGGTTGAGAATTCCTGGTAGGGATGTATACAAGATTTAGGATAAGGTAATAGTTTTTATTGAAAATTTCTAGAGAAATGATGTGCTAAAACCTCTAGATTAGAAGTAACATTGAGGCCATAGACTCTACTATTATAGGATAATTGACTTACTTGGAATTGGTTTTGGTTAAGAAGTTGGTGGTGTAGGAGTAGTAAGAGATGAGTGACACTTTAACACACTCCCACAATCACCACATTTGATTGTTTCTTGTCAATAACATAGTGGTAAGAGTTATATATATAGGTTTATGTGTATATATGATTTAAGTGAAATTTAGTTTGGTTTTAGGTATGATTTGTGTCCTCTCTTCATGTACCTTCATACTGGATGATATAGGTCATGATATTATTTCTGTGTTGATTTTTTGGGGGTTACAGATTCTAATTTAGACCCTTATCATACCTTTTATCAACTAGAGAATTTCCACTAATGGTGACTATCTTTCAATCATACTTTCTATTAAAGTGATTTTATCCCCAATAGAGAAAGGGTTCATTCATGGGATTACTTTTTGGTAGAGATGATACCCAATAGTATCTTCCTTGGTTTGTATTGGTTACCATTTTCTATTATTATATGGTGTTATGTGGTTTTGTAAATGTGATGAGTTCTACCTTCAATAGTGAATGGGACCCTATTAGGTGTATCAAGTAGCGCCAACCCTTGAGAAGTGGTAGTGATTTTCCCATCAGATGGTTGCATGGTTTTATATGACTTAGGGGTGGTTGATGATTTACTTCATGTGAATGTTGAATAATTCAAGGGTACTCATATATGAAAAACCATGGTTGTTTCTTAATGGGAACCTGACATATACATCAATGTGCATTCCAAATATGCAATTCAAGTGTTATTGCGTAGGATTATGGATTCCCTTATATTTATCTCTTTTTCTCCCAACAATAATGAATCATGTGGAAATAGATATTGTGAGTTCTTATCTCATAATGTGGTTAAAGTGGAAAACTCAATGCAAGGAATTCAAATTAGAAATTATTTTATTTTTTTGGAAATTTAGAGTAGGATCACCCACTTATTGAATCCTTTTCATTTTAATACTAAATACCCTCTATATTTTTTATCTGGTGATAGAATATTTGTTCTTGGAAAACCTAATTTGAGTGTATTTGGCAGCTTCTAATGTCTTGGATAGCTCATTGTAATCCATGTCAAATCTAGGAAAAAACCTCATCTACTCAAAAATAAATTGTGGATTTATCATACTCATATATAGATGATTTATAAGTTTTTGACTAAAAATCATCTTCTACTATCTTTAGTTCATCCTCTAGGGTTCATTTGGTGTCTTTTAGGAAAAGGTTACATCCTACTATTTCTATGCTTCTTCATCAAGATTGGAAACATTATTTTTTTCCTCATGAAATCTGATTCCAACCAAGTTATGATTATGTTAATTTTTGTTATCTAATATTATATTTTGATGCTATAAAGGATTTCAAAAGTCAAGGTTTGAAAATTTGGAGATTTTGGAGAAAAATGATATGAATACAGTTTAGCATAACCTTTAGTATTGACCATGTGATAATTGAGTAATATGGCATTGTCGGTTCTATTGACGATTTTTATTATTTCAGCATATTTTTCTTAACCATTCATTTCCATGAAAACCATTTTAATGAATAGACTATATTATAGATGTTTTCTCATACCTTATGAAAGATTTTTATATCCACGTAGTTATTCCAAATTAACAATGTGCTTTGGTTTTCATGGTAAAGTAGCTACCATGTCGTTAGCACACTGTTTCTCTTTACCAAAGAAACTTCCCCTATCCCAAACACTAGAGGGTTTATATCTAACTCAAGTGATCATCTTTATTATATTATGTTTCTGTAATATTACACTATTGTATATATGAATATCTTTCTCTATTTAGTAGTAACTATGTGTTTTAATTTTTTTTATTATTGTGTAGGCACATTGTGATATACATGGATAAAAGCTGAATCACATTACCAAGGAACACACCTCAGTATATTAAGGGTTTGAACAAGTTTTTATATTTTTCAATTTATAATCAATCCATTGAAGGTATAATAATATGTACATGTCCTAAATGTAAATTTATAACATGGTTGAAGAGAGATGAATTTTATGAACATTTGATACTAAAGAAATTCCCTGGTCAATATTTTTGTTGGATTTGGCATGGAGAATCGAACATTAAAAAAAGATTGATCACTGATGTTAATCCACATAATGAGGTCCCAAGTTCATATAAAATGGAAAATGAAATGAAAAACCTCATAAATGATGCATTTAGCACTGCAAGACACCACTATCAGCATCAAAACATATCAGAACAACCAGAAGAGGGTGCTACAAATTGCAATGTGACAAGTGATGTTTTTGAGACTGTAACACAAGATGATCAAGATTGTAACATATCATTGGATCCTCCTCCTGATTTTGTGGAGCCAAATGTAAGAGAAAACTTCACTGAGGAAAATGCATTTCATGATTTAGTTGAGGATAGAAATCAAGAATTGTATAGTGGGTGTTTGAAATATTCAAAGCTTTCATTTCTGTTGAAGTTATACCATATCAAATGTCTATGTGGAATTACAAATAAGGAAATGTCCATGATATTAGAATTGATTCATGATGCATTTCCTGAATCAAAAATCCCAAAATCTTTTTATGATATGAAAAAAATTGTTAACAAGCTTGGTCTGAATTATACAAAAATACATGTGTGTCCCAATGATTTTATGCTTTATTGGGGAGAGGATTCAAGTAGATAGAATTGCAAGAAATGTTATTCTTCTAGATGGAATTAAAAGGGTGATATTGGAAGTCTGAATGAACATAATTTCATAGAGAAGAATAAAAGGAACACACCTGCAAAGGTTTTTCATTACTTTCCTTTGAAGCCTTGATTGCAAAGATTATTCATGTCATCAAAAACCATCGAACACATGAAGTGGCATTCTATAGATAATAACAATGATGGGTTAATGATTCATCCATGAGATTCCCAATCGTGGAATACATTTGATTCATTACATCTAAATTTCTCAGCTGATCCTAAGAATGGTCGATTGGGATTGGCTGCTGATGGATTCGATCCATTTGGGACTTTGAGTACCAGTTATAGCATTTGGCCAGTTGTTTTGATCCCTTATAATATGACTCCATGGATGTGTATAAAACAAACATATTTTATCATTTCGATGATTATTCCTAGAAAACAAATGTCGGGAAATGATATTGATGTATACTTGTAGCCTTTGATTGATGAATTGCAGGAGTTATGGAGAAACATTGTTGAGACATTTTATGCTTATTCTAAAACAATGTTCAAAATGCATGTTGATTTAATGTGGACCATTAGTGACTTCCCTGGTCTTGGGAATTTATATGGTTGGAACACTTACACGAGTTTGGATTGTCCCGTTTGTAACTTTGATTTTGAGCCCAAACGGCTACCTTATAGTAGAAAATGGTGCTTCTTGGGCCATCGAAGATTTATCGATTCATCTCATAGATTTCGGCTGAACAAATAAAAATTTAATGGTTCCATCGATCGTGGTCCACCTCAAAAGTTGTTAACTGGTTCTGAAATATTGACACAGTTTTAAAATGTTGAAATAGAATTTGGGAAGGTTCATCATTTGAATGATAGTGGAAAACGGGTCCGAAGTGCATCGTCAAGTGAAATCAGAACGCAACAATGGAAGAAAAAAAGTATATTCTTCAAACTTCCATATTGGGAATTTAATTTTTTGCATCACAATCTTAATGTGATGCATATTGAGAATAATTTTTGTGATAATTTTATTTTCACATTACTTAATGAGCATGGAAAGTCGAAGGATCATCTCAATGCTCGCAAAGACTTACAAGTAATGAACATAAAACGTGATCTCTGGCCAGATGAGAATGAAAAGTATGATCCATCCATTTTTTAATGAAAAATAGTGATAAAGATACATTCCTTAGAATTTTAAAGAATGTAAAGGTATCTGATGGGTATTCGAGTAACATCTTGAGGTGTGTTGACTTAAATAATCATAAGTTACATGGATTGAAAAGTCACGATTCACATATTTTGTTAAAATAGTTACTACCATTGACATTCCGTACATTATTACCTGAAAAAGTTACTGCTATTGTACTCCAATTATGCACATTTTTTAGGAAATTATTTGAGAAATCTCTACATCCATTTCAGCTTGAAAACCTCCAGGAGAGGTTTGTATTGACGCTTTGTGCAATGGAGATGATCTTTCCTCCATAATTTTTTACTGTCATGATGCATTTAACTGTGAATTTGGTTGAGGAATCTAAATTATGATGTCTCATTCATTATCGATGGATGAATCCAATTGAGAGGTATTTTATTTATATGTTTTTCAATTAAGTAAACAATTTTTGGCATTTAAATAAATACATAATATTATTATTTTATTTCACAGATATCTTGGGCATTTGAAAGAATACGTGAGAAATAAAGCTCAACCAGAAGGCTCTATTATTGAAGGCTATTTGGATGAGGAGAGTCTTACCTTTTGTTCCAGATATTTGGATAATATTGAGACAAGATTTATCCGAGTTGTACATGTTGATGACACATCAACTCAATCTCAAATGCATCAGAAATCAAAAATATTTCCTAATATTGGCCGATCAGTTGGGAGGACCTCAAATGTGACACTGACAGAATTGGAATTATTACAGGCATATAGATATGTGCTGCTGAATAGTGAAATTTTAAATCCATTTATTTAATATTTGAGGATAAAAACAAAGAGACGAATTAGAGGCCAAACACGAAATGAGAAAGATATAACGAAATTTGTGAATAAAGAACTTGTAGAATGGTTTTCACAACATGTAAGTTCATAAATATTGCAATAAATACAAATATTAGTTTGACACATACATTTTGTAAATATATTAAATTATATTTCTTTTTTCATATCATGAATACTGATACTCAAGTAGACTTGTCAGAATATTTGAAGTTTCTTTCTAGAGGTTCTATAAAACAAGTTAGAAAGTTTGACGCTTATAATATGAATGGATTTAGATTTCATACAGTCGATCGCAAAGTGGGTTTGAAAACATAGAATAGTGTTATATTTACATTTTATAAAGTGGGATACTATGGAAAGATGCATGATATTATTGAATTAAACTATCATGGACATTTTTATGTTGTTTTATTCAAATGAAAATGGGTCAATATTATCATAGGTGTTAAAAGAGATTCTTTGCAATTTACTTCAGTGAACTTCTATCGCTTGATGGATGTTGGTGATCGTGAAATGCATGATCCATATATCTTATCATCATAAGAAAAAATGGTATATTATGTGAATGATGGTGTGGATGAATGTTGGAGTGTAGTTGTTCACGTAATACAAAGAGATTTGTATGATATGGGTGATGAAGTGAAAGATTTGACCTCTGAAATTGAATCTCATCAACAACATGAAGCAGAATTATTTGTCCATCACTATATTGAAAATATTAGTCTAAAAAACTAAATGAAGTGGATGAAGTCATGGAGTAGGAAACCGATATGATTAAAGGGGAAAATGATTGTATGTACAATTATTTATTCATTCAGGAACCACTTGTTTCATTTCTGCAGTCATTCATTATCATTGTTGTGTATATTTTGTCTGTTAGTACTGGGCATCTATTATCATTTTTAATTTTTTTTTCTGCATAATTTTTTTGAAATATATACTCTAAACTTAATTATATTTTATTAAATGACAGGAGTTCCAAGGAGAAAGTGATACACTATTTCATATAGTTTGGCAACAGATGACAATCCATCTGGCTCCCTCCCCATGGCATCTAAGGCACCAGTTTCCTACACCCCTGCACCATATCCTCCTACACCATCTCTCAAATCATCTGTGGGTGTCCCATTAGAGTCTTAGTCATCGACTCCCCCTTCAGGAGCCTTAGCAGTGGGGCGGCGACACGCCCCTTCCAGTTCATCACGGACATACTGGAGTGTCACTGTCATAGGTACAAATTTTAATTAAATAAATTTATTGCATTTTTTTATACTAATTGTTTGCTCATTAAAGACGAAAAAAAATCAACCATAGAGAAAAACATAAAAAGTTCATATGTTTGGAATCTGAATGGCAAGAATATAGTCGTGCCATTTGATTCTTATGGGGTCCCTACGGATGACGGCATGGGGTTACTTGGCTAGATTCTAGGCCAGCTGGCAGCGGAGCTCATTTCCCTTCCTATTTCTTATGATGATTGGATAAATATGCCTCCAAGATGGAAAAATGAAGTTTTTGATTCCCAAATAAAGGTAATTTTATTACATTATGGTTTAATTGAATGTCATGTTACTAATATGTTCAAAATGAATTTTTGTATACAGATGTTATTCCACTTTACAGTTGCTGATGTGATAGCATGGAAGTGGATGTTGAAAAATCATGTTAAGAAATGGAAAGATTTAAACTAGAGATTGTGGTGTGATGTCAATGATACTTAGTTGACCATGCAACAAATGTATGAGAAGTTACACAGTGGGGTACCGAAAGAACAGTGGAAAGTTTTTGTTGACAGACATCGTGATGAGAAGAGGATGGTATTGAAATATATATTATTATATTATCCTAATTTTAAATTTATACATGTATATGAAGAGGAGATTACATTGAATACATTACTGTTAAATTTAATTTTATTTATTTCAGGATCTCTCAAGATAGAATGCATCAAACCGGCTAAGCAAGTCATCCCTCACACTGCTGGCTCAAAAAGCTTTTCTAGAAGCCGAATGACATTGGTAATATTTTAATTAGTTTAAATATTTATAAGACAATATTATCTATTTAATATATTAAATTTTTGATTTATCTTTGCTTAATTCAGTCACAGAGTTTAGGGCACGAAGCATCCCAAACTAAAGTGTGGTTGGATGTTCACAAAAAAATCAGATGGAAGTTTTGTTAATGATCCTGCCAAAGAAGTTGGGGTATGAAGTCAATTTTTTATTATAATAACTTATTATCAGTTTTTAATATGTTAATATATATTGATATTTGATTTATAGGTAAAAATTAAAGAACTATGGGATGCCAATCCTGGGCAGTCCTACTGATTCTCCCAGGATGACCCAGTTGCTAAAGTCCTTGGGAAGGAGCATCCTGGTAGAGTGCATGGGATGGGTTTTGGACCCGTACCATCTGAGGTCTTTGGCATTCCACCAGGGATTCTAGTTGCATCTACTCTTAGTTATAGTCAGTCCATACCCAAAGATTCTCAGAGGGATATTTCTTCTCTATGAACCACAGTTCAAGACTAGGGGTCTCAGATATCCGCTTTTCAGAAAGCGATGACTGATATACATCAGCAGATGAGCAGATATGCCCTCGGTGGTAGTGCATCGACTGGTGGTAAGCAGGTAAATCACAAAAAATCAAAATCATTTAGTTTTCAAACTTTCATTGGTTTCAAGTTTTAATATAAATATACAATAGTATTTAATTTTCAATATAATTTTCTTACAGGTGAAAACATAAAGTGGAGATGGAGGTGGAGAGGGTGACGAGGCATCATTAGACTGTGAGTAGTTTTATTATTAATGTGTTGAACAAATATGGGAACAGTTGGTTTGTATATGTAACATGTGTGGCACATAGTTTCCACCAAATATTTTCATGTCCTAACATTTTCTTGATTTATCATGTCTCCTTTTATGCATTTTATTGATTTCTAATGTTTCCTTTTATGTCTTGATTTCTTGAGTGTGGTATACATCATTCCATTTAGGCCTATGTTTGAATTGGTAGTCGATATTTTGGATGACTAGGAGTTAAACCCATTGTTGATGTGTTGAAAAAATTGGGTCATTTCATAGTGATCAAGGGGATAGTGTTGTGGACACTTTTGTGCGGCAGAATGTGTAGATAGTGAATCTTCATGCGTTGTTAATGGTTATCATATTCTTTTCATGATGATAAAATGTGGTCATACCTCATATAAAACCTAGGTTCATCTTAATGGGAGATGTTATTAAACCATATAAAATCAGGATTCATTGTAGGATGTGTATTGGATGATCTAAAAGTCTTACACTATATAAAATTTGGATTCCTCTTACGATAATTATGATATGTTAAAAAATATTACCTCATATAAAACATGAAAGCATCACATTATGTGAGATGAAAAAAATCATTCCCTTCAAGACATGACATTAAACTTTATCCTTATCTCATTCCTTTGAAATGTGATGCCTCGTGATAATCATTATATTCCAAAATTCCCTCTATATATAGGATTACCCCTAGTTCCAATGTTGTTATTATACTATACCATATTCTAGAACAACATGTGTCTTGATTCACACTCTCATGGGATACATAATGATTCTTAGAAGTACTTTTTTTGGGTCTAGATGTAAATTTATTAAGCCTTTGGCCCCATTGCTCCATTTAAGGTCCACAGATTATAACATTAAATAATGTTCAGTTCATATCAAAATGTTCATGTGGTACTTGGGACTACATTAACCCCTTATACATTGGTTTTTACCCATACCATGACACATAGATACCATGTAGAGAATCATCATCCTAGTCCATGAATCATGACGTTAAATTTTTCATCATGGTCTTGGTTGTATAATCTTACACTGTGTGCAATAATATTCAGGATTTAGTCATGGGTTGAAGAGACTATTTTATCCTATAACCCTAGGTTTTATTCACCACAAAAACATTATTGATTCCCCCACCTCACCAATCTATACTATAATAGTTTATATCAAGATATCCCTAGTCTAAGCATTATGACAATAAAATATGCTCATACATTCATCACATGGGTTTATTCATCCCTGGAGTTTCATCAAACATCTATTTCCAACACATTCTAGAACTATGGGTGGATTGATTCCCATTTCCATGGGATATGTATTGATGTATATATCTTCTATCATTGAGCCTAGCTGATGATTAACCATATAATAATCCATTACATAAGGTGTAATTTCCCCAAAACACTCACATGAGCATTTTTTTATCAATAATATCCTTTCATTTATGTTGACACATCAGTGGGCCAAGATGCTCTCATTTTCTGATATGAGGAAGTAAATAATGGGTATATAGATGCAAAAGACCTTCTAAAATCCTAATAAGATGAATTTAAACTATATCATTACCCCGTGTAAAATATATATACCTATTAATGATAGATAATTTAACCCCATAAAAAATTGATATGTCTCTTAAAGAGAGATAATTTCACCTCTTATAAATTCTCGATGCCTAATATTATAATATGTAATTATTCAATATCATCATCCAAGAAGGTAAACCCTTCTGGTGTTGGTATCCTATGATACCATGAATCATAAAAACATGTGGATTGATTCAAATATTCACGATATAAGTAGTTACATATAAATATTTAATCCGGGGAACAACCCTATCACCGACTCATTATAGGTTTCTCCCTTTTCTATCTACTTTGGTCAAAGGTTGAAGACCTTTAACTCAAACCTGTTAGGAAAAAATCCCTCAAGGCATCATTGAAGCATTTTTGAGGTGATTGTGTTTATTGAAAAAGTGGAAAACTGTGCTATGATTGTTGAAAAAGCAAAACAATGACAAACAAATTTGTTGACAAAGGGGATTTCATGGTGGAATGTCAAGTTCAATAGTTGTGGTCAACGATCCATGTTTGATTCAAGAACATCGATAAAGGAATGGATGATCTGGAGGCAGTACAAAAATAACAGATACAAGGTGGCACCATTTTCCAGTGTTTTCCAAATTTTTGGGCCTGAAAATCGACAAATGAAGACAAGTAGATTTTGGAAAAGGGACCTGCGTGTTGCTGACTTGAAGTAGAAGAAACTTGCGCGCCATATGTTTTTCAAGATCAGAGCATCAAAATATGGCAAGGGAAAGAGGGACATGCAGGTATTGGTGTGGTCGCGCAGGTGACCTGCGTGCCATGAAGAGACTTGCGCACTGATTCCTTGGATGCTTGAGAACTTGCATGCCTATTGTTTTTCAAGATCAGAAGATCAAAATATGGAAAAGTAAAGAGGGTCATGCAGGTATTGGTTTGGTCGCAAAAGTGACTTCTAGGGGAAGAGACCTATGCGCCGAGACTTGCGCGCTGAGGGGTGACTTGTGCGCCGCCGCGTAGGTTGACCAAATTCCTATAAATACAGGACCACCCTCCTCATTTTCAATGGAGTTTAACACTTAGAAAAATCAAAGCTCCCGCCGCGCTGGTGTGGTGGTCGCGCATGTGGTGTGTGGTCACGCAGGTGGACTTGCGCGCCAGTGTTTGAAGTTGCGTGCTGGTTGGTAGTTGTGAGCCAATATTGGCTTGGGTGTAAAAGGGATTGAGTCGCACAGGTTTGGAGTTGCAGAAGATTGTGCCACACAGGTGGTAGAGGTAGACCTGTGCGCCAGTTGTGACCTGCGCACCGATACTTGTGCACCAGGTTAGACCTGCATGCCAAGGAAGGTTGATTCCCCAGCAGTGTTTTCGGGCTGCGTGGAAGCTGGGAGTTTTCCTGATACATTAGGTGCAAAGAGAGATTCATCTACAGGTGAAAGTTGTACTTCAAAAGAGCATCCACATAAAATAGATGATGTATTCATTAGAGATAATGAAGAGACCTACAAGTCTATAAACTGTGAGTGGATCCTTTCTGGAGTAGTGAGAAAATGAAGAGGAAGCAAGTGATCCTCTCCACCGGTAGTGTGCCAGAAAGAGAGAAACAGGGAGTGACCCTTGGGAAAGCAGTGAGATGATCCTAAACCTTGTAAAGGTAGTGAGCCTGGGACAAAGTGATTGTGCCCAAACCTTGTAATCCATGGCTAGTGAAGTTTAGTGGAATTTGGTACGACCGAAAACCTGTCGACGTATACTCCTTGGACGTAGACCTTAGCGGTGAACCAAGTAAAAATTATTGTGTCATGTGCATGCTTTACTTTCTGTTTATATTGTGAAATAGGAAAGAGAGATAAGATTGTTCTTATTAACAGCGAAACAAGATCAAAATGGGCTTTATTTTTAAATTATTAATACCCTGATTCACCCCCCCCCCCCCCTCTCGGGGTACTCAGCCTTGTGGACCTAAAAATTGGTATCAGAGGGAAAGGTTGGTATTTGTTCTTCTCTCAATGGATATCACTAATCATAAAGGGATTATGATCTTCGATGGATGTAATTTTCAGATATGGAAGAATCGAATACAACACTATTTTAGATCTTTGGGAATGGATGTGTTTTCAGCAGATATGCATGGTATCACAGCTAATATTAATATTGGTGCATTATCAGAAGCTAAGCATAGAGAGTTGGATGTTGATTCCAAAGAAATCAATGCCTTAGGGGGATCCCTTTCCAATCCCATATATACAAAGGTGATGTCATGAAAAATGTCACATGCCATGTGGGAAAAGATTTTGAATATATATTAAGGGGATACAAAGGTCAGAGAGGCAAAGCTGCAAGTGTTGTGGAATAAGTATGAAGATATGAGAATGAACCCGAATGAGTCTGTTGATGAATTATTTGACAGGGTAAATGTTGCGGTAGAAGACATGTGAGGTCTTGGTGAAATTATCAAAGACATAAAAATTGTGAAGTGCATATTGAGAAAACTTCCACCTCAGTTAAATCAGAAAGTTTCTATTTTGGAAGATAAAGACCTGAAATAATTGACATTGGATAACCTGCACAGCACCCTTGTTGCGTATGAATTGAGAAATTATGATAACGACAATGTGGAAAAGGGGAAATCCAAAGAGGTGGCATTTAAGGCCATGAATAAGCTCACCATTGAAGATTATTAGGAGGAAGAAGAGACAGATGAGGTAATGTCATTCCTCTCCTCAAACCTTCAAATGGGAAAATAAAAGTTCAAAGGGAAACTTCCTCTTGCAGGATTTAGATGTGTAAAGGTTGGAAATATCACAGCAAGATGCCCTAAAAAGTTTCAAGAAGAAAATGACGAAGATGATGTTGAAATTCCCAAGAAGAAATCTTCAGCCTATATGAAAGGGAAGAAGCAGTTCAAGAGAAATTTCTTCAAGAAGAAGAATCTTCTTTCACAAGAAATATATAGTTTAGATGAGTCTGAGGATGAAGAGGTTGAGGAGATTGAAAACTGCAAATATCATGGAGAAAATGCTATGGTGTTGGTCGTCGGTATTTATCATGAAAAGGAAGAAACTGACGCTGGAGAAGAAGAAGAACAAGTTGAAGGAAGAATTGATATGGAAGCCGAATTGGAAGCATCTCTTGAGGAGATAGACGTTTGGAGAGCCAAAATGAAGAAATCCAATAAAGTGTTTCATGATGCCAAACTCTATATGCAACAACAGGATGAAGAAAATTTTGAGCTGTTAAAATAAATTGAAAGACTAAAATCCTTAACACCAGATATCTCAAAAAATATTGTTGAGTATAAGCTTAAAATTGAGGAACAAAAGAAGTAAATTGATTGTTTGACTAACACAGGAAAGGAGTAGGTCAGACGTATCAAAGATCTTGAAGAATAATTGGTTAGTCTATGGTGAAAAATGAAGGATCAAGAAAAACTATTGACCTCCAATGTGATGTCAAGAAAGCAGGTCATTCTGAAGACTGAAAAGTTAAAAGAGGAGCATAGTTTTTCAGCAGGAAAGAAGAAGCAATTGAGCTCAGACGTTAAGGATGATTCAGGGCTTGATAAGAAGCAAAAATATGTGGCAATTGAAGTCAGACTGCAAGAACTCGTCCCGAAATTAAAGGTTTATTTGGGCACAAAGAAGAATAAAAACATTCAGAGATCCCAAGGGGAAACTCGTAATATTGAAGTAACACAAAGGAATTCACCTTATATCAGTTGTTATTGTTGTGGGAAGATGGGACATTCATAGTATGTGTGTTCCATAGCCAAGAGATATTGAAGGGAACAAGAATAGAGGTGGCAGCCAAACAGAAAACAGTTTTCCAGAACATATTTCAAAGGACACTATTTTTGGTGCGGTGGATTTGGGCACATAGCTAGGTAATGCACTTTGACCATACAGAGAAATGTGTCAAAGCAGAATCAAAACGTTCGCAGGCAGCAGATCAATAAACCAACATGTGAGTTAAAAATGCAGAACAGATTTGTGGCTTTGCAAGATGAAGCTGGTCCATCATACTCTGAGAAAGAACAGAAGTCTCAATCCATTCTGAGTTTGAAGGCAAAAGTATGGACCAAGAAGAAGAAAAATGAGAAGGATGTGGTGGAAGAAATTTCCCTTAAGGCATCAGATCACTCTGGTGTATGGATCCTTGATAGTGGTTTCACTTCTCACATGACAGGTAATAAGGATCTTGTTATAGGCATAAAATATGACAAAGAAGGAGTTGTCAAATTTGGAAACGATGAAGTCCTGAAGATTGTTGACTTAGGAAAATCCAAGTTTGGGGGAAACGAAATGAGACATACTGATGTCTTGGTTGTAGAGGGTCTTAGTCATAACTTGCTCAGTGTCAGTCAACTATGTGACTCTGGGCACTCTATCCAGTTTACCAAGAAGATGTGTGTTGTGAAAGGAAAATATGGAGTAGTTGTTCTACAAGTAAAAAGGACAAAGGGAAATATTTACCTTGTAGGTGGGGAAGAAGATATGTGCCTTTTATCCAGAGAGGAAGAAAACCAGTTGTGGCATAAGCAACTTTGTCATATATGCCAACCATCCATGGAATATCTGGTAAAATGTAATGCTGCTAGAGACCTTCCCAAATTATCATGTGATTGCACTCATACGTGTGATGCTTACCAACAAGGTAAGATCGTCAGAAATACATATAGGCCAAAGGAACCAAAATCAACTAGAGTACTTGAATTGGTTCATGCTGATATATGTGGACCTATCTCACCACGAGCTGTAAATGGGCAAGGGTACTATGTTATTTTCATTTATGATTATAGCAGAATGGCCTAGGTATTTGTCATTACCCATAAGACAGAGGTGTTTAGTTGCATAAAGCAGTATAGGAGGGAATCAAAAAGGATTCTTGGGTATAAAATTCTAAAGTTTCATACTGATAACGGTACGGAATTCACAAACAGTCAAGTCAAAAGCTATCTCAAGAAACACGGTATAAGGCATCAAGTTTCATCAGTGAGAACTCCCCAACAGAATGGAGTGGTTGAGAGGAGAAATTGGATCATCAACAACATGGCCAGAATGATTCTTATTGAAAAGGACCTACTAGAGAAATTTTGGAAGGAATCAGTTTTGACATCAGTCTATATTTCAAATAGGTCTCTATTGTGTCCGAAGGAAGGGAAGACTCCATATGAAATGCGGTACGGAAAGAAGCCAATGCTGAAATACTTTCAAATATTTGGGAGTAAGTGCTTCATTATCAATAAATAAAATCATAGGAAGTTTGTTTCATGAGGATATGAGGGGATATTTCTTGGATACTCAGGGAAAAGCAAAGCATATAAATGTTTCAAAAAAAGGCTGGGAAAAATTATTGAGAGCAATGATGTCACTATAGTTAGAAATGAAAAAAATACTCAATGACCCAGTGAACAGTTTCTGGATGAAAGTAATGATGAGTTAAGAAACATAGGGGGAGAAAAAGTGGCAAAGGCTGACTCAAAAGAAGATACTGATGATGAACAAGAAAGTGTCAAGTATGTGTCTACAAGGAATCCAAAGAGTCGAACTGAAATTGATAGGCAGAATATCATTGGTGATCAGACAGCTCCAGTTCAGACTCAAAGAATGAAATCATTACAGAAAACATCATTTTTATCTCAGGTGGAGCTGAAATGTTTTTCTGATATAGCTAAATATGAAAACTGGGTTCAGGCTATGAATGAAGAGCTTGATCAGATTGAGAAGAACCAGACATGGGAGATTGTTTCGAGGCGAGCAGACAAGAATGTCATTAGGACTAAATGGGTCTATCACAAATGAATTAAGATGGAACAGTGATTTGGAACAAAGCATGGCTAGTGTGCAAGGGATACTCTTAGATAGAGGGAATAGATGTTGATGAGACATTTGCACCGGTTTCAAGGCTGGAGACAATCAGATTATTTTTTTCCATAGCAGTGCAAAGAAAGTTCAAAGTGTTCCAGATGAATGTCAAATCTACATTCTTGAATGGAGTTCTAGAATAGGAAGTGTATATTGAGTAGCCATATGGTTTTCTCATTCATGAGGATGGGAACAAGGTTTGTAGACTGAAGAAGGTGTTGTATGGGCTGAAACAAGCACCAAGGGCATGGTACTTAGGGCTTGATCAGTACTTGAAGAAGCTTGTTTTCCAGCATGGAGGAGTTTATTACAATGTCTATTTCAGAAATGACAGTAATCCAAGGATGATGGTGCTAGTGTATGTCGATGACATAATTTTTGGTAGATCAGATGAAGCTCAGTACAGACAGTTTTCTGAATTCATGAAAAATGAGTTTGAAATGTCATTGATTAGAGAGATGATGGTTTTCCTTGGTCTACAGGTGACACAAGTAAGGAATGGAACATTCATTTCTCAATCTAAATATTCCAAGGAGGTTCTGAGAAGGTTTGTAATGGAGAATTCCATGGAAATGAAGACTCTGGTTGCTACCCAGATGAAATTATCAAAAGATGAGAATGGAAAGGCAGTTAATATCACAGAATACAGGAAAATTATTGGAAGTTTGTTGTACTTGACCACAAAAAGGCCTGATATTGTTTTTGCCACATTCCAAGTAGTGAGATATCAGAGTAATCTCAAGGAAAGCCACATGCTTGCAGTGAAAAGAATACTTCAGTATATCAAAGGCACCGTGGATTTCGGTCTGATGTATAATGACAAATCTCAATCAGTGTTATTGGGTTACACAGATGCATATTGGGCCGGATCAGCAGATGATAGAAAATCAATGTCAGGAGATGCATTTTATCTTGGTGGATTGTGTATTTCTTGGCTAAGCAAGAATCAAGATTTCATTTCATTGAGCACCGAGGAAGATGATTATATTGCGGCCACTCAAGCATGCACACAGTTATTATGGATGAAGCAGCATCTTGATGATATGTGAGTTGAAGTGAAGTCTCCAATCGGGATCCAGTGTGATAACTCAAGTTCTATAAATCTCAGAAAAAATCCAGTCCATCACTCAAGGACAAAGCACCTTGAGATAAAGTATCATTTTATCAAGGAGAAAGTTGAGCATGGAATCGTGAAGTTGGAGTATGTGGCAACAGAGTTACAGGTTGCAGACATTCTGACAAAGGCCTTACCCAAGGAAGCTTTTGAGAGGCATTAACTAGCTCTGGGAGTTCAGTCGACTCCCCTCACTTAAAAGAGTGTGGTTTTGGAACCCCCCCCCCCCCCCCCCTCTCCTTGAGGTATGATGTTTTTTTCCTAAGGTGCTGATATGTGTTCTCTACTCTGTTACAAACTGCAAAGGAGTGACCTTTGGGTTTGTTGACAAAGGGGGAGAAAATAGTGATTGTTTAAGGGGGAGATAGTGTGGAAATTTGATAAATCATGAATGATATGGGGAGAAGCTGACATGTGGAGCAGCGAGATAGGGGGAGAGTAATGAGAAAGGGGGGGTGTTTTAGATCTGACGATGCTAGAAGTGATCGATCAAAGAATTGATATCATGACAGCTGAGAATCATGATAAAAGTAGAAGAGTGGTGTTGGAATGTGGTAAGAATATTTCCAAAAATTGGTATCAGTTTGGTGTCAACAGTGGGTGTTAGAGATGAAGTGATTCATTGATGAACTTTTTATTTACTCTTGTTTCTCATGCTGAGCATTGCTCATGTGGGCTTAGATTATGTGTTGAGTAAATACTTGATCGCTATCAGAATCGCAAAAGGTGAATGGTGGATGAAGAATTAATGATGTATCTTTTTATGGAAGAGTTTTAAACAAACCCAAAGGGGGATATTGTTGGGAAAAAATTTCTCAAGGCATCTTGAAGCATTTTTGAGGTGATTGTGTTTTTTAACAAAGTGGACAACTGTGTTGTGATTGTTGACAGTGAAAAACAATAACATACAAATTTGTTGACAAAGGGGATTTCATGGTGGAATGTCGAGTTCAAGAGTTTTGGTCAACGATCCATGTTTGATTCAAGAACATCGACAAAGGAATGGATGATCTGGAGGCAGTACAAAAAGAACGGATACAAAGTGGCACCGTTTTCCAGTTTTTGCCAAATTTTTGGTCCTGAAAATCGACAAATGAAGACAAATGGCTTTTAGAAAAGGTACTTGTGTGCCGTTTAATTGAAGTAGAAGAAAATTGCGTGCTATATTTTTTTCAAGATCAGATCATCAAATTATGGAAAAGGAAAGAGGGTCGTGCAGGTGACCTACGCACCGTGAAGAGACTTGCGCTCCAATGCCTTGGATGCTTGAGAAATTGCATGCCTGTTGTTTTTCAAGATCAGAAGATCAAAATATGGAAAAGGAAAGAGGGTCTCGCAGGTATTGGTTTTGTCATGCAAGTGACTTGCAGGGGAAGATACCTGGGTGCTGGGACTTGCACGCCGAGGGGTGACTTGCGTGCCACTGTGTAGGTTGACCAAATGCCTATAAATACAGGACCACCCCTCCTCATTTTCAATGGAGTTCAACACTTAGAAAAATCAGAGCTCCCGTCGTGCTGGTGTGGTGGTCACGCAGGTGGTGTGTGGTCGCGCAGGTGGACTTGCACGCTAGTGTTTGAAGTTGCGCACCGGTTGGTTGTTTCAGGCCAATATTGGCTTGGGTGTAAAAGGGATTGCATCATGCGGGTTTGGAGTTGTAGAAGATTGTGCCGCGCAGGTGGTAGAGGTAGACCTGCGTGCCAGTTGTGACCTGTCCGCCGGCTTAGACCTGCACGCCAAGTAAGGTTGATTCCCCAGTAGTGTTTTTGGGCTACATGGAAGTTGGAAGTTTGCCTGATACCTTCGGTGCAAAAAGAGATTCATCTATGGGTGAAAGTTGGACTTCAACAAAGCATCCACATACAATAGAGGATGTATTCATTAGAGATAATGAAGAGACCTACAAGTCTATAAACTATGAGTGGATCCTTTCCAGATCAGTGAACAAAGGAAGAGGAAGCAGGTGATCCTCTCCACCGGCAGTGATCCAGAGAGAGAGAAACAGAGAGTGACCCTTGGGAAAGTAGTGAACTGACCCTAAACCTTGTAAAGGCAGTGAGCCTGGGACAGAGTGATTGTGCCCAAACTTTGTAATCCACAGCTAGTAAAGTTTAGTGGAATTTGGTATGACCGACAACTTGTCGGTGTATGCTCCTTGGACTTATCCCTTAGTGGTGAACCAAGTAAAAATTGTTGTGTCCTGTGCATGCTTTACTTTCTGTTTATATTGTGAAATAGGAAAGAGAGAGAATATTGTTCTTCTTAACAGCAAAACAAGATCATAATGGGCTTTATTTTTAAATTAGTATTACCCTGATTCACCCCCTCTCTCAGGGTAATCAGCCTTGTGGACCTAAAAAAACCTATTCCTATATTTGGAGCTCTAGGAATTTAAACTAGTTGTATTCATAGTCCATGTTGTATTATTTTAAACATCAAAGCCCAATGTCCTCAGAAAACAATGTTAATTAACAATCATAACCTATTAAATGAAATAAGGATTCCTCATCCGATAAGTGTAGGGTGATTATAAAAATAATTACCACATATAAAACTAATATTCCTCATATGATAAGTATGAAATGAACCACACATTACCCGTATAAAACTTGTATTTCTCTAAATATGAGATGAGATGATATCCTTGCCAGAGATAAAATCACTCCACCGACAATAGTCTCTTACCATGTCACACATAAAAACTATGTTTGTTTGATTCCCATTATGAGGAGACACATATTGATGCATGTATATTTCATCTCAGTCCCATCCATGTCAGAAACTCGTCACGAGGATGTTTCCCTCTAGGCCAGGCTTAAATCTTGTCAACCCACATGTTTAAATAGAACATTTGAGCACATGAGAAAATATCTCCCATGGAACCTAATATTCTATATGGTACATCCCCACATACCCTTGTGTGGTTCCCACATTCTACTATTTGGATAATCCTCCCCCTACCAATCTGAAAAGGATCTCTAATGAAATTGTTCATGGACATAGTGTCTTACATACCATCTCAGACTCATTCAATGAAGTAAATTTACTGATAAAAAGTGGATCTCATACTTTGATCTCCATGAATTGTAGATCATGATATTTTTCATCCTATCCTCAACAGCTCAGGTATCCTATGTTTCAAACATGGTCAATAATAATTCTATTTCTGTCGATTACTCCCATTTCACTTCCCAGTTCTCAAAAATTGTAATTTTCATCGTGATATTTTTCAGGTCACTTCTTCCCCTCATTGGGTTCACCCCTATAATCAATTATAACTATATAAATATCCTTGATTCTTGAATCAATCATGGCTCAGTAGGGCTTAGGGGTTGGGAGGAAGTCCGCCTCAAGCATGGTTGAGTTGCATGATCACCACATGGTCCTAATTCTATAACCTTAAATGAGTATTCCATGTCCATGAATCACTAATCTAAACTAATTTTAAATCAACCTTAGAATGTGTTGTGTGGTGTTGTACCCATTTTCTATCAATTCAGGTCATGTTTTTTACTCCTCCTCAAAACACATATCCATTTATGACGTTCCGCTATATTTTCCAAGCATCATGACCATAATTTTTTACTAGTTGTCTCCATTATTTTTTAAATTTTGTGTGCATTAATCTATTATGATATTGGTATTTCTGGTTTGATTTTTTTTTCAGGGCATTGGTACAGTGGAAGCAGAACAGTTTTTTTTCTGGTCATCTTTTTATGGTGGTTTTAACCGCCGCTAAAGTATACTGGTAAGACATTAGCGGCAGTTAAAACCACCGATAAATGTAAGTATTTTTTACATAGTGGCGGTTATAACTGCCTCTATTGGCTTACATTTAGCGGCATTTTTAACCGCTACTACAGAGTCACATCACCCGCGTGCATTCTGTAGTAGTTTTTCTGACTTTAGGGGTTGTTTTAAGGCAATTGGATTTTATTTTATTCACGGCGGTTATAACCGCCACGAATAAAATAAAATCTAGGGCCCATAAAAATTTCCGCTAAAATCAGTAAAATCACCATGAAATAAGGGAGCTACGACGCTTCCCTTAAACCGCCGCTAAATGGAAATAACTGCCGCTAATATATTGCCAACACCTAATTTAGCAGCGGTTTCTGTAAATTGCCACCCACCATATAGCGGCGGTTTAAACCGACGCTATATGAAAAAATAACCACCGCTAATAGGCGGTTTTCTTGTAGTGTCGCAAGGAAGCATCTCAGTGGGGAAAGAACTTATCTTTACTCATGAGTCTAAAGTAACATCAAAGTATGTCTTGTCACTATATCACACAGTTAAGAGTTCATGCCTTAAGGTTTAGGACCCATGCCCAGCCTGGCTGGAGGGTTCTGATTAGAATGTCAAGTACCCATGCCCATCCCAACAGGAGGGTTCCACTCAGAATAGGTTGAGGACCCATGTCCATCCCAGTTGGAGGGTTCCATTCTAGTGGCATCGAGGACCCATGCCCAGCCCGACTGAAGGGATCCACTGTAGAATAGGTTAAGGACCCATTCCCATACTTGATGGAGGGTTCCACTCTAGTTTCATTGAAAAACCATGGCCAGCCCAGCTGGAGGGTTCCACTCTAGAATAGGTCGAGGACCCATGGCCAACCTGATTGGAGGGTTCTGATCAGAATAACTTTAAAGGAACTACACTAGTAAACATGCCTGATCATATTTGTCATCAGACATCACCTAAAAATATATCACGCCTCGAATATCTTGCATCATAACTCAAAATACACTATGGAGGGTACCATCACATTCTAAGTAGAAAAACACTCAGGATAGGCTACTCACAGCCAAAATCTGAGTTTAGAAGAATGAGATATGAGAGGTAGAAGAGTCATAAATTGGTACATAATGCATGTGGGTCCCACACAACATATGACCCCACCTCATCATCTGGCCATCTACCTAGACATACTTGGGTACTAAACTATGAACAAGTACCCACAAGTCATGCTAGTGTACTCCCAGAGTACATGGAACCTCTAGCCAAAGTTTGATGAGCGCATGTTGCTCGTTTTTGATCTAAAAGTAAAAAATGTAATTCAGCCAACATGCCACTTCAAATGGATCTAGATACCCAAACATATCACACTGTCACGATACTTTCATAAAAATGCACAGGATCAACTATTCATTCACCCGAATCAGACTCCAGGTGAAGAAACTAAATTTCGTATCATCGTATATGAACAATGCTTCATGGGTCCCATGACTCGATCTCGAAACACATCATACGGATCATACTATTTTGATCCTCATGGAAAAACACACGAGATTGGCTATTCATTTGTTTAAAATGAACACCATATGAAAAAGGTGCATTTCACCATAAACACCCAAACTTTCCCTCATGGGACCCATGCCTTGATTTTTATTTAAGTGCTCAAAATCAGTCTTAAAACATTTGTCTCAATTTTAGGGTCGTAACTCTACTGACGATGCGTCAATCAGACACCGGATGTAGGAGATACGTCCGATACAAAAATCATCGAATAATTATTATTATATTATTATTATTTTAATTGGAAATTTTGTGCCACAAACCTTGAGCCCAAAACATAAAGTTCTCAAACTTGACTAAAAAGGTCTTCATCGACGTAAGGGTCACGTTTCCATAGACATCACATCAATCGGACACTCCATGCAGGTGTTACATTCGAATAAACTTTAGAAAATAATATTATTATTATTATATTTAAGGCCTTTTAATGACCCACTCCATGAGTCAAAGAAAGGTACTCAACATTGGTCTTAAAAAGACTTCCTAAAAGTTAGGGTCACATTGCCACTGACGGCACATTAATTGGATGTCGCACGGGGAAGTTACGGGTGTTTAAAAGTTTTTATAAAAATAATAACAATATTATTGTTATTATTATTATTATTCTTTTCTTTTCTTTTATTTTTTTTCTTTCTAAAAACCTGTGGGGGTTTTTGTGGCCAGCTGCCTGCCACTACCATCATCCCGCACCAGCCGCCTCCACGCCACTCGGCCGCCCCTGCCGGTGCCAGCCTGCTCGTCGGAGCCGCTTCCTGGAGCCGCACGTCGGAGTTATCGTCTGCCGCCCTCGCCAAAGTTGCAGCAGTGCTGCTTCACCAGAGTCGCGCCCTCACCAGAATTGTGCCACCACCTCCTTCCATGGACCATCGAGAACACCTCGGTGATCAAAAAATGAATCTGAGACCAGATCTAGGATCCTCAGATTCTGATCTACACTGTTGCGGTCTCCGCTCGAGGATTCATCAATGTTTTGACGAACCAAAAAGTTAGAAGATATTTCTCTCACCTTCTCACCTCCTTCAACACCTAAAACTCGAATCTGACCATAGATTGGGACTCCTCGAGTCAAGATCTTCAAAGATATATGTCTTTATCCAAGATCGGAGGTCTTCTGAGCATGGAGAAAAGTTATCATCGAAGAATGACAAAGAACGCAAAGAATGGGTGATCCAGAATCAAAACAGACGATGGTCGTTGTTAGTTTAGCCATTAAAAAAGGATTTTAAAGCAACAAATTCCAACAAAATTTGAAATCAGCAACAAAGGATTCAATCGGGGATCAGCAGAATCTAAAATAGAAATCCTACCTCAATTTTGGATCCTCCATTGTGTTCGCTGCGCTATGATCTTCTTTTGTCTGCATTTTCATCACGATCTGATGAAGATCAGATATTGAATTACCATCAAAACCAGATGGCCATAGATCTTCCATCCACGAGACAAATGAGCTAACCATATCTCATTTCACTAAACTCCTATTTATATGAAACTTTCATCTATCGCGGAATCTGAACCTCCTGCGCCCTCTCACCTGAGGTCGCCCCTAGGGTAAACATCGTGCTATAAACTCAACGGTGCTCTCATATTTTCAGTCCAAATCCCCATTTAGAATTTATCAGGAGTAGCGTCCAAATAAGATAATATTATTTTATTATTTTATTTATAGTTACATCCTTGATAACTTTTTCCAAAAAAGGTTTGTGCTCACAAAAGTTATACCCTACCTAGGGTAAACGACATGCTTCAGACTCAACCGTGGCCTCATTTTTTTTATCCAAGCTACTATTTGAGAGATATCTTTTCTCCTTCACGTGAATTGTACAAAAAAACTTAATATTTTTATAAATTTATTTTGAGCACACTGGGCCTCAGAACCGCACTTTGTCTCAGTGCCTAGCTCTGGAAATATATGTAGAAATATTCTAAAGTCATACAAGGAAAAAACCAGGTATCTACATACATGTTTTTTATGGGTGTATATACAATTGGAAGATTTGAGAGTCATTATTAAAAAACTATTAATAATTCTCTTTGATAATCAAAGTACTATTGATTTCTATAAAAATCAGGTTTGAAATTCTCCATCTAAATATATTTACATTCAATATCAATTTATAAAAAATAAGCTGGATATATTTGAGGTCACACTTGAATATATTATAATAATGATATCTTTACTAAAGTTATTCCAAGAGAGCAGTTTATAGAGTTAAATAAAAATTTTCATGTTTATCCTTCACCCCATGATTGACGATTTGTAGACCTATGACCCCCTAATGGTTTTTGGATTATGTTTAAAATGAGTGAGAAATACTGACACACCACTATGCTAAATGGGGTTATAATTCTTGGTCAATGGAAGAGTTATAATTACCTTCACATCCGAAGTTTTGGATAATTTTGAATGGGGGAGTTTGTTTTCGGCGATATCAAATGCATGAATTGAGGTGGAGTTCATCCATGTCACTTGGCCACATTTTATTAAAATTTAGGGAAGAAATTCTCTCAAAAATATAAACTTATATGATATGGATTGTGATTTGATGATTCTCAACTTCATTTATGAGTTATATTCTTGATATGAGTTTCCTTGGCAGAGTTGAATGGAGTTTCCAACAAATCCAAAAGGGGGTTATTAAATCACTATTGGATTTGTTGATGGTTTTTATTTGTTTTCAATCCTTTTAGAGAGTTATTTGAGGTTTTTTAAGAGTTATTTGAACTCATGAAGAATAAATTAAAGTGGTTGATATTTATTTGGAGATTGTTGAAGAGGTCATGAAGCTGATAGAGTGAAGTCTATCATTTTTTGGACTTAAATATGAGTTTTCTTTGAATAAGAAAATATTTGACTACATGAAGATTAAAATAATAAAATTGCATCATGTATCTGATGGGATACATAAGATAAAACACCACATAGATAAATTTTATGTAAGAGGTTTGACCAACAAATGGTAATTCCTCATGCTTTAAAAAATCATGTATGTGAATGCCTCCACATGAATGAATTCTACATAAGTGAAGTTATCACCTATATGAATGCCTCAATGTACCTAATTTCTTATTTGTATAGGAATTATTCCCATGCATACAAATTCATGTATACATTTTTCTCTATGTATCTATTTCTATCCATTTTATTGGATTTGCTCACAAATCTAAATCCAAATAGGGAATTTTGTTTCAGTGAACCAAGTATGTAAATTTTAGCTATGTACAAACTGAGTTTTCTAAAATTCATGTGTTATGAAGGAGTTAAACCTAGAAATGTAAAAACTTATATTCAATGTTCAAAACATCACATCTAAAATGTGATTCAATATAATTTATATAGTATTTCAAAAATTATGGCCATGGTTCATATTTGTTTTATGTTATGAGCTGCTTTATCTAAAAATTTGTTGTGTTGCTTGAAGATGAGGTTGTAAATAAAGAATCTCCCAATGTTAATTCTAGAAATCAATTATGATAATTCTTTACTACATTAGACTTTAAAAAAATACTTGAATCTCAACATGTATTGATTCTTCCTAGTTCTAGAAAGGGTAAATATTGAAGTCTCTAAATTACATTCAATTGTTATTATATCGTGTGAGTGGGAGGAATATGATGGGATCGATAATGTTTAACATGAGAAAGAATAAATATATTACTAGGAATTTACAAATGAAATATTTATAAATATTTATTGAAACTATATGTTTGAGAAGATAGAATATAATATTTCATTTAAGTATATCAATTTGAATACACTTTTCAAGATTGAGATATTTTGAAATGAGCATGTAGAAAATAAGGGTTTCTCAAATAAGTATTTTTATAATAACCATGTTAAATGGTAGGAAAAGTATGTCAGGTCATTTTTTCAATTATGGGAACTAATTATGATGGGGTAATTTTAATGCTCATAAATGAAGTTCATTTGGGAGAACTTAGGTTTTAAAAATATCGTGAGAAAGAAAAAATAAGGTTATCATAACCGTTGTGAAAGTTGTGAAAATGTGTGATTATTTGGAACTGTGGCAGCATTTATTTTTTGATCTAGTTCTATTCAAGTTCATAGTTTTGAGTTTTC
The DNA here is from genome assembly GCA_963277665.1 of Viscum album. Lineage (NCBI taxonomy): Eukaryota > Viridiplantae > Streptophyta > Magnoliopsida > Santalales > Viscaceae > Viscum > Viscum album. Next base: position 914,655,721 of record OY728129.1, on the reverse strand, counting down.
TAAAGAAGAATAAGAAGTATTTTTTCACTAGATTTTCATGAATTGGGTAGTTTTTCTTGAATATTCCTAAAGGATCAATGAGGGAGATCTACTTATATTGTTGTTGAATTAACCAAGATTTCAAGAAGAGCTATCTCATCTTAGTTACATATTTATATGAAAGTAGTGTGAAGTTTTGGTGTCTGGTGTAATTTTGGAGAAGCGTAGTGTGGCTCTATACCATCACTATAAGATAATAATATGTTCTACTTATAGTGAAGAATATATGGTTGTGGGGAGTAACCAATGACAATAAGGAGTAAGTTTCCTAGGAAGGGGTCAAACTTTGTAAAAAATACATGTGTTCATTGTTTAATTATTTTATAGGTATGGGAGTGAGGTTGAGACTCTATACTTGAGTGAATCAACTATTAATAGATTTCAGGGGATGATTATAAAAAGAAGAAATTGTAAAAAATGGTTCTGCTAATTCATCCCCCCTTCTTATCAATGGATTAATCTGATCCCAAGCACTATAATAATGAAATAAAAGACAAAAATCATATCCACTTAAACCTTATCCAAACTTTAATCATAGAGATATAGAATTTATCACTATAACTCTCCATGGAACTAAAATATTTAAACACTTTTTCCACTAACATAGATAAATATCCCAATATCTTCTAAGGAGAGAACTTATTAATTTTTTTCTTTTCATATAAGATATGACAAGAAAATTCAAAAAATCACTTCCAATATGTGTCTTTAAATCATCATATATCCAATATAAAGTAACATGATACTTGGGAACTTTTTCTTATTTAACAAGCTTGGGTTCATCAACTAAACTACCAAGCACATTTCTTCTTTATACTTCTTCTTTATTGTTTCTTCAACATAATGACATCGATCATCAATAAAACTCTATGTTCATTAACATCTATTGACAAAAAATACAACACACGATTTGTGTTTAACACACTCAAGTGGTTAACAGGTAACTAGAAGCTAGCTGGATCAAGTATAGGAAAATCATTGGGTAGGATCCCCTAATCAGTGCCCCAATCCATGGAATATGGAACTATATGAGTTGAAAATGTCACAAGGGTCGCAATATCAAACTCAAAGGCCAAACAGGTGGGTGAAATATGATACCTGGTGCCTCGACTAGTGTCCCGATTAGTGTCATAGTTAGTTACCCACTCTGAAGAATGGTGTGTGGGGAATTCCTCAGGTGGTACCATGTATAATGAGGAAGGTCTATTCAGTGGTTGTGTAGTAGTATGTGTAGTCATCTGAGTATTGGAACAATTTAGATTATGTCAATGTAAAGCTTATCCCTCATCGGTGTTTAATGGATTTGGAATAGCCTGCGGTGGTATTGGATAAGGGAAAGAATCATGCTCAAACTACACAGAGATGCTCTCAACATTGTATAAGGAACCTATCATCAATTGAAGAACTAAATCCAACTCATTAAAACTAAATTCATATCGTGTTTTGGGTGTGATAAAATCATGAACTCAATCAACCCTATCACCCTAGAAAAAAGGGTTTCAAAATGATAAACATTAAATAATTAAATAAAAATTAATAATAAATAATCGAGAAGTGTGGAAAAAAATCATAGTATAGTTTGACCCTCCAACTTGAGTGATAAATTTCCTAGTCACTCACATATACTCGAGCAAGTACTCAATGAAGGGGCCATGATGAGGATGAAATCTATGATATTCAGTGACACAATACTAATCATATGAATCCCATAATGATATATATGTATCATGTACAATATGCCAATATTGATCCATCTTTCTTGTAATTTGTTTATTGTGTACCACTACAACCTATATCGGTAGCGACGAAATAAGATCTCAATACCCAAACTATTGTATAACCCTATCGGGTTGGTTCCACTCAACAATATGAAAATAGATTAGTGGACCACATCAATAGAGTGATGTATCCTCTATGTACAATAATCCAAGATATATAAAATAAACTCACCTACATATAGGTTCCAATAAGTCTATATGGAGTGAAATAAATTTGTTTGATTTATTAAACAAAAAACACATAATTATATCATCATTTATTTGTGCATGCCTCATCAATGGAAAGATGATCAAATAATAGGTGGAAATATGAAATGAAATTTGTGAGGTTGTGTGTGTGTGTGTGTGTATTTTATTAGTTCCACCTATAAATTTCAAGTAACAAAATTTCATAAATTATATAATTGGCATGTGTGTTTGGAATAAAATTGTGTATTAAACTTTTAAAGTACATATGAGTGAGAGAACCCATACATGATGCGTCGATTAGAAAATCAGTCAAAAACCAATGTAAAAGTGTATCAAATCGATTCCATGCCCTAATTTTTAATAACTAACAACAACCAGCTATCTCCTTCTCTTTTATGTTTGATTATCTTCACCATTCTCTATACAGATGTGAAAGTATATCAAACCCTAGCTATATCAATCGACACACTCAAAATATCCAAGCATAGGTAGGTGAATCATATGAACATATGATCTAGAGTGATATAAAAATAAATTATTTTCAATCAATCACAAAATATATGCTCATGAATATCTTTGCAATGTCACATCATCTGCATATAGATCAATGGGACTAAAATGGGTGTCCAGTCAGGACATTCGTAGTCTTCCTCCTCCAAGGTTCTTTGATGCATCTGGTAATAATATGTCTAAAAATATATGTAAAATATATTATAATATATATATAATTATATCCACAACAACATCCCTATACATAGGAATTCCCAAAAATATAGATACATCCTCTAATATAACCATTGTCTCCCCCTAAGGCATATGAAATGTATGTGTCTCTTTTGTTCATCGCTCAACCAAAGTAGAAATAAGAAAAATATCTATTGGTATATATCCATGCATTATCAACCCATAAAATTCATAATTATGAAAATAAGGTATTATAGGATTCAACAAGTGCTCATAGTGAAAGTTTTGGGCCCTACAAACTTTCAGCATCTGCTCTTCACTATTATCCCATAAATGTTATGATATGTTATCACTCTGTGTGGTAAGAAGTGATGGATCCTAAGGGCATGGATGTAGTTGTTTCTATGTCATCTATTTAAATGGTTAAATAAAGAGTAAAAAATTAAATATTTTAAATTATATATATGTTGAGTGGAATAAAAACTAATAAAATAAAATTCTTCATCCAATGAACCTTTATACATGGATAATATAATAATTATAATAACCAAATGGATTAAAAAATCATGTTGGGTGTGATGATGAACCCTCAATGTTATCATTTTGATGACGTAGTTTGAAATTATTCCCCTCCTCCCTAAACCTACCACATATTTATCACATCCTTTTCTCCTATAGCCAATCCATTTTATTTCTCATGCATGTAGATTTTAGATGACCTTTGTCACACAACCATGATGGATTAAGGACTATAATTTGAAGTTTTATAGGGGCATTTAATATTAATAAATCTCAAATCATACTCTTCTATACACTATAGAAACCCCATAATGTATCAAATCTATACACCAAATTGACATAACTCTCCTATGACAGGTGAATATGGGCACATGTTGCAAGTACATGTGAGAAAGGCATCTTGTAAGCTTGGAAGTAACTGAATTTACAAGTGTTATTGTTAAGAAGAATGATCATCACCTGACCACTAAAATTGGTTAGTATATCATGATCCTCTTCAACTTTAACTCGGATTCTCATCCTATAAAAATGACACACCTAGTTTGATGTATCATGGTTTTGAATCACCTTATGCTCCATTTTATAATTTACTGTATTGATTACCCTATAATAGTTTTTTCTTCATGTCCTTTGATCTGTCAACAAAGTATTTAACACGTCTAAAAAATATCTGAGAAACAATTTTTAGTTCGGGATCCAATTAGGTACCACTGGGGGGGTGAATCAGTGGTACATAATGTTTACAAATTCTTTACTATTTAAATCCAACCTCTTGAACTAGTTAAATTTCTCTATCCACTCAATGAATCCTCATAGCCTCACATAATGTGTAGTAAATAAATTAAATATGTCAAAATAAATTATTCTCATGTTTTTGAAAAAAAAACCTACTCATTTTCATGTTGGTTATACCCACCCCCACCCCCACCCCCCCAATAGATTCTCCATTATCTTCAAAAACTGTTTACAACCAAGGAAAATATAGGCCTATCAACATAGATTCCACTATGTTCCCTTGAAAAATTTCCTCCCAATACAATATCCATTGTGTTCCCACAACTTCTAGAATACATTGGAAGAGTATTAAATTTTTCAATGATGATACAACAAAGAAATAATTTCACCTCTGGATGATAGTCCTCCTCTATGAGTAGATGGATCAATAAGTTTGTATGTGTAATCCATCAAGAACTTCAACAGTAGTATGGGTCATAAGACTCCTTCCTGATCTTGAATAATCTAGATCTTTCTCATCTTTCATGAATACTTGGGTGAACAATATATATCCTTATTCTTCAATGTAACCCAGCTTGTTTTTCTTCTTTTTCCAGGATACATATATGTATCAGGTTCTAAATATGATTCACACCCCACAATTATTCTTTAATACCTACATATTTATACACATAGAATATTATGTGAAAATTTAGTTTCCATTCATATTTGGAAACTCCCTTAATCTTTGGTAGATATGGTCTCCTCATTCAAACTTACTTGATTCTAAATCAAGTCTTCGTATTCAAATCTCTCAAATATTTGGATGTTTACTTCTTTTAAATCCTCTACAAAAATTCACTTCTTTAAAATCATTAAAATCCTCACTTTCATGAAAAGATGTGTCTTTGCCACATGGACCTCCAACTTGTGATGTGTGACTGATTTCATCTTCCTTCATCTTTATAAGATATTTCCCCATATGATAAGTTATCCATATAATAATTCTCATGTGCATAGGATAGATCCCCCAAAGGATATTTCTTGTGTGAGTATGATAAATCCCCCATAGGATATTTCTCATGTAAGATAAATTTATCTTACAACACTTGATTTTCTTACAAGAAGGTTTGCATAAGATAATTAACTTATGGGATCATCTTCATAAGTGAATTATCTTATGATCTCTCAGTTATCTTACAGGTTAGTCTACATAAAATAAATTCCTTTACCAAATACCTCAATTTTCATATGGGCTGGTCTATGTGTATCAATCAATTATATAACTCCAATTATCCCTTCATTTATAGATTAACGACATAAACAACTCCTGATTGACCATGTGTCTCATCAAATTATCTATATATTTTTTCAATAAACTCACAAACACTTCCAAAATTATGTAGAAAGTGTAGTTAATTCAACCAACACATGTCATTGATTTATTTTAAGAACTGCACATCAATCATCGCATTTTTTTTCTTTATTTCAAACATAAACTCATCAACTCTTCTAAGTAATTCTTCAAGTTGTTATCCTCAAACTCCTCAAACTTTTTTATTCTATTTTAATGCATATTAACATTAAAATGTTCCTTTAACAACAAATATAATCAAATAAGCTTTGGGGAACAACAATCTCCCCCTTTGTATTTTGTTTTCAATACCACCAATCACCCTTCAAGTCAGTATGTGTGATTCCATTATTAATACCCCCCTTATTGACAAGTAAATATAAAGATCGAGGTAATAATTTTCTCATCTTGTCTTATATCATTAAAGGCACTCACATTATCTTCCCCTTTTAAAGTCTAAATAATATCCAATTGTTCTTGAGAGAAGGATGATATCACATTTTTTTTCTTAGCAAAGAAACTTTAATTATTCTACTCTAAGCCTATATGGGATAGGACAATATAGAAAAAAAAGATATATATGATCATGTTTGTCCATGTTGTCTATAAAAACTTATAAACATGTGATACCATGATCATAAGTTTCTCATATCATAAACAGGGTTTTTATAAAACAAATTTATCAAATATATATTGTATCCTACATACATCTCAATAAACACATTAAAATTTTCAAATATAAAGCATCCAACACCCCATTTATCTCACCTTTTCATCAACTAACACTCCTTGTTTATAAATATGTTTTATATAAAGATAAGAAATGAAAGTTTAATTGGAATACTATATTCTCCGATCTAGTATTATTGTCCATAATTTTCATATTTACTACATTAAAGCTTCATCTTACTTTTGTTCCCCCTCAAGGAATTCACTCATTGCATCCTCTTTATGGTAGTAGGGAAACACTATAAAAATTTTCATCTTTGTTGTCTAGTAGTGAAAACTACGCACTATTCCTTTAATTTCTTGAAAGTTAGCATAGATAAACAATGATAGGTAATAAGTAGGGACCTTACTTGTTCCTAAGAGGTAACACTAAAGCTAAGAGTTTTCTCTCACCCCAACACTTATCCTCTTGCTAACTGTCTCAATAGATTTTGTGCTTTCCTCTTTATTTTGATCTATTTCCTTTTGTGAGGAAGTTTCATTCACCTCGGATTTCAAGGAATCTTTATCACCTTGGTCTTTAATTAACATTTTTATTAATTATTCTTGGTCGGGAAGGATAGTCATATAATTATTTATGTTATGATCAGTCTTCCCACACCTTTCACACATGTTCTTTTAAATCTTCAAGTCACCACTTGTTGGGGATTCATCAAATACTTCAAGATTTTTCTCTTTCACTTCCTTCTTTCCTATTTCCTCAACATTAACTTTGAATTCCTCTATATGTTTATCCATGGTGATTTGGTCAAGAAAAACAACCAAGAACTCCTTCTTGATGTTATCATACTGCTTAGTCCACTCACTTACCCTTTTTATAGATTTAGTAGTATATGACTTACCCTTTTTATTATATGAAATTTCTACAATAATTTTAGTCATACATACCTTATAATAATGACCTTATTTTAAACATCTTCCACACACATCTTATAAATATCCAAATCTATTTTAGTTACATAGATTTGGTGCATGTATGGTCACATCTCTCTTTTTCTTGGAATCTAACATTACTTGTTCACCAAAGCTCCCCTTTGGTTCCAACCACTTCTCCAACATAGACATATTATGCCAACAATATTATAATTTTTTTCCATACCTCCCTCAACACTAGAAATATCTTATGTAATTAGATCTTCCATTTTGATAGGAAATTTGTCCAAATTTCTTGTGTTGTTTTTCTATTGTAAACCAAACCTCCTTGTATCTAGAGGTAGTAGCCTTCTTGGCTTCCTTTCTTCCTTTGATGGGGAATAGTATCTCCTGTGATCCCCCTTGGTTGAAAAAGTTTATTCCTTCCATTTTTAACCTATACTTCTAGGTAAAACAGATTTAACATGAGACAAATTAGGTGTATATTTCTCCTACCTATAAAAACCCATCTTTTCACTTACTTGGAATAATCCTCCTTTAACCTCATCGGACTTGTTAAAGTATTCTATGACTTTGTTTAACTCATTTTGAATAGGAAGGAATGTTGATTGCGTCTCTCCATGTTCTTCTTCTCTTGTAGCCAGTTTCTCTTTAAGTTCACTGATAAAATTTTCTTTATCAGCTTCTCTAAGTATGTGTTTCTTGATCTCATCAATGCATGTCTCTTCCTTATTCACATACTCTTCCTTCTCAATAGCCAACTTTTTTTTTCTTTCTTGGGTTTATTATTTTCTTTATTAAAGTATTACTCCTACTGTATAAATAATTTCAATTTTTATTTTAATTTCCACTCAAACTCTTGTAAGGGTTGGTGTCCTGAGAACCAACTGTTTTGTACTTTGATTACATGAATGTTCACTTATTATATATTGTTCATTGTTCTGCATAACTATAATATAATAATGTCTTGGAATATTTGTTGCATTGATAAGGTCATGGAAAAACCCCGCTATGATGAGAACCTTGAAATTCTATAACAATATTCTTAAATAAAGTTCTACAGTTGGATGACATACTATGATAGGACACATAGTATACAGACCATCATGTGCGAGCACTCATAAGAAAATGAGACTCTCTCTTATGGAGTTCGCACTTGGTAATCTCCAAGATGGGGGATTAAGAGAACAGACCCACCAGTAGCAATTCCGCATGTCTTGGTGTCATCGGACATTGCTATCTGCGAGCGTGTGTAATGGTACTTAGACTATAAGATTATCATTAACTCATGTCATGACTCGTGCACTTAGATTTACTAACGAAAACCATCACGCAGACAGTTGGTGAGAAGTAGGGTACTTTGGGTGCGTCATGAGTGACATGTTGTTAATGGATAAGTCGAGTAAGGATTTGTCCCTTTCATTTATGGAAGTTGATATCTCGGCCCTTTGATTGAAATAGAACTATTGCATTAAATTCCATGGCCATGGTGTGAGCGATGAGTTTATTTTAGGTAGTCAAAGAACGACGGATCAAGCATATAGGTTTATGACACTGCCATGAAACCTGCTTGATGAGATATCGAGACAATGGGATTAAATTACACAGTAAGCATTTGTATGTGGTGATACGTCAATGCGGCATCAACTTCTTTCTCTTGGGTGCCTTTACCCATTGCTAGACAGTAATCTTGGAATTTAGGCAAACCCGCCTAATGCCAATGAGAAAGAGGCCTAGAGGGTCACACACTAAATGTATTCAAGTATCTCAAGTAGAATAAAGATTATTCCCGTACATGGTTTAATAATTATTCAAGGAAGACTAAATCGTTTTAATGATGTATGAATAAGGAAATGAAAAACAAGATATACATGTTGTGTATTAAAGATTACACATCATGTAGTTTTTCATGGAAAACAAGTACATGTCATGTATTAATAATTACACGCCGTGTAGTTTTCTTTATGGAAAGGAAATGAATAAACGAAAACAAGATATACACGTCGTGTACATTGAATGTACATGCCATGTAGTTTTCAATGAAAAAGAAGTACACTCCATGTATTTATTAATACACACCGTGTAGTTTTTCTAGTTGGGATTTTGAGGATATAATATTTTTTTAAATGATATTTATTATAATCAGTGTGGGTGCATGTCAAGGAATTAATTATTTTACATGGGGTTTTCAATAAGAGTTAATGAATTAAATAAAATTCATAACGCGTTTATTTATTGTCATAACTCTATAACCCCACACACCCGATTATAAATATCCTCAAAACCCCAACTCTTTTCTGACACACAACATCTCTGGGGAATTATTTCAAGGCCGAAAGAACCTCTTCCTCCAAGAACGCTCTCAAGACCGAGAGAGATCTTCTTCCATCGGATCAATATGATCTAAGGTGGACAATGCAAGAAAAGGTTTCTCCATGCTAGCACCCGGAGAATCCTTTGGCGACGTCCCGAGATACGAGGTACACATGTGGATCACCTCTAGAGGAAGTCTACACTTGGCTTCTGTGATGCAATGACGAATCACATCGGAATGTGATCAAAAACATCAACGAAGAAAGAACACCGCAAAAGGTATTTATTTTCAATTAATTAAATTAATTATAATCAACCTGTAATGATCCTACTTTGTGGTTCTGAGACTTTATATTTCTTTTGTATATTTATGTGATTCGATCCGTGGAGACTGGCATTTATCGTCATATTGATCCTGGATTGATCATTGCTAATGACAAAAATCCAAGTGGGCACATCCACCCAAATGCTTCCATTGCTCCTGGAACCTTCAAAATGGTATTAGAGGGAGGTTACAACGTTTATTATAGTTATTCAATTTTCATTGATAATTTACGCATTTATATTTGATTCAATTCGAAATAAATCATTCTATAAATCTGAAAAAATGAGATATGTTCTTCCTCCTTCATTTCTCGATTCATATCACAGAAACGGTCTTTTAATTTTAATTTTGATTAAAATAAATACGAGGAACTCATCCGGAGGAGCCGCTCTTTCTGACTATACAACATGGGATTACACGAGGTGTAATTGAAACTACACGCCGTGTACTTAGGTTCAACAAACCGGAACTGGTCTGCTAAACCACGCCATGTGAATTAAATATTACTAAGTATTAATCACGCCGTGTTGACCAAAATTTAATGGCACATGGAAACCAGAATACACGGCATGTATGTTGGAGAAACACGCCGTGTAGTCCGTTTCGGCCCAGGTGAAACCGTGTACAAGTATAAGCCGCGTACCATGTACACGGGATCGCCAGGATGGTTACCGCATAACAAGGAAGTACACGCCATGTATTATTTATCTACACGCCATGTCCTCCAAAATTTCCAAATTAAAGAAAACACGCCAAAGCCCCCGGCGTGTACTTTGGATAAAGGGTGAAAAGAAATACACGCCGTGTAATTATAAACTACACACCGTGTACTTTCCAGAAATGGAATTTCACCAGGTTTCCTCTAATATACAAAGACCCATACAAGGAATATGGATGATAAGAATATCAAGTAAATTCAGAAAGGAATTTAAGATAATTAATTAATTAATTCTAAGATCATAATTAATTAAATTCAAGCGTGACTTGTCTTAAATGAAAGAACAGTTAAAAGAATTTGAATTCTAAATATGTGTAAATGTCGTTTCATGCTATGGATGATCATGAGCTAGACCAAAGACCCTTTGTATGTGTATGGTTTCATGTAAATTTATTTAATTTAAATTTGTTGGCCTGCGAGCCTTCTTCCAATAAAATGTAGGGCATGTGTGCCCATGGTTTCTTTAATGTAAACCCATGTAATGGAGGATCTCCCAAACTAGAGGAGACAGTTCAAATACCGAAGCCAAGGTGAAACCGACACAAGAAGATACAAAGGTGGACAGGTGGGAGCTGCAAAACACGAACCATCAGGTTCAAGGTGTTTTCCCTATTTTAGGGTTAGCCTATCAAAACTGCTAGATAAGCTAACCAAATAGAAGCTCATGATCATGCCATCTTATTTTATTTCTGTCTGATTGCATGGTTTATTTATTATGTATGTTTTTTCACAGTCACATAATTAATAAAATGAACAAGCATGCAAAGATAGAATAAAATAAAAACCGGACTATGCGTAAACATTATCAGAACATGGTTAATCACTTAAGCAAGCATCACTTAATATTAACAAGCATGTGATAATGAAAAAACTACATATAAAGGACTAAAATACCTCAATACCATATTAAGTCAGACCAAGCCTTTCATTACCTGATTAAGGGAAAGACTCAATAAAACTATGTGTTTGACCAACCCTTGTTGGGACACTTACTTTTATAAAGGAATCCCTTATGAAAGGTTTCGGGCTAACTTAACCATATTAAATCAAGAGAAGTAGCCCTTGCTATACTTGGTGTAATATTGGAGGAAAGAGTTGAGGAAATCTAAGTCAGGATTTCAAGATTGTGGAATCTACTCAACAGATCAAGGAACTGTAAGCTCACAGTTGGCAAAGACCTTCCTACCTAAAAACCTTCAAATAGCTTGACCAACCCTTGTTGGGGTTATGCGAAGGGAAATATGGATCCTTTCCACTAGAATTTCAAAGCAACTGGACATTCCAAGTTCAATGGTGAGGGCCATTGGGACTTGATAAAATAGTGGGAGAATTAATTCATTCATTCATTATTTCTCATAAATTGTAATCAAGAAAGTACTAATAAATCTACTCTTTTAAATTGTAGAATCAAGATGACAAACTCATCAACCACATTTTCTCTGCGATCAATACTGGATAAAGACAATATCCTCACCGACAGTAACTTTCAGAAATGGTTTAGGCACCTTCGGGTTATCCTATGCCATGAACAAAAGTTTTACGTGCTGCAGTCCTCACTTCCTAATTCTCCTGCCCCAGGGGCGAGTGATGAAGATTTCCTAGTCTATGATCAATATTTAAATGATGCTCTCGACGTTCAATGTTTGATTCTATCATCGATGTCTAGTGTGCTCATGAAGTCTCATGAAGACATGGATGCCTATAGCATGCTCGAACACCTCCGTGGTCTATACCAGGAGAGAGCAAGATAGGAAAGGTTTGAGATATCCAAGGCTCTATTTCAAAGAAATCTTGGAGAGGGTGCCCCATCCGAGCCTCATCTAGTCAAGCTCATTGGCTACATTGAGCGCTTGGAGGTTCAAGGGTTTAAACTCCCTGAAGAACTGGGCACCAATCTCATTCTTGCATCACTCCCCCAGAGCTTCTCAAACTTTGTTGTTAATTTCAACATGAACAACATTGAGAAGTCCCTATCTAATCTTCTTATCCTTATTCGCCAAGTGGACAATGAAATGAAGCGTGAAAATACTTCTGTCCTTATGGTGAATAAAAAGAAATTGAAGGTGAAGAGCTTTAAGCCCAAAGCTTCTTCAAGTCCTTCCAAGAAAAGGAAGATCAAAGGGGAGGAAAAGGAACAGGATGTTGTTTGTTTCGCATGTGTCAAGAAGGGCCACTGGAAGAAAAACTGCACCCAGCCAAGGAAGCAAGGGGAAGCTTCAGGTGTATTTTTTATCGAATTCAATCTATCTGTTTCTAATAATTGGGTATTAGATACTGCTTGTGGTGCTCAAATCTATATCCAAATACAAGAACCAAGTAGATTCGGGAATATTGATCGAGAGGAGGTAGATCTACGAGCAGCCAACGGAGCCAGACTTGCTGTTATAGCTATCGGAGACTACCACCTCACGTTGCCAACTAGAATGATCTTGGTGTTAAAGGGTTGTTATTATGTTCCTTATGTTACTAAAAACATTATTTCAGTATCCATAATAGATACTGATGGATTCATGTTCAATTTTGGAAATGAATGTTGCTACTTTTATAAAGATAGAATTTGTTTTGGTAGGGCACATTTATATAACGGCCTTTATGTGTTAGACTACACAAACCAAGTAATGGAAATCGATGACAAATTCAATTCACATGACTTATACCACACCCAACTTTGGCATCACCGGTTAGGTCATGTCAATGAGAAACATTTGACAAAATTACATCAAGATGGGTATTTAGATTCTTTCGAACTAAAACCACTTGGTGTATGTCATGCGTGTCTACAAGGCAAAATGACCAAAGACCCATTTAGTGGGAAAGGTGAAAGAGCTAAAGTGATTCTAGAATTAGTTCACACAGATGTGTGTGGACCATTTCCAGTTGAAGAAAGGGGTGGGTTCTCGTACTTCATAACTTTTACTAATGATTTTAGTAGATATGGATATATCTACTTAATGAGGTATAAGTCAGATTATTTTGATCAGTTAAAATAATACAAGAATGGGGTTGAGAACCAGCTTGGTAAGAAGATTAAGAAACTCCGCTCAGACAGAGGAGGAGAATATCTTAATCATGACTTCATTTATTTCTTACGAAAGTTTGGGATTCTATATCAACTCACTCCTCCTTACACACCGCAGTGGAATGGTGTAAGTGAAAGGAGGAACCACACCCTGTTGGACATGGTGAGATCAATGATGAGTCATGCGAGTCTTCCATTATCCTTTTGGGGATATTCATTAAAAACAACAGTGCACATACTAAACCAAGTACCAACTAAATCGATAAATGGTATTCCATATGAGTTATGGAGTGGACGCAAATCCATGTTATTGAATTTACATGTGTGGGGTAGCGAAGCATTTGTTAAGGCTTCTTCAGGTAACAAAATTTTACCTCAAGGCACAAAGTGTATCTTTATAGGATATCCCAAAGAAACAAGTGGATATTACCTATACAACCCCTCAGACAAAAAGGTTATAGTGGAAAGACATGCCATATTCCTTGAGAGGGATCACATCTCCAAAAGAGATAGTGGGAGTGAGATAGACTTTGATGAATTCGGGGCTCAAGATACACAAGAGTTGGTACAAGAACAGATTCCACAAAGCCCCGTGGAAGAAAAATCTATTCCAGAGACACAAGAACTGTGTAGAAGCACAAGAGAGGTGAGAGAACCAGAATGATATGGTTTTCTTGTCACCAAGGATGGTGACTCATTATTGGTGGACAATGATGATCCTCTTACCTACAAGGAAGCAGTTTAAGGCACAGACATTGCCAAGTGGCAAGAAGCCATGAATTCTAAAATAGATTCCATGTACCAAAACCAAGTCTAGATTTTGGTAGATCTTTCAGTTGATGTAAAGCCTATTGGTAATAAATGGGTATTCAAGAAGAAACTGGACATGGAGGGGCAAGTCAGCACCTAAAAGGCATGAATGGTTGCAAAAGGTTTTAGACAGCATCAAGGAATTGACTATGATGAAACTTTTTCACCAGTTGCGATGCTGAAATCCATCAGAATCCTATTGGCCATTACTGCTTACCATAACTTTGAAATTTGGCAAATGGATGTCAAAACAGCATTCCTTAATGGGAACCTCCAGGAAGATGTCTACATGACACAACCTGAAGGTTTTGTGACTCCAAAGGATGCCAAAAAGGTATGCAAGTTGCAAAAATACATTTATGGATTAAATCAAGAATCAAGGTCATGGAACATTTGTTTTGATGAAGTTGTAATGGAATTTGGCTTTGTTAAGAACGAATGTGAGCCTTGTGTCTACAAGAGGTTTAGTGGAAGTGCAGTCATTTTCCTAATAGTATATGTTGATGATATATTAATAATTGGAAACGAAGTACCTGTCTTACATTCAGTTAAGGCATGGTTTCATAAATGCTTCTCCTTGAAAGACTTGGGCGAGGTAGCATATATTCTTGGGATCAAGATCCATCGTGATAGATCCAAGAGAATGCTGGGCCTGATTCAAAGTACATACATTGACAAGATACTGAAGAGATTAAGTATAGAATAGTCCAAGAGGGGATTATTTCCAGTGTCACATGGAATTCATCTTTCCAAGAAAATGTGTCCTTAGACACATGAGGAAAGAAAGAGAATGGAAAGGATCCCTTACGCATCTGTGATTGGGTTAGTCATGTATGATATGCTATGTACGAGGATAGATGTTGCTTACACATTAATTGCAGTAGGCAGATATCAAGATGATCCAGGAGACCGCCATTGGATGGCATTCAAGACTATCCTTAAGTATCTGAGGCATACTAAGGATATGTTCCTGGTTAATGGAGGAGATGAAGAACTAGTCATCCGAGGAAATGTAGATGCTAGTTTCCAGACTGATCAAGATGACATGAAGTCGCAGACTGGATACATCTTCAGTTTGAATGGAGGTGCAGTGAGCTGGAAGAGCTCAAAGCAAAGTGTGGTGGCAGATTCTACAGTGGAGTCCGAGTATATCGCAGCTTCTGAGGTAGCTAAAGAAGTAGTATGGATGTGAAGCTTCATCCAAGAGCTGGATGTAGTACCGAGCAGTAAAGATCCTATCACACTCTATTGTGATAATACTGCAGCGGTGGCACTTGCTAAAGAGCCAAGGTCACATCAGCGGACAAAGCACATACCTCAGAAGTATCATCTCTTGAAGGATTTTTCTCAGAGAGGTGAAGTTGTAGTGAGAAGTATTTCCACGGAAGACAATTTGGCAGACCCCTTGACTAAAGCCTTGACTCAACAAAAACATGTTCATCATGTGAGGTCTAGCGAACTAAAATTTGTAGGTAGTTGGCTCTAGTCCAAGTGGCAGTTTGTAAGGGTTGGTGTCCTGAGAACCAACTATTTTGTACTTTGATTACATGAATGTTCACTTATTATATATTATTCATTATTCTTCATGACTATAATATAATAATGACTTGGAATATTTGTTGCATTGATAAGGTCATGGAAGATCCCCGCTATGATGAGAACCTTGAAATTCTATAACAATATTCTTAAATAAAGTTCTATGGTTGGATGATATACTATGATAGGACGCATAGTATACAGGCCGTCATGTGCGAGTACTTATAAGAAAACGAGACTCTCTCTCATGGAGTTAGCACTTGGTAATCTCCAAGATGGGGGATTAAGAGAACAAACCCGCCATTAGCAATTTTTCATGTCTTGGTGTCATCGTACATTGCTATCTACGAGCGTATGTAATGGTCCTTAGACTGGAAGATTATCATTAACTCATGTCATGACTCACGCACTTATATTTACTAATAAAAACCGTCACACAGACAGTTGGTGGGAAGTAGGGTACGTTGGGTGCGTCACGAGTGACATGTTGTTAATGGATAAGTCGAGGAAGGATTTTTCCCTTCCATTTATGGAAGTTGATATCTCGGCCCTTTGATTGAAATAGAACTGTCACATTAAATTCCATGGCCATGGTGTGAACGACGAGTTTATTTCAGGTAGTCAAAGAATGACGGATCAAGCATATAGGTTTATGACACTTCCATGAAACCTGCTTGATGAGATATCGAGACAAAGGGGTTAAATTACATATTAAGAATTCGTATGTGGTGATATGTCAATGCGGCATCAACTTCTTTCTCTTGGGTGCCTTGAACCATTTCTAGACAGTAATCTTGGACTTTAGGCAAGCCCGCCTAATGCCAACGAGAAAGAGGCCTAGAGGGTCACACACTAAGTGTATTCAAGTATCTCAAGTATAATAAAGATTATTCCCGTACGTGGTTTAATAATTATTCAAGGAATCCTAAATCGTTTTAATGATGGAGGAAGAAGGAAATGAAAAACATGATATACACGCCGTGTATTAAAGATTACACGCCATGTAGTTTTTCATGGAAAACAAGTATACGTCGTGTATTAATAATTACATGCCATGTAGTTTTCTTTATGGAAAGGAAATGAATAAATGAAAACAAGATATACACGCCGTGTACATTGAATATACACACCGTGTAGTTTTCAATGAAAAACAAGTACACACCATGTAGTTTTTTCAGTCGGGATTTTGAGGATATAATATTGTTTTAAATGATATTTATTATAATCAGTTTGGGCGCATGTCAGGGAATTAATTATTCGACATGGGGTTTTCAATAAGAGTTAATGAAATAAATAAAACACGTAACGTGTTTATTTATTGTCATAACTCTATAACCCCATAGACCCGATTATAAATATCCTCAAAACCCCAAATCTTTTCCGATACACAACATCTCTGGAGAATTATTTCAAGGCCGAAAGAACCTCTTCCTCTAAGAACGCTCTCAAGACCGAGAGAGATCCTCTTCCATTGGATCAAGACGATCTAAGGCGGACAACGCAAGCAAAGGTTTCTCCATGCTAGCACCCAGAGAATCCTTTGGCGACGTCCCGAGATATGTGGTACACATGTGGATCACTACTAGAGGAAGTCTACACTTGGATTCTGCAACGCAATGACGAATCACATCGGAACGTGATCAAAAACATCAATGAAGAAAGAACACCGCAAAAGGTATTTCTTTTCAATTAATTAAATTAATTATAATCAACCTGTAACGATCCTACTTTGTGGTTCCGGGAATTTCTATTTCTTTTGTCTATTTCTGTGATTTGATCCATGGAGACTGGCGTTTATCATCGTATTGATCCCAGATTGATCATTGCTAATGACAAAAATCCAAGTGGGCACATCCACCCATGCGCTTCTGTTGTGCCCGGAACCTTCAACTCTATCATTTCTTCTGCATCATCATTACCACTTGATGGATCAAATCCTTTCTCAACACGAGAAAAGAGAGTGAATTTATTATCTAAGTTTCTAGATAATCCATATTTCTTTTTTATACTCATAATGAATATTTTTTTTCTAAAATACTTTTTTTTTCTTCTTATACTTTTTCTAGTTTTGTGTTTTCTCATTCTCCTTATCTGACTTATATTCTTCAATCCACTTCTTTAGAAAATATTTTTCAATATGACCAATATCATCACAACTATATCATCTTGGTAAGTACTTACCTTTTCCTTTCCATTTTCTATTCATGAATCTATTTGATATAAGGGAAATTATTTGATTAAAGTCTTCTTCAACCTTAACATCATCTGAGACACTTTCTTTTGAAGCTTTGTTTTCTTTTACTTTTTCTTCCCTCATGGCTTTAAAGTCCATCTCGGTTTTTGCCTATTTTTGAAGGTCAATGTCTTTCTAATCTCATAACCCATGCGTATGTTATATAGCTAATTTATTGTCAAATTTTATCTTTCTTATAGGGTGGATACTTTTGAATTTAATAAATATGGAAAGTTTCTCATGGGATTCTTTATAGTGATGGAGTCTATCAGCTTCTCACTAAACCCTCAAATATTACTTGTAATATCATTTACCCGAGTGAAATGGCTATCGATATATTCATCATCATCCATTTTAATGTCTTCTAATTTTCTTACTATTACAAAATAGGATTTTAACAGTGCTAGAAAAAATCCCAGATAAAGGATACCTTTTATCATTGTTTTTTTAGCACTGTTAAATGGTAACCCTTATCAGTGCTTTTTTTAGTGCTGATAAAGGGTACCCTTTACCAGCGTTTTAGTTTTAGCACTAATAAGGGGCACCCTTTATCAGTGATTTATTTTTAGCACTCATAAAGTGATTCTTTATCAATGCTTTTTTAGCGCTGATAAAGGTTTGAATAAAATAAAATAATTAAATTAATAAAAAATAAAAATGAGTTTATTAAAAAAATATTGAAATTTATATTAATTAAATAATTATTGATAAAAATGAATAAATTGGTTATACTATATAAAAATTATAAATACTAATAAATAATATATATTAAATATATAGATATATGTAAAATAAAGATTAAACAAATAAAAATTAAAAATAAGTAAATTGAGAAAAATATTAAACATTTTATTAATTAAATAATTATTGATAATGTTAATAAATAGTATATATTAAATATATAGTTATATATAAATGTATATAAATATGATTTATATAATACAAAATATTTATTATTTAAATTAAATAATAATATATTTAGTGAATAATGATTTATAATTATAAATTAATATGAATTAAAAATACTGACTAATTGCATTGAGTAATGGATATAATTAAATGTCATTTGATTTTTCAATTTAACATAGATCAAACATGTTCTATATTGATTTCACATATATGTAATTAATTTATTTTTATATGCAACGCACACACACAAATATTTACATAATTAATGAAATCTTATATAGAAATACATACACCTAATATTTATGTAATTTATTCAAATTTTATTATTCATTTTATAATTTTATTATAACATGATACATTTAATATATCATGTCTTTAATAATGGTAAATTTTATTTATTTATTTATAATTTTATTACAGTTAGGTATTAATTCATTTTTAATACATTTTATTTTTTATTTTTTATTTTTTATTTTTTTAGGAATTTAATCAGTTTCTATTATTTATTTTATATTTATTTATTTAATATGTTTTAATATTTTCAATATGTATTCATCTTTATTTCAATATATATCCATATTTTTTTAATGATTGATATTTAATTAATAAAAGTTATCCATTTTTTCAATATTGTTAAAGTGTGCACATTTTTAATTATTCAATTTCACTCATTTTTAACATGCATGCATATAAGATTAAATATTCATTAATAATGTTAAAAAAATATTTGTAAAAAAATATTTATAAATAAATATATTTATAAGTGTATACTTACTATATTTATACATTTATATATTTATAATTATAAATAAATAATTATCTATATTTAAATAATTATAAAATTATAATAAATTTATTTAAATAATAAATATATTTACTATATTTATATTTATATATATTTATTATATATATAATTATATAAATATATATAATGATATAAATATATATAATGATATAAATATTATTTTTTTAAAAGTATTTATATAATTATAAATAAATAATTATATATTTAAATAATTATAAAATTATAATAAATATATTTAAATAAAGAATATATTTACTATATTTATATTTATATATATTTATTAAATATTTATTTATTTATTTACAAAAAAATATTTATAATTATAATTATAAATCTTTGATCATCACTTAAGTAATAAACACTGATAAATGGAATCTTTATCGGTACATTTTTAGCAATGATAAAGATGTCTTTTATCAGTGCTAATTAATTTAGCACTAATAAAATATATCTTTATCAACTCTTTTTTGGAAGCGTTGATAAAAGTGTCCCGGTTTATTTAAATAACTCTAACCAGTCACAAAATAGTCATAATATCCAAATCTTTTTGTGGAAGCAACCCTCTATCGGCACTCTTCCTTGGTGAATCGAAGCTTGAATCAAGGCTCGAACAATTCCAAGGATCAAATCTAAGGGTCAAATGATTCACAGGTCAAATGAATCCAAGGATCGAACATTTTTTGAGGTTTCAATATCTCTAATTTCTCTCAGATGATTCAAATATTTAATCCAAGGTATCTTATTTTCCCCTCCTCCTCGTCACTTGTTGATTTCTTGTTTGGTGATGTTTATTTGTATTTTTTTTATTATCATTCTTTATTTACCATGAATATATCCCTATGATAAATAGTGATTAATGGGGATGTTTGGTTGAAAGAAGATAGGGCTTTCGGAGCTTGAGTAATAGGTGTGAAGGGGTGTATGTCTAAAACTCTTAGCCTCCTCTATTGAGTTTCCAAGTGATGTTGGGAATAATATTTTAATTTATGATTATTTTATTCTTCAATTTGAGTTGGGCCATGGAACGTGCACATTCACTATATTTTATATAGTGACATGAATTTTTATATCCATTTTATTTTGATTTAATTGAACATTTGATGGATTTGATGATCCTGATCAAGAGTTTCTTCACCATAAGCCTCTATATTTTCAAGGGAATATGATCCTAAAGAGATATAGGATTGTGTGGAGAAAATTGAGAGGATCTTTTACACCCTCAAGATTCCACCTTACATTAAGGTGAAATGTGCTAACATTATGCTTGAATAACCTAGCCAAAGATTATGTGAGATGATGGTCCAAGATAAATGAAATGAGAGTCTAGAATGGAAATACCACTTTAGGGAAGGCCCATATTAATTTTAACATAGCAATATCTCATCTAGATATTGAAATTAAAACTTATGAGTAATTTGGGATTGAATTCACATTTGAAGATCGCTAGTTTCATCAATTGTCCACAGCCGCCTAATAGAGCATATCCAATAAGAAATCTCACAAGGGGTAGCATAAGGGTTGTTTCATTTACATATCTAATTTATTTTTTTAAATTGTTAACAATATACTCATTCTAATTATTAAAAAATATCTATAAAATTTATCTTTTTATCATAAAAACATCTCAACCCACCATTTTTAAGTCAGTATTTAAATGTCCCGTTATCTAATATGATCAATTTTTCACTACCACAAATCAATTTCCCATTTCAAACACAATTACCATAAATTTTTACTAATCCCAAATTAGAATATGGTTTGTCTAGTTTTCTACACCTTTGTAAAAATATATCCATCTTTTAAATGATAACCCACATATTAATACTTCTTAAAAAATCACTTTATTTCTTTTATCACACATCTAATAAACAATATGTATGTTTTACTTTAATCCATCTAAAAACAAATCATTATTTAACATTGACTTCTATTTCTAATATCTTTTAAATGTAAACAATGTATATTAAGAGTTCCACCATTTATAAAATAATAAGTACCCTTTTAACTTGTCAAAAATCATTAATTACATCAATTTACCTGTCATGTGAGATAAACAACCAGTATCTAATATGAAAAGATGTTTCTTTTGTAAATCCTTTAGTGTGACATCAATTATAAATTCCTCTAACATTACATTATTTTTCATATAATAAATTTCTAATTCTTTCTTCACATTCATCTATGTTTTTATAAAATTTTGGCAATCCTTTATACAATCGTTTAATTTGTCACATGTTCAATATAGTTCTTTCAATGGTTGAAATTTATCATCTAATTTTAGTTATGAAGATTCGTCTCAATTTGAAACTATTTTTAAAAGAGTGTATCATCTACCATTTAACTTAAAATATCTATATCTTCCATAATTAATATTATTTATTTCATTATGACTAAAATTTTATATTATGTGCCCAAAATCACCATAGAACCCATAATGGTCATGAAAATTAATTTTTTTATAAAGAATACTCTTCATTTTCTTGAAAATAATTCTTGTTTTCAACCTGTTTAAACATAATTCTTGAATCAATTTATCAACTAAGGATTTTGATATGTTTAAAACCTTTATCATTATTTGGTATATTCTTTTCCTAAAATTATTTTTTCCATTCCTTTTTTATTTTTAATTGAAATTTAAATCTTGAGATGTTTTCAAATATTTGATATACCATTAATATTAAATGTAATAATTCCTTAGGTTGCTACATCACTTGTTCCAAAAAATAAAATAAAGGTTATCAAATTCTATATATGTTGGAATAATTGTTAGAAATTATTTTTAGGTGTTCGTCATTTTAGGTCTAAATGTATTGGTTCCATTCCTATGAATCTATAATTATCATCCATGTATAGAAAATAACTCTATTTATTAAAATGTTTTATCAATAAATTTTTATATCTTCTAGTTGATCGAATGATAGTTTATTATTTTTTTTTATCATATTTGGGATTCTTATTACTTATTAATTACCTATAATATATTTTAATTTGTTTTTGGGATTTAATAAATACTTGATGGATCATTTTAATAGAGGTAGGATTGGTCTTAGTTAGATGATTGAAAGTGTTAAAAGTTGGATTTATCCTATAAATATAGAATTTATAGAGGCCCTAAATATTCATATATCATAAAATGTCCCCACATATTCTCCTTGAATAATAGACAATAATTTTTATTCCCCCCAAATCTCATATTCAATAGGCCATGAGTTAATAACTAGTGCCAATGGTGTAATTCTCACAAATGGGAGGAAGTGCCCCTCTTAGAGAACACAATGCAATACAACTGTCATCCTCATTAGATTCATATCCCGAACAGTTATTATTGAATTTTTTTCTTTAGACTAATCCCCAATATATTTTATGTTTCTTTTTATACTCTAATCATTAGTTATCCCATGGATGACTACTTCTTAGAGTATTTCAATCAACGTAGGTGCATGTCCACAAGAGATGGAGGTTGTGTGTCAAACAACAAAATGCAATGATAAATGTTCAGTAGATGAGTTGATGAGGATGATGGTTGTCTATAAATTTCACCATTGAATTAATTAATAGGATAACACCTACCTATTGGAGTAATTCTTTTATTAAATTTAATCACCCATTTTATTCAAAGTATACTGAAATTATTTGAAACAATCAAATGTTGGGTTTCCCTTATTAGAATTATCTATAACTTTCACTTGTGATAATGAATATCTTAAATGTATTTATTTATTTATTTTAAAAAATTAATATTTTATAAACCAAATAGAATGTATATGAATCAAAAATGGATGCACGCTAATTGTTTGACAAAAGAGTGTGAATATGGAGTTAAAGATTTCATTGAGTTTGTAATAGATAATGTATACGACCCTTCTCAAATCATTTTCCCATGTTTATTGATAAAACAAATTTTAATTGAATATTTTATTGATAATAAATGATATAATTTCCTCACATTGTGGTAAATGTGTTCATTTATGAAATATTTGGGATTAGATCATTCATTTGAAAATTTGATGAAAATTCCAGCTTTACCATTTATAGTGCATTGTAGTATTTCGAACATAAATAATTTTATTTGAATTATTTGAAGTTAATATTTTGTAAATGTGTTCCAGAAGTAATTTTCAAAAACTTTAATTTAGAACATTGGAGCTAAATCATGCATTTAGTAGGTACAAATGGTCCATGAATGCAACATTGGGATGGACTCTCCAGATTGGACATGGGTTCTGTATTTGGGACATAACTTCTACATCCGCACATGGATTGAGCCCAAATTTTGAAAGGAGATCTAAAACTCAATTTCACACAAATTTTTTTGCTTTACTAATAGCTGGTTAACACGTTTTGAAGGTCAAATTGGTGGTGAAAGTTGGATTAAAATATTTGGCCGAGATTCCCCATTCACACTTGAAACCACTATGAACCTAGCCTCCCCACCACTCTATAAATTGGTGTTTTCACTCTTTGGGATAGTTGGTCGAGGATTTGGGAAGGTTTTTGTGAAATTGTGTCTCTTGGGAGCTCCTAAAAATTCTTGGAAGAAGTAAGTCTTTGTGAAAACATCTCTTCCAAAAAGGTTCTCCTCTCCCACCTTCTCTTTGTATTTCTTTGCTTTCATGCTTGTATCTTGAATTTTTCATCAATTAATCTTCTGTGTTTTTTCCTTTTCTTCTTATTTACTCATCCTATTTGGGTTGGAATCAAAATTGGAGATGAGATTTGGTTCTACCCTTTCAATCCTTGGCTTATGCAAAACGTCTCCACGATGACCACACCACCCATGGAAGAGTAGTTTTCTTAGTGATCAGTCTATATTCTACTCTCTTCATTTAATTATTTTGAATCATTGAGATAATGTAATTAACTTAATATGATCCATGAATTTAGTTTTTAATTTATATGAAACTAATAAAGCAATTGATCAATTGACACAAAAACATGTGAGGTGGAGATTTTATGTAAATTGTGAGAGCGCAAACTTAATCAGTAATACAAGACCACACATGATAATTTTTTAGAGTTCAAATATAATCCCTAAACTCTATTATTCCTAATTTACAGAGTGAATATGTGATCTAATTAACCACTAACCATAATCTAACCTTATAAAATCAATCAAATCAGGGTGCTGCGATTGCGTGTTCTGAAGCTAGCCTAGGGTTTAAGTAAATTTATCTTTGTGGTTAAGTTAACTCCCGTAGGGTTCGAGAGTTAACAATTTAGGGGATCATAATTAAGTGGATATTAATTTAAATGATAATTATTAATAATTAAATTAATAGGTATAGTTATATTTATTACTCCTTTTAAATATTTTCTAAAAAACATATTCTTATTGTGTCATTTTAATCGAACTTCATTTCAAAACTAAAAACAAAAAAATACAATATTCTTCCAGAAAACTAATTCTAGATTTATAAACGATAAAAAAACTTCATCATTTCTAGTAGTGTTTTTATTATCTTTTATTTTATTTTCATAATACCATTAATAAGTTGTTGTAATTACTGCCTCTTTGAGAGACGACCTTGGTCATCCACTCTACTGCACCTAAGTAACCCAAAAACCATTGATCATTTGAGGGCGCCCACAAAAGCGCCTTTCAAATTGGAATCTTTGATGGGGAGGCAAGTAATTATTTCAACCAATTAGATTTATTTATTTTATTTTACATTTTATTCTCTTCTTATCTTCTTTCTTTCTTCTTTACCCAATCTGTTTTTTTTTTCTTCTTTCTTTCTTCTTCTTCTTCTATTATTTTCATCTTCTTTTTGGACCATCAACTCAAACTTATCATTTTTATTTTACTATGGTCCACTTTCATTATTTTCATTTTTATTTGATTTATGACATGAACTAATCCCAAATATCTCTTAGATCTTGACCCTGAGATTGAACGTAGCCTTCGAGCTCGAATCGGACATTCTCAGTCCACAGGAAGTTTCAAAATTCAAACAGTTAGAGAATTCCTTCACTCTAAGAACATTGAAATTGTAAAAACTTCTAATTAAAACTTAAAACAAGAACTAATGGCTGAAAATAATGTAAATTAACTTAATAGAACCATTCGAGAATTGGCTTCACCTGATATTAATTATCAACCAAATTGCATTGCATACCCAAATCTCGAATCAGACTTTGAACTAAAATCTGGATTAATTCACCTTCTTCCAAAATTTCATGGATTATCTGGTGAGGATCCAAATAAACATTTAAAATAATTTAATGTGGTTTGATCAACCCTTAAAACAAGAAATTTTTCTGAAGATCAAATCAAACTAAGAGAATTCTCATTCTCACTTGATGGAGCTGCAAAGGATTGGATGTATTATTTAAAACCTGAAGATGTAACTTTTTGGAATGATTTGAAATGTCTTTTATTACAAAGATTTTTTCTAGCATCAAGGACCACTTCCATTTTTAAGGAGATCTCAGGTATCAAATAAGAACAATGGGAGTCAATGTATGAGTACTGGGAGCGATTCAAGAAGTTGTGTGCAAGCTTCCTACATCACCAAATCAGTGAGAAACTCCTAATCCAATACTTATATGAAGGACTCACACTTATGGAGAGTAGCATGGTGGATGCTTCAGCTGGAGGAGCATTGGTGGACAAGACACCAGCATCTGCACGTGTGTTCATTGACAAGATGGCCCAAAACTCCCAACAATTTGGCAATCGAGGTACACCACATGTCAGGGGAGTACATCAGGTAAGTCTCTATTCTCTTGAGAGTCATTTGATTGATACCAAGTTGGAAGAGTTGAAAATTGTGGTTAGATAGATTTATTTGGCTCAAAATACATCTCAACCCACTCCTTCAAGGCCTTGTGGCATTTGCGTTTAGACAAGCCACCCAACTGACTATTGCCCCCAACTACAAGAAACAGAAGATTGTGTAGAAATGTTTCCTAGGAGACCATATCAGCAAAAAACAACCATATCCCCAAAATAAGATTGATTCATTTTCTACAACATACGACCAAGGGTGGAAGGATAAATCAGACATAAGTTATGGATCTAGACAACAACAAAGGCCCCCTTTTCAATAAAACTTCCAGCAGCCTCCGTTTTTCCAATAGGGTTTCCAACAACCCCAAAGGAGATTTGAAACCCAAACATCAACAAGATAACAAAAAGGGAATCCCCCATCCAAGGTAGATTCTAACACTGATGACTTTTTGAAACAAATTGTTCTTAATCAATAGAATGAGATGAAGAGTCAAGGTTCGGAGCTAAGGGAGTTGAAGACTCAAATGTGTCAAATTGCCACCACCCTCTATGAACTGGTAAGTAAGAATTCTGGAAATATACCATCCCAACCTACTTCAAATCCTAAGGGGAATTTCAATGCCATCACATTGATAAGTGGGAAGAAAACAACTGATACATATGCACCTATTGTTCCACTGGGATTCACCTCAACTCTGGAGAAGCCCCATTTAAAACCAACTGATGAGAAACCCAAGGAAAAAAGATAAAGGTAAGAAAAAGATTAATGATGTTCCTCCTAAACCCCTTCCTTTTCCAAAAAAAGGTTGTTCAAACCAAGAAGATGGTTGAAGATTCAATTCAAAAGGAGGTTTTGGACACATTCAAGCATGTGGAGATCAACATTCCTCTACTTGAATCCATCAAGAAAATACCAAGGTATGCGAAATTCTTAAAAGAGCTTTGTACCAATCAAAGAGGGATTAAGAAAAATGAGAGGATAAATCTTGGAAGGAATGTTTCAGCACTCATTACACCAACTCTAGAAATTCTGACAATGTGCAAGGATCCAGGTATATTCACCATCCCATGCACCATATGGGAGTTTCACTTTTCTGATGCACTTTGTGATTTATGAGCTTCCATAAATGTAATGCTTAAATCTGTATTTACTTCTTTACAAGTTGGTGAGTTGAAGTCGACAAGAGTTGTGGTGAAGTTGGAAAATAGATCTATAGCATATCCAGAAATATTCCTTGAGGATGTACTTGTTTGAATAAGAGACATGATCTTTACAGCATATTTCTACATGCTTAACATGGAGGATGATTAGGTAAGTTCTCATGATCCCATTATCTTAGGTAGGACCTTCCTCAAAACTGCTAAAATAGTCATAAATGTCCATGAGGGTACACTTTCCATGGAATTTGGAGATAAAGTTGTAATATTTAATGTTATGGACTCTATGAAGTACCCCTTAGAGGACCATTCTGTGTTTTTTATCTCCCATTTTGAACCACCAAATAAAAACCTTATGGAATTTGATTGTCCTGTGATTAGGTAGATTATGAGTATTGGTTCTAGTTTTATGTCTAAGACTACTTCCATGCCTATTTATAATGCACAAGACTCTTTTAGATTTGATTTTGAAATGGAATAATATTCTGATTTTGATCATGTGAACTCTGATTATGACATGGTTGTTGAGTATGATGATGGATTTGATGCTTTATTCTCTAATTTTGATGATGTATATTCTGATACTGATTCTCTTTGTGCACATATTTCATTTCCTTTAATTTTTCCATCCATGCATCACCCCCTACACTAGAACTCAAGCCATTTCCACCAAATCTCAAATACTCATACTTGTTGAGTGGTGAGAAATTACCTATTATCATTGCTAAAAATCTCTCTTTTGAACATGAAGAAAAACTTTTGAATCTTTTAAGGGAGAACATTAAGGAAATCGGGTGTACATTGGTTGACATATCAGGTATTAGACCCTCCATTTTCATTCATAGGAATATTTTGGAGGGTGGGGCAAAACCAGTTAGGTAGGCACAAAGGAGACTCAATCCAACACTTTTGGAGGTTGTTAAAAAAGAGGTTGAAAATTTGCTCGAGGTAGGTATAATCTATCCCATTTCAGATTCCCAGTGGGTGAGTCCTATTTAGGTTGTGCCTAAGAATAGTGGTGTTACTTTTGTTAAAAATGAGAAATATGAGTTAGTTCTAATGAGGGTATAAAACAGTTGGTGTGTGTGTATTGATTATAGGAAACTAAATCAGTCCACTCACAAAGACCATTTTCCCCTCCCATTTATTGATCAGATGCTTGAGAGACTAGCTAGGAAAACACAATAATGTTTCTTGGATAGATTTTCTGGATATTTTCAGGTTCCTATTGCTCTGAAGGATTAGGAGAAGACAACATTCACCTGTCCATTCAGAACGTTTGCCTACCGAAGGATGCCATTTGGACTTTTCAACGCCCCAGGTACCTTCCAGAGATGTATAGTGAGTATTTTTTCTGATTTTATTGAGACCTTCATGGAGGTATTTATGGATGATTTTACAGTGTATGGGTCTTAATTTGATGATTGTATCTCTAGTTTGGGAAAGGTGTTGAATCGTTGGATTGAGAAGAATATGGTCTTGAACTTTGAAAAGTGTCATTTCATGGTAGATCATGGAATTTTCTTAGGGCGTGTAGTGTCAAAACATGGGATAGTGTTTGATAGATCTAAGATAGATATTATTTCATCCTTACCATATCCTTCATGTGTACGTGATGTTAGATCTTTCCTAGGGAATGCAGAATTTTATTGGCGTTTCATCAAATATTTTAGTAAGATTGCTCTTCCTATGTCACAATTACTTCAAAATAATTCTGATTTTGGGTTTAATGATTCTTTCAGGAATTCATTTGATGAGATAAAGAAGTGTTTTACCACTCCACCAATCATACATACCCCCATGGTGGGAGATTCCTTTTGAGCTTATGTGTGACGCCACCAACTTCGTGGTTGGAGCTGTCTTATCTTAGAGGGTGGAGGGACGTTCATATGTGATTGCCTATGCATTGAGGAAATTGGATTCAGCCTAATCAAACTACACAACCACAGAAAAGGAGTTTCTTACTATCATATTTGCTTTAGATAAATTCCATTCATATTTATTGGGCTCTAAAGTAGTTGTTTTTTCTGACCATGTACTCTGAGGTACCTCTTGAAGAAGCCAGATGCAAAGCCCAGGCTAATCTGATGGATGCTCCTTCTTCAAGAATTTAACATTGAGATAAAGGACAATAAGGGGTTAGAAAACCTATTGGCGAACCACATGAGTAGGATTACTCATACACTAGAGGATGACACCTTGGACTAGGTACCACTTTGGGACACTTTCCCCAATGAGCATCTTTATTCCGTCTCAGGTACGCATCCTTGGTATCCTGATTTAGTGAACTACCTTGTTGCATATGAAATACCTACAAATTTAAAGAAACATCAAGTCCAAAAATTAAAAATTGAGTCTCGATATTATGTGTAGGATGATCCCTACCTTTGGCGCATGTGTAGTGATCAAGTCATTAGGAGGTGTGTTCCTGACCATGAGTTTGAGTCTATTCTGCATTTTTGCCATACACTTTCAAGTGGAGGACACTTTGGACACCAACGGATAGCTAGGAAAGTTTTAAACTATGGATTATATTGTATTAGTTTATTCCATGATACTCATGTGTATTGTAAATCGTGCTCATGTTGCCAACACACGGGAAACATTTCTAGGAGATGTGAGATGCCTCAACAACCCATATTATTCTGTGAGATTTTTGATGTGTGGGGCATTGATTTTATGTGTCCTTTTTCAAGTTCCTTTGTTTTTTTGTATATTTTGGTTTATGTTGATTATGTGATCAAATGGGTGGAGGCTAAGGCCACCAGGACCGGTGATTCTCATGTTGTAGTGGACTTTGTCAAAGCACATATTTTTTGTAGGTTTAGAGTACCAAAGGCCATCATTAGTGACCAAGGGACACACTTTTACAATCGGAATTTGGATTCCCTCCTTCGGAAGTATGGGGGACACACAAAACATCAACACCATACCACCCCCAAACAAATGGCCAGTCTGAGGTTTTAAATTGTGAGTTGAAACAGATTTTAGAGAAAACTGTGCAGCCAAATAGGAAGGATTGGAGCAAGATCTTGGATGATGCGCTATGGGAATATAGGAAAGAATACAAAACTCTCATCAGTATGTCCCCATTTCAGATTGTTTTTGGGAAAGCATGCCATCTTCTCATGGAATTTAAGCATTGGGTTTATTGGGCTATAAATAAATGCAACATGGATTTAGCCCAAGCTAGAATCCAAAGAAATCTGCAAATTCAAGAGCTTGAGGAGATTCAATTGTCTTCATATGAGAACTCAAGGCTCTACAAGGAAAGATCAAAATCATCTCATGACAAAATGATCTAGAAAAGAGAATTTCAAGTTGGATAGAAAGTCTTTCTCTATAGTTCACGACTGAAGATGATGCCTGGTAAGTTTCATTCCATGTGGTTAGGTCCTTATGTTGTGACTAATTTTTTTCCATATAGTGCAGTGGAGATCACACAAGAAGACACTAGAAGGATCTTTATAGTCAATGGGAAACGTTTGAAGAGATACATTGAGGGACTTCCAACTGATGTAGTGGATTTCATCACACTACATAACCCCATCATCACTTGAGAATATCAGGTTGTTTCTAATCCTTTCACTTTTATATTATTTGTCCTATTTAAAATTATGCATTTCATGTGCACATATCATCTAATGGGTTCACATTGAGTACAATGTAATATTTTAAGTGTGGGGGAGGGTACAACGTTTTGGGGTAGATATTTAGGATTCTAATTTTTGTGTTTTTTGTGTATTTTATATTATGTTTTTGGTTAAAATTTTCAAAAAAACAAAAAAAAACAAAAAATCAATAAAAAAAGAAGAAACAAATATATCATGTAACATTATCATGTAAAACATATGAAAAATACATGTTTTCAAAATTCATTGGTAGAATTATAAGAATGATTAAGATTTCATTTTTATAAAAATTGAAGTCATCGATGGTATGAATGATTGTGTCATTATAAAACCTTTTAGATTTTGACATCATTATTTGTGATATTTGTTCATGGTAAATTGTGTCATTGATTTCTCCACACAAATTTTCACTCAACCATGATATGTGAAATTTTTCCTACTCAATTGAAGTTATATTAAAGTTAGGTAAAAAAAATTAATTAGTTGATTCATATGTTCGTTTCTCTTCCGATCAGTTTCATTACTATACTGAATTGACCTATGCATGTGTACATGTTATTCGACTGTTGTACACCCTCAAAAAAATGGGTTGTGTCTTAGACAGGTCAAAAATCACTCTTCATCAACCTTTGATCTTTTTATAACTATTACAATTAGTGTCATGAGGAGATCAAACACGGGTTGAGATTTGACTGTGAGATTTGTTCCAAGTATAAATTAAACAAAAAAACAAAAAAAACAATAATAATAAATGAGGAGAGTGATAAAATGTACAACATATGAGGATATCTAGGTCGGGAGCTTAAGGTTTGACTTTTGGGAATGCTTAAGTGAGTGGGTCTTGAAATTAGATTGCAAAGGAATATAGAATAGGTTCATTTAATTAAACCAAGTAAGAAGAATTGTTTTAAATGACCAGAATATACTGAATAACAGGTGGATTTATGAGCTTGGAAGGGTTGGCACACACACACGTGGAGAATTAGTGGCATGGTAGACCCATGACTTTTTTCACTATGATTAGTGTTATGAACCTCACTAGATTTTGTTTTGACACAATTTATGAGACACTTAATTTAAAATTTATTGATATTTACTCTTGATGGGATTCTTACTTTGCTTATATTTCCACTTTGGATTGAGAAATATGAGCATGCATATCTTGTCACAATTTTCGAATAAATGGTATGAGGTTTTGCCCAGGAGTGAAAAAGGGTAAGTGTGGGGAGTTGATAAAAAACATTTTTATTGAATATTTTATTGATAATAAATGATATAATTTCCTTACATTGTGGTAATTGTGTTTATTTATGAAATATTTGGGATTAGATCATTCATTTGAAAATTTAATGAAAATTCCAACTTTACCCTTTAGAGTGCACTGTAGTATTTCAAACATAAATAATTTTATTTGAATTATTTGAATTTAATATTTTTTTTAAACGTGTTCCTGAATTAATGTTATACAACTTTCATTTATAACATTGTAGCTAAATCATGCATTTGGTTGGTATAACTGGACTATTAATTCAACGTTGGGTTGGACTCGCCAGATTGGACATGGGTTCTGTATTTGGGACATAACTTCTACATACGCACATGGATTGAGCCCAAATTTTGAGATAAGATCGAAAACCTAATGTTACACAAATTCTCCATCTATAAGAACATATGGTTCATGCGTTTTAAAGGTCAAATGGGCAATGAAAGTTGGCTTAAAATATTTGGACAAGATTCCCCATTCACACTTGAAACCACTTTGAACCTAGCCTCCCCACCACTCTATAAATTGATGTTTTCACTCTTTGGGTAAGTTGGTAGAGGCTTTGAGAAGGTGTATCCAAAAGGGTGTCTCTTGGGATTCCCTCACAATTCTTGGAAGAAGTAAGGCTTTGTGAAAACATCTCTTCCAAAAAGGCTCTCATCTCCCACCTCCTCTTTGTATTTCTTTGCTTTTGTGCTTGTATCTTGAATTTTTCATCAATTAATCTTCTGTGTTTTTTTATTTTCTTCTTGTTTACTCATCCTATTTGGGTTAGAATCAAGATTGGATATGATATTGGGTTTTACCCTTTCAATACTTTGCTTATGCAAAACGTCTCCACGATGACCACACCACCCATAAAAGAGTAGTTTTCTTAGTGATAGGTCTATCTTATAACCTCTTCATTTAATTATTTTGAATAATTGATATATTGTAATTCACTTAATATGATCCATGAATTTAGTTTTTAATTTATATAAAACTAAGAAAGCAATTGATCAATTGACACAAAAACATGCGAGGTCGAGATTTTGTGTAAATGGTGAGAGCACGAACTTAATCGGTAATACAAGACCACACAGGATAAGTTTGTAGAGTTAAAATATAATCCCTAAACTCAATTAATCATACTTTACAAAGTGGATATGTTCTCTAATTAAACATTGACCATAAGATAACCTTAGAACATCAATCAAATCAGGGTGCTGCGATTGCATGTTCCGAAGCTAGCCTACGGTTTAAGTAATTTTATCTTTGTGGTTAAGTTAACTCATGTAGGGTTCAAGGGTTAACAAATTAGGGGATCATAATTAAGTGGATATTAATTTAAATTATAATGATAAATAATTAAATTAAGAGGTAGAGTTAGATCAATTACTTATTTTAAATATTTTATTAAAAAAACATCTCCTTGTTGTGTCATTTTAATCAAACTTCATTTCAAAACTAAAAACAAAAAAAATACAATCTTCTTCCATCAAACTTCTTCTAGATTTATAAAAAATAAAAAACCCATCCTTTTGAGTAGTTTTTTTATTCTATTTTATTTTATTTTTATAATACCATTAATAATTTTTTGTAATTATTGCCTCTTTGAGAGACGACCATGGTCAGCCACTCTATTGCACTTAAGTAACCCAAAACCATTAATCATTTGAGAGATCCCATGACAGAGCCTTTCATTTATGTTGTAATTATTCAAGAAAAATTAGTTCAGAATATTTGTAAGAACGTTTGATTTTTCATGGAATAGACCAAAGCTACAAACATTGAGCTAAACAAGGGGGAAACTAAACGTACACACTGATTGGGGTGATATTGCAGTTTATGGATCATTTTATATGAATAATAGTGTAAATGATGATGGAGATTTCATGGAATAAATGACAATGGTGACTAAAACAAATGTCAGGTCAGATGAAAATTCAATCGAGGATGGCCCTTTCATTGGGAGATCACAATCATTTCATGTTGGTCCTAATGTAGACAATGTCTTGTATGTTATAGGGGACCAAAAAGAGGGGATTTGGATTCTTGATATAATAACTAAATCCCTAAAACCTTTAGAAAAATAAAGAGATTTCAATGAGAAGGTAATTTTTTTTAATATATGATGTTTTTCCTCATAATATTATATGTTCTCTATTGTATTAACATAATCTAAATTAAATGTTTGACTACTCATGCAGACAATTTATTCTATACATGATGATGTTACCAATCCCTTATAAGAACAAACTATAATTAAGGAAACCATTTGGGAATATGTAAAGGTAATGTTACGATATACTTTCTCTATTTTACTGAAAAATTATATAATGAAACATTGATTTAATTTTCATTATTCCTTGTAAAGATCATTTATTTTAGAATATTTTTATCCATATTTCATGCCTTTTTACACCAAAACTTCCACATAATTCTTCTCCATCAAAATATTTTCACCCCTATAGTGTTTCATTTATCACTTTCCTTCAAGTTCCCTCCACTACCTTTATAGGAAGAGCAATGATGCTGCCTCTGCTCAATCACAGAGGTAATATTTATTTTTGCATAGTAAAATAATTTTCCACAGAATTAATGTATTATTTAATATTTATGTTGAATTTATTTATTTTTAGTATTAATTACACAAGAATTTTTTTCTTATACAGGTGGATTCTTTTGTTTGATTTGGGGTGTTGTGTCCATCTTTCATACATTTCTGTATCAAAACTTTCATAGACTTATTCTCCCTCAAAACCTTTCCACCCTTGCAATGTTGGTATTTATCACTTTCCTTCAAGTTCCCTATAATGTTCAATCATATAGGTAATATTGATGTTTTCACAGTAAAACCATTGTCTATATAATTAATGTATTTTTTTCATATTTATGTTTAATTTATTTCTTTTTAGTATTACTCATATAATAATTGTTTTCTTATATAGGTGGATTCTTTTTTTCAAGTTGGGGTGGTTTGTTCAATGCCGCCCATGCTTGTAAGAGATTGGACTTCAATCTTGCAACTTAGATAATGAAGAAAAGAAAATTCATCAATAATGCATACACCTATCATGAAAAGGTGAATTCCAACTACATATTTAATTAATTTTTTCATCATTTTATCTACTATTTATAAGTTATTTTCTTTATCATTTTTATCTAATACTTATTTAGTTTTTTTCATAGATATTTTAGGAATTTATATTTTGATTTCAACTATCTACAACAAGCCACAAAAAGATAAAATGTTACTTTTTTACAATGTTGCCACGCTTTGCATTACCTGTCCTTTTAGAACTAAAACACTGCATATTTATTCGATGTTCTTATCTGAAAAAAGGGGTTTTGAATAAAAACATCAGTTCAATATATAGTTTTGGCAGTTCCACAAATAAATCCAATGGAAAGAATTTAACATTGGTAGTTGGGATTTTTTTGAGACTTTGACAAGTGTAGGAAACAACCACACCTCAATCTGACACACGGTGTGACTGGTATGACTCCAAGTGCTTCTTTGTATTTAAAATTAACATTAAATTTAGTAAAAAAGACAATTGACATACTCAAAATGAGGAAAAATATTCAGATTGTTTTGATACTTAATACAATGATCCATAAGTCATTTGTGACATGTAGGGTTTCAGCCAAACCCCAATCTAATACATGATTTGCCTAGTATGACTCAAAGTGTCCATTATCCGTTTAAAATCGACATTTTAGTTCAAAAAATGGCACTTGCTAAAAACTAAGAAAATGTGATTATATTGTCTTAATTATTTAGTAAAATGATTCAAATATCATTTGTGACGTGTATGAATAGGGATAATGTCAAACTGATACACAATGTGATTGGTATGAGTCAAAGTGTGTGTTTCCAATTTAAAATGACATTTTAGTAAAAACGACAAGTGACAGACTCAAAAGGAATAAAAATAATTTTTATTATTTTGAAACTTTATAAAAACTATCTATAATTCATTTGAGATGTGTAGGAATCATTCGTACCTCAATCTGATGCACGGTTTGACCGATATAACTCCAAGTGTGTCTTTTTATTTAAAATTGACATAAATTTTAGTAAAAAAGA
This sequence comes from Viscum album, assembly GCA_963277665.1. Lineage (NCBI taxonomy): Eukaryota > Viridiplantae > Streptophyta > Magnoliopsida > Santalales > Viscaceae > Viscum > Viscum album. The sequence goes on along the minus strand of OY728129.1, from coordinate 914,619,318 downwards.
TAATTTACCTACAAAAAACTAATAAAATACTTTCAGATTGTATTTATACTTTATTAAAATGATCCATTAGTCGTTTTTTTTTTGTTTAGGAATCAGCCTCACCTCAATCTGATACATGATGTGCCTATTATGAATCAAAGTTTCTGTTATCAGTTTAAAATTTACATTTTAGTTCAAAAAGTTTCACTCACTGAAAACTTATAAAACAAGCTCATATTGTCTTAATAATTTATTAAAATTATTCATAAATAATTTTTTACATGTAGGAATCAGTCTCATGTCAAACCGATACATGATGTGACCAGTATGAGTCAAAGTGTGTGTTTCCATTTTAAAATGACATTTTAGTAAAAAATGAGTGGCGTAATCAAAACTGATCAAATACATTTGAATTATTTTGATAATTTAGTAAAATTATTCATATGTCATTTTTGACATCTTGGAATCATCTTCACCTCAATATGATGCATGGTGTAACCGGTATGACTCTAAGTGCATCTTTTTATTTTAAATTGACATCAATTTTAGTAAAAACTGACAACTAACATACTCGAAATAGAGAAAATGCATTAAAATTGTTTTTATACTTTGGTATAATGATCCATAATTCATTTTAGATATTTTTTAATCATTCTCACCTCAATACGATGCATGGTGTGACCGGTATTACTCCAAGTGCATCTTTTTATTTAAAATTGACATCAATTTTAGTAAAAAGAAACTTAGTTACTCAAAATCGAGAAAATATATTTAGATTGTTTTGATAATTTATTACAATGATCCATAAGTCATTTTTGACATATAGGAACTATTCTAACCTCAATTCGATACATGATGTTCCTGGTATGACTCAAAGTGTGTGTTTTCAGTTTAAAATGTCATCTTAGTAAAAAATACAAGTGACGTAATCAAAAATGAGAAAAAACATTTAGATTGTTTTGATACTTTATTACAACAATCCATAATTCATTTGGAACATTTAGGAATCAGTCTCACATCAATCTGACATATTTTGTGACCATTATGACTCCAATTACATCTTTTTATTTAAAATTGACATCAATTTTAGTAAAAATGACAAGTTACATACTAAAAATGGATAAAAAATATTCATATTATTTTGATACTTTAGTAAAATGATCCATGAGTCATTTTAGATGTGTATGAATCAGCCTCACCTCAATCTGATGCATAGTGTGATTAATATGACTCCAAGTGCATCTTTTTATTAAAATTGACATCAATTTTAGTAAAAAAGACAATTAACCAACTCAAAACTAATCAAATTCATTAATATTGTTTTTATACTTTAATAAAATGATCCATAAGTCATTTTTTACATGTATTTTTCAACCTCACCTCAATCTGATACATGATGTGCCCGATATGACTCAAAGTGTGTGTTTCTAGTTTAAAATGACATTTTAGTAAAAAAGAAAAGTGACATACTCAAAACCAATAAAATGCATTTGTATTATTCTGATACTTTATTAAAATGATCCATAAGTAATTTTGAATATGTAAGAATTAGATGCACCACAATCTGACATTCCATGTGACTAGTATGACTCCAAGTGCCTCTTTTTATTTAAAATTGACATCAATTTTCGTAAAAATGACAAGTGACGTACTCAAAATGGAGAAAAAGAATTTATATTATTTTTATACTTTAGTAAAATGATCCATAAGTCATTTGAGACAAGTAGTAATCATCATCACCTCAATCTGATGCACGGTGTGACCGGTATGACTCAAAGTGTGTCTTTTTATTTAAAATTGACATTAATTTTAGTAAAAAAGACAACTGAGCTACTCAAAATTGAGAAAATGAATTCTTTTTATTTTTATAATTTATTAAAATGATCCATAAGTCATTTTTACATGTATTAATTATCCTCACCGCAATCATATACATGATGTTCCTGGTATGAATAAAAGTGTGAGTCGTTAGTTTAAAATCAACATTTTAGTTCAAAAAGTGTCACTTAATGAAAACCAAGAAAACATGCTTGAACTGTCTTGATAATTTAGTAAAGTGATTCATAAATCATTTTTAACATCTATTAATTTGTCTCATGTCAAACCGATACACGATGTGACCGTCATGAGTTAAAGTGCGTGTTTCCAGTTTAAAATTACATTTTAGTAAAAAAGAAAAGTGGCATACTCAAAACTAATCAAAAACATTTGGATTGTTTTGATACTTTATTACAATGATCCATAATTCATTTTTGATTTTTATTAATTATTCACACCTCAATCTAATTTACAGTGTGACCGGTATGACTCCAAGTGCATCTTTTTATTTAAAATTAACATCAATTTTAGTAAAAAAGACAATTGGCCTACTCAAAACCAATAAGATTCATTTGGATTGTTTTTATAGTTTAGAAAAATGATCCATAAGTAATTTTTTATGTGTAGGAATCATCCTCACCTCAATCCAATACATGATGTTCTCAATAAGACTCAAAGTGTCTGTTATCAGTTTAAAATTGGTATTTTAGTTTAGAAAGTTTCACTCACTGAAAACAAATAAAATTCACTTAGATTGTCCTGGTAATTTAGTAAAATGATTCATAAATTGTTTTTGATGTTTAGGAATCTGTCTCACATCAAACTGACACACGATGTGACCGGTATGAGTCAAATTGTGAGTTTCCAGTTTAAATTTTCATTAAAAAAGACATGTGATGTACTCAAAACTGATAAAATGCATTCTGATTATTTTGATACTTTATAAAAATAATACATAAGTCATTTGGGATATTTAAGAATCATTATCACCTCAATCTTACATGTGATGTGTCCAGTATGACTCCAAGTGTGTCTTTTCAATATATAAGTGTCATTTTAATTTAAAACATGTATCACATCACCAAAATCGAGCAAACGATCCTAGATTGTTTTATCATCATTCTATATGATGTTAATTAATTTATTTCCTTATCATTTTTATCTTATACTTATTTAATTAATTTTTATATAGATAATTCTTGAAGATGAATAAGAAATGGTGTGACATGCAAGAATCAATCGCAACTCAATCTGATACACAGTGCTCCTAGTATGACTCCAAGTTTAGTTTAAAATTAACACTTTTTGTTAATTTATTTCTTTATATTATTACTAACATAATAATTTTTTTCTTATATAGGTGCATTGTTTTTCTCGAGTAGGGGTGGTTTGTTCTGAAATAGCATGAGTCAAGGTTAAGATCAAAAGAAAAAAGGAATATTGATGTTTTTGAATGTATGTAATAATTTATAATCATGTAATTGTATAAAATAATGCATGAAATTTCTAAAATATATTTTTTTTTATTGTATTTGTATTTTAAATTTCATTTCATTTAAATTTTGTATTGGTACTTGATTTTTTTGATATCTGGTGGTGTTTATAGTGTTGCGGTGTGCTTTTACAGCACACTTCACTGGTTTTATAGTGTGTTGTTATAATACACTATGGTATGCCTCTTTATCAGTGCTTTTTTAGCACTGATAAAATCTTAGGGATTTTAATATCACTCTGGTATTCAGTGCTTCTCTAGCACTAATAAAGGCTATTTTTAGCATTATTAAAGGCTTATTTTGTATTAGTGTCTCCTCTAGGATTACAGTTTGGATTCCTTGAATTTTTTATTTCCATCATAGCTACTCCTTAGTTTTTCCCATATATCTATATCAGTTTGAATACCCTTTACCTTTGTGTAGACCTTCTCTAATAGAGACATTAAGATGGTATTTTGGTCCTTTTAATCTAAATATATATTCCTTTTATCTACTTGAGTCAAAAAGTACCTTTATCAATGGGTTCAAACCCAAATATTGCAGCAGCCCTCACTTTTAGGCCAAGTGATAGGAGGTAGGGTAGCATCTCATTCCTATAGTTATGATAATTATTCCCATTGAATGTGGGAACACCTTAGTTGTTGATGAAGTTAAGATTCTATATATCTCAGAATACACTCTTGGATCCTTAGAGGTAATTTTTGAAACCAAGGTTGTTCTTTGCTGTAAATGGAGTATGTTTTGTGTTTTTTGTCAATCCTCACATAGAAGATTATGGAGTTTACAATGAAATGTTTTGTATAGTTCAATCTGACAATAGTATTGAAGGTGGTGTTGTTTCCCAGTGTTTGAAAAAATTTTGGGGTCCAAAATTTAGAGGATGGCTTGCATCACGAAAATTGGATTTCCTTGAATGCCTTATGAAAATATGGCAAAGGCATAAGTTTCGTGAAGATGGGATTTGTGAATTTTGTTTCAACAAGGATCAAATAATGTTGATGGTAATCTACGTGACAGTAACAAGCATCACGAATGATGAATAATTAGAGCATTATGAACAGTGATTTTGATCTTTTTGGTTACGAGAATTGGAGCATCGTGGCACATGATAGTTTGACAGAAAGATTTGCGACAACGCAAAATCACAATGAAGCATCATGAGTGGAGGAGCTAAATGAATGTGGTTTTGAAAGATCTATAAAATCCTCTAAGAGGTATTGGATCATCGTGAATGACCAAGCCTATAAATATAAGGTTACCCCTCTTCATTTAAAACAAGTTTTTCAAGGAAAATCTAGAAATGCTCTGATTTTGCAAAGCCAAGGGAGTTTCATGAATCTGTATTTCTATGTAAGATTGATCATCGCAAAAAGATTATAAGTATTAACTAATTCTAATGATTTTAATTAAAGGGTGCTTCACAATGATGAGGTATTCCACATTGACTTAGTGAGCTTCACGAAGGAGTTTTTTCCATGAATACGGGGGTGCTTCACGAAGGAGTGAGCTTCGTGAAGGAGATTCATGAAAGGCAGTCTTGAACATCTTGTTTTTAGTGAACAATGCTTTTAGAGTGCATCAAATTAATTCAAAAGTGTAAGTAGAGTCTCATGCTAGTTAGAGACAAAGAATTTAATGAAAATCCATTGAAGTGACCTTTAAGTCGATAAAATGAGTTAGACTTCTCTCAAAGCAGTGAGCTAGGGGGATTCGATAAAAGTGTTCTAAGGGACGTTGTGAGATATCCCTAAAATATTGTAAAGGAAGTGTGCCTAGCACAAAGTGACTGTGTCCAAACTTCTTTTTTCTACAATAAGTGAAGATCAGTGTATTTAGGTATGACTGAAACATTGTTGGTGTATGCTCCTTGGACTATCCCTTAGTGGTGAACCAAGTAAAATAGTTGTGTTGTATCTTTGCATGTGATTTTTTGTTTTATGTGATTTACCATCAGATAGGTTTAATAAGTTTCTACTAACATGGGAACAATATCCATTACTTTAGGAGAAAAAGTTGACACTCTGATTCACCCTCTCCTCTCAGGGTGTTCTGGGGTCCTTTAGTAACCTAACTCTAATACCACTTGTTAGTCCATGATTCGATTAGGTTCTACTAAGAGAGGGTGAATTAATGGTACACTCTTTTTAAAAATTCTTCACCTTTTAAATTAAACATCTTGAACCAGTTGAAGTTCTTGATCAACCCAAAAAATTCTCACAACCTCACCTCATGTGCAGTAAATAAATAAAAGATATTAGCACATAGAATTTACAATGTTTGTCCTAAAAGCCTACTCCTTTCCATGTTGATTATACCCACAACATGGATTCTCCACTATATTTAACCATTATTTACAACCAAGGACAGTCCATTCCTATTAACACAGAGTCCACTGGGTTTCCTTCAATAATTACCTCTCAACATAGAGTCCACTCTATTCCCACATATTCCAGAATCCACTGGAAGATTCTTCACTTATTCAACAATGATCCAACAAAGAAAGACTTACTCCTATTGACGATATTCCTACTCCACAAGCAAAAGGTATAAATGTGTGCTACCTCAAGAACATTAGTAGTAGTGTTGGTCTTGATACTCCTTCCAGATCTTGAATGTTCTAGATCTTTCTCAAATTTCTTGAATAATTGGGTGCACAACAGATCTCATTATTCTTTAATTAAACCAGAATCCATATCCTTCTATTTCCAAAAAAAAATATGTGTATCATTCTCTCAATATGATTCATTACCTACAATTTTTATTTAATACTTGTATATTTATACATACAAAATATCATGTGAAAATTTAGTTTCCATTCATATTTGGAAACTTCCTTAATCTTTGATGGACGTGATATCTTGATTTGAAATCCCTTGATTCTTAGTCAAGACTTTACATCCAAATCACCCAAAGAATTAGAAATTCCTTCTTTAAAATACTCTATAAAATCTTCTTCTTTAAACTCATTCAAAATACTCACACGCATGACAACACGTGTCTTTTCCATGTGGACCTCTAGATTGTGATATAGAACTTATTTCAGCTCCCTTCATCTTCATAGGATATTTCATCATTGGATAATTTTTTCATTGAATAATTATCATGTGTACAGGATAAATCCCCCATAGAATATTTCTTAGTTGCATGAGATAAATCCCCCATAGGATATTACTCACATAAGATAAATTTATCTTACGACCCTTGATTATCTTATGGGCTAGTCTACGTAAAATAATTATCTTACGGACTCATTCGTGTAAGTGAATTACCTTACGAGATCTCAATTATCTTATGAGTCGGTTCATGTGAGATAAATGAATTTAAAAAGTAATTCAATTATCTTATGGGCTAGTATACATGGATTTATTACACATACAACTCCAATTGTTCATGAATTTCTTGATCGGACATATAAATAACTCCTAATTAACCATGAGTCTCCTCAAATTATATCAATATCTTTTCAATAAACTCATGAACACTTCCAACATGGCGTAGACAGTTTATCTACTTCCATCAACACATCTCATTGATTTATTTTAAGAATAACACATCAGTCATCACATTTGTGTTACTTTGTTTCAAACAACTCATCATCTCTTCCAAGTAATTCTTCAAGTTGGAAACCTCAAACTCCTATAACTTATTTCTTCCAACTCAACACATATTAACATAAAAATGTCTCTTTGATAATAAATACAATCAAATACCCTTTGGGAAACAACAAAAATTCCTATGATTAGTAATTTTCTAACCCCCTTAAAGAATTCATTAATGAAGTCAAAATTGTATGTATCCATTTTCTCATATCTCTTCCCTTTATCAAATGCTAAAGACAATTTCTGTTTCTGAATGTGCATCATGTACTTATAGACATCCTCATTCATTCCTTTTATTTCTTATGATCTCTTAAGGAAAACATGTTGTCTTGGTTTGTATGTTGTAAAGGTATGGAAGAGAATTTTAAACAATGAATCAATGATATAAAAATATTATAAGTAATGAATATGTAGAAGATGTGATAAGATACCTAATTTGATGATTTCTTTTTTCACGTTGTCATCGTGAGATTGTTTTCATATATTTCTAAAAATATGTCTCACATGGTAACAATGGTATGCATTGGGGGTATCCAGCCACCATCCTCAGTATTCACTATTTCTTTAATAGCACAATGAAAATATGAAATAAGACATATTTATTTCCTATTGGTGACATGAACACACAAAAAATATAGAAACCAACTCCACAAGTTGAGATTCTTCTTCTTTACTATTGCATATTCTAGTGGCAAAGGACATTTATTTCCAACCTGAGTGGTGGAAACCAAGAGAACTCCATTATACTTTCCATATAAGAAAGTTTAGTCCACTTAAATATATTGTTTATAGTGAGGGAAAGTTGAAATGAATGGAAGGAAGACTCATAATATTCGATGAAATTGGAACTTGTCTACAACAACATGATTGTTCACCACATGATCTATTGATTCTCAGTAATCTTCAATCAATCATGAATTTTACTCTTAACTTCGTTCACCGTATCACATCCAACAAGATTTATTAATATTGCAGGACCACCAATATATGATATTTCATGATCGCCTTCTACTATTTCACCTCCATGATATACAAACGCACACAAGAGTTTGACTATTTATATGAAACTGTTAATTAAAATTAAATCACATGCTAAATTTATACATCTAAATTTCTTCAAATAAAACTATAACTAATTAAATTTACATATACATAGTAATGACATAAAATAATTTCCCTAGTATAACAATAATTAAATATTATTTTTTTGATTGTGTTTCTTATATAAATATACTTTATTTGGTTCATTGGAAAAGAAAATAAATTATTGTTCCATCGATATAGATTTATAAAATCAAATTAACATACAATTAAATATTATTATTTCAATTATATTTCCTATATATATACTTTATTTAACTCATTAAGAAATGGAATAAATTGTTTAGAATATATACATTTGAAAATTTATAGATATTAAACTATAAATTTTAATTTATTATTTTCTAACTACACAACCAGACATTATTTAATTTAATAATTATGTATAGTTTTTTTATATATTAAATATTATCTATTTGTTAAAATTTATTAATTATTCACACACAAAAATCATTACAAATTTATTACATGATAGATGGTGATGCACCACAGGATGGAGATAATAATTTTCTTATTATAACTATAGTTAAATATTATTATTTTGATTACATTTTATTTATATTTACTTTATATAAATCATTAAAAATGAGCATAAATTATTTAACATAAATACATTTGAAAAATATAAATATTAAACTAAAATTCTTAATTTATTATTTTATAACTATACAATCCATAATTATTTAATTGAATAATTATGTATAAATTTTTATATATGTTAAATATTACCTATTTTATAAACCTTATTAATTATTCATACAATAATATTATTACACATTTATTATAAAATAAAATTATTACACAACTAAAAAACTACCACAAAAAAATTATTATAAAAAATTATAACAAAAAATTATAACAAAACAAAATTATTTTAAAGATTAATTGATAATAATAAAATATTTTGGAAATGAAATCAAATTTATCACTTGGAGAAATCTGAATTGATGGTGGAAATGGAAGGCATTGCAGTGTAGGGCGGTGATCGGCAATGGTTCTCGTCATCACCATAATAATAAAATTAAACACATGATAGTTAATTTATTATCAAATATCAAATTTTATTATTTGCAATAAAAATTTTATTACATTGAATTAACTTAATTATGAAACATTTAATTGAGCTATATAAAATTATTTAATTATTAACTTCTATTTAATTTAACAATTATGTATAAATTTTAATATATTTTAAATATTATATAATAGAAAAAAATCAAAAAATTAAAATTACCATAATTTTAAAAAAATGATATCAAAATTATTACACGTTTAAAAAATTATAACTCATTAATATTTCAAAAAAAATCAAAAAAATCAAAAAATATATATATTACACCATTATTCATGCAATAAAACCAACACAAAAAAAATTAAAAATAGACAAAAATAAAACAGCCACGATGAAAATGATTACACAATACTAAAAACAATTCAAAATATTATAAAACTACGAAAAAAAATTTAAAAAACCTTGATATTTATAACAAATCAAACTTAACAAATATAACCCATAAAAAATTGTATAAAAAACAATTCAAAAAATTATTTCACAATTTCAATATAATCAAATCACCACAACAAATTTAAACAAAAACCCTGATAACTACAAAAAACCTAAATTTGAAAATTTAATCCATAACACGAAATTTATAAAAACTTGTATCAAAATTATAATAAATATTAATTGAAAATATTACAATAAATTGAAAAAAAATGCTATATGTGGGTCATGGAATGTCACTAAAGAGGTCGATACAGTGGCGAAACCTTATTGAAAATGATGTCGCTGCTCATAGAAGATTGTGGAATAGGGAGCCTCACGTAATAGAGACCCTCGTGGTAGATCATGGAAGAAGGGGGCTTTGTAAAAGGTTGTGGAAATAGACCTTGTGGAACCTTGTGGGAGACGGAAGAGGGACTCGTGGTACATCGTGAAAGAGGGGGCGACCCACAATAAAGGGAGGGTGCTCATGTAATATGGTGAAATCAGGAGGCTACTCGTGTAAGATCATGAAATCGGAAGGCATCGGGGAGAAGATATGTGGGATACATGAGAGGATAATTTTTATATGAGTGTAAAGGAAGGTGTTGTCTCATAAATTACTTTCCAGTCATATTTCTAAAAACCGACTTCTTCAAATTTATTTTGAGAAATATGATTTATGAGTGTCTTTCTTGAAAAATCAATAAAGAATGTGATATCAAATACAACACTCATATTTAAAAGATTCCCACTAATTTTTCTTTAATGAGTTTTAAATTTTTAATTTTTTTTAAATGGGATAGGGTTTTGGGTATTTTTAAAAATGGGTCTGGAGAGAAGCATGAACGGGGTTCACACTTCTCAGCTATGACCAAAGAGGCATGAAACCCATTCACGCCTCTTTATATATGTGTGTGTGTGTGTCTATGTTATTAATAAATTATTTATGTAATTAATAATAAAATATTTATTATTAATATTAATTTCTTTGAATATTATTTATAAATATTTGTTTTTTTTGTTGATGTAAAATATTAACATTTTTTATTAATGAATATATTTTATTAATAATAAATTGTATTATTTATTATTAATTAATATTATATTTTTATGTTATTAATTAATTAATAATATAAAAACTAATATTTATAATATTTTAATTATAAATCCTTGTTATGTTTTTTGGTGATATAATTATTAGTAATATATTAATATGTAAAATATTTATTAATTTTCAATTGTATTATATATTATTAATTAATAATATATTATTATGTTATTAATATAATTAATAAAATTATAACTAATATTTATTATATAATAATGTAAATAAAATAATTTGAATTTATAAAAATATTTTTTAGTTAATAATTGTATTATTCTTATAAGATTTTAATTATAAATCTTTGTTAGATTTTTTGTTGATATAATTATTAATAATTTTTTAATATATAAAATATTTATTAATTATCAATTGTATTATTTATTATTAATTAATAATATGTTAATCTGTTATTAATATAATTAATAGCATTATAGGTAATATTTATTGTATAATAATGTAAATAAAATAATTTGTATTTAGAAAAATATTTACTAGTTAATAATTATATTAGTCTTAATATAATATGTTTTATTTTTAATTAATTACTTATATAAGAAATAAAATAATACTTATTATTAATATTAATAATATTTATAGAATTAATATTAATAATATTATTAATATTTAATCATTAATTTAAGATGATTGTTTATTATACATAATATGAATATGAATATTAATTATTAATATAAATAACAAATAGTAATTATTATTATTTAAAATGTAGTTATTTATTTTAATGTTTATTAATCGTTCAATTTTTTTTATGTATTTCTAATTATATCAATTTGTGCCTCTAGTGGTGGTTGTGGCTCATATGCAATAGGAGCTGGAAGAGCATCTCACTGATCATGATGAACACCCTCCTCATGTTCCACATCTACATCCATATCAGGTCACCACCCTCTGGAACATCTATACCAGGCTTTTCACCCTCAGCATCACCTGACACATTAAAGAAAATATCATGATAAATCTTGTCCATATGAGGAAGTAGCTATGTCACAACTCTATAAAAATAAGTCTGGTTAAATACACCTCCCTCTACCGGATCAGAGATGCGATGGAGAAGAATATGAGTGGTACGAGCATCCTATGAAAACAAATTATGCAGTTAAGTATTGTTAATAAAAACAGTTCAATGGTGAAAGGAAGAATTATTACCAAGTCATGATAGCTTTCTCTGTATCGCGTAATAAATCTCACTGAAGACATGCAGTACCAAGACGTATGATCTAGATGATCTGATAAATTCATATGTACTATGTCGACCCCTTATAATTAGGACTCATGTCATTTGTCTCACATATTAATATATCCTACTTGATATCTCCTCCATTCAAAGTTTCACTTCCCAGGAATCTTCATGTAATGAAGTGAAGGTAACTAATTGGGTGGTGTAGGAATGGGATGATAGAAGTTGAACTTCCTCATAACTCTATCAATTTGATGTCACTCAACATATGAAAATGAATCATTGAAACGACACATGATCTGAAAGTAAGAATCACCTTATAGTATGTTGGGAGAATTTGGATGATATCTTCAGTATATGACATCCATGAAATCTGAAAATTAAAAAAATCAATCAATAAATGAAGACATTTACCATACAAAATAATAATTTAACTATATAATTAATAACCACGTATGTTATCTAGTTGAAGACTATCCAACATAAGTCTGTAAGTGTGGACATCGTGTCTGATTGTATATGAATATCGATATGCTTGACTCCACCTGTAAAAAAGATTTTTATACTTATATTTCATAATAGAAAATTATGCGTTTGATTTTGACATTACAAGGAATAACATACCATCATCCCCGCAGAGTCTCTACTAAAATATCGGAAGATAATAGAATGTTTGTATGTGGGGATAAGCGAGGGATGTGCTCTCATGTCCACATTTGTATCAGAATAACACATCCTGTGATCTACACCTTATGAATGTGACATGCACTGCATAGCTCCCTATATGAATATGGAAGACATGAAAACCCCCAACTATACCACCCTGTCTGGTCCAAGTCCTCTAATAACTGTAAATACATCAGATGCATAAATGTAGTCGAATGATCAATGTAGACTGTACCACCGATAAAACTCAAAATATATTCACATGAAAATTCCAAAATCGTGATCATGTCGACATCATCAACTAGATTAGTGATGTTCTTGTCTATCCATGTCATGTGTAAACTACTACCAACAATGAACATGCCATCATCGTAGACCACAATGCCTGATACTCTATGAACTAGCTCAAACTGATATGCACACACTCATCCCATCACATCCACACCGTCGATGGGGAGGTCCAACATAATGGACACATCCTCGAGTGTAATAGTCATTTCCTCCTTTGTAAAATGGAATATATGTGTCTTTGGCATCCATCTCTCTTCAACCACAACAATGTACTGATGATCGAAAAATGTAAATTCACACATCGCTATGCCGTATAACCTAGCATGATGAAGATGAGGGGTGATGGAAATAAGTGGTGCAACATGATGGAAATGATGAGACCTATGTACACTCAAAGTAGTAAACAATCATCCCTCTAAAAACAGCCTCAAAACATGCCTATCTTAGAATGTGATCAATGGAGGACCCACCATCTCTATAGTTGATATCATCATTGGTTTTTTTATAGTTAATTCAATAAAATTTGTAAACTATCACTATTGGAAATTTTAACTTTACCAACAGTTTAAAACCGTTGCTATAAACTATACCAACGATTTTCCAAACTGTTGAGTCTTGAGTTGTAGGGATAGACATATCCCAATGGTTCTATGAGAATCATTGGGATATGTCTGAAAAAATCAGTATATACCAACGGTTTCAATAAATTGTTGGTATATATGTTTGCCAACAGTTTTAAAACGTGAGTAATAGCATGAAGCATCTCTATACCAACGGTTTTGTAAACTGTTTTTATAGACTTTTACCAACGGTTTGTGGCAAACCGTTGGTAAAGCTCAAGTAAAATTATCTATGCCAACGGTTTACAAACCATTGGAATATACTTATACCAATGGTTTTATGTAAACCGTTGGTATAAGTTCTGGTTTTACACATATACCAATGGTTGTGAACCATTAGCATATCTTTTTTATACCTGCAGCGACAAGCCGGCTTGCTGGCCTCCCCTATGTAGTTGCATCAATTCCACCAGCAGGCCCCCTGTGGAGCTGCATCAATTCCACCAGTAGGCCTGCAAAATTCATAGAAAACAGAATATCTACATAATACATACACATACAACAAGTAACACAATACACCATTAACAAGTATACCTGCATAATACATACATAATTTTGTATGAATTCATACAGAATTCATCCAACGTATAATTCAAACATAAATATGAATACCTCCATTTCTGTATTTAATTACCCTCTACACATATACCGAATTAACACATAATTCATAAGGTAATTACAATAAGTATACACATACAACAAGTATACCCATACACCATTAACACATAATTCATAAGTTAATTAAATACATAAATAATTCAATTAAGAATTCAGGGGGTTGGGTGTTGTTCAGGGGTTTGGGGTGGTTGTCCAAGGGGGTAGGGGTGTCTAGAGGGGTGGGGTGCCTGGGGGATGGGGGTGTCTGGGGGTGGGGGGCTATCCAAGGGGGGTTGTCTATGGGGGTGTTCTGGGGGGGCTTTCCATGGGGGTGTCCAGGGGGTGGGGTGGTGTCCAGGGGGGTGGGGGCAGTCCAGGGGTTGGGGGCTGTCCACGGGGGGTGGGGTGGTGTCCACGAGGGTGGGGTATGTCCAAGGGGTGGGGGCTGTCTAGGGGGGTGGGGCTGTCCACGGGGGTGGCGGGGCTGTCCAGGGGTTCGGGGTGTCCAGGGGGTGGGCAGGTCTGTCCATGTGGGTGGGGGCTGTCCAGGGGGGGTAGGGGTGTCCACGGGGGTGGGCGGGGCTGTCCAGGGGGTTATGGGGTGTCCAAGGGGGTGGGAGGGTTATCCACAGGGGGTAGGGGTGTCCAGGGGGTGGGAGGGGCTATCCACGGGGGTGGGTGGGGCTGTCTACGGGGGTGGGGGCTATCTAGGGGGTGGGCGAGGCTGTCCAAGGGGTTGGGTGGGGCTATCCACAAGGGTGGGTGGGGCTGTCCAGGGGGGGTATGGGGGTCCAGGGGGTGGGAGGGGCTGTCCAGGGGAGGTATGGGGGGTGTATAGGGGGTGGGGAGGCTGTCTATAGGAGGAGGGGTTGTCCAGGGGGTGGGCGTGCTGCCCATGGGGGTGGCGGGGCTGTCCAGGGGGTACGGGGTGTCCAGGGTGTGTGTGGGGGGGGGGTTGTCCATGGTGGTGGGGTGGGGGGGATGTCCATGGGGGTTTCTAGGGGTGGGGGTTTTCCAGGGTGGTTGGGGGCTGTTAAGGGTGGGGGGTTGTCCATGAGGGTGTTCAGGGGGGTGGGGGTGTCCAGGGGGGTGTACAGAGGGTGGAGTGGTGTCCAGGGGGGTGGGGGGCTTTCCAAGGGGTGGGGTGTCTAGGGGGTGGGGGTGTCTAGGGGGGTGGGGGTGTCCAGGGGGTGGGTGGGCTGTCCAAAGGGGTGGCCGGGTGGTCCAATGGGGTAGGGGTGTCCAAGGGGGTGGGCGGACTATCCACGGGAGTGAAGAATTGTTTCAAGAGTTATCAAAAGTAAAATTTAAAAAAATAAGAGTTACATGTTTTGAATAAATTGGTGAAAGGTTCTTAACATGTTACACAAACATGCATAACACCATTTTTCTATAATAATCGCATGCATTGTTGTATTTATGATAGAGATACATAACTGTAAGTGTATATCAAACTTGCTTTTATCCACACTAAAGGATTTTTTCTTGTGGATTGTGTCGTATTGGATTATTTCCAAACCATAACATGGATGTAACTATTCTTGTTGAGTAGTGAACCATTTAAATAATTTAGTTCATGTGGAAGTATGATTTTTTTTAGAAAAGTGATAATTCTTTAACATGAGGCAAAGCTTGTTTCAATTGAAAGGATAATTAAAAGAAAAACATATCATTGATTTTTCCCATCCCCCTCTCAGTGTGTAAGATCTTGACCTTATCATGGGTTGTCCGGGGGTTGGGCGGGCTGTCCACGGGGGTGGACAGGCTATCCAAGGGGTAGGGGGTGTCTAGGGGGGTGGGCGGGCTGTCCAGGGGGGTAGGGGTGTCCAAGGGGGTGGGAGAGCTATCCAGGGGGGTGGGCGGGCTAGCCATGGGGGGTAGGGGTGTCCAGGGGGTGAGCAGGCTGTCCACGGGGGTGGGGGCTATCCACGGGGGGAGGGGTATCTGGGGGGTGGGCGGGTTGTCCATGGGGTTGGTCGGGCTGTCTAAGGGGGTAACGGGTGTTCAGGGGGTGGTCGGGCTATCCACGGGGGTGGGTGGGGTTGTCTAGGGGGGTACGGGGTGTCCAGGGGTAGGGGGCTATCCATAGGGGGAAGGGGTGTCCAGGGGGGTGGGCGGGCTTTCCATGGGGGTGGTCGGGCTATCCAGGGGGTAGGGGTGTCCAGGGGGTGGGAGGACTTTCCACGGGGGTGGGCAGGGCTATCTAGGGGGTACGGGGTGTCCAGGGGGTGGGGGTCGTCCATAGGGGGAGGGGTCGTCCAGGGGGTGGGTGGGTTGTCCACAGGGGTGGCAGGACTGTCCAGGGGGGTACGGGGTGTCCAAGAGGTGGGGGCTATCTAGGGGAGGGGTGAATCAATCACAACAAATCATCCAGTAAAGTTTTATTATTTGATAAAAAATAAAGATAATGTGACCTACCTAATCACACATATATTCTGGCACAAAAAACCAATAAACATCAAAGGTCAGTAATATCAGTCAAAAATGTAATAGATAAATCTATCCCTCATCACCATCACTATCATCACCATCATTATCACCCTCACCCTCGGCCTCATTGTCATCCTCATCATCGTCCTCATCCTCCTCCTTTCCCTCGTACTCAGCCTTAGCCTCCTCATCGCCCTCCTCCTCCGCCTCAGCCTCCTCTTCTCCCTCCTCCTCCTCCGCCTCGGCCTCCTCCTCTCCATCGTCTCAAACACCACTAGAACTACCACCTGGTGCACCATATATAGAACTCATCAATGATATATATTCATCACAAGTAGTGTTGGCCTCTGGTGGAAGTGTTGGACATAAAACTTCCATCAGTTTCATAAATGTAGTGTTTGCCTTAGTAGGCTGTTCTGCCATCTCTGTGGCCCTTTTTCAGCCTGTTCTTCATGTGCCTTAACCTTTTTCAACTCGGTGACACTACAACTCGTACTTTAGGAGGTCCAATACCTCATCAGAACTATACTCTTCCCAGGTCGGCAGCATACTCTACCAGGGTTCTCATATCCCAACACTTGATGTAAGTGTTTGTTTGGCCCAAAATTGTCAGGTTCCTAGGAATCAAGGGACTCTAAATCAGCCTGTTATGAATATAAATAGATTATTAAGTTACAAAATAGAGATTAAAATTTTAAATCTACAAAGTAAATCTTACAATCTGATGTTGAGTCAGTTCATTAACCGCACTTCCATCTTTCTTCTTTCTTCTTGAGCAAAATAGTTTTGCTTGAGGCACACATCCTTCTATATTTAATTTATGCCTCTACAATGAATTTGAAAGTAGGAAACCATAATTAAAAACAGGATACCAAAAAAACATTAATTTCATAACTAAAATTATATAACAACTTTAGCAATCGAATAAATTATGGAGGAAGCAATATAAAGTGAAAGTCGTAAAGAAATATTGTAAATTGTCATACCTACTACCTCTCATGATCTGGAATCATAGTACGTCCCAATGTGTGGACGTATTTCTTAGCATCGATGTTTTTTTATTTCTTCCATATGAATCCTAAATAAATTCAATAATTAGTATTAACAAAAAACATGAAAATATTCATTTAAATACCTCTAATTTGATTAATACCGTAAATTGGATAGTCGTCCAATAAGTAATCATATGTCGCTATTGTTCTAACGGACAATCATCCACGACAAGGACCGCATCTAACTATTTGGTATGCAAAGTCTACCTCCTTCTCAAAGATAAAGAAGAATGATTTCTATTTATCATCACTTTATGATCCCTGTAGATAAAAATAGGAATAGTTTAACACATATATATATAAGATATAAATATACAATTTACTTATAAGATGTAGTCATCGAAAAAGTCACAGTTGAAAAAAATTGTGTGATGTGTCATCTCCCGCTCTTCAAGGCTTAATGTCATCAATGTATATGATTCAAGAATTCCTCTTGTTTGAAGAAGTGATGGAAAACTGGTTTCAATTTTCTCATACTGTTCTTCTTCGTTTCTCATTGGTCTGTTCTTTCTTGTAGTAAGATCATACAAATACATAGATCAGAAATCCATACATTCTTGAGCCAAATAACCGTTCATGATAGAACCTTCGGGATGATTCCTATTACGGACATAAGACTTTAATGTGTACATATTTCTTTCAGTTGGATACATCCAATGAAAAGAAATAGGTCCTCCAAGAAGTATTTCAGTTGGAATATGCACAGTCAGATACAACATGCATGTGAAAAATGATGGAGGAAATATTTTCTCTAACTCACAAAAAATTAATGGGGCATCTGCCAACATTTTTACAAGAAAGAATTGGAAAACTTCTTAGCAAAAAGATCTCTAAACAAATGGAACAACTGAATAACATACACCCTTACATTATTGGAAAAAAGATGATGAATTGCTATTGGAATCAACTCATGTATAAGGATGTGATAATCATGAGTCTTAAAATATTTTAACTTCAACTCTCTTCTGTTAACCCATTTGGATATGTTGTTTGAATAGCCATCAGAAACTTTAATAGTCTCTAGTACTTCTAGAAATTTCTTTTTTTCTGTAGGTGTCATCACATAAGAAGCACATGGAAGTTGCCATTTATTTTCACTGATACGTACAGGATGAAATTCTGGTCTGATGCCCCAACCCACCAAGTCATGCTGAGACCGTAAATCATCTTTTGTCTTTCCTTTAACATTTAGAAGAATTAAAAGCAATATTTCACATATATTTTTTTCAATGTGAATTACATCTAAGCAATGACGTAACAAATTGGTTGACTAATAAGGCAAATCAAAGAAGATACTTCTATTCTTTCAATTGTAACAAGTTTCAGTGGAAACATTATTTCTCTTTCTAGATTTAATTTAACCCTTCCCATATGAAAAACTGAAATCTTTCAATTCATTAAGAACATCAGTTCCAGACATACGCTGAGGTGGATCATCGGTCTCCATGGTATTGTCAAATATTCGATGATTATTTCTATATGGATGGTCCATTGGAAATAATTGTCGATGTCCCATAAAACTTAAACTATAACAATTTTTCAGTCTTCTAGATCATGTATTATTCATAAAAATAGGACATGATAGTTTTCTCTTCGTTCTCCATCCATACATCATTACATTAGCATGAAAATCATTGATTGTCCACATAAGCGCAGCACGCATCTGAAATATGTCTTCCGAACATGCATCGTATGTGCGCACACCCACATCCCAAATAAGTTTCAACACTTTTATTAAAGGTTACATGTATACGTCTATATCATTGTCGGGATCAGAAGGTCCAGATATGAGTATACTCATGAAAGTAAAAGGTTTTTTTATACACAATCATGGGGAAAGATTGTAAATGTGTATAAAAATCGGCCATGTGTTGTGTGACGTAAGAATTTTACCAAATGGATTAAAACCGTCACATGAAAGACCCAACCTCACATTATGCACATCAGCTACAAAATCAGGATATCGAGCATCAAATCTCTTCCATGCAAATTCATCTGTAGGGTGAACCAAATCATCATTAGTTTTCTTTCTCTCGATATCATGTCATCGCATTTTTATTGATATTTCATTAGACATAAAAATATTTTGGAGTCTGTGGATAAATTTAAAGTGCCACATTACTTTTTGTGGCACACGAGATGGTGTTCTATCAGCTTTTGGCTTCTAGTGGGATGTGCCACATTTTATACAATCATTCCGTTTAGCATTTTCCTCCCAGAATAAACTACAATATTTCGGGCAAGCATGAATTTTGTTTCTTGAAAATCCAAGTTCCTAAACTAACTTCCATGCCATATAGTGGTTTGAGGGAATATCTATATCATCTGGAAGTAATTCCTTCAAGAAGGTAAGAATGTAATCGATGGAAGTATTAGAAATACCATACATAGTTTTCCCATGAAACAATTGAATTAAAAATTCCAGCTTTTTCATTTTACCGCATTGTCGATATACTGGAGTCGTGGCAGCATCATTCAATTTTTTCACCTAGAAAACATCATCATTTTCATTAGACGCATCATGTGTGCTCATATAAAAATCTTCTTGGGTCATAATCCTTTCTTTTTCATGATGATGAATAAACAGAAACTGGTCATATAACAAATTCTCTAATCCAGTCCTCTCATTTGGATCATTAGAAATTTTAGATGTCATTTTCTCCCCATTGTGATACCACACATAGTAGTTTTCTTGAAAACCATATTTTTTTATGTGGTAGCTGACTTCTTAACGGCTCAACCAAGGTCTTCCAACACACTTGTAACAGGGGCAGTGTATGTGACCACTATATGAAGCAGTGTGAAATGAAAAATCTAAAAATCTCTCCAAATTGTTTTTAAAATCATTTGAGATCTGATCAGTTTCATACATCCAACTTCTATCCATTCGGTAAAAAAAATTATAATTCATTCGTCAAAAGCAATTCAATAAGATTGAAGTTTCATCGAAAATATATTTAAGTAAATGAGAATTGTTCACTTTATATGAAACCATAATTGACACACTACTCTATATGAGAATAATAATATAAAATACAACAAAATACTATATTTATAAAAAAAAATCTTTGAATAACTATACATGAGTGTATAAGATCATGTACACTTGTGGAGGAGAATTATTCAGGAGTTGAATAAATTTTAGATCAAAGAAATTTTATATTTTAGTAGATAATTTGAGTGATCACATACATTTCCCAAGGGGGTGGGGGTGTCCAGGGGGTGCGGGGTATCCAGGGGGTGGCGGGGTTGTTTAGGGGGGTCAAAGGTGTCCAGGGGTTGGGTGTCTGTCTAGGGGGTTGGGGTGTCCAGGTGGGCGGGCTTTCCACAGGGGTGGGGGGCTATCCAGGGGGGTACAGGGTGTCTAGGGGGTGGGCGGGTTGTCCATGGAGGTGGCGAGACTGTCCAGGGGGGTCGAGGGTGTCCAGGGGTGGGAGATTTCTAGGGTGGGGGGGCTGTCCAGGGGGGTACGAGGTGTTTAGGGGGTGAGCAGGGTGTCCAGGGGGTGGGTGGGGCTGTCCAGGGGGTACGGGGGTGTCTAGGGGGTGGGCGGGATGTCCATGGGGGTGGCGAGGCTGTCTAGGGGGGTATGGGGTGTCCAAGGGGTGGGTGGGTTGTCTAGGGGGTCGTCGAGCTATCCATGAGGGTGGTCGGGCTGTCCATGGGGGTGGTGGGGCTGTCCAGTGGGTTCGGGGGTGTCAAGGGGGTGGGGGTGATTTCCAAAGGTGGGGGTGTCTGGGGGGATGGGGGTGTCCGGGGGTGGTGGGTGGGTGTCCAGGGGGTGGGCGGGCTGTCCACAAGGGTGGGGGGCTATCCAGGGGTGTGGGTGGGCTGTCCACGGGGGTGTTGGGGCTGTCCACAGGGGTCGGGGGTATCCAGGGGGTGGGGGATTTCTAGGGGTGGGGGTTATCCAGGGGGTACGGGGTGTCCAGGGGGTGAGTGTGGTGTCTAGGGTGTGGGAAGGGCTGTCCAGAGGGGTACAGGGTGTCCAGGGGGTGGGTGGGCTGTCCATGGGGGTAGCAGGGCTATCTAGGGGGTCGAGGGTGTCCAGGGGGTGAGTGTGGTGTCTAGGGGGTGGGAAGGGCTGTCCAGAGGGGTACGGGGTGTCCAGGGGGGTGGGTGGGCTGTCCATGGGGGTAGCAGGGCTATCTAGGGGGTCGAGGGTGTCCAGGGGTGGGGGGATTTCCAGGGGTGGGGGCTTTCCAGGGGGTACGAGGTGTCCCGGGGGTGAGTGGGGTGTCTAGGGGGTGGGCGGGGCTGCACAGGGGGTACAGGGTGTCCAGGGGGTGGGTGGGCTGTCCATGGGGGTGGCGGGGCTGTCCAGGGGGGTACAGGGTGTCAAGGGGGGTGGGCGGGCTGTCCAGGGGGTGGGCGGGCTGTCCACGGGGGGTGGTTGGGCTGTCCACGGGGGTGGCGGGGTTTTCTAGTGGGGCCGAGGTGCTAGGGGGGCTTTCCGGGGGTGGGGGTATATGGGGGGTGGGGGTGTCCGAGGGGTGGTGGGAGGGTGTCCAGGGGGGTGGGTGGGATGTCCACGGGGGTGGGGGCTATCCAGGGGAGTACGGGCTGTCCAGGGGGTGGGCGGGCTGTCTACAGGGGTGGTAGGGCTGTCAAGGGGGGTCAGGGGTGTCCAGGGGGTGGGGGGCTTTCCAGGGGTGGGGGTTGTCTAGGGGTTACGAGGTGTCAAGGGGGTGGGTGGGCTGTTCAGGGGGTGGCGGGGGTGGAGGGGCTGTCCAGGGGGTACGGGGTGTCCAGTGGGTGGGTGGGCTATCCACGGGGGGGTGGTCGGGCTGTCCATATGGGTGGTGGGGCTGTCCAGTGGGGTAGGGGGTGTCTAGGGGGTGGGGGTGTCCAGGGGGTGGGGGTGTCCGGGGGGTGGTGGGCGGGTGTCCAGGGGGGTGGGCGGGCTGTCCACAGGGGTGGTGGGGCTGTTCAGGGAGATCGAGGGTGTCTAGGGGGTGGGGGATTTCTAGGGTGTGGGGGCTACCAGGGGGTACGAGGTGTCCATGGGGGTGGGCGGGCTGTCTAGGGGGTGGCGGGGTTGTCCAGAGGGGAACAGGGTGTCTAGTGGGTGGGTGGGTTGTCCACGAGGGTGGGGGGGCTGTCCAGGGGGTACGGGGTGTCCAGGGGGGTGGGCGGTCTGTCTACGGGGGTGGCGGGGCTGTCTAGGGGGGGTCAGGGGGGTCCAGAGGTGGCGGGGCTATCCAGGGGGTACGGGGTGGGTGGGTGGGCTGTCCACGGGGGTGACGGGGCTGACCAGGGGGGTGGACGGGTTGTCCATGGGGGGTGGGCGGGTTGTCCATGGGGGTGGCATGGCTATCCACGGGGGTGGCAGGGCTATCCAGGGGTGGGGTGTCCGGGGGGTGGGGGGGAGGTTGTCCAAGGGGGTGGGGGGTTGTCCAAGGTGTGGGGGTGTCCACCCCCAAACTAGGGTCATAAAATCCAATCTTTATCCAATTGTAGCATGATTTCAAGCCTATTATAGATGACTGAGAAGAATGTTTGTGTAAACCATGAATATCATCCATATAAATCACAACACACCACCAAATATCATATGTGGATCATATTTTATGAGCCATGTTTCGATGGGACACTACTCATAGGATTATGAGCCTTGTTATATCATTAGGTGATATGGAGTTGTACGAATGTTAATTTTATATGAGATCAATTTGGATAGTGGATAAGAACCTGAGTGATATTTCTTTGCACAGATCACTTCTTCTTAGAAGGGTAAGAGTGAGTGTTGGTATGGAACTTCAAGAAAAGTCTTAACGTGTGAAAGTAACTATACATTGGTTATATTTTATTCCTATTTTTTCGTAGAGTATCGGAGTGGACAACCCACCCCCCTCCCTGGACAGCCCACACACACCCCTGCATCCCCCCTACCCCCCTACACCCCCCCCACCCGGATAGCCCCCCATCCTACCTGGACCCCCCACCCACCACCACCACCACCACCACACCTGGAAAGACCCCCCCTCCCTATACAACCAAATCCCCCCCTCCCCACCTGGACAGCCCACCCCCACCCCCCTTAGACAGCCCACCCCCTTGACATCCCACACCCCCTCCCCCACCTGGATAGCCTACACACCACCACCCCTGGACAACCCACCCCCTCCCTGGACAGCCCACACCCCCTCCCCTGTATCCCCCCCCAAACAACCCCCCTAGATAGCCCACCCCCCCACCTGGACAGCCCCCCACCCCCACTGGACAGCCACCCCCCTCCTTGGACAGCCCATACCCCCCCCCCCCCCCATCCACCTGGATAGCCCCCCCTAGGATAGCCCACCCCCTCCCTGGACATCCCACACCCCCTCCCCTACAGCCCCCCCCCCCCCACCTGGACAGCCCCCCCCCCCACCCATCTGGACAGCCCACCCCCACCCCCACCTGGACATCCTCCCCCCTCCCCCACACACCTAAACAGCCACCACCCCACCTGGACAACCCCCCCCCCCACTTGGACAGCCCCACCCCCCACCTAGACACCCCACTGGACAACTCACTCCCCTCCTTGGGGCAACCCATACCCCCTCCCTCACACCCCTATATCCCCCCCTACCCCTCCTATATCCCCCTACCCCCTGGACAACCCACCCCTCACCTGGAAAACCCCCCTACCCCTCCTACATCCCCCCTTATGGTATTTTTATTTAAAATCATTTTATTCATTAAGAAAGCCAAACTATCATGCATTAGCCATTTCATTCCAAACAACCCATTCAATTTCTCAAAACATGACAAATTCAATTTATCAAAACATGAAAAATTCAATTTATCAAAACATGAAAAATTAAATTTATAAGGCTCTATGGGTCACTTAGAAAATGTCATTGGGAAAAGGGGAAATCAACTACATTGTTAATTCCAATTTAAAAATTGGGTCATCCACTTAGGAGGTGAGGTGGTGTCTAGGAGGTGTGGTGGTGTCCAGCGGGGATGTCTAGGGGGGTTGTCCAAGGGGGTGGAGGGTGTACAGGGGGTGGGGGTGTCTAGGGGTGGTGGGGGTGTCTAGGGGTGGTGGAGGTGGGGGGGGGTTGTCCAAGGGGGTGGGGGTTGTCCATGGGGGTGGGGGGCTATCCATGGGGGGTTAGGGGTGTCCAGGGAGGGTGGGGTGGGGGTGTCTAGTGGGTGGGGGTGTCCAGGGGGGTGGGGGGTAGGGGGATATCCAAAGGGTGGGGGTGTTCAGGGGGTGGGGGAGGGGGTTGTCCAAAGGGTGGGGGTGTCCAAGGGGGTAGGGGGTGTCTAGGGGGGGTTTATCCATGGGAGGTGAGGGTTGTCCAGGGAGGGTGGGGGTGGGGGTGTCCAGGGGGGTGGGGGGAGTTGTTCAATGGGTGGGGGTGTCCAGGGGGTGGGGGTGTAGGGGTGGGGTGTTGTCCAATGGGGGGGTGTTCAGGGGGTAGGGGGGTTGTCCAGGGGGATGGGAGGTGTCAAGGGGGGTGGGGTGGGGGTGTTCACAATTCCAATCCACCATCCAACCAACGCCAAAATCCAAATCCAATTTTCAACTAAAATAAAGTTCAAAAAACTTAAAACAAACCCTTTACCCCTCTACACTAAACAAACCCTTTACTATGTTTGAAGTGTAGAAAAAAAACATAAAACAAACCAAAGGGTTCGGTACTCCAAAGACAACAATAACTATATTTTAGCCGAAATCAAAACAGCAAACAGAAAAAAAGAGAGGAATAACACTAAAACTAAGGTAACACTTACTAATTTCAAGTGTAGAAATAAAAATTTGTTTGATTGAAGAAGGATATATGGATGGAAGGAGTTTCGTGTTCAAGAAGACTTCGGGAGGAGCTCTGAATTAGGTCTGTAATCGGGCCGAGTGGGAGCTGGGGTGTTGTGTATTTAGGGAAAAAATTTACTAACGGTTTTTAAAAACCGTTGGGAAATCCTCTCTTTGCCAATGATTTAGTAAAACCATTGGTATATTTTAGAGGAACTAAATCTTTCCCAACAGTTTTTTCAAACAGTTGGGAAAGCTTAACTATATTAACACATTTTCCAACGGTTTGAGAAAATCGTTGGCAAATGTGGCTTTT
This sequence comes from Viscum album, assembly GCA_963277665.1. Classification (NCBI taxonomy): domain Eukaryota; kingdom Viridiplantae; phylum Streptophyta; class Magnoliopsida; order Santalales; family Viscaceae; genus Viscum; species Viscum album. The sequence continues at coordinate 914,593,823 of OY728129.1, read as the reverse complement.
TTATAGTATACCAACAGTTTCTTCAAACCGTTGGTATATATCCATTTGGAAAACCACCATTTCCAGTAGTGTATTTTTTAAAAAATTACAATAAGCAATATGAGGTAGAAAATTAGCATGCATAATTAAGTATTATGATAAAAAATAAGGTAAACAAATAGATCTAATGTTGTTGGATTAGTATATCAATTATTTATTTTAATTATTTATAATAATGTTTAATTTATGTCTAAATATTTCTATGTATATCATCCGTGATGAAAATCCTACATAGAACATGTGGTTGTATGATACATTCAATCGACCGTGTGATTTGAAGAAAAAATTTGAAGACAAATCATTTAGAGGTTTAACCTATTTTTATTCATTTCTATTTTGTATTTATTTTTTTAATAGTTGAAGTATCACAAAATTATTTTTGATTGAATCTAAAAATGAAACAAACTAGAGATGAAATAGTCCATAAATGAAGCAAGACATAAATAAAAGGATCCATTAATGAAGAGTCTGCATACAAAAAAAAGTATATATTCATGATAAAATATAAAGACTCAATCAAGGGTGATGGGAAGTGGAGATCTGTCTAGACACTTAGGGACATCTCTTATGAGTACTCCCTTCTACGTGAAAAATGGTGCATTGTGGTTCCCCTCCCTGTTATCGAGGTTAGTCTATTTCATTTTTGATACAAGTAGACTTTGGTTATACCTAAGGGTGCAACATGGTAATATCAGGAAGAAATGTAACAAGACATTAATGAAAAAAATCATTAATGAAAAATATATAATATGAAACTTAGAAATATGAGGGATGATAGTTGGATGATCATCTGGTAAGGTAATACAATGGAAGTCACCAACATGAATCCAAGGTGCACTATAATAGTTAACCAAAGTTCTCATGTGATACATTGGGTCAACATAGGGCTCCCGTGACATGTTAATCAATGCATAAGTTGTAACAACATGTGTTTAGGGATATCTCAATGTATAGAAGTTATCGTAATCATAGTACTTGTTTTCCAATATGAGCACCAGAACTCAACCACTATTTTCTATGCACGAGTCGTGACACTCTCTTACCTGAAATCGGCTCTGTAACCGGTCAAAGGTTAGAACACACAATGATAATGCATCATGTAATATATAGTCAATGAAACTTTGGAAATGTTGACCAAAACGCATTCCATTTTGCATCCTTTGATAGGACCATTGGGATCGTTCAACAAAGTACTTCACACATCTGTAAAATGTATCTTATACTAACCTTGTGATCAGCATTTTTCACACACCCTTGAAGACCCCATTTATGCACTCTACTATATTAGTGGTCATATGATCATATCTCCTGCCACCATTATATGCTAATAACTATTTATCTTTTGAAATATGCATCATATAATCATATACATCTTGATTACCCCTTAAAATTTCTTCAATATATTAGTCGAAACTTTCTTGAAGGGGATCATATGCTGAAACTATAAGAGAATAATGTATTTAAATGGATATTAATTTTTTTCCAAAAAAATAAGTTCAAAAAAACACACCCAACTTGATGATCACTTTATTTATTAACTCATCTCTGAAATGCTTATGCACATTATCGACAATATGTCTAATGCAATATTGATGATAAGAATTTAGTTCTCTCCATAAAACCTCATCACTATTAATGACCACTATAATCGCTAGATGGTGATTAGATATCAAATACACTCCCTGGTTTTATGTGTTGTGAATGTGTATACATGCCAAAAACCAACTTTAAGATTCAAAATTCTCCTTTTGAATAATGGAAAATGCAAGTGGTAAAGGAGCATGACTACCATTCCGTGTGGTGTAAATAAGTAAAACACTTGTATACTTTCCATAAAGAAAAATTTCTTTGACTTGAATGAATTGTTTTCAATACGGGAAAGCAGCAATACATGGCCTGAATGCCCAAAACAACCTATGGAACTTCACATTTGATTAATCAACTCATAGATCTGGGGAGACATACTCAACAGTGTCCAAACGATAAATAATCTGATTATTGAGTGACAACAATCCCATATGCTACGACAATATTACATATGATTCATCTCAATCACCATAAACTTTCATAATTGACTTTTTTTTGCATTTTAAGATTTTTCATAGGATATCTTATATTTAAAAAATTGTTGTATTCATTCTTGAACAAGGGACATAGGAATGTCCTGATATGTTTGTATCATCTCTATAATAACAGTTGATATAAACTTTACATCAAGTGAAGAGTGATCCTGTGATAATCTTGGATGTACACAAGTGTGGTGGGCCTTCTAATTTGATTATATTCCAACATGTAAAAAATTTATCATATATTGACCTCATTCATAATTTACATTATGACTCGTATTTTTCACATTGAATGAGATATTTTTCCTTCTTCGACTCATCAGCCACGAATGAAAAATGTCACTCCATGTGGTGTTGTTTTATCACATTTTTTCAGGGTAACTTTACTTTCCAACTCCTACCCAACATAGATGGTGTTATTAGTCAATGTATATTTATTCCATATAATTATATAGAATTAAATAGTTAGTGTAATGACATCTCAATCAAAATATTGTGCATGAAATATTCCTCCGACTAAGGAAGTCAATAGTGTAGGATGATTACCACCAACTAGTAGTTTCCCATCTATCAAACAAACCTCAAAAGGTTCATTACCCGCATCACCCTCACCCACATTATCTCTTGATGTCTCACCAGATACTTCCTTATCAGATAAACTATCATTCAGTAAATCAAGAGTACACACAGGGATATCCCCTACATTCCTTTCAAATGTTTATCATATTCTTCATAATTTGTTTCTATTTCTGGAGTCATATGAGCAGTCAATGAATGAGAGTGTTGTGAAGGACCAACTTCTACAGATCTCACATAACATGGTTCTGTAGTAGTAGGTTGCACCTCAGCAATATCATAAATAATCAAAAATAATTCCATTAGACCATTACTATAATGTTGTTTGAACAACAATGATGTGTCCATATAATCCTCATCATCAACCAAAGGATACTCTATATGTCACAGACATTTAGGATATTGAAGATGTTGATATGTAATTGAATCAATTGATTGATCATACCTTAATTTTCACCAACTATGAATCATCTTACAAACTTCATCCAATATCACACAATCGTGAATATTTTTCACTCTTACAGGTGGAAAACTATAGCTAAAACCCTATTTAGTATAAATTATGCAATGTCCTGAACCTAGTTACCCAGAGTCAGTACATTATTACATAACCTTGTCATGATCACAAGAGATCAAGTCTCAAAATATCGATTAGTTTAGTATCCTTGGATGTACTAGATACATACATAAGTTTTACATTACATTATGAAATGGAAAAACAACACTATTGTGTCCCCTTTGAACACACTCATATCCCTTATCCTATTCCTACAGGTTAATCATAATATACTTCTTCACATCCTGGGAAAAATAAAACATAGAAAGGGGTGAACTCAGATGCTCAGTAAGGATAACAATATAGTGGAAACTATCATAAATAAGTATAAACATTTAAGGGAATGTATAAGAATAAAACACAAGACTTTTAAACATAAAATTCAGCATAATATGGCAAAGATAAATAAAATAATGTCATTTAATTATTCACATGGATATTCTACTAGTCGAATAATCACATGTAATATCAATAGCCAATTTCATAATGATGAAATGCATAATGTCGGACATCATAACCACATAGTCAAGGCTTCATTCCAAGACTACAAATAAGATTTTGTCAAGGCCTTGTGCCAAGATACGAGTTTGTCTCATGAGACCTACCGATGCATTGAGAAGCTATAGTGGGCTCTACCCATCACTTACTAAGTCTGATGCATTCCTCATATGAAAAGATTGAAGCATAACATAAACATTCATATTAAAACTAGCATACAAAATGTTAATACTTTAACCATAAATCATGAATGGTATAAAAATAACACATCCACAGTCAAACATATCACAAAACCTTCAATACAATATAAAAGATTGTATTATAATAAATTAACTTTAAACAAGTGTAAAATCCATCAAAGGATGGTGACATAGATGAAATCCAAACTATTTGAGACAAATATCTCTTTCTATTTTGAAATCATTTAAAAGTCACATAATTATAAAAGAAAACCTTTATTTTGAAAATATTCTTATAAGCTTGTAAGGGAAGCTTAGAAGATGTTATAATGGTGGAAAATAGTTGTACTCATTGTATAAGTTAAAAAAACATTCTTTCCTTAATTTTGTCGAAAAGGTTGTAAAGGACCATGTTTGGAAAATGATGGAAAGATTCCTTTATAAAAATTTTATAAAAAGTAAAAAAAAGGTATAAATGAATTTAAACCATAGTATAGGAAATAGTAAAAATGTTTTTAAATACATTTGTAAGAAACACGGATGTGGATGATAAAGAGGTCCCAGTAGATACTCACGTATAAACAACCTCGGATAATGAAGAGATTGTAGAATTAACCCTTACCTTGAACTTGTCCTTAGTCAAGGGTAATTTAACCTCCTGTATAATAGTTAAACCATTGTTATTAAATTATACCAGAACCACATACATAAATATGATATCATATATGATCTTCTAATATTTCTTTGTTAATGATATTTCAGTAGTATCATTGTTTCGGGTGTTAACTGATTCATTGTCTTTTATATGTCCTGTTATGTAAGTCATGTTTGTTATGGATAGGATGTATTTGATTCATATACATAATTATATTAAGTTCTTAAACATTATTTTTAATCATAAAATGAAAATAATTCTTTAATGGTTATGATGGAGAATGAATCTCATCGCGTTCGTGGAGACGGTAATCCGTACATACGCACAAGCGATAATATCATTCTATTGATGGTGAAATCGTATGTAATTGGATGGTATATCATATATATAGAATCATTAACATGTTATATTTATTATTTTCATCAATTATACTCATTATTATACCCATACAAATAATGAAGTGTTGAATAACAAACTACACCACGACGTGGAGACGGGTAAGTCGTACGTACGCACGTATGGTGACTTTTTCATTCATAGGATGGATAGAATAATGGATATGGTTATAGCATATTTATAATAACATCATAGTATGTATAAGGTACTGGAGTTATTATTTTGGTATGGAAACAACAAAGAAAGAGGAAGTAGAAGAAGAAAAGAACTTTGAAATAGGTGATGAAATTATTACCTCTTCTTTGGGTGTTTCCTTTTGATTTGATCAAAAGGGCTCCTTAGGTTGGATTCTGATCAGAGTAAGACATCTAGGTTGAATTGAGGGTATTTGATAGGATATTTGAGCAGGTTTTGGCTAAGCCAAATGGATTTGGAGGTGTGTTATTAAGATAAGGTGGAGTACCCTTTTATAAGAGAGGTGAGGGTCGCCTTAGGAAATGCTTGAAATATTAATTTATTATACAATCATATTCGGTTTATAATGGATCCAAAAGGATTTATTTCAATTATAAGGTGGTTTTGGGTCGAAAACCTCTCAACCAATAAGTTTTAGATAGGTTTAGGTCACCATATTAACCTTATATTTTAGATTTAACTCTTAGTTAAATAGTTTAACTTTTACCATGTATTATTGTATTATTATAATAAATGGTTAATAAACTTACTATAAAAATCAAAGAGAACCCCAAGTGGTTCATTATTGAAATATCTAACCTTATCTAAGTCCTTTTTCTGAACCGTATATTTTTAGAAATATTATATCAATTAATAATATAGTATTTTTTTAAAACTCATTTATGTCAACTTTGACACTATTTAGTATTTGGTTTTTGTGAAATTCAAAAAAACTTGATTACTTCAAAAAAAATTAAATCAATAATAACATTTTATATTAACCTATAGAATTAGTGGAATGCATCAAAAGTCTTGATTTATATTTATTTGGATATTTATAATATCAATTATTTTAATCTTTCATTAATAAGGTAATTACTGCATCATCATTGTGTCATAAATAAATTTAATTATTTAATATCTAAAAGTTATAAATAAAATACCATTATGTATTAAATCTATTTATATTTATAATGAATATTTATAGTCGAATTTATCTTATGTATAACCCTATATTAAAAATGGTTTAGTTATTAAACTTTGAATTTAACACTTTTAACTCTTCTTTAAATAAAATAATAATAAATGTCCTAATCTGATCCAAGTTGATCAAAGAGGATCATATTTTATTCCTAAGGTTGATTTTGGTCGAAAAACACTTATCCAATAGAATTAGGACATGTGTTAGGTTAATTATAATATCATTTTTACCTTTAATTACCCTATTTACTTTTAACTGTGGTAAATAAAATTCAAAAGTTACTATTTACCAAAAATTATTTTCATCCTATTGAACCACATTTTAATTATTGATTTCAACCGTGTCTTTCATATTTTTAAAATTCAATTCACAAAATCGTTAAAATTACGTTTTATGCAAATTTGCAAATGTGCCTAGAAGGTGGGTAAAAGACGTTAAAATGTTCAATAAAATTTTATACATCTAATTTTATTATAAAATGACTCCAATGAATTATATTGAAATTATATAGGTATTATGTATCTATTTTGACCTAAAATAAATTTAAATAAAATAAATAAATATTTAAATAAAAAGTAGGTTTTAAACAACAACGCAATGTTCTTCACTATTCATCAAAAATTGAATGTTTTCAGAAAAATACCAAAAATTCGCCCTAAGATAATTTTGATATTCTGAATCAAAAAATGAAGTCCATTTTGAAAAATAAAATTTTAAAAAGTGGTTATTACTATTCATAACGGCTAGTTTGATTAGTCGTGGTGTGCTAGAACTCGAAGTTGCGTACAACGCAAGCTATTGCATTATTCAAAGAGAAACGTATCGTGGAAGCTTGGGGTGTTACAAATTAACCCCTATTGTAATATATTTGCGCAGACATGATTACCTAGAAAAAAATAATTATTAAAATATTATATAGTACATCATGATTTTTTTAATTTTAAATTGGTTATATTAAATAATTAACTTGATCTTGAGACTTTTTCTATGGATTAGTTTATCATTATTTAATAAACCAACCAAAACCTAGGGGGATCCTAGAGCCTCTATTATCTCAGATTTTAGCAACCATTAGTCTCCTCTCAAACATTGTGTAAAAATTCAGGTTCAAACAACAATACTTCTTGTAGAACACCCTTTTATTACAATGTTACTCACATGAAAAATGGGAGGGTCTGGGGGTTTGAGATACAAAACATGTTTTATGCGGACGTGTAGGTCCTTACATACTTAGAGAAAGGGATTACACACATGTCATCAATGAGGAAAATAAAATTCAATTATTGAAAATTATATAACTGGAAAAAAAACACGACATGCAATTTCAATCATACATTGGTCGGTCATCTCAAGAACATCTAGTTATTACAGATTAAATAATTGGATACAAAAAAAATACAACATGAAATTTCAATCATATATTAGATGGTCATCTCAAGATGATTCAACATACTAGATTACTAACATGTTTGTTTGAGATATTTATTATGTTCTAAATCTTGTAACTTTACTTATAGCTATATTTAATAAAAAAATAATATATATATATAAAAACATTTATTTATATTCAAAATTTCACGAAGATTTTTCACTGTTATAGGTGAAAAACTATAACTAAAACATTGATCGATATAAATAACCTCATTGTTGTAGTATATTGACAATGATATGATTACAAAATAAAATTTAATAAAACGTTGTATATATTTATACCACATCATAAAATGTTTAACATATTTTAATAACTTATGAATAAATAACTTTGACGTGATCTTGAGACTTTTTCTATAGATTAGTTTATCATTATTTGATAAACCAACCAAAACCTATGAGTGAACTACTCGAGTCTCTATTATCACATAGTTTAGCAACCATCAGTTTCTTTTCAAACAACAATGCCACTTGTCGAACACCTTTTGTCAAACACCTTTTTATTAAAAATTTACTCAAATGCAAATGAGGGGGTTAAAGAGTTTGAAATATATAATATTTTTTAGTCAGATGATATCATTAATTTATTCATAACTTTTTATTTACTCCCTTTACTGATTTTCTATGAAAAGTGCATAATTGGTGTGAAATATTCATCTTTTAATATTAAATATAATTTTTGAGCAATATTTGAATTAATCTAGATTCAAGTCAATTTAATATTTTAATCATAACTCTCATAATAATGATCTAAATTGTGTGATTATTGTTTTTGTAGGGATCCTTATTCAATTTCAAACATATCATTAGAAGAAAAGTTTGGCCAATTTTGCCATTTGAATGGTCATATGGTCCACATAAGAAGACCCAAAGAATCTGAGAAAAAAACTGAACCATCCATAATGTTTGAATTTATGGGATCAATTCAAAAACCCAAATTTTATGAGACTCCAACATATGTTCTTGATTATCCAAAGGAATCGTGGATAAAAATTTAAAGTCCCAACTCCAACAAAAGGGGGCCCAAATGATGCTTTGAAGTTCAGCCCACCATTCTGTCTGAAAATTAAAATCAGCACACATTTATTCACTTTTCTCCTGATATAGACATCCATTCGAGATGATATTTTTTAGTGTGAAAGATAAGATATAAGTGACCGACTTTGTAGAGGAAATGGTTCGTATTTGAGGGAATCTTCCTATTCAAAAACTCATTCACATTTAGGTCTTTGAAAAAATCTGGATTGAAATGGACAGATTAAAATTGTTTAATTAAACCACCATAACTTTGGCTTCTTAAGTCCAATAGCCGCCAAATTTTGAGGTTAGACTGTAAAAATTCATATATACAATTTTGAAGAAGACAATTTATCTAGATTCTTCTTTCTGAAGTATCAAATTGGTGATCCAGGTGGAGGGAAAGATTTGGAAAGCAAACAGTCCACCTCTTTGGGCTATAAATACATTCCCCTCTTCTCCTTGTAAAGAGTTGCATTTCAGAGCAAAGGAAGATAGTTTGACACAAACAAGTCTCTGCCAAAGGCTTGGAAGGATCTTCTATACTCAAGTTTCTACTTGATATACCATTTCTCCATGCTTATTTTGATTTACTTTTGTATTTTTCTTCGTTTGTAATCTCGTAAGTGTTTGTAGTTGTAATTCTATTTTAATGCATGTTTCTTCTTGTTCATCTCTTTTAATCATCCACCATCTGTTCTTAAATATTAATGCTCTTAAAATAGTTTAAATCAAGTTGAAACCTCTTTCCTTCTTTTGATTCATCATTCAATCGAAAGTCTGTTTTTAATTCTCATCATTGTTTGTGTGTGTGTTCGACGCACAACTCTTTTCTTATCTCGTTCTTTTCATTCTATTTATAATTAATCACCATAAACACATATTACCAGATTACTAACCATTTCAATGGATGAGTAAATCTACCATTGAAGTGAGTCATAAATTGTGGATATCAAGTGATTGAGAGCTTTTGCCCGATGAATATTCTTTAGGTTAACATTGTGCATGTTGAAATCAAAATGTCATGGATTAATTACATGTTTTGTTTAACATGTGGATTTTATGGATTATTGGAACTATAAATACACTACCATGAATAAGTTTTGAGTGATTAGAACCCTAAGTTAATTTAAGGCTTGGATTAAGGCCTTAACACTTGGGAATTCCGATCAAAGCCATATTGTGAAGTATATGTTAATTTAATACAATATAAAGCAAATCTTAAGGATATCACAAGCTTAAATCCCTAATTATGAATTCACCACAATCATTATTAAACTGTTAATTCAATCTTCATTAATCAATCATTTCATCTAAGCTCTGCAAACACCCCCCACTCAAAATACAATTTAATCAAAAGCAATTGACTATAAAAAGTATCATCGCTGAGGATTTGATCTGAGTGCCGCTATACACATTAGCAGAGCACTGAACCCTTGAACGGTCGATAAGCGACAATCGGTCGCGCTTCAACAAACACGCCGGTCATTACATACTTAGAGAGAGTGATGACTCGCAAGTCATCAATGAGGAAAATAAAATACAATTATTACAAATTATATAACCACATACACAAAAAAGGCATGCAATTTCAATTTTGCATCGGCCGATCATCTCAAGATCAGTCATCATACAATACTCTTAACATGTTTTTTGAGATACTTATTATGTTCTACATATTACATAATTTTACCTATAACTATATGTAATATATAATAAATATCTACACATGCTTTCCAAAATTTAAACTTTTCAATGTGTGTGTGTATATATATATTTAGGTAGATTCACTTTATTTACTTATATGTATCAAATATTATAATTTAAATTTATTTTACTTTAGATATAATATACAATAATATATACAAATAAATATATTTAAATAATATAACATAAATATATACAAATTTAAATATATTCAACTTTTTTTATTGATATTTTAAAATATAATTGCATATACTTTTATAAACTATATTTTTCTAAATATAAGTATAATTAATTTATACATAAATACTGAAGATATTATTAATAATAAATTTTATTAAATCTAATTAATAAAATTAATATAATTTACAATTACATAATAACCATTAAAACACTGTAAACTTATGTTATTTTCAATTTTATAAAATTACATATGTATATATAAATTTTTTATCATATTTCTACTTTCCAAAATTTAAGTAATTATATTTTATACTTTATTACTTTGAACAATAATTATTTATACTTAATATAATTTAAAATTATTATTTAAAATTATTTTTTATAGTAAACTTTTTTTATATCGTTGAAAAAATAATAATATCATATATATATTTAAATAAATTTAAATATGATACTTAATATAAGTAGTATTTTTTTAATAATATAATTTTTATAAAATATTTAGCTAACTACCTATGTGGATGAAATATTAAAATTTAAATTTATGTTACTTTAAATATAATATATATTATATACATATAAATCTATTCAAATCTAATTACTCACCATTTAAATTACAAATATATACATTTTTTAATCAATAATATTTCCCTAAATAGAAATTATATTTTATACATAAAATTTAAATTATATAAACTCAATATTTAAATTTCCTAATTCGTTCAATTTAAATTAAATCATACAAAAAACAATAACTTCGGAAATTAAATCATACAAAAGATAATATTTTATACATTCATACATTCATGCATTCATACATCATACATATTAAATAAATAAATCATACTAACAAAATAAATAAAAACATTCGCAGTAAAATACAGAGTAGAACATTTGAAAATGGAAGAGGGAGGCGGTCAATTTATAATTTTCGCTCAGTAGGAGGTGTGAATCTAGTTCACGTCTCTTGTAAATTTTTTGAAAGAAGCGTGAAATAGATTCACACTTCCTTGACGGTAGAGAGAGAAGCGTGACGTCCGTTCACGATTATCAGTGAAATGAAGAATCGTGAAAGGGGTTCACGCTTCCCCAGATCCATTTCTAAAAATATCCACAACCTTATCCCTTTTTTTCTAATTTTTTTTAAATGCTTAAAAAAAACTATTCCCACCTGGAACAAGTTACCCCATATATGATATACTTAAGAATTAGTTTATTTATTTTTATTATATTAATAAATTTGCCCGCCCTCTGATGTCACAATCCGGGACAGATGAAGACGATAACTTTCAGATGAGCGATGGCGGCGGGGGCGGCTCTTGTCTTTTGTTTCCTGCCCCCGCGAGTGAGTGGAGATGGCGGAGCAGGCCGGGGTCGCTGTATTGGCGGCGGCGTTAGCTCTCTTCGTCAGCGTCTGCGGCATCCCTTCTGCGGAGGACATCGCCCTGGAATTCGGTAGCGATTCCACGGGCTTATGTGCGGAGCTCATTCGGCCTTCCGGTTATCCCTGTTCAGAACACATTGTAGCCTCTCCCATCCTCTTCCTTTAGAATCATCGTCACGTTTCTTTTGTTCCGTGTAATGCCTCTTAGGTTATATCTGTCCAATTTGCCCACATTTCATGACAGTTTCGATTCTCTTTGCTCATTTGTGATAATTGTAAATATGCCCACTAATTATGAGAATTTCAGGTGTCTGTTAATTTGAGATTGATAGATGGAATGGTATTGGGCGAGGGTTTTTCATTTTAGTTAATCATTACCGTTCTTAATTTTCTCTTGGTTGTATTCTAGGTCCATACAGAGGATGGGTACCGATTGGGTCTTCAACGCGTAGTGTCTCGTGCTGGACAGTTGCAATTAAAACCCGGCCCTCCCGTTTTGCTTCAGCACGGTCTTTTTATGGTAATCTTCCTCACGCTACTTAAAAATGTATTCACATGAATGCATAATATAAACTGTTTTTCCATCATGCTGGTGATTTCTCCCTATGAATTAACCTCTTTGATGTCCCTTAAGAATCATTTAAAATGGTCATCCACATGAGCTGTCGAAACAGATTTGGATTTTAGGCTCAACTATCAATGTAGAGATTTTTTGCAATCCTCTGTCCAGTATTCTCTACCCTACACATTTAGGATTGGGCTTAACTGGTTTGATTCTTCAAAGTATCATTGTTTATGATTAGAAATTTCATTAAACCTTGGACGTGTTAACATTGTTTCCAATGAACATCCCCCCTCCCAAGAGAATTGTGTTGAGCATGTTTAAATTTGTTTCCATCACTTTTGTATATTTGCTTCGTTGCTTTAAATATTTGTTGCTCCTGCATGTTTTTTTTTCCGTTTCTTTTCTGTTCTTTGGTTTCATGGATGTTTACAATGAAATAGAATTTCCATCATATTTCATGTCCAAAATGATGATATTACACGGGTTGGATTCTCCGGGAGCTATTACTGTTGGGGTCTTTCACTCACGTGTCCGCCTAAATGTATAGATGTAGATATGGATATATATTGAACATTCTCGCATGCCAACACTTTAATATATCCAATCTAATTTTTTTTCATGCCCTAATATGCTCAATAAACCATTCCCTGCTTTAGTAATTGTATTTTTATGATTCTGTCAGATTTTAGTCAATTTTCTTCATAGTTCCTGCTCAACTGGAACCTTAAAATCTTGTTGCAGCAGCCATTTAAAATCTTGACTACCCTGAATTTGAATCTCTTTCAAGAGGAACCAAACACATGGCCGACAGTTAATTTAAAAATAAGAAACATGCGATAACCATGCATACATACTTTTTTTCTAAATTATATAATTATGTTTATATTTTTCCTTATATTTAACTTCCTGGATGTAGTCCAGTTCATAGCCTCTAATTGTTACTAAGTTTAATATTTATCTTCTTAAATGGAACTCCGGCAGTCCTCTTCGAAATGCTATTTACATCTTTTCATTCTCATGACATCCTCATTTCTAAAGAAAAAGTTGAGTTTCCATTCACATTTGATCACTATTAAATCCGACCACTGACTTCGATTTGAATGGTTTCCAAATTAACTTTTAAACAGGCAGGTGATGCATGGTTTTTAAATTCTGCAGAACAGTCATTGGGGTTCATTCTAGCAGACCATGGCTTTGATGTCTGGGTTAGTAATGTGCGAGGGACACGTTGGAGCCATGGGCATATCTCCTTATCTCCAAGCGATAAGGTATCCTTCTATTTGACTCGGGATTTGTTCTTCGACTTATGTGATCATACCAATTCCATCTTTCAATTACAGGAATTCTGGAACTGGTCTTGGCAAGAAATGGCTCTATACGACCTTGCAGCGGGTATTCGCTATGTACATACTAAAACAAGCTCCAAAGTTTTCTTGGTTGGGCATTCACAGGGCACTATCATGTCTTTGGCTGCGTTTACCCAACCTCACATAGTGGATATGGTTGAAGCTGCTGCTCTTCTTTGTCCAATAACCTACTTGGATCATATCACTGCTCCATTTGTGCTTCGAATGGCTGCCATCCGCCTTGATAAGGTTTGTATCGTGCTTTGTATTTCTTGAACACCACAGTTGATGGATCTAAGGAATTTGATATTCTTTGTATAGATGATTCTTGATATGGGCATCCATCAACTTGATTTAAGAAGGTTCGTTGGTTCACCTTTTTTTTTCTTCAAAATTTCTAGGTTTTTAATCATCCTTCGTATTGATTTTGTGATCTCACGTGCGATGTTTTCAGTGAAGCATGTATTCAACTTGTAGATTCTATCTGCAATCGTCATGATGACTGCAGCAAGTATTTAAGTTCCATTACAGGTACATCCACTTCTTTGCCAAGGCATGTTTACGCATTTTTACAGGGCACACCATCCAGGAATTAGCCATTAGCTGATTCTTTTTAGTTTTGTGGCTGAAACTTGAGAGAGCACCAATGGTTGCATGGAAGATGTAGGGGATGAAAATGTCATCGCAGTGAAAAACCATCCCAAAAACACCAGAGATATAATGGGGATCGGCCGATGCCTACTCCGCCAGAATGATTTTCAATCTATGCTCTCATATTGACAATTACAAAAGTCTCTCACAGAGACCATCTCTCTTAACAGTTTCTGTCACTTATTTTAGTGTTTTTCTTCTTTTTCAAACTGCTCAAGTCATAAGTGCAATAAACATTTTACAGTAAGCGCTGCCAAACGCTGCCTTAGTGCCATATTGTTGAGTTTATAGCGATTCTGGGTAATTATTGCCGTTGTGTTTCGGCATCTCTGCATGCTTAACCTGTTCAACATTATAGAATAGCGATTGATACTTGTAGGGAAGAACTGTTTCTTAAACAACACGCGGGTGGAGTACTATCTTCAGTATGAACCTCACCCGTCATCGTCGAAGAACCTGAATCATCTTTTTCAGAGTACGTTCTTAATGTCAATGCAGTTTCATAAAATCAAATCAGTGGAACTTTCCTTGATTGTGTTTTTGGAGGGTGGCAGTGATTCGGAGTGGTAGTTTCGCCCAATATGACTACGGATTATTGAAGAACCTGAGGCAGTATGGGCGGCTGAGCCCCCCGGAGTTCGATCTGGGGCGGGTGCCGAAGTGGCTGCCGCTGTGGGTGGGGCAGGGCGGGAATGACGAGTTGGCAGACTGGACAGATCTGCAGCGCACACTGACGGAGCTCCCCCCGAGGCCACGCCTGGTGTACCTGCAAGACTATGGCCACGTGGACTTCCTGCTGAGCATCACCGCCAAGGAAGATGCGTATGATGACATGATCGAGTTTTTTAGGTCGCATCGACCGTCCCTTGCGTCTTAGAGCCCCCTGCTGCAACTTTTGTCATGTGTAGTATGCTAGAAACTGTCATGTTGGTATTACTAGGGAGTGTATCTAAATGAACAATAGATGAAATTTTCTTTAAATAAAATTTTGGCAAAATAAATAATTCTAAGTCATGGGAATTACTCGGTGAAGCATCACTACTACAAAAATGATCTTCAGCGATCACCCGACTGTTTTTGATGTTCGCAGTTGCTCCGTTGCTAAAGGGCAATAGCGATTGTCAAAAGCTGTTGCTTAGGCGTTCACAGACTGGCTACGCTGGGGGAGGATTTAGCGACCACTTAGGAAAAAAACATATTAGCGACCATTTTTTTTAAAAACCCACATTATATTAACCCTTTAATGACTGCCAATGACGGCCATCATATTTATTTTTAACTATACTCATAATTTGTCATAAATCTTTCTAATGAAAAAAAAAACTCCAACAACCTCTATTCATAAATATAACCAAACAAATCAGCTTATCCCACACCTCACAAGGATGTGGATGTATCAATCTTTTCAGTTTTCATAGTCTCTAAACTCCTCAAACGCTGCATGATTTTAGAACCAAATCCACACAAAACAGGTAAACAAATAAGTTTGTTGATCGCTAACATTCATCTATTCTAGTTATAATGAAAACAACATAAATGGAAGAGTATAACAAAATGTAATAAATGTGAGAGTTGATATTGAGGAGAAGTTTGTGACCTGCACAGACCCATAAAAGGCCCCCCCACCACCTTTTGTAGTTTGGGTCTGATTAGATACAACATTGTTTTTACAAGATCCAAACGGTGCTCCAACCTGCATTCATCAAAATCAGAGAGCATAATGTTTTCTATATGCTAAAAGCAGGTCAAGAATTGATCAAGAAATGCATAGATTTCTAAGTGCAAAGTAGTTTCACAGGAAAAGGAAATTAAATGCCATTTAATACTTATCTATAGTAAATAGTCATAGACTTGGCATGCAGTGACAATAGGACACCCACAAAGCGTCTGGCCATTCATTCTATCAATAGAATAAAAAACACCATCGCTGTCACCCCACAAGTAATAGTTAACCGCATAAGGTTAAAAGCTCATAAGGTTAAAGCTTCATGTAAAAAATCTTGAACTTTCACTTTAATGACAAGACGAAGTCTGTATACATAGAAGCATACACCAAACAAACAACAAAAGGTTCCAAGAAAATAACTTTCATCACCAGTGGTGCAAAAGAATGAATACATGTATAACATCGCATTAAATGAGTAAACAACATCTTCATTTAAATCTAAGTGAAAGAATTCAAATCATTGCCCAACAAAAAGAGTTTAAATTCATAATGGGTCAAATCAGGATGTCATTTCATACACATCATAACCCAATTGTCAGTATGAGACATACATCATATTTGTTTAAAGAAATTCTAGCTAATCTACTCCATAAATAAAAAATTCCATGATTACCGTTGCCAGCAAAAAATAGGTATCATCAACATTGATCTATATCAGATTATAGATGCAGTAATCAAACTATAAGCAATCATCAATTGTCTATAAATCTAGTTTCAAGCGTGCAACTCTCCATTTCATGCGTGCAACTAGATATAAAGCACATATTCATTAGAAAAGTATTTAAAAAATTGTACACGTATTTGATATGTATAACCCATCAAAGAATATGAGAATAAACAAAATCATGAGTTACAGGAAGTGAGAAGTACCATAACTTCATAGTTGTAGTCAAGAAGAATATTAACACCCTTGATGTAACAATTGATAATCTGAGGGTGACCTACAAGTTAAAATATATGTTTAAATTAACATGTTATTGGAATTCAACTTATTGGGAGGTCAGCTCACATATACGCTACTACAAATATGGCTTTTATCAGCGCTAAAAATGACCTTTAACAGCGCTAGAAAAGTGCTATTAATGCCGGTGAAGATAAAGGGGGGGTCCCTTTTATCAGTGCTCTAAAAAGCCCTGATAAAGACCCCTTTTATCAGCGCTCAAAAAAGGGTCATTTATCAGCGCTATTAAAGAAGCGCTGATAAAAGTTAAAAAAATAAAAAATAATTTTTTTTAAAAAAATCCTGCCAATCAGGGGGCTTTTATAGCCGCTTGAGCCCCCCTTCTACAGCGCTTCCCCCCACCCCTCCAACCTTTATCAGCGCTAGCCCCAGATTCACCCATGTGCGCGCGTCCCTGCCTCCACCCGGATTTGATCTCGAGACCTCCCCCTGCGCGCCTAAAGCCTTTGTCACTCCCTTATATTGATTTGTTCTCCTATTAGTGATATATCTATTTATTTATATATATATTTAGTTATATTTATTTGTATAGTAATATATATTTATATTAATATATATATATATAGATATATATATATAGTTATATTAATATAAATATATAGTTATATTAATATATATATATATATTTATAGTGATATTAATATATATATTTATAGTTATATTAATATATATATGTAGTTATATTAATATATATATAGTTAGATTAATATATATGTATATAAATATTCATATATTTGTATTTTAAATAAAATGGATATTAGTTATTATTTTGATAAAGCTAATATATTTTATATGTAAATATATTTTATTATTTATATTTATAATTAAATTTTTAGGTGTGAATATATAAAAAATATGTACATATAGTTATATATTTGATTATAAATAGCAGTGCATTATAAAAAACGATAAAATTCCAAAGACATAATATCAATATGAATGTAATGCCTTGGAATAAATTCAGTCCCCACCAAAAAAAGCCAATAATACCCCCTTAAACGAGGTTGAAAATCCACAAAATGTTAAAAAATCGGGGTACCCCGACTAAAAACTCAGTTTTGGAGGCACTCTGGGCCCTTTTTGGCCTCGAAAAAACTTTGACCAGGGTCCTCCCAGTCACAATGGTGTAGAGCTCGTCGCAGGCTTCGATTTGATATGTGATAGAGCTCAAACGGACACCCGGATCAAAAGTTATGGCTGTTTGAAGTTTGAGTTGCGTTTTCAACATATTTTGGATCTTTTTTTTTTTTTTTTTTTTTTTTTAGTTTTCAAATTGTTGTTAAATGACTATTACTCCATAATAATTAGCAAATTATTAACTAAAAATATATTTTTAATTTTTTATAAGCCATTTTCACTAAATATCTTATATATTAAGTGTAACTATATATTTATACTTATCTAAAATATATTTAAAATCATATTTAAAAAATATATATTATATTTATATCAATATAACTATATCTATATATTTAAATATTAATATATGTTTTTTAATATTTTTTTTGGAAGTAGACCCTTTATCAGCGCTACTAAAAAAAGCGCTGATAAAGGGGTACCCTTTAACAGCGCTAAAAAAGCGCTGTTAAAGGGGGTATCTTTATCATCGCTAAAAAAAACACTGATAAAAGTACCCCTTTTATCAGCGCTTTTTCGTTAGCGTTGATAAAGGCTGGCGCTGGCCTTGCCCAGTTTTGTGGTAGTGATAGAAAAAAAGAGAGAAATACGATTGTTTTTGGATTCTATCAAATCCACGCATGACCTTTCAATGCAACATGTTCAAGACTAGTCTCACCTAAAAATCTTTAAAGAAGAAATATAAGCATAAATTGTATCATTTATATAAAAATTAAATAATCCCATAAAAAATGATTCAAAAAAAAACAGACTTGCAATCTATTATGTGCAATTAAATGGACCAAACACCTTGAAGATGCAATAAGAAGATGTCATATTTTTGGATTCATAACCAACAAGATGTCAAAACCTCTTGAAAATAATCTTTACACAAATAAAAAACCCCTTTTAGAATTAAAGGACCAACCAAACGAACCTCTAAATAATCAAATATGCCTTATTCAACAAAAACAATCATACATATAAATCAGAGATGATGCAGTTACAGAATACAAGTTTTACAAATTAAAAATACATTATAAAATTTGATAAATCAATTTATAACCTTACAAAAAAGATAAAATAATGTAGATTTAATAAATATGGTATTCAAAATTTATATAGAATGGTGGCAGATTTACAAGAGTTTTTGAAACATGCAATAACGTGGGTTCTTGAAATAAGAACCCATGAAAATTTAAGAAGTCATACTGGAAGGAAGAATAATTCTTCAATCACAGAAAAAAAATTGAATCCATTTTTTATCTGATACTTACTTGGTTTGAAGAAACCACGTGTATCGGGAGATTTAGACTATATTATGGGGTTAAAATGAATACGTTATTCTACTGATGAAAATGAAACAACATAAGATTTCAAATATAGGTAGTGTTTATGTAGCCACCAATAAGAGATCTCGTACTAAAAGAAGAGGCGGATCAAAGGGGAGTGATACTAGAAGTGTATATGGTATATATGTCTAGATGATTCGACTTCAGAAAACAAAAATCTAAAGAGATTTGCTGAGGCATTGAATTTTAAAATCCTAAACAATGGAGCTAAAATGGATGGACAATATGTCATGCTTGAAGAACACTCCCAAAAAGTCATGATGTAGATGGCCTTAGAGAAGGAGTTAGAGGGAAAGTGTTCTCCCACTTAGGACTCATCTTGAAGAAATGAGGAAATTAGGTGTGGATGTTATCTCATTCCTGAATGAAATGAATGAAAAAATATGAATGAAACATGGGAAGATCAAGAAACATGAAATAAAACTCATACCATTAAAGGGAAAAGAAAACATGAATATTTCCACTATGATGGACCAATCAAGAACAATAATAATAAAAAATCTAAAATCTGGAAAGGAATGTAATATTCTAGGTAATTCTATAAGGAAGGAGGCCAAGAATAGGGTAGAAATAAATTTATACTATTTTGGAAGGTTCAGACATGCCATGACTATGTGTCAAGATTCCCATGGACTTTATAAAAGAATGATGCCTACAGTCTCAATATCTAAGTCAAAAGGATATCCCATGAGGTGTGATTACATTGGTAAATAATTTATATGTTTTAACCCCATGAAATTTCCAAGATACCATAGCTAAAAGAGATTTAAAAAATTCACATGGAGAACATTTATTCCTATGACATACAGTGAAACAGTTTACCCAAGAAGGACTATTATACTAGAAAATAGGTTCACTATTTTAGAAGAAATTATTGGAAATTATATAAGGGTGCATCAAGCTCCACGATCTAGAAGCTCACAATAGTTTTTTTTGAAGGAACAAAGTCAAATAAATGAAAGCACCAAGTTATACCGGCTATGAGAAAGGTTGAAGAACATTAGAAAAAGAATACATCGAGGATAAAGAAATCCAATATGGCACATTGTCCATTAAATAATAGGTAGGTATAAGTGGTATCATAAGGGTAAGCAATTAGTTCATGAAGGGTAACCTTAAATTTCTATACATGCAATATTTTAGTAGAAAACTTTTCAAAAGAACATCACAAAAATCTATTGATATGGGTCTACTATGCATAAAAAATAACATAAACAAGCAATTAATTTTTTTGAGTGGCAAAAAAAACCTTTAGATGCTATTATATTTAAATTACCATTGAATTTATCTTGGACAACTACTCTAAATACTATACCATTAAAATCCAGACCCCTTAGTTGTATAGGAAGCAACCAAAAAGCATGCTTCTATGTATCTTGATAGCCAATCTAAATTAAATGTCAGTTTCAAAAGTCCCACATTCAGAAAGATTAAATTGCATTGAACACAATATAATGGTAAATAAATTGCATTGAACACAATATATTCCTATACTTTTCAGTGAGATACAACACACCGTGGGATACAGTGTATGCAGTAATATATTTCTATACATTTCAGTGAAATACAACAATATATGGGATAACTAACAAATGAAGAACATGACCATTTATTCCTATATATTTCAGTAGATGGGATAGATAATAAATCAATGAAATATTAAAAAAATGACAATATGATTTATTAGCTATCATATCCAGAAAAATAAATGGGCAGGTCCTCTATTGAAATTAATAAATCTAAACAACACTTAGTATATAAAAAATGACAGTGTATAACTATAGATAGAACATTAAATGGGTAGTGTATAATAGTATACAATATTAAATGATTGTGTATAATAGTAGAAAGTATTAAATGATAGTGTATAATAATAGACATTGAAAAAAATGATAGTGTACAACAATAGACAATGTATAAAAATACAATATTAAATTAAATTGTATAACATTAGGCATTAAAAAGAAGATAGTGTATAACAATAGATTGTATTAAATGATAGTGTATAATAGCAGAAATTCAAAAAAAAAATGGTAGTGTATAACAGTAGATAGCGTATAACAGTAGACAATGTTAAATGGGCATGTTTTGATAGTGTATTAACAACACCTAGTATTAAATTAAACTATATATAATAGTATAGAGAAAATTAAATTGTACTATATATAATAGTAGATGGTTTTTCTAAAATATTAGATCAGATATGTATCCAGTATAGTATATGATGATCATCATATATAACAAATTATAGATCACATAGATGCAATGCTAGTAAACAGTTAATAAAACAAAAAATTACATCTGATATCAATTACAATACATTAATATACTAAAAAATTATATATGATATATAATAGGTCATCTGATATGTAATTGATATCAGTATACATATATTTAATAGTATACATAAATATAATAGCATAATATGTTAGATTAAATATCATCGTATACTAACATATTACATCTGATATGTATCCCTATAGAATCTATAATCTATTAGTATATTATATATCATCTGATATGTATTTATTATGATGATATATTGCATCTCTTTATGATCATCAAATTAAAATTTATAATAAAGAGTTTATGACCAAATAATACATCTGATATGTATCAATCAAACATACATTAAACATATTATCATATACTAACCATTTTGATTTGAATTCATTTGTGACATCTTTTGTCACGACCCGACCCAACGGGGCTCGAGTCGCGACTCCCCAAGCCCGCCTCCAATAGGCCAGGGGCTGGCGACTAGCGCCGAGTAGGCTATCACACACATGGGAGGCATTAGCCTAAGGTACCTGTACACACGCACCCACAACACCTCCATGCAACAGTGCAGAGATATAGAAACTGAAAAGTAAATGCATGCATACAATCTATCCCAAACCAGAGTGCAACAGCAAAAGTACAAGGGCAAAACAGGGCCCACCAAAAGAAAACTACAAAGCGCGTCCAACCTGCTCTGAAGAAGGGGAACGCTGCCACAAACACCCGCCGGAAAGCTCGCTCGGCACAGCTCCGGTAAACACCCCGGGTCAACTCGCTCACAAAGCTCCGCCTGCTCCGGGTCCACCTGGAACTCCGTCAAAAGGCCTGTGGTCTGCACAAGACACAAACATGTGCGGGCAAAGCCCGTGCAGGGGTGAGTATAAACATACTCAGTAGGCACCCCAAAAACCTAAAACCCCAGGGAGCAACTGAAGGCAACAGTCCGCTCAACCCAGCCAGAGGGAACCCAGACGAGAGAGAAACTCCATCTCGTGACCATCCTCGGCTAAACACAACTAGTCAGCTCAGCTCAGCTCAGGTGTATGCCCATACATACACCTTGAACAATCCAGATATACACAGCTCACGCCACAAGCCACAAGAGGTACCGACCTCATCACCAGCAACTGTCCCAACCAGGAGAGTACACCACGAACACTGTCATACCAGATGACACTCATCCGAGAGATACACTCCATCGGGATACTCGCAAACATTTCAGACGCTCACCCGTGAGACCACGCTCATCGGATAGCATCACTGAGGAAACATCACCGGAACACCATAACCACCAAACTCCACGGATAGGGGATCGCCGCTAGGGTCCTCTAGGGGATACCAAGACCCACTCCGGTATACGTAGCTCGCAGATAGGGGATCACTCCCAGGGTCCGCTGGGGGATACCACGACCCGATCTGGCATACGTAGTTCTCACAGATAGGGGATCACACCCAGGATCCGCTGGGGGATGCCACAACCCGATCTATCGCTCGGCAGAAGCTCCACACTCATATAGAGGATCATCGTCCATATAAAGATGGTCACGACGATACCGGAACCCTATCTGGTATAACTCGCGATGTAGGGGATCGAACCAACGATGCCGCAACCCTACCGAAACCACGCGCTGAGTAGGGGATCGCATAACCAACGATACCGCAACCCTACCGACATCAAGCGCTGAGTAGGAGATCGTATAACCAACGATGCCACAACCCTACTGTGCACGAACCACCACGTAGGGGATCATATTTCCGATGATGCCACAAACCCTACGGGATTAACCTGCTAGATAGGGGATCGCTGCCCGTGAAATAGGTGGTCACAGCGATACCAAGAACCCGATCTAGGGTAAAGATGCTAGAGGATCCACTTCGGGCCCACCGGAGGGATACCACAACTCTAACAGTTTAAACATCCCAACGAGAGGATCACAAACCCACACGAAGGTTGTGATGCCACACGAACCCTCGTGGGAACGAACCAAGGGAGAACCCTCAACCACTGCTGGTCCAAACGTCGCTAACCCGAGCGACCCGCCACAACGCCACACTGCGCACCGCCTAGGCCAAAACCGAAGCCACCATCGCGTTCCACGCGGGAAAACTCGCAGGATAGGCTGCTTACTCGCCCGAAACGGAGCACCGGTGAAAAAGGCACTATTCACCGTAGCTAGCTCGTGCGGGGCCCACACAACGATCCCGAAACCCATCGAGCGGACCATACCACGTTGATCCCCTCGGAAAAACAGGCGGAATCGACTACTCGCTCGCCCAAGACGGACACCCGGTGGAAAAGGTACTATTCACCGAAGGCCAGCTCGGGTGGGGCCCACGCCTGGATTCCGAAACTCGCCGAACGGAACGCACCATTGCGATCCTCTCGGAAAAACACACAGGATCGACTATTCATCTGCCAAAATCGGACTCCTGGTGCAAAAGCTGCGTTTCTCCGCAAACGCCAAAACCCGGCCCCGTGGGGCCCGCACCCCGTTCGCAGACCCAACACCCGGAAACCATCTCAAAAAGTCCGTCGTACCATCAGGGTCTCAACGCCACTGACGACACGTCAATCGGACGCTCCGGGTAGAAGTTACAACGGCCCGAAGTCGTAAAATAATAAAATAATATTATTTTATACGACGTTTCTCGCTTCCGGGCCACGATCCCGAACCTATAAACCCTCGAACCCATACCGGAGGGTTCGCCTCGTCGTCAGGGTCACGTCGCCGCAAACGGCACGCGAATCCGACCCCCGAGGTGCAAGATACAGGGGTTTAAAGACCCCCGTATGCGACAAAAGGCCGGACCGGCCCCGACCGGCCGGTCCGGCCGGCCTGGACCGGCCGCCGCCGCCGGCCCGCCCTGGCCGGCGGCGCTCCGCCGCGCTGGGCCGCCGGCAGCCGCGGCTCCGCCGCGGGCCGCCGGAATCCGCCGGCGCCGGCGCCGCCGCGCCGGTGCCGCGCCGGCGGATCTTCCGCGGACCGCCGGGGTCACCCCGGTGGTCCATTTTGCGATCCGGAGGCGCCTACGCGACCCTCGGGACCCGATCTACACTGCTACGGCTTCAATTTGCAGAAAAACGCAGCAAAAACGGGATCGGGGATTAAAACTCAAACCGCCTACCTCGCGGGCGAAACGCCGACGTTCTGCCTCAGATCCGCGCTCCCGAGCTTCCGCTGCGCGCTCCTGGAACGTCCGCCGTCGAATTATGAGCTCGTGGGCGCTCCGTTTGCTCGATTTGGCAGAGTGGCGGCGAAGAACGACGAAGAACGGCGAAGAACGATAAAAGGGGGGGGGGTGCTGATATTTATATCAGCCGCCCGCCGGCGCCAAACCAGCCTCGGACCCGTCGCCCGATGCGAACAAAAGTAAGGTCACCCCTAGGGTAAACGTGCCGTTCTGAACGCAACGGCGGTCTCAGATTTTTCATACGAGACTCCGTTCAAAAGTTATTCGAGCCGACGCTCGCACACCAACTTGCCACTTATTTACGGAAACGCCCCTGGTGGCGTTTCTCACCGCAGGCCCGCGCCCGCAAAGATTACACCCCTCCTAGGGTAAACGGCACGTTCCGGACGCAACCGTGCCCTCAGATTCCCGTTCTGAGCTACCGTTTAGGAGATATCACATCCCCGCCACGTGCATAGTAAAAAAAACTTAACATTTTTATAAAATTAATTCCGGGCACACCGGGCCTCGGAATCGCACGCCGTCTTCGCGCCCAACTCTGGAATTATTCGTAGAAATATTCCACAGTCTGACAGGGCCAAAAACCCGAGTCGCTACATCCTCCCCCCCTTAGAACTTTTCGTCCCCGAAAAGCCCTAAGCACAAGGAAAGCGACTGGACTCTCAACTGGGTCTCACACACCAGCGAACTCACCAACAAACAACCACTCAGGGTCTTACCAACGCCCTGAACAAAACTCGAGCAAGCAACAAAAGGAAAGAGTACCGCTAAACAGTGTCTATCAAACTACTGCAGTAAGTAGAAAAGACACAAGGCGTACCTCTATCCATCTGTGGTGCCTCTGGGTCGACTGCCTCCAGGACATGCAGCTGTCCTCGCCCTCGACCACCAGCTCCCTGAGCTTGGCGTGCACCACCTGGGGGTGGGGGTGGTGGCAACTGGTACTGTCTACCACCGCCTCCCGCTGCACCAGCTCCGACGCCACGTCCGACGCCCTGCGGACCTCCTTGCTCAAGACGCTGCCTCTGCCAAGGCGGTCCATCGACCGACTCCCTCTCAGCAGCACGTCGGGTCGGACAATCTCTAGCAAGATGTCCCCGACCATCGCAAGCGTAACACCGCCTCTCCTGCGGCTGACCAAAACTGGCCTGCGAGCCCTGTGAGCCCTGAGGCTCAGATCCTCCATCCTGGGGTCGCCTCCTGAAACGTCGGCCACGTCCAGACCCCTGAGTCTGTCGTCGGCTACCAGATGCCGATCCGACCGACGAAGTCTCAGCTCTCGCGTGCCCAGCACCAACAGGAGAGATCTGCTCAGCCAGAAAGCTCTCCACCACCAGCGCTCGCTCCAGCACTCCAGCATAGGTGGGCAGGCACAAGGAAACCACACCTGCTCGGATGTCCCTGCGTAATCCCTGCTCGAAGGTCCGAGCCCTAAAGAACGGGTCTCGAACCATATCCAGGGAGTAGCGCGACAGGTCTGTAAACCTCGCTGAGTACTCCGACACAGTCATGCTCTCCTGACGAAGCTGCAGAAGCTCCTGGATCCGCACTGACCTCAGCGTCACCGGAAAGAACTCCTCCCTGAAGAGCCGCTCAAACTCTACCCACGTGAGCGTCTCCTCGTCATGGGACTGCGTCACCAAACTCCACCATCGCCCGACCGAACCATGCAGAAGGCTCGCCGCTAGGACCACCATCTGATCTGGAGGTGTCCTCACTAGGCGGAAAACTCGGGTGACTGCCTCGAGCCAGTCATCAGCTGCCTGGGGGTCTGGGTCACCCCGAAACCTCAGAGGTCGCTGCCTCTGGAACTCGTGCAACGCACTCAGCCTGCGTGCAACCTCGTCCTGCACCGCCGGCACAACCAGCTGCTCGACAGGTGGTGGCTCAACTGGCAGACCACCAGGAGGTGCAACCTCAGAACCTGCACCCTGCTCCACAGCCACTACACGGGGCGGGTCATCAGCACAATCCTGCTGCGGAACCCTCACTGGCTGTCGTCGTGGAGGCATCCTGAAAGACATTCAAGACACACCACAGTCAAAGAGTATATCTGGAGAGCTGACTCAAGAAGGACAAGGAAAAACCAAAAACCCAGTCCTATATGATGCATGTACCATGATGTCCCCGCGACTAGTGTACGAATGTCCCGAGTCGAAAGGCAGGTTTTCAGAGTCCTGGTGTATGGATACGTCGGCCGCCGCACCAACACTGGAGTCCCTGGCCTGGAAGCCGAACTCGAAACACCCTAACACTGCCACTATGCAACCCAAACCAAACTCACAGCTAGACCAGCTACGCTCTGAGATCCCAAAGGTGGAACCTCCTCTGATACCACTCTGTCACGACCCGACCCAACGGGGCTCGAGTCGCGACTCCCCAAGCCCGCCTCCAATAGGCCAGGGGCTGGCGACTAGCGCCGAGTAGGCTATCACACACATGGGAGGCATTAGCCTAAGGTACCTGTACACACGCACCCACAACACCTCCATGCAACAGTGCAGAGATATAGAAACTGAAAAGTAAATGCATGCATACAATCTATCCCAAACCAGAGTGCAACAACAAAAGTACAAGGGCAAAACAGGGCCCACCAAAAGAAAACTACAAAGCGCGTCCAACCTGCTCTGAAGAAGGGGAACGCTGCCACAAACACCCGCCGGAAAGCTCGCTCGGCACAGCTCCGGTAAACACCCCGGGTCAACTCGCTCACAAAGCTCCGCCTGCTCCGGGTCCACCTGGAACTCCGTCAAAAGGCCTGTGGTCTGCACAAGACACAAACATGTGCGGGCAAAGCCCGTGCAGGGGTGAGTATAAACATACTCAGTAGGCACCCCCAAAACCCAAAACCCCAGGGAGCAACTGAAGGCAACAGTCCGCTCAACCCAGCCAGAGGGAACCCAGACGAGAGAGAAACTCCATCTCGTGACCATCCTCGGCTAAACACAACTAGTCAGCTCAGCTCAGCTCAGGTGTATGCCCATACATACACCTTGAACAATCCAGATATACACAGCTCACGCCACAAGCCACAAGAGGTACCGACCTCATCACCAGCAACTGTCCCAACCAGGAGAGTACACCACGAACACTGTCATACCAGATGACACTCATCCGAGAGATACACTCCATCGGGATACTCGCAAACATTTCAGACGCTCACCCGTGAGACCACGCTCATCGGATAGCATCACTGAGGAAACATCACCGGAACACCATAACCACCAAACTCCACGGATAGGGGATCGCCGCTAGGGTCCTCTAGGGGATACTAAGACCCACTCCGGTATACATAGCTCGCAGATAGGGGATCACTCCCAGGGTCCGCTGGGGGATACCACGACCCGATCTGGCATACGTAGTTCTCACAGATAGGGGATCACACCCAGGATCCGCTGGGGGATGCCACAACCCGATCTATCGCTCGGCAGAAGCTCCACACTCAGATAGAGGATCATCGTCCATATAAAGATGGTCACGACGATACCGGAACCCTATCTGGTATAACTCGCGATGTAGGGGATCGAACCAACGATGCCGCAACCCTACCGAAACCACGCGCTGAGTAGGGGATCGCATAACCAACGATACCGCAACCCTACCGACATCAAGCGCTGAGTAGGAGATCGTATAACCAACGATGCCACAAACCTACTGTGCACGAACCACCACGTAGGGGATCATATTTCCGATGATGCCACAAACCCTACGGGATTAACCTGCTAGATAGGGGATCGCTGCCCGTGAAATAGGTGGTCACAGCGATACCAAGAACCCGATCTAGGGTAAAGATGCTAGAGGATCCACTTCGGGCCCACCGGAGGGATACCACAACTCTAACAGTTTAAACATCCCAACGAGAGGATCACAAACCCACACGAAGGTTGTGATGCCACACGAACCCTCGTGGGAACGAACCAAGGGAGAACCCTCAACCACTGCTGGTCCAAACGTCGCTAACCCGAGCGACCCGCCACAACGCCACACTGCGCACCGCCTAGGCCAAAACCGAAGCCACCATCGCGTTCCACGCGGGAAAACTCGCAGGATAGGCTGCTTACTCGCCCGAAACGGAGCACCGGTGAAAAAGGCACTATTCACCGTAGCTAGCTCGCGCGGGGCCCACACAACGATCCCGAAACCCATCGAGCGGACCATACCACGTTGATCCCCTCGGAAAAACAGGCGGAATCGACTACTCGCTCGCCCAAGACGGACACCCGGTGGAAAAGGTACTATTCACCGAAGGCCAGCTCGGGTGGGGCCCACGCCTGGATTCCGAAACTCGCCGAACGGAACGCACCATTGCGATCCTCTCGGAAAAACACACAGGATCGACTATTCATCTGCCAAAATCGGACTCCTGGTGCAAAAGCTGCGTTTCTCCGCAAACGCCAAAACCCGGCCCCGTGGGGCCCGCACCCCGTTCGCAGACCCAACACCCGGAAACCATCTCAAAAAGTCCGTCGTACCATCAGGGTCTCAACGCCACTGACGACACGTCAATCGGACGCTCCGGGTAGAAGTTACAACGGCCCGAAGTCGTAAAATAATAAAATAATATTATTTTATACGACGTTTCTCGCTTCCGGGCCACGATCCCGAACCTATAAACCCTCGAACCCATACCGGAGGGTTCGCCTCGTCGTCAGGGTCACGTCGCCGCAAACGGCACGCGAATCCGACCCCCGAGGTGCAAGATACGGGGGTTTAAAGACCCCCGTATGCGACAAAAGGCCGGACCGGCCCCGACCGGCCGGTCCGGCCGGCCTGGACCGGCCGCCGCCGCCGGCCCGCCCTGGCCGGCGGCGCTCCGCCGCGCGCCACCGCGGCTCCGCCGCGGGCCGCCGCGCTGGGCGGCCGGCCGCCGCGGCTCCGCCGCGCGCCGTCGCGCTGGGCCGCCGGCAGCCGCGGCTCCGCCGCGCGCCGCCGCGCTGGGCCGCCGGCAGCCGCGGCTCCGCCGCGGGCCGCCGCGGGCCGCCGGAATCCGCCGGCGCCGGCGCCGCCACGCCGGTGCCGCGCCGGCGGATCTTCCGCGGACCGCCGGGGTCACCCCGGTGGTCCGTTTTGCGATCCGGAGGCGCCTACGCGACCCTCGGGACCCGATCTACACTGCTACGGCTTCAATTTGCAGAAAAACGCAGCAAAAACGGGATCGGGGATTAAAACTCAAACCGCCTACCTCGCGGGCGAAACGCCGACGTTCTGCCTCAGATCCGCGCTCCCAAGCTTCCGCTGCGCGCTCCTGGAACGTCCGCCGTCGAATTCTGAGCTCGTGGGCGCTCCGTTTGCTCGATTTGGCAGAGTGGCGGCGAAGAACGACGAAGAACGGCGAAGAACGATAAAAGGGGGGGGGGGCGCTGATATTTATATCAGCCGCCCGCCGGCGCCAAACCAGCCTCGGACCCGTCGCCCGATGCGAACAAAAGTAAGGTCACTCCTAGGGTAAACGCGCCGTTCTGAACGCAACGGCGGTCTCAGATTTTTCATCCGAGACTCCGTTCAAAAGTTATTCGAGCCGACGCTCGCACACCAACTTGCCACTTATTTACGGAAACGCCCCTGGTGGCGTTTCTCACCGCAGGCCCGCGCCCGCAAAGATTACACCCCTCCTAGGGTAAACGGCACGTTCCGGACGCAACCGTGCCCTCAAATTCCCGTTCTGAGCTACCGTTTAGGAGATATCACATCCCCGCCACGTGCATAGTAAAAAAAAACTTAACATTTTTATAAAATTAATTCCGGGCACACCGGGCCTCGGAATCGCACGCCGTCTTCGCGCCCAGCTCTGGAATTATTCGTAGAAATATTCCACAGTCTGACAGGGCCAAAAACCCGAGTCGCTACATCTTTTTCATGGTGTGTCATGATTTTTTCACAAACATCTCAATAATAAATGTCAAGGGAATATTGGGCCACAAAAAAATTTAGTGCATATTATACGTGTTTTATTAAAAAAAGACAAACTAAAATAGGAATTTACTACTCACTAAGAAATAAGTCAATGAAAAAGGGAATTTATATTGAGAAAATTATGGTCTGAATAGCAAAATAGGAATGATAAGTATGAATTCCTTGAAAAAAGTCAAACCTTCGAGAGAGTAGAGTAGTTATGAAAAATATATTGGTATATTTTTGATAAAACACATTTTTATTGAATATTATATTGATAATAAATGATAAAATTTTCTCACATTGTGATAAATATGTTTATTTATAAAATATTTGGGATTAGATCATTCATTTGAAAATTTGATGGAAATTTCAGTTTTAGCCTTTATAGTGCACTGTAGTATTTCGAAGATAAATATTTTAATATTTATTATTTGAACTTGAAATTTTGTAACTATGTTCCTAACTTAATGGGATACAACTTTTGTTCAGGACATTTAAGCAAAATAGTACATTTGGTTGGACTAAATAGACCATGAAGTCAAAGGTGGGCTGGGCCCTCCAGATTGGACATTGGTTCTGTATTTGGGTCATAACTTCTTTATCCAAGCTTTGATTTTTCCCAAATTTTGAAAGGATATCTCCAACCCAATTGTGTACAAATAATTATTTTGTAAGAACAGATGGTTCACGCATTTTTGAGGTTAAATGGGTGGTGTAAGTTGACTTAAAATATTTGGCCGAGATTACCCATTCACACTTGAAACCTCTTTAAACCTAGCCTCCCCTCCACTCTATAAATTAGCGTTTTTATCATTTAGAGGAGTTTTTAGATGAATTAGGAGATTGGTAGTAGAGGAGAAGTGATTCTAAACCATTTAAATCCACAATTGGAGGAGGGAAGCTACCAAGCTAGGATCTCCTCCAAAATGCTCTTCTTTTCCTCTTCTTTGTTGTAATGTTGTTGTGCTTTCAATAAACTTTTAGTTTCTATTCCACTTATTCTGTTATTTTCAATTTTATTCTTCTATTAATATTCCTATTTGGTCTGTAATTCAATAGTAGAAACAATATTGGATTATACCCTTTCAAAACCTTTTCACTTGCATAACGTTTCTACGATGACTACACCACCCATGGAAGAGTGGTTTTTTTAGTAATTGATCGACCTATATCATTATTCATTAATTTATTTTGAATAAATGATATACTGTAATTCAAATATTATGATCAATTAATTGAGTTTTTAATTTAATTGAAACTAATCAAGGAATTGAACAATTAACACAAAAACACGCGAGGACGAGATTTTGTGTAAATTGTGAGAGTGAGAACTTAATCGGTAATAAAAAACATTACAAGATCAATTTATAGTGTTCAAATATAATACCTAAACTCAATTAATTCTAATTTCCAAAGATTAAATGTGCCTTAGTTTACCACTTACCATAAGCTAACCTTAGAACATCAATCAAAGCAGGGTGCTGCGATTGCATGTTCTGAAGTTAGCCTAGGGTTAAATTCACTTCATCTTTGTGGTAAAGTTAATTCTTATAGAGTTCAGGATTTAACAAATTAAGGGATCATAATTAAGTTAATTTTAATTTAAATGATAATGATAAATAATTGAGTGAATAGGTGGAGTTAGATCGATTACACCTTTTAATATTTTCTAAAAAAAACACCTTCTTGTTGTGTCATTTTAATCGAAATTCATTTAAAAAAAATCTTCTTCCAGTAAACTTCATTTAGATTTATAAATGATAAACAACCCCCATCCTTTTAATTAGTATTCTTATTTCCTTTTATTTTATTTTAAAAAAATGCCTTTAATATGATGTTAAATTTACTTCCTCCTTTGAGAGACGACCTTGGTCAGCCACTCTGGTGCACCTAAGTACCCCAAAAACCATTAATCATTTGAGGGTGCCCGCGATAGTGCCTTTCAATTTTATTTTCGCTAAAGGTGTCCCCTGATGATACTGATAGTGAGTCTATTTGAAGTAGGAAGACATCAATTATTCTGCAAACCACGATGAAACAGAATATCATAGATCATAGAAAATAAAAAATGTATATAAATTAATATACAATAAAAAACATTTCAAATTAAAAATATGAATAAGGATTGAAATTAAAGTGTTAATAAATAGAAACAATCAAAACTAAAAAGATGCTTGTTGTTAGAGACACCAATTATCTAATCAAAGCTCAAAACCCTAGTTATCTCATTATCTATATAACTACTATGAAAAAATAGAGTAATAATAATCAAGTAATGCATCCAAGAGAAGAGGTATTAAGCAATGCATCCAGAAAATCCAATTTTAGTCAAAATTAAAAGTCACAGATGAAATCAAATGCAACAAAAAATGAAATAAAATACATGTATAATAATTGGAGACACAGATATTTAATGGTAGTCGAAAGAGCTAGGTGGAAGTGAATATGGAATATGATGGAATGGTATAGGCGGAAATGAGAGACAAAGATGAAATGAGAGGTGGAGGTGGAGGCGGAGGATGACGCATCAGGTGGAGGTGAGATTTCCATAGAGGATAGGAGGCGATAATGATATATTTTCAAGGTTTTTAGATTTTGATGGGAGTTTATGGGCTTGTGACGATGCAAGGTTGGGTATTTGTAGGAAACCTAATCATGTTTGATGCGATGTGATTGAATTAGAAGCAGTATCTGCAGATTCGATGCACAATAGACATGTCTATGGAGGAAGTAAAGGGGGTGGGTTCTGGGATTTTGAATGTTGATGGGAAGGAATTTGGGGAGGTATATGGGGGATGAAATGAAGAGAAAGAAGAATGAGGGGGAGGAGACACGCACTGTGGGTTAATTGAGAGACATAAGCTTTGAAAATAGGATGGAACATTGAAAGAAGAGGGTAAATTAAGAAAAATTGGGATGGGGATATGGAATGGTGTGGAGGAAGGGTGAAAAAAGTGAGGGCATGTGTAGGAGGGTGGGGGGTGGGGGCTTGGATGTGGGAGTCAGAGATGGGGAGAAATGTGGGGGATATATGAGAAGATGGGAAGGGATTGCACATCGGTAGGTGTGAGGAGGATGGATAGGGTGATACGTGTATATGAAGGAATATGGAGGAAGGATATGGTGACACATATATATGAAGACATATCCTATAGTATATATAATAAATTTGTTTTAAAAAACTGCTTGGGGTGCAGGACCATCCTGATATGAGTATAATGCTATATACAATATGCAGTTTAGACATGATGAATAAACAATATACAAATAATATTAGATAAATTTTAATATGAAAATAAAGTATGATATAGAAAAATATAGATTATACCTATACAAAAAATTAGTATACTAAAAAGTGGATATAAAACATGATTATACAATATATGCATATATAAGGTGAGCCTTCTAATGAACTTTTACCTCTCTAGAGGAACTTGAAAACCACTACTTGAATGATGCGCCCTCATTTGAAGAGAATTTCATGCTTAATATATGAATAAATTATAGCTAATCATGTAGTGATCCATAGATGTCACCAGCATCATGCCCCATGAAGACATGTTCATGATGTGAGCGTTTTTGTCGTGAAACCCTCAATCAATATTTTCCCTTTTTATGTAGCACAGTGGTGACCACAAGGTTGTCTCTCGAGGAGGTTGCAGTTCGAGTTGTAAAACTGTCACTTTTGTTGTTTTGTTTGTTTTTAATGAAATGAAAATGGGGGTTTGATTAACAATTTGAAAATAAAATTTTAATTAAATTCTAAACTTAAATAATTTTAAAGGAAAGATAATGTGGGTTTGAAATCAAGAATAAAAATAGCAGTCGCAGACAAGCTTCACCCTCTCGGACACTCCCCTCTTCCTTGTATATAAAAAAATATCTCTTATTTTAAATTCCTTAATGTACCCCCAAGGACCCCCAGGTTTACACTCAAATTTGAAAAGACACCATATTTAAGACTTCAATATGATTGTTGTCCCACCTATAGAAGTGATTCAATTACTTAAATACCTCCAAGTAATTGAACCTAATTGAATTCGCTATGCTCAATGACAAAACCACACCAAAGAATTTTAAATAGCGAAGACAATTGTTCTACTTTATAGATGGAACAATGGTCAAATAAAATTTGTTGAAAATATATTTAAGAAATAAAACAACCAGATTCATTAAAAAATATAGGTTCAAGAGAAATTCAAAAAAAAAAAGAGATTACACATTAAAATCCAAACTCGGAAGAGAGTGTCCGTCGGGTGTCGCCGTCCGCAACCACTTGCCGCTTAGCCTTCCATCACTTGAGAAGCCTTCATCTTTTCTATTGAATATTCAAAGAATTTTATCTTCTTAAGGATCAAAATCTCCACCTTCCCCTTCACTCTCTCAAGCCAACTCCCTTTTGTGAGGGATTGTGTAGTGAAAAATAGAATATCTTGAGAGGTAGGATCTCCCCTCCTTTTATAGGCAGATTTTATCTTCACAAAGTTGTCGCGTTTTAGACCCATTAAATGGATGATTCACGCGTTGACCTCTTCATAAATATTTTTCATCAATGTCTTGGCCGTCCACCCTCAAAATTTCAGATTAATTGGACACGTATTAAGAGATTTATGGTTTTTCTATTGAAAATAGATTTCTCTGGATGAAGCTTCCTAGAAGCTTCCTTCAAAACTCTATCACTAAACGTCCATCATAAAGGATTCCAAACGGCTTGAAATTTATTGAGGAGACGCGCCTTGGAGTCCTCTGTCATATCCAGGTAGAATCGCATCATTTGGAGTAGTGTAGACCGAAATTTGCTTCCATTACTATGGTGGAGTTAATGCAGTCCGCCCGGAAAATATTGTCAACTTCATTGATTTTTTTGGGCACCATTAATATCGATTCAACCCCTGGTCCTGAAGACAAAGTTTAAGGAAATAAAATAAGGGTTCAAAAAAAATTCGAATCACAAAATTTGGAAATATATTTTATAAGATATGACCAAAATACCCCTGTGATAAAAATCTGTTAAAAATCCAGAATTATGAAATTTAAACTTTTTATCCCAAAACACACTATAAATCCAAAATTGTTACAAATAAGATCAAATTGTCAAATTTTTGAGGTTTAAATCATTTAAATAGACATTAAAAATATTGGAAATATTATCTCTATCAATTCCCCCACACTTGGCTCTTGGACTCCTGGACAAGTGAACACGGTATAAAGAAAAATAAAACACATACCAATGGGGTTTACCAATTTACCACAATGAATTAAAAAGATATCATGCCTCATTAAAGAAAAATATTTAAAATTCTAAATTCAAATCATTCAATCCATTTCCACTTATTTTGTCTTCTCATGGACACAACACACTTACCTCACATTCATTTTTCTCTCAGCACACAATATAGATTTGCAACAAGGCTTTTCTCATCCAACTCATGCAAGAATTACCATAGGCTTGATAAATTTCTACATCTCCACCCGATGTGAACCAA
Source organism: Viscum album (assembly GCA_963277665.1). Taxonomy (NCBI): domain Eukaryota; kingdom Viridiplantae; phylum Streptophyta; class Magnoliopsida; order Santalales; family Viscaceae; genus Viscum; species Viscum album. The sequence continues at coordinate 914,557,413 of OY728129.1, read as the reverse complement.
GAACATGTGATTATCATGAGGACTTTACAAGGTTTTTCTGTGGCTTGGGGTTGGTAGGTTTCAAATGTGAAAATTTTTGTGGCTGAATAAGGAGGGTTTGGCTCTTTTTGAATTAGAAATGCATGATTCTAATTTTTACTCAAGTATGGTCTCCTCCATATTCTCTTAAAATAATCAGATTTGATCTTCTGTTTTCCACCCCATTCCATCAATATTTCAGCAGAAAGTATGATTTTTTTTAAGCTCCAGATAGGCACAGCTTATTTCCATTGCGAGCTCCAGATAGGCACAACTAAATTTCATTTGAGAGCTCCAGATAGGCACAACTCCATTTCATTTGAGAGCTCCAGATAGGCACAACTCCCAGAAAAATATATTCCAGCATCACAAATACGCATTCAATGTTTAAATGTTCTCCCAAAGCAACACCAAATGAGGTAGCACATAATGAGTCATCTTCCCCTTCACACTTAAGTTCAACTAGATCATGCATTTATACTTCCAGAGCAGGTTGGAAAGGGAAATTTGGCTTGTAATGTGGCTAACCTAACAGGCTATACATGGCTACTAAGGGCTCACGAAGGATAAAATGTTCAAGGAAGGCCAAAATAAAAAGGATAATCATGAAAAGGAGGCTACAATATTCAAACAAATGCCTCAATCATTTTAATCACACGTATATCAGCCCTCAAGTTTTGATAGAAATAAATCAAGTTCTGGTTTAAACAAACACGAATTGGTTCTCTCAAGAAAGAGGTAAATGTGAAGAAGATGTAAAAATGGGTCCAGAGGCCTCACAGGAATGAGAATTTCAATCACAATGCCAGTGATATGTGCCATGATATTTAAAAATCAGTGGTCATTTTAAGAATTTTCCAAATTTTTGAACTTAAAACAATGTCGTATTCAGCATTCATTTATCTTTAGTTTCAAAGGATAAGTTGGTTCACTCCATGGCATGAGTTTCAAATGAAATTCAAGAAATTCAAAAACCCTTTTTTTTAAAAGAAACACGAAGAAAGAAGAAGAAAAAGAAAAAGAAAAAAAAAATGGAAAGAAATTTTGACAACAAAAAAATTTCAAAAACAAAGTTCGTAAAAAAAATCTACTCTTCCCAGCATTGTGTCCCCCCACACTTATTCTATGCAATGTCCTCATTGTGTAGTTTTTTTTATCATGAAATTTAGGAAATTAAAGACAAAGCAAAAATAAATGATAAGGAAAGACACAACCTGGAATCAATTATATTCTGTGTCATGAAGTTGAATTTCCTCTCCTGGAGGATCATGAAAATTTTCTCGAAATAGCTTCAACCGATGCCCATTGACAGTGAATGATGTCTCTTTGTCTGGATCTTTAATCTGTATTGCACCAAAAGGAAAAACATGAGTAACAATGAATGGGCCAGACCATTTGGAACGAAATTTACCTGGGAAGAGTTTTAATCTGGCATCAAATAGAAGAACTTTGTCTCCCTCCTTGAAGTTTTTGTTGAGAATCCTCCCATCATGAAAGGCTTTGCTTCTCTCTTTGTATAACCTGGAGCTTTCGTATGCATTATTTCTGATCTCCTCCAACTCCTGCAAACAATATTTTCTTTCTTTCCCAGCAGAATATAGGTTCATGTTACATGTTTTTACAGCCCAAAAGGATTTGTGTTCTAACTCAACTGGTAGATGACAAGCCTTTCCATAGACCAATCTAAATGGTGACATTCCAATGGGGGTTTTGAAAGCAGTTCTATGGGCCCAAAGAGCATCATCAAGTCTCAAACTCCAATCCTTTCTATTTGGGTTCACTGTTTTTTCTAGGATTTGTTTGATCTCCCTATTAGACAACTCATCCATTCCATTTGTTTGAGGATGATAGGGTGTAGAGACCCTATGATTTACACCGTATTTCTTCAAAAGTGATTCCAAGGACCTATTACAAAAATGGGCACCTTGATCTGTAATTAGAAACTTTGGAAATCCAAACCTTGAAAACAAAATTCCTTTCAAAAATTTAGACACAATCTTTGCATCATCAGTTCGGGTGGGGATAGCCTCTACCCACTTGGAAACATAATCAACAGCCAACAAGATGTAGAGATATCCAAATGAATTAGGAAAAGGCCCCATGAAATCCATTCCCCATACATCAAAAACATCACAAAACAAAAGTGGGTTTTGTGGCATCTCATTCCGCTTGGAAATGTTTCCTTGGAATTGACAATTTTTACAGGTTTTGCAGAATTCAAAAGCATCTCTAAAAATGGTGGGCCAATACAATCCAGAATCAAGAACTTTTCTTGCTGTTCTTTGTGGTCCAAAGTGTCCTCCACAGTTTAATGTGTGGTAGAAATTTAGGATGGATTGAAATTCAGAGTTCGGAATGCATCTTCGTATCATTTGATCACTACCAATGTGCCATAAATAAGGATCATCCCAAATGTATTTCTTTGAATCGCTCCGAAGTTTATCAATTTGATTTTTGGAAAACCAATGGGGGTGTTCATCAGAAGCCAAATAGTTTACAAGATTAGCGAACCATGGTATTTCACTTTGAGCAGCAAATAAATCCTCATCTGGAAAGGTTTCCTTAATTGGGGAAAACAACTAAAATTTCCTATTCGCAATAGATGGTATCCTGCTCAAATGATCAGCAACAAGGTTCTCACAACCTTTCTTATATTTTATTTCAACATCAAACTCCTGTAAAAGCAAAATCCATCTCAGAAGTCTTGGTTTTGCATCATGTTTCTTCATCAAGAATCTGATTGCAGAATGATCAGTAAAAACAATCACCTTGGAGCCCAGCAGATAACTTCTAAATTTGTATAGAGAAAAGACAACAGCCGGCAGTTCTTTCTCAGTTGTTGTGTAGTTTGATTGGGCTTGATCAAGAGTTCGGGAGGCATAGGCAATCACATGAGATTTCTTTTCTATCCTTTGACTCAATACTGCCCCAAGAGAAAAATCAGATGCATCTGTCATTATTTCAAAGGGAATGTCCCATATAGGAGGTTGAACAATGGGAGGGGTTATCAATCTTTGTTTTAGATCATGAAACGAATTTATGCAATTCTTATCAAAGACAAATGGGACATCTTTTTGGAGTAATCTGGACAATGGAAGTGCAATCGTACTGAAATCTTTAATGAATCTCCTATAAAATCCATCATGCCCGAGGAAGGATCTCACATCTCTGACAGTTTTTGGGTATGGTAATGAAGAAATGACCTCAACTTTGGATTGATCAACTTGAATTCCATCACGGGACACAACATGTCCAAGAACGATCCCTTTAGCAACCATAAAATGGCATTTTTCGTAATTTAGAACAAGGTTCTTTTCAATGCATGTTTTCAGGACACGTTCCAAGCTTTTCAAACAACTTTCAAAAGATGATCCATACACAGTGAAGTCATCCATAAAAACTTCCATGCAAGTTTCCAAAAATTCAGAGAAGATGCTTATCATACACCTTTGAAAAGTTCCTAGGGCATTACATAAACCGAAGGGCATCCTTCTGTAAGCAAAAGTTCCAAATGGGCATGTGAAAGTGGTTTTCTCTTGATCCTCAGGTAAAATGTGAATCTGAAAATATCCAGAGAATCCATCCAGAAAACAGTAGTGGGTTTTTCCAGCTAGTCTTTCAAGGACTTTATCAAGGAATGGTAACGGGAAGTGGTCTTTCCTTGTAACCAAATTGAGTTTCCTGTAATCAATGCACATTCTCCATTTATTTGGAAGCCTTATGGGGACAAGATCACCAAATTCATTCCTTGAGATTGTAAATCCACTTTTTTTAGGAACAACATGGACTGGACTTACCCATTGACTATCAGATATGGGAAAAATAATTCCAGCAGCCAACAAGGTGGTGACTTCTTTCTTCACAACCTCCAAAAGTGTTGGGTTTAGTCTTATTTGAAATTGTCTTACCGGTCTAGTGTTCTCCTCTAGTAAAATTCTATGCATGCAAACTGAGGGGCTGATTCCTGTTAGATTAGAGAGAGTCCATCCTATGGCTTCCTTGTGGGACTTGAGAACTTCCAACAATTGGTTTTCCTGGACTTCTGACAATTATTTTGAGATTATTACAGGGAATTGTTCCTTATGACCTAGGAAGGCATACTTGAGGTTATCTGGAATGGGTTTCAATTCTACCACAGGTGGGTTGGTTTCATTGATAACTGGGAACTCTTCAGAAGTTTGATTGTTTGGTGAAGCTCCATGTTCATCATAGTTATCTCTTTCTATGATATCATGACTTGTTTCATGTGAAAAATTGGAAACCTCTCCTGGAATACCACTAACAGATTCAATGGTTTCTAGAAATTCATCTTCATCATTTCTCAGATATCCAGTCTCAACATCCCAAGACTCTTCATAGTCTCCAATTTCATCCTCATTTTTATCTGATTCGGTATCATACAAATATCCATCTTCTTCCACATCAGTTGGTATTTCATCACAGAAAAAATTAGGTAACATGCCAGAGGAAAACCAATCAATCATGTTTACATGGGGAGTTGAATGATCCTCAACTGGGTGTTTCATTGAATGAAAAATGTTCAAATGAACAACATCTCCTCCAAATTCCAGTGAAAGTGTTCCCTTGTGAACATTGATGATAGCTTTTGCCGTTTTTAGAAATGGCCTCCCTAGGATGAGGGGAGCATGTGTGCTGAACCGATCATCTTCCATATCCAAAACATAGAAGTCAACAGGAAAAATCATGTCTCTCACTTGAACGAGAACATCCTCTATAACTCCAGCAGGTTTGGTGGTACTTCGGTTTGCGAGTTGAATGATAATTCCAGAGGGTTTTAAGTCTCCAACCTGAAGAGATGAGTAGACAGAATGTGGCATGACATTGATGGAGGCCCCTAGATCAAGCATCACATCTTTGAATTCACATTTCCCAATGGTACAGGGAATGGTAAATGTCCCAGGGTCTTTACACTTGACCGGAAGGGCATGTTGAATCAATGATGAGACATTCCTTCCTAAGTTTACTTTTTCTACCCCTTTGAACTTCCTCTTGTTGGTACACATGTCTTTCAGAAACTTAGCGTACCTCGGAATTTGTTTCACAGCATCGAGCAATGGAATATTGACTTGGACTTTCTTGAATGTTTCCAAAACCTCCTTATCCAATTCTTTTTCAGCACTTGACTTTGGTGGTGGTTCACACCTTGGATAAGGCAGTGGAGGTTTGAATGTTTCTGGGGTATTCTGTGTATGTTTCGGAGGAACATAAGGTCCAGACATCCTCTTCCAATCATTCTTTGTTCTTTCAAACAAGATTTCTTCTCTTGACTTTGAGTTTCTATCAACTTCAGATTTTTCATCATTTTTATCAAGGGTAGGATTTTCATCAACAGTATCAGAAGAAGGCTTGATGTTCTCAATATGAGGATTTTTCAATTTTGTTCCACTCCTAAGTTCAATTGTACTCACATTTTCCTTGCCATTATTCCTCGGATTTACTTGTGGCTGTGAGGGTAAACCACCACTCATTTGATTTGTTATGCAATTAATACCAGAGGTAAGTTGACCCATTTGAGTCATCAAGGTATTCATTTTGTTATCTTGCTGTTTTGTGTATTCTTTTAGTTCCCTCATTTCCTCTTGTTGTTTCCTCATTGCTTCTTCAAGGTTCCTATCCGAGTTTTGAGTGGGAGGGGTAGGGTGAAAATTGCTTCCAGAATGAGCATTGGCTTGCTCATTGAAATATCTTGGTTGATAATTACTTGATTGTCCTTGGAAGAATCCTCTTGGTTGTTCAGGTTGACGAAATCTTTCATTTGAGTTGTTGTTCCATCCTTGATTGAAATTTTGGTTGTTTTGAAATGGTCTTTGCTGGTTTGGTTGAAATGGTCTTCCAGGAAAAACTGCATTGCAGTTCTCAGGAGGCTCTTTCATTTGCGGGCATTGGTCACTAAAATGTTCATTCGAAGAACAAATCCCACAGTGGACATGTAGTTGGAAAGCCGCTTCAGGTTTGGGTTGGGTTGGTGGGGTGTTAGACAACATTATTGACCTTACCATGGTGGTGAGATCAGATAGTTGACTTGAAATTGTGTTGTTTTCGGGACTAGTAGTAGGGAATTCTTGTGCAGCTTTGACATGAAGAAGGCCTCTGGTTCCAAATTGTTGGGCATTCTGGGCCATGTTTGCAATTAAAATCCTAGAAGCAGCTGGTGTCTTATCAACTAAAGCTCCTCCTGCAGCAGCATCGATCATACTTCTATCAGTGAGACACAATCCTTCATAAAAGTATTGAATGAGAAGCTGGTCACTGATTTGATGATGGGGGCAACTAAAACAAAGACGTTTGAACCTTTCCCAGTATTCGTGAAGCGTTTCTCCTTGTGTTTGCCTAATTCCACAAATCTCCTTTCGAATGGAGGCAGTTCTAGACGCAGGGAAAATTTTTTCAAGGAAAATCTTTTTTAATTCATTCCAATTCCTAATCAAGGTTGAGTGAGAATAGAAAAACCATTCCTTAGCAACTCCATCTAGAGAAAAAGGAAATGACCTAAGCTTCATTTGATCGGCATCAACTCCATGAGGTTTCATATTGACACAGAGATAACTAAATTCTTGGAGGTGTTTGTGTGGGTCTTCACCGGGAAACCCATTGAATTTGGGAAGCTGGTGGATGAAACCGGACTTGATTTCAAATCCAGCAGGGGCATCAGGGTACTCAACAGGATTCTCGTGATTTTCATCATAGGACGAAGCCAGTTCTTTCAAAGTTCTATTTTCAGCCATTTGGATTTCAGTTTCAACTAAGTCCCTCCTAGGTGTATTGGTGGAAGATTCACAACTTGAAACTTGTGGATTATTACCTCTAACCCTAGTGTGAAAAGTTTTATCAATTTCTGAATCTAAAGGTAATAAGTTCGGTTCAGAAGTTCGGGTCATGCAAGAGAAAGGAAAATATATATATATATATATATATATATATATATATATATAACTAAAATAAAATCAACTCTAGCAACCTCCCCGGCAACGGCGCCAGTTGATGTGAGCATTTTTGTCGTGAAACCCTCAATCAATATTTTCCCTTTTTATGTAGCACAATGGTGACCACAGGGTTGTCTCTCGAGGAGGTTGCAGTTCGAGTTGTAAAACTGTCACTTTTGTTGTTTTGTTTGTTTTTAATGAAATGAAAATGAGGGTTTGATTAACAATTTGAAAATAAAATTTTAATTAAATTCTAAACTTAAATAATTTTAAAGGAAAGATAATGTGGGTTTGAAATCAAGAATAAAAATAGCAGTCGCAGACAAGCTTCACCCTCTCGGACACTCCCCTCTTCCTTGTGTATAAAAAAATCTCTTATTTTAAATTCCTAAATGTACCCCCAAGGACCCCCAGGTTTAGACTCAAATTTGAAAAGACACCATATTTAAGACTTCAATATGATTGTTTTCCCGCCTATAGAAGTGATTCAATTACTTAAATACCTCCATGTAATTGAACCTAATTGAATTCGCTATGCTCAATGACAAAACCTCACCAAAGAATTTTAAATAGCGAAGACAATTGTTCTACTTTATAGATGGAACAATGGTCAAATAAAATTTGTTGAAAATATATTTAAGAAAGAAAACAACCAGATTCATTAAAAAATATAGGTTCTAGAGAAATTCAAAAAAAAAAGAGATTACACATTAAAATCCAAACTCGGAAGAGAGTGTTCGTTGGGTGTCGCCGTCCGCAACCACTTGCCGCTTAGCCTTCCATCACTTGAGAAGCCTTCATCTTTTCTATTGAATATTCAAAGAATTTCATCTTCTTAAGGATAAAAATCTCCACCTTCCCCTTCACTCTCTCAAGCCAACTCCCTTTTGTGAGGGATGGTGTAGTGAAAAATAGAATATCTTGAGAGGTAGGATCTCCCCTCCTTTTATAGGCAGATTTTATCTTCACAAAGTTGTCACGTTTTAGACCCATTAAATGGCCGATTAACGCGTTGACATCTTCATCAATATTGTTCATAAATGTCTTGGCCGTCCACCCTCAAAATTTCAGATTAATTGGACATGTATTAAGGGATTTATGGTTTTTCTATTGAAAATAGATTTCTCTGGATGAAGCTTCCTAGAAGCTTCCTTCAAAACTCTATCACTAAACGACCATCATAAAGGATTCCAAACGGCTTGACATTTATTGAGGAGACGCGCCTTGGAGTCCTCTGTCATAGCCAGGTAGAATCGCATCATTTGGAGTAGTGTAGGCTGAAATTTTCTTCCATTACTATGGTGGAGTTAATGCAGTCCGCCCGGAAAATATTGTCAACTTCATTGATTTTTTTGGGCACCATTAATATCGATTCAACCCCTGGTCCTGAAGACAAAGTTTAAGGAAATAAAATAAGGGTTCAAAAAAAATTCGAATCACAAAATTTGGAAATATATTTTATAAGATATGACCAAAATACCCCTGTGATAAAAATCTGTTAAAAATCCAGAATTATGAAATTTAAACTTTTTATCCCAAAACACACTATAAATCCAAAATTGTTACAAATAAGATCAAATTGTCAAATTTTTGAGGTTTAAATCATTTAAATAGACATTAAAAATATTGTAAATATTATCTCTATCAATTCCCCCACACTTGGCTCTTGGACTCCTGGACAAGTGAGCACGGTATAAAGAAAAATAAAACACATACCAATGGGGTTTACCAATTTACCACAATGAATTAAAAAGATATCATGCCTCATTAAAGAAAAATATTTAAAATTCTAAATTCAAATCATTCAATCCATTTCCACTTATTTTGTCTTCTCATGGACACAACACACTTACCTCACATTCATTTTTCTCTCAGCACACAATATAGATTTGCAACAAGGCTTTTCTCATCCAAATCATGCAAGAATTACCATAGGCTTGATAAATTTCTACATCTCCACCCGATGTGAACCAAGAACATGTGATTATCATGAGGACTTTACAAGGTTTTTCTGTGGCTTGGGGTTGGTAGGTTTCAAATGTGAAAAATTTTGTGGCTGAATAAGGAGGGTTTGGCTCTTTTTGAATTAGAAATGCATGATTCTAATTTTTACTCAAGTATGGTCTCCTCCATATTCTCTTAAAATAATCAGCTCTGATCTTCTGTTTTCCACCCCATTCCATCAATATTTCAGCAGAAAGTATGAATTTTTTTTAATCTCCAGATAGGCACAACTTATTTCCATTGCGAGCTCCAGATAGGCACAACTCCATTTCATTTGAGAGCTCCAGATAGGCACAGCTCCATTTCATTTGAGAGCTCCAGATAGGCACAACTCCCAGAAAAATATATTCCAGCATCACAAATACGCATTCAATGTTTAAATGTTCTCCCAAAGCAACACCAAATGAGGTAGCACATAATGAGTCATCTTCCCCTTCACACTTAAGTTCAACTAGATCATGCATTTATACTTCCAGAGGAGGTTGGAAAGGGAAATTTGGCTTGTAATGTGGCTAACCTAACAGGCTATACATGGCTACTAAGGGCTCACGAAGGATAAAATGTTCAAGGAAGGCCAAAATAAAAAGGATAATCATGAAAAGGAGGCTCCAATATTCAAACAAATGCCTCAATCATTTTAATCACACGTATCTCAGCCCTCAAGTTTTGATAGAAATAAATCAAGTTCTGGTTTAAACAAACATGAATTGGTTCTCTCAAGAAAGAGGTAAATGTGAAGAAGATGTAAAAATGGGTCCAGAGGCCTCACAGGAATGAGAATTTCAATCACAATGCCAGTGATATGTGCCATGATATTTAAAAATCAGTGGTCATTTTAAGAATTTTCCAAATTTTTGAACTTAAAACAATGTTGTATTCAGCATTCATTTATCTTTAGTTTCAAAGGATAAGTTGGTTCACTCCATGGCATGAGTTTCAAATGAAATTCAAGAAATTCCAAAACCCTTTTTTTTAAAAGAAACACAAAGAAAGAAGAAGAAAAAGAAAAAGAAAAAAAAAATGGAAAGAAATTTTGACAACAAAAAAATTTCAAAAACAAAGTTCGTAAAAAAAATCTACTCTACCCAGCATTGTGTCCCCCCACACTTATTCTATGCAATGTCCTCATTGTGTAGTTTTTTTTATCATGAAATTCATTAAATTAAAGACAAATCAAAAATAAATGATAAGGAAAGACACAACCTGGAATCAATTATATTCCGTGTCATGAAGTTGAATTTCCTCCCCTGGAGGATCATGAAAATTTTCTCGAAATAGCTTCAACCGATGCCCATTGACAGTGAATGATGTCTCTTTGTCTGGATCTTTAATCTGTATTACACCAAAAGGAAAAACATGAGTAACAATGAATGGGCCAGACCATTTGGAATGAAATTTACCTGGGAAGAGTTTCAATCTGGCACCAAATAGAAGAACTTTGTCTCCCTCCTTGAAGTTTTTGTTGAGAATCCTCCCATCATGAAAGGCTTTGCTTCTCTCTTTGTATAACCTGGAGCTTTCGTATGCATTATTTTTGATCTCCTCCAACTCCTGCAAACAATATTTTCTTTCTTTCCCAGCAGAATATAGGTTCATGTTACATGTTTTTACAGCCCAAAAGGATTTGTGTTCTAACTCAACTGGTAGATGACAAGCCTTTCCATAGACCAATCTAAATGGTGACATTCCAATGGGGGTTTTGAAAGCAGTTCTATGGGCCCAAAGAGCATCATCAAGTCTCAAACTCCAATCCTTTCTATTTGGGTTCACTGTTTTTTCTAGGATTTGTTTGATCTCCCTATTTGACAACTCATCCATTCCATTTGTTTGAGGATGATAGGGTGTAGAGACCCTATGATTTACACCGTATTTCTTCAAAAGTAATTCCAAAGACCTATTACAAAAATGGGCACCTTGATCTGTAATTAGAAACTTTGGAAATCCAAACCTTGAAAACAAAATTCCTTTCAAAAATTTAGACACAATCTTTGCATCATCAGTTCGGGTGGGGATAGCCTCTACCCACTTGGAAACATAATCAACAGCCAACAAGATGTAGAGATATCCAAATGAATTAGGAAAAGGCCCCATGAAATCCATTCCCCATACATCAAAAACATCACAAAACAAAAGTGGGTTTTGTGGCATCTCATTCCGCTTGGAAATGTTTCCTTGGAATTGACAATTTTTACAGGTTTTGCAGAATTCAAAAGCATCTCTAAAAATGGTGGGCCAATACAATCCAGAATCAAGAACTTTTCTTGCTGTTCTTTGTGGTCCAAAGTGTCCTCCACAGTTTAATGTGTGGCAGAAATTTAGGATGGATTGAAATTCAGAGTTCGGAATGCATCTTCGTATCATTTGATCACTACCAATGTGCCATAAATAAGGATCATCCCAAATGTATTTCTTTGAATCGCTCCGAAGTTTATCAATTTGATTTTTGGAAAACCAATGGGGGTGTTCATCAGAAGCCAAATAGTTTACAAGATTAGCGAACCATGGTATTTCACTTTGAGCAGCAAATAAATCCTCATCTGGAAAGGTTTCCTTAATTGGGGAAAACAACTGAAATTTCCTATTCCCAATGGATGGTATCCTGCTCAAATGATCAACAACAAGGTTCTCACATCCTTTCTTATCTTTTATTTCAACATCAAACTCCTGTAAAAGCAAAATCCATCTCAGAAGTCTTGGTTTTGCATCATGTTTCTTCATCAAGAATCTGATTGCAGAATGATCAGTAAAAACAATCACCTTGGAGCCCAGCAGATAACTTCTAAATTTGTCTATAGAAAAGACAAGAGCCAGCAGTTCTTTCTCAGTTGTTGTGTAGTTTGATTGGGCTTGATCAAGAGTTCGGGAGGCATAGGCAATCACATGAGATTTCTTTTCTATCCTTTGACTCAATACTGCCCCAAGAGAAAAATCAGATGCATCTGTCATTATTTCAAAGGGAATGTCCCATATAGGAGGTTGAACAATGGGAGGGGTTATCAATCTTTGTTTTAGATCATGAAACTAATTTATGCAATTCTTATCAAAGACAAATGGGACATCTTTTTGGAGTAATCTGGACAATGGAAGTGCAATCGTACTGAAATCTTTAATGAATCTCCTATAAAATCCAGCATGCCCGAGGAAGGATCTCACATCTCTGACAGTTTTTGGGTATGGTAATGAAGAAATGACCTCAACTTTGGATTGATCAACTTGAATTCCATCACGGGACACAACATGTCCAAGAACGATCCCTTTAGAAACCATAAAATGGCATTTTTCGTAATTTAGAACAAGGTTCTTTTCAATGCATGTTTTCAGGACACGTTCCAAGCTTTTCAAACAACTTTCAAAAGATGATCCATACACAGTGAAGTCATCCATAAAAACTTCCATGCAAGTTTCCAAAAATTCAGAGAAGATGCTTATCATACACCTTTGAAAAGTTCCTGGGGCATTACATAAACCGAAGGGCATCCTTCTGTAAGCAAAAGTTCCAAATGGGCATGTGAAAGTGGTTTTCTCTTGATCCTCAGGTAAAATGTGAATATGAAAATATCCAGAGAATCCATCCAGAAAACAGTAGTGGGTTTTTCCAGCTAGTCTTTCAAGGACTTGATCAAGGAATGGTAACGGGAAGTGGTCTTTCCTTGTAACCAAATTGAGTTTCCTGTAATCAATGCACATTCTCCATTTATTTGGAAGCCTTATGGGGACAAGATCACCAAATTCATTCCTTGAGATTGTAAATCCACTTTTTTTAGGAACAACATGGATTGGACTTACCCATTGACTATCAGATATGGGAAAAATAATTCCAGCAGCCAACAAGGTGGTGACTTCTTTCTTCACAACCTCCAAAAGTGTTGGGTTTAGTCTTCTTTGAAATTGTCTTACCGGTCTAGTGTTCTCCTCTAGTAAAATTCTATGCATGCAAACTGAGGGGCTGATTCCTGTTAGATTAGAGAGAGTCCATCCTATGGCTTCCTTGTGGGACTTGAGAACTTCCAACAATTGGTTTTTCTGGACTTCTGAAAATTCTTTTGAGATTATTACAGGGAATTGTTCCTTATGACCTAGGAAGGCATACTTGAGGTTATCTGGAAGGGGTTTCAATTCTACCACAGGTGGGTTGGTTTCATTGATAACTGGGAACTCTTCAGAAGTTTGATTGTTTGGTGAAGCTCCATGTTCATCATAGTTATCTCTTTCTATGATATCATGACTTGTTTCATGTGAAAAATTGGAAACCTCTCCTGGAATACCACTAACAGATTCAATGGTTTCTAGAAATTCATCTTCATCATTTCTCAGATATCCAGTCTCAACATCCCAAGACTCTTCATAGTCTCCAATTTCATCCTCATTTTTATCTGATTCGGTATCATACAAATATCCATCTTCTTCCACATCAGTTGGTATTTCATCACAAAAAAAATTAGGTAACATGCCAGAGGAAAACCAATCAATCATGTTTACATGGGGAGTTGAATGATCCTCAACTGGGTGTTTCATTGAATGAAAAATGTTGAAATGAACAACATCTCCTCCAAATTCCAGTGAAAGTGTTCCCTTGTGAACATTGATGATAGCTTTTGCCGTTTTTAGAAATGGCCTCCCTAGGATGAGGGGAGCATGTGTGCTGAACCGATCATCTTCCATATCCAAAACATAGAAGTCAACAGGAAAAATCATGTCTCTCACTTGAACGAGAACATCCTCTATAACTCCAGCAGGTTTGGTGGTACTTCGGTTTGCGAGTTGAATGATAATTCCAGAGGGTTTTAAGTCTCCAACCTGAAGAGATGAGTAGACAGAATGTGGCATGACATTGATGGAGGCCCCTAGATCAAGCATCACATCTTTGAATTCACATTTCCCAATGGTACAGGGAATGGTAAATGTCTCAGGGTCTTTACACTTGACCGGAAGGGCATGTTGAATCAATGATGAGACATTCCTTCCTAAGTTTACTTTTTCTCCCCCTTTGAACTTCCTCTTGTTGGTACACATGTCTTTCAGAAACTTAGCGTACCTCGGAATTTTTTTCACAGCATCGAGCAATGGAATATTGACTTGGACTTTCTTGAATGTTTCCAAAACCTCCTTAATCCAATTCTTTTTCAGCACTTGACTTTGGTGGTGGTTCACACCTTGGATAAGGCAGTGGAGGTTTGAATATTTCTGGGGTATTCTGAGTATGTTTCGGAGGAACATAAGGTCCAGACATCCTCTTCCAATCATTCTTTGTTCTTTCAAACAAGATTTCTTCTCTTGACTTTGAGTTTCTATCAACTTCAGATTTTTCATCATTTTTATCAAGGGTAGGATTTTCATCAACAGTATCAGAAGAAGGCTTGATGTTCTCAATCTGAGGATTTTTCAATTTTGTTCCACTCCTAAGTTCAATTGTACTCACATTTTCCTTCCCATTATTCCTCGGATTTACTTGTGGCTGTGAGGGTAAACCACCACTCATTTGATTTGTTATGCAATTAATACCAGAGGCAAGTTGACCCATTTGAGTCATCAAGGTATTCATTTTGTTATCTTGCTGTTTTGTGTATTCTTTTAGTTCCCTCATTTCCTCTTGTTGTTTCCTCATTGCTTCTTCAAGGTTCCTATCCGAGTTTTGAGTGGGAGGGGTAGGGTGAAAATTGATTCTAGAATGAGAATTGACTTGCTCATTGAAATATCTTGGTTGATAATTACTTGATTGTCCTTGGAAGAATCCTCTTGGTTGTTCAGGTTGACGAAATATTTCATTTGAGTTGTTGTTCCATCCTTGATTGAAATTTTGGTTGTTTTGAAATGGTCTTTGCTGGTTTGGTTGAAATGGTCTTCCAGGAAAAACTGCATTGCAGTTCTCAGGAGGCTCTTTCATTTGCGGGCATTGGTCACTAAAATGTTCATTCGAAGAACAAATCCCACAGTGGACATGTAGTTGGAAAGCCGCTTCAGGTTTGGGTTGGGTTGGTGGGGTGTTATACAACATTATTGACCTTACCATGGTGGTGAGATCAGATAGTTGACTTGAAATTGTGTTGTTTTTGGGACTAGTAGTAGGGAATTCTTGTGTAGCTTTGACATGAAGAAGGCCTCTGGTTCCAAATTGTTGGGCATTCTGGGCCATGTTTGCAATTAAAATCCTAGAAGCAGCTGGTGTCTTATCAACTAAAGCTCCTCCTGCAGCAGCATCGATCATACTTCTATCAGTGAGACACAATCCTTCATAAAAGTATTGAATGAGAAGCTGGTCACTGATTTGATGATGGGGGCAACTAAAACAAAGACGTTTGAACCTTTCCCAGTATTCGTGAAGCGTTTCTCCTTGTGTTTGCCTAATTCCACAAATCTCCTTTCGAATGGAGGCAGTTCTAGACGTAGGGAAAATTTTTTCAAGGAAAATATTTTTTAATTCATTCCAATTCCTAATCAAGGTTGAGTGAGAATAGAAAAACCATTCCTTAGAAACTCCATCTAGAGAAAAAGGAAACGACCTAAGCTTCATTTGATCGGCATCAACTCCATGAGGTTTCATATTGACACACAGATAACTAAATTCTTGGAGGTGTTTGTGTGGGTATTCACTGGGAAACCCATTGAATTTGGGAAGCTGGTGGATGAAACCGGACTTGATTTCAAATCCAGCAGGGGCATCAGGTTACTCAACAGGATTCTCGTGATTTTCATCATAGGACGAAGCCAGTTCTTTCAAAGTTCTATTTTTAGCCATTTGGATTTTAGTTTCAACTAAGTCCCTCCTAGGTGTATTGGTGGAAGATTCACAACTTGAAACTTGTGGATTATTACCTCTAACCCTAGTGTGAAAAGTTTTATCAATTTCTGAATCTAAAGGTGATAAGTTCGGTTCAGAAGTTTGGGTCATGCAAGAGAAAGGAATATATATATATATATATATATAACTAAAATAAAATCAACTCTGGAAACCTCCCCGGCAACGGCGCCAGTTGATGTGAGCGTTTTTGTCGTGAAACCCTCAATCAATATTTTCCCTTTTTATGTAGCACAGTGGTGACCACAGGGTTGTCTCTCGAGGAGGTTGCAGTTCAAGTTGTAAAACTGTCACTTTTGTTGTTTTGTTTGTTTTTAATGAAATGAAAATGGGGGTTTGATTAACAATTTGAAAATAAAATTTTAATTAAATTCTAAACTTAAATAATTTTAAAGGAAAGATAATGTGGGTTTGAAATCAAGAATAAAAATAGCAGTCACAGACAAGCTTTACCCTCTCGGACACTCCCCTCTTCCTTGTATATAAAAAAATCTCTTATTTTAAATTCCTAAATGTACCCCCAAGGACCCCCAGGTTTACACTCAAATTTGAAAAGAAACCATATTTAAGACTTCAATATGATTGTTGTCCCGCCTATAGAAGTGATTCAATTACTTAAATACCTCCAAGTAATTGAACCTAATTTAATTCGCTATGCTCAATGACAAAACCTCACCAAAGAATTTTAAATAGCGAAGTCAATTGTTCTACTTTATAGATGGAACAATGGTCAAATCAAATTTTTTGAAAATATATTTAAGAAAGAAAACAACCAGATTCATTCAAAAATATAGGTTCAAGAGAAATTCAAAAAAAAAAAAAAGAGATTACACATTAAAATCCAAACTCGGAAGAGAGTGTCCGTCGGGTGTCGCCGTCCGCAACCACTTGCCGCTTAGCCTTCCATCACTTGAGAAGCCTTCATCTTTTCTATTGAATATTCAAAGAATTTCATCTTCTTAAGGATCAAAATATCCACCTTCCCCTTCACTCTCTCAAGCCAACTCCCTTTTGTGAGGGATGGTGTAGTGAAAAATAGAATATCTTGAGAGGTAGGATCTCCCCTCCTTTTATAGGCAGATTTTATCTTCACAAAGTTGTCATGTTTTAGACCCATTAAATGGCCGATTCATGCGTTGAACTCTTCATCAATATTGTTCATCAATGTCTTGGACGTCCACCCTCAAAATTTCAGATTAATTGGACACGTATTAAGGGATTTCTGGTTTTTCTATTGAAAATAGATTTCTCTGGATGAAGCTTCCTAGAAGCTTCCTTCAAAACTCTATCACTAAACGGCCATTATAAAGGATTCCAAACGGCTTGAAATTTATTGATAAGACGCGCCTTGGAGTCCTCTGTCATATCCAGGTAGAATCGCATCATTTGGAGTAGTGTAGTCCGAAATTTGCTTCCATTACTATGGTGGAGTTAATGCAGTCCGCCCGGAAACAATTGTCAAATTCATTGATTTTTTTGGGCACCATTAATATCGATTCAACCCCTGGTCCTGAAGACAAAGTTTAAGGAAATAAAATAAGGGTTCAAAAAAAATTCGAATCACAAAATTTGGAAATATATTTTATAATATATGACCAAAATACCCCTGTAATAAAAATCTGTTAAAAATCCAGAATTATGAAATTTAAACTTTTTATCCCAAAACACACTATAAATCCAAAATTGTTACAAATAAGATCAAATTGTCAAATTTTTGAGGTTTAAATCATTTAAATAGACAATAAAAATATTGGAAATATTATCTCTATCAAATCCCCCACACTTGGCTCTTGGACTCCTGGACAAGTGAGCACGGTATAAAGAAAAATAAAACACATACCAATGGGGTTTACCAATTTACCACAATGAATTAAAAAGATATCATGCCTCATTAAAGAAAAATATTTAAAATTCTAAATTCAAACCATTCAATCCATTTCCACTTATTTTGTCTTCTCATGGACACAACACACTTACCTCACATTCATTTTTCTCTCAGCACACAATATAGATTTGCAACAAGGCTTTTCTCATCCAACTCATGCAAGAATTACCATAGGCTTGATAAATTTCTACATCTCCACCCGATGTGAACCAAGAACATGTGATTATCATGAGGACTTTACAAGGTTTTTCTGTGGCTTGGGGTTGGTAGGTTTCAAATGTGAAAAATTTTGTGGCTGAATAAGGAGGGTGTGGCTCTTTTTGAATTAGAAATGCATGATTCTAATTTTTACTCAAGTATGGTCTCCTCCATATTCTCTTAAAATAATCAGCTCTGATCTTCTGTTTTCCACCCCATTCCATCAATATTTCAGCAGAAAGTATGAATTTTTTTTAAGCTCCAGATAGGCACAACTTATTTCCATTGCGAGCTCCAGATAGGCACAACTCCATTTCATTTGAGAGCTCCAGATAGGCACAGCTCCATTTCATTTGAGAGCTCCAGATAGGCACAACTCCCAGAAAAATATATTCCAGCATCACAAATACGCATTCAATGTTTAAATGTTCTCCCAAAGCAACACCAAATGAGGTAGCACATAATGAGTCATCTTCCCCTTCACACTTAAGTTCAACTAGATCATGCATTTATACTTCCAGAGGAGGTTGGAAAGGGAAATTTGGCTTGTAATGTGGCTAACCTAACAGGCTATACATGGCTACTAAGGGCTCACGAAGGATAAAATGTTCAAGGAAGGCCAAAATAAAAAGGATAATCATGAAAAGGAGGCTCCAATATTCAAACAAATGCCTCAATCATTTTAATCACACGTATCTCAGCCCTCAAGTTTTGATAGAAATAAATCAAGTTCTGGTTTAAACAAACATGAATTGGTTCTCTCAAGAAAGAGGTAAATGTGAAGAAGATGTAAAAATGGGTCCAGAGGCCTCACAGGAATGAGAATTTCAATCACAATGCCAGTGATATGTGCCATGATATTTAAAAATCAGTGGTCATTTTAAGAATTTTCCAAATTTTTGAACTTAAAACAATGTCGTATTCAGCATTCATTTATCTTTAGTTTCAAAGGATAAGTTGGTTCACTCCATGGCATGAGTTTCAAATGAAATTCAAGAAATTCCAAAACCCTTTTTTTTAAAAGAAACACGAAGAAAGAAGAAGAAAAAGAAAAAGAAAAAAAAAATGGAAAGAAATTTTGACAACAAAAAAATTTCAAAAACAAAGTTCGTAAAAAAAATCTACTCTACCCAGCATTGTGTCCCCCCACACTTATTCTATGCAATGTCCTCATTTTGTAGTTTTTTTTATCATGAAATTCAGGAAATTAAAGACAAAGCAAAAATAAATGATAAGGAAAGACACAACCTGGAATCAATTATATTCTGTGTCATGAAGTTGAATTTCCTCCCCTGGAGGATCATGAAAATTTTCTCGAAATAGCTTCAACCGATGCCCATTGACAGTGAATGATGTCTCTTTGTCTGGATCTTTAATCTGTATTGCACCAAAAGGAAAAACATGAGTAACAATGAATGGGCCAGACCATTTGGAACGAAATTTACTTGGGAAGAGTTTCAATCTGGCATCAAATAGAAGAACTTTGTCTCCCTCCTTGAAGTTTTTGTTGAGAATCCTCCCATCATGAAAGGCTTTGCTTCTCTCTTTGTATAACCTGGAGCTTTCGTATGCATTATTTCTGATCTCCTCCAACTCCTGCAAACAATATTTTCTTTCTTTCCCAGCAGAATATAGGTTCATGTTACATGTTTTTACAGCCCAAAAGGATTTGTGTTCTAACTCAACTGGTAGATGACAAGCCTTTCCATAGACCAATCTAAATGGTGACATTCCAATGGGGGTTTTGAAAGCAGTTCTATGGGCCCAAAGAGCATCATCATGTCTCAAACTCCAATCCTTTCTATTTGGGTTCACTGTTTTTTCTAGGATTTGTTTGATCTCCCTATTAGACAACTCATCCATTCCATTTGTTTGAGGATGATAGGGTGTAGAGACCCTATGATTTACACCGTATTTCTTCAAAAGTGATTCCAAAGACCTATTACAAAAATGGGTACCTTGATCTGTAATTAGAAACTTTGGAAATCCAAACCTTGAAAACAAATTTCCTTTCAAAAATTTAGACACAATCTTTGCATCATCAGTTCGGGTGGGGATAGCCTCTACCCACTTGGAAACATAATCAACAGCCAACAAGATGTAGATATATCCAAATTAATTAGGAAAAGGCCCCATGAAATCCATTCCCCATACATAAAAAACATCACAAAACAAAAGTGGGTTTTGTGGCATCTCATTCCGCTTGGAAATGTTTCCTTGGAATTGAAAATTTTTACAGGTTTTGCAGAATTCAAAAGCATCTCTAAAAATGGTGGGCCAATACAATCCAGAATCAAGAACTTTTCTTGCTGTTATTTGTGGTCCAAAGTGTCCTCCACAGTTTAATGTGTGGCAGAAATTTAGGATGGATTGAAATTCAGAGTTCAGAATGCATCTTCGTATTATTTGATCACTACCAATGTGCCATAAATAAGGATCATCCCAAATGTATTTCTTTGAATCGCTCCGAAGTTTATCAATTTGATTTTTGGAAAACCAATGGGGGTGTTCATCAGAAGCCAAATAGTTTACAAGATTAGCGAACCATGGTATTTCACTTTGAGCAGCAAATAAATCCTCATCTGGAAAGGTTTCCTTAATTGGGGAAAACAACTGAAATTTCCTATTCCCAATAGATGGTATCCTGCTCAAATGATCAGAAACAAGGTTCTCACATCCTTTCTTATCTTTTATTTCAACATCAAACTCCTGTAAAAGAAAAATCCATCTCAGAAGTCTTGGTTTTGCATCATGTTTCTTCATCAAGAATCTGATTGCAGAATGATCAGTAAAAACAATCACCTTGGAGCCCAGCAGATAACTTCTAAATTTGTCTAGAGAAAAGACAACAGCCATCAGTTCTTTCTCAGTTGTTGTGTAGTTTGATTGGGCTTGATCAAGAGTTCGGGAGGCATAGGCAATCACATGAGATTTCTTTTCTATCCTTTGACTCAATACTGCCCCAAGAGAAAAATCAGATGCATCTGTCATTATTTCAAAGGGAATGTCCCATATAGGAGGTTGAACAATGGGAGGGGTTATCAATCTTTGTTTTAGATCATGAAACGAATTTATGCAATTCTTATCAAAGACAAATGGGACATCTTTTTGGAGTAATCTGGACAATGGAAGTGCAATCGTACTGAAATCTTTAATGAATCTCCTATAAAATCCAGCATGCCCGAGGAAGGATCTCACATCTCTGACAGTTTTTGGGTATGGTAATGAAGAAATGACCTCAACTTTGGATTGATCAACTTGAATTCCATCACGGGACACAACATGTCCAAGAACGATCCCTTTAGCAACCATAAAATGGCATTTTTCGTAATTTAGAACAAGGTTCTTTTCAATGCATGTTTTCAGGACACGTTCCAAGCTTTTCAAAGAACTTTCAAAAGATGATCCATACACAGTGAAGTCATCCATAAAAACTTCCATGCAAGTTTCCAAAAATTCAGAGAAGATGCTTATCATACACCTTTGAAAAGTTCCTGGGGCATTACATAAACCGAAGGGCATCCTTCTGTAAGCAAAAGTTCCAAATGGGCATGTGAAAGTGGTTTTCTCTTGATCCTCAGGTAAAATGTGAATATGAAAATATCCAGAGAATCCATCCAGAAAACAGTAGTGGGTTTTTCCAGCTAGTCTTTCAAGGACTTGATCAAGGAATGGTAACGGGAAGTGGTCTTTCCTTGTAACCAAATTGAGTTTCCTGTAATCAATGCACATTCTCCATTTATTTGGAAGCCTTATGGGGACAAGATCACCAAATTCATTCCTTGAGATTGTAAATCCACTTTTTTTAGGAACAACATGGACTGGACTTACCCATTGACTATCAGATATGGGAAAAATAATTCCAGCAGCCAACAAGGTGGTGACTTCTTTCTTCACAACCTCCAAAAGTGTTGGGTTTAGTCTTCTTTGAAATTGTCTTACCGGTCTAGTGTTCTCCTCTAGTAAAATTCTATGCATGAAAACTGAGGGGCTGATTCCTGTTAGATTAGAGAGAGTCCATCCTATGGCTTCCTTGTGGGACTTGAGAACTTCCAACAATTGGTTTTCCTGGACTTCTGACAATTCTTTTGAGATTATTACAGGGAATTGTTCCTTATGACCTAGAAAGGCATACTTGAGGTTATCTGGAAGGGGTTTCAATTCTACCACAGGTGGGTTGGTTTCATTGATAACTGGGAACTCTTCAGAAGTTTGATTGTTTGGTGAAGCTCCATGTTCATCATAGTTATCTCTTTCTATGATATCATGACTTGTTTCATGTGAAAAATTGGAAACCTCTCTTGGAATACCACTAACAGATTCAATGGTTTCTAGAAATTCATCTTCATCATTTCTCAGATATCCAGTCTCAACATCCCAAGACTCTTCATAGTCTCCAATTTCATCCTCATTTTTATCTGATTCGGTATCATACAAATATCCATCTTCTTCCACATCAGTTGGTATTTCATCACAGAAAAAATTAGGTAACATGCCAGAGGAAAACCAATCAATCATGTTTACATGGGGAGTTGAATGATCCTCAACTGGGTGTTTCATTGAATGAAAAATGTTGAAATGAACAACATCTCCTCCAAATTCCAGTGAAAGTGTTCCCTTGTGAACATTGATGATAGCTTTTTCCGTTTTTAGAAATGGCCTCCCTAGGATGAGGGGAGCATGTGTGCTGAACCGATCATCTTCCATATCCAAAACATAGAAGTCAACAGGAAAAATCATGTCTCTCACTTGAACGAGAACATCCTCTATAACTCCAGCCGGTTTGGTGGTACTTCGGTTTGCGAGTTGAATGATAATTCCAGAGGGTTTTAAGTCTCCAACCTGAAGAGATGAGTAGACAGAATGTGGCATGACATTGATGGAGGCCCCTAGATCAAGCATCACATCTTTGAATTCACATTTCCCAATGGTACAGGGAATGGTAAATGTCCCAGGGTCTTTACACTTGACCGGAAGGGCATGTTGAATCAATGATGAGACATTCCTTCCTAAGTTTACTTTTTCTCCCCCTTTGAACTTCCTCTTGTTGGTACACATGTCTTTCAGAAACTTAGCGTACCTCGGAATTTGTTTCACAGCATCGAGCAATGGAATATTGACTTGGACTTTCTTGAATGTTTCCAAAACCTCCTTATCCAATTCTTTTTCAGCACTTGACTTTGGTGGTGGTTCACACCTTGGATAAGGAAGTGGAGGTTTGAATGTTTCTGGGGTATTCTGAGTATGTTTCGGAGGAACATAAGGTCTAGACATCCTCTTCCAATTATTCTTTGTTCTTTCAAACAAGATTTCTTCTCTTGACTTTGAGTTTCTATCAACTTCAGATTTTTCATCATTTTTATCAAGGGTAGGATTTTCATCAACAGTATCAGAAGAAGGCTTGATGTTCTCAATCTGAGGATTTTTCAATTTTGTTCCACTCCTAAGTTCAATTGTACTCACATTTTCCTTCCCATTATTCCTCATATTTACTTGTGGCTGTGAGGGTAAACCACCACTCATTTGATTTGTTATGCAATTAATACCAGAGGCAAGTTGACCCATTTGAGCCATCAAGGTATTCATTTTGTTATCTTGCTGTTTTGTGTATTCTTTTAGTTCCCTCATTTCCTCTTGTTGTTTCCTCATTGCTTCTTCAAGGTTCCTATCCGAGTTTTGAGTGGGAGGGGTAGGGTGAAAATTGCTTCCAGAATGAGCATTGACTTGATCATTGAAATATCTTGGTTGATAATTACTTGATTGTCCTTGGAAGAATCCTCTTGGTTGTTCAGGTTGACGAAATCTTTCATTTGAGTTGTTGTTCCATCCTTGATTGAAATTTTGGTTGTTTTGAAATGGTCTTTGCTGGTTTGGTTGAAATGGTCTTCCAGGAAAAACTGCATTGCAGTTCTCAGGAGGCTCTTTCATTTGTGGGCATTGGTCACTAAAATGTTCATTCGAAGAACAAATCCCACAGTGGACATGTAGTTGGAAAGCCGCTTCAGGTTTGGGTTGGGTTGGTGGGGTGTTAGACAACATTATTGACCTTACCATGGTGGTGAGATCAGATAGTTGACTTGAAATTGTGTTGTTTTCGGGACTAATAGTAGGGAATTCTTGTGCAGCTTTGACATGAAGAAGGCCTCTGGTTCCAAATTGTTGGGAATTCTGGGCCATGTTTGCAATTAAAATCCTAGCAGCAGCTGGTGTCTTATCAACTAAAGCTCCTCCTGCAGCAGCATCGATCATACTTCTATCAGTGAGACACAATCCTTCATAAAAGTATTGAATGAGAAGCTGGTCACTGATTTGATGATGGGGGCAACTAAAACAAAGACGTTTGAACCTTTCCCAGTATTCGTGAAGCGTTTCTCCTTGTGTTTGCCTAATTCCACAAATCTCCTTTCGAATGGAGGCAGTTCTAGATGCAGGGAAATTTTTTTCAAGGAAAATCTTTTTTAATTCATTCCAATTTCTAATCAAGGTTGAGTGAGAATAGAAAAACCATTCCTTAGCAACTCCATCTAGAGAAAAAGGAAATGACCTAAGCTTCATTTGATCGGCATCAACTCCATGAGGTTTCATATTGACACACAGATAACTAAATTCTTGGAGGTGTTTGTGTGGGTCTTCACCGGGAAACCCATTGAATTTGGGAAGCTGGTGGATGAAACCGGACTTGATTTCAAATCCAGCAGGGGCATCAGGGTACTCAACAGGATTCTCGTGATTTTCATCATAGGACGAAGCCAGTTCTTTCAAAGTTCTATTTTCAGCCATTTGGATTTCAGTTTCAACTAAGTCCCTCCTAGGTGTATTGGTGGAAGATTCACAACTTGAAACTTGTGGATTATTACCTCTAACCCTAGTGTGAAAAGTTTTATCAATTTCTGAATCTAAAGGTAATAAGTTCGGTTCAGAAGTTCGGGTCATGCAAGAGAAAGGAAAAAAAAAATATATATAACTAAAATAAAATCAACTCTAGCAACCTCCCCGGAAACGGTGCCAGTTGATGTGAGCGTTTTTGTCGTGAAACCCTCAATCAATATTTTCCCTTTTTATGTAGCACAGTGGTGACCACAGGGTTGTCTCTCGAGGAGGTTGCAGTTCGAGTTGTAAAACTGTCACTTTTGTTGTTTTGTTTATTTTTAATGAAATGAAAATGGGGGTTTGATTAATAATTTGAAAATAAAATTTTAATTAAATTATAAACTTAAATAATTTTAAAGGAAAGATAATGTGGGTTTGAAATCAAGAATAAAAATAGCAGTCGCAGACAAGCTTCACCCTCTCGGACACTCCCCTCTTCCTTGTATATAAAAGAATCTCTTATTTTAAATTCCTAAATGTACCCCCAAGGACCCCCAGGTTTACACTCAAATTTGAAAAGACACCATATTTAAGACTTCAATATGATTGTTATCCCGCCTATAGAAGTGATTCAATTACTTAAATACCTCCAAGTAATTGAACCTAATTGAATTCGCTATGCTCAATGACAAAACCTCACCAAAGAATTTTAAATAGCGAAGTCAATTGTTCTACTTTATAGATGGAACAATGGTCAAATAAAATTTGTTGAAAATATATTTAAGAAAGAAAACAACCAGATTCATTCAAAAATATAGGTTCAAGATAAATTCAAAAAAAAAAAGAGATTACACATTAAAATCCAAACTCATAAGAGAGTGTCTGTCGGGTGTCGCCGTCCGCAACCACTTGCCGCTTAGCCTTCCATCACTTGAGAAGCCTTCATCTTTTCTATTGAATATTCAAAGAATTTCATCTTCTTAAGGATCAAAATATCCACCTTCCCCTTCACTCTCTCAAGCCAACTCCCTTTTGTGAGGGATGGTGTAGTGAAAAATAGAATATCTTGAGAGGTAGGATCTCCCCTCCTTTTATAGGCAGATTTTATCTTCACAAAGTTGTCGCGTTTTAGACCCATTAAATGGCCGATTCACGCATTTACCTCTTCATCAATATTGTTCATCAATGTCTTGGTCGTCCAGCCTCAAAATTTCAGATTAATTGGACACTTATTAAGGGATTTCTGGTTTTTCTATTGAAAATAGATTTCTCTGGATGAAGCTTCCTAGAAGCTTCCTTCAAAACTCTATCACTAAACGGCCATCATAAAGGATTCCAAACGGCTTGAAATTTATTGAGGAGACGCACCTTGGAGTACTCTGTCATATCCAGGTAGAATCGCATCATTTGGAGTAGTGTAGGCCGAAATTTGCTTCCATTACTATGGTGGAGTTAATGCAGTCCTCCCGGAAAAAATTGTCAACTTCATTGATTTTTTTGGGCACCATTAATATCTATTCAACCCCTGGTCCTAAAGACAAAGTTTAAGGAAATACATTAAGGGTTCAAACAAAATTATAATCACAAAATTTGGAAATATATTTTATAAGATATGACCAAAATACCCCTGTGATAAAAATCTGTTAAAAATCCAGAATTATGAAATTTAAACTTTTTATCCCAAAACACACTATAAATCCAAAATTGTTACAAATAAGATCAAATTGTCAAATTTGTGAGGTTTAAATCATTTAAATAGACATTAAAAATATTGGAAATATTATCTCTATCAATTCACATATCATGCCCACCAATGAAAAGTCCACCTTAAAGCAAATGAATTCAGAAAAAAACACGTCAATCCAAAAAATGCAAAATTATGGAATAATTATTTCAACTTTTTTGAGATTGTGTTTCAACTTCTTTGGGAATCCCCAATTTTGTCCCAACTACTAAGCCAAGATTGTTATAATAATATGGAAAAACATGAAAACATAAAACCGGGTTATGTTTCAGCAATACATCATTATTTATCATTTATGTTCCCAACACATGAATTTTATTCCAATAATGACTGATTACCATAGAAACATAAGAGGTTTGGATTAATTAATAAATTCATAGCAGAATAACGAGTATCATGTTACTTCACATACCATATAATATGTCACAAACACTCTTCCGAATCACATGATAAAGATTATTGAAAGAGACTTCCCATGCATATTTCCATTTCTTCAAAGAATCCATTTCAACTACATCAAACAAAATTTCCATGGAGAAAAATAGGCTAAATAAGGAAATTATGATGAATTTAAAAAATTTTAATTTAAATCTGAATATTAGATCATAGACCTTATAATGTAGATGAGTCCAATGCCAATACAGTGGAAGGTGGGAGAGTAGATTGCAGGTAAGCCCATTAGTGTAAAGATACATCTTTTGAGACATGAGTAGTGGACCGTAGCCCAAACAATTGAATGGGATTTTGACCACTAAATGAATCTAATTGGGAAAATTGTGAGAGACTATTATAGTTTTTGTGCATGATTAACATATACAACCAATGAAAACATGGAAGAGAGTCAATTATGAAGTAAAATAATTTAAGAAATGGAATATAAAAAATATATGAACCTAAAATAGGGTCAATTTTTTGAGGAAAATGACATTAATTAATTTAAAACAATGAGAGACCATTTTATATTATGTTAATGATTAATATAGGGAGGAAATGGGATGATTTCATTGAATATTGAATAGTGGGATGTAAAGATTCTTAGAAGAAAGATAATTGGAAGAAAAATTATCCAAAGATGAGATACTTGGAATAAAAATTCTCCGAAGATGAAATAATTCTCACCTAAGGAACCTTAGGCCACCTAGATACATAGACGAGAGATGCCAGAGGCATAGTTCGGGGTGGGGGTGGAGGTGGAGGTTGAGAACGGTGTGATGGAGGGGTGTCATTGAGGGCAGATGGGCAGCAACAATGACTCTAGGTGTGACAATATAGGTGGGGGTGAGGGTGGAGGCAGATACCTGGTGAGGCATGAGAGAGGGATGGTGGCGAGGGAGGATGGGCAGTGACAACGACTCCAGGTGCGGCGACAAGGACAAATCCTGGTGTGGTAGTGGTGATGGGCAAGGAAAGAGGGAGGGGTGGTGGCCGTAGGTCTCTGCATGAATATAATGAGTCGAGGGAGGAGAGTTAGGGTGTGAGGAAGATTGGAGGGGGGGGGGTATTGTGCCCTTTTTATTTTAATTTAGGTGAGAAACTACCATTGGAGGTCATTGATAGTAACCATTAGCGACCACCAATGGCAGTTTCCCCTTCCAAGGGGCATAACTGCCTAATTTTCTAGTAGTGTATCTATGAATTTAGGGATAGTTTGAAGTATTAAAGAATGTATAATGTTGTATTTATTGTGAACAAATTAAACATCACATATGATATGGTTTGAACTACCACACATGAATTGAAGATACTCTCATATATGGAGATGAGGAGGGAGGAATATATAAACTATTTGAGGAAGAGAATGAATTCAAATAGTGAGAATCTTGAGATAAATAAATCCATGTAACATGGATTGAACATTATGTATTAATTGATGAATCAGGTATATGAAAGTTATATGAATATGTTTTGAAGGTGTATAAGAAGTTTGAATGGAGCGCTTTTGATGTCCAATTGCATTTTTCTATATATTTTGCAGACCATGTGACGGTGCACATTACATTAGTTGGCAAACCACTGTATAGGTTTCAAATGTCTAAAGGAGGGTATATATTTTGAGTTGACATATCTTAAGAAATTGTGAAAAGTTGGAAGCATGATTTTTTTTCCAGTGTATGATGCTATGGATCACATAACATGCACCTGCCAATAAACATATTGTAATTCTCTGAGATTTTAGTCTATATATTTTTTCCTTTAAATAAATACTATATTGAATAACTTGTATCATATGCAATTCTGAATTAAAACGAATCGCTATATATTTTACAACACAAGATAAATATCAATACACCATGATTATAAAATGTGAAACATCATTATGAAAATTACAAGAAGTGTAAAGCCTCAAGTAAATAAAAATATAGTTAAAATGTTTTATTTTACATATTATTATTGATTTAAAGACGGATTTTATGTGTTTAAATACCAATGAATTTATAAAATTTAATGGTTAGAAGATAAATAATTAATTAATTGTGATTAAAATCATTTCGTATTAAAAATACCTATTTTTCAAGGAATTATATTTTTATATATATTATGTATTTTTATTTTAATAAATTAAATTGAACACATTTAAAGGATTATTTTAATAAAATTTTCAACGTATAAACAAATAGATTAACACTCATTTAATTAATACTTGATATGAAATAAGATTAAGAATATTTAAAGTTTTAAAAAACCATTTTCCTATATAAATAGTTTTTCATTATATTTTATGTTTATTTTAAAAGTCAACTTCCCAAATTATAGAATTTGAATTTGATAAAATGAACTTCATTTTTGGATTCAACATGTCAAAATTAGATTATGGTGAATTTTTGAGATTTTTATGAAAAAGTTAATGTTTTAGTAAATAGTAAGAAAATATAGTTTTTACGAATAGTGTAACTTTTATAATACAATCATGATATGATTATGATATAAAAATTCATGAAACCTTTTTCATGATAGAAAATTTATTTAGTGAGTAAAATAATAAATTTAAAAATATCAATTTAAATTTAGGAACCTACATATGACATTTTGAATCCTAAAATATATTTTATCCCAATAAAAAACTATTTTTGGTTTTTTGCATTTAATTGAGTGATTCAATTATAACGACTGAGGTATTTATATAATAATAATTTTTTCATTTATATTAATATTTATGAATAAGATATTAATTTTGTGTTAAATAGGAAACTTTTTTTAATAGCATACTCAACATGCAATAACGGGTTTCCTTGAAATCTTACGTTGCACACAACTTTGAGTTATACCGAAAAATAAAATAATAATAATATTATTTTAAATGGTAGTTAACGCACAACCGTTATATTGTCGGGAATGAACATAACTAACTAAATTATGATTAAAAATGTTTTTTTAAAATGTTTTTAAATTTATCCAATAAATTTTAGAGGCTTAAAATAAGAATGAATCTGATTTTAAGCATGAAATACTTTGATATTCATTAAAAGATCGATTTATCACCTTTTGATGTCGAACCCTTTTTAAATATAGTTTTTGTCACTTTTATATGTTCTATTTTAAAAAATAAAATTCTTCTTTAGAAGTGGGACATCAAAATTTACTTTGGATGAAATTTTGGTAATTTTCTGTAAAGTTCATTTTTATGAATAGTGAAAAATACTGCATTTTAATTCAAAACCACCTTTTAATCTAATTTATGTATATTGTTATATTGTACTTTTAATTGGTTTTAAAGTTTAATTGAATTATATTTTTATCATTTAATACAATTTTTGTCATTTTAAGTAATTTTACTTTGAAATTGGACATAAACACATGCCAATCTTTTGGTAGTTTTTACTTCTTAAAAACACGTTTTTTGGTTTTGACAACGGGAATTAATTTTAAATTAATTTATGAAACTTCTATGTTTTGAATTTGGAAAAATGTATTATATATTTGGAATCAGGAGGTCCAAATTGTGTAAATAGGTAACTTTTATTTCTATACATTATGAATAGTAACTTCGGTAAATATTTTATTTACCATGGTTAAAGGGTAAATCTAGTAAATAAGGGTAAAAATAATATTATAATAATATTAAATTACCCTATCACATGTTCTAATCCTATTGGATAAGATATTTCTAACCACAGGCATACTTGGGTTGATTTTAGGACCCCATGGGGCCACTTGTGTGTGAAAATGACATTTAATTACTTTTAATTTAAAGTTAAGGAAAATATAACTTAAACATATATATTTAACTAATTTTTTATATGGGATAATATAAGTTATATCTTTGACTATAAATATTTATTAGAAATATAAAAATATTTCCTACATCATAGTATTTTATTTATAATTTTTAGACATCAAATAAATAGATTTATTTATGACACAATGATGATGTAGTGATTACCTTATTAATGAATGTTTTAAATAAATGAGATTATAAAAATTAAAATAAATTTATTTTTAAACTTTTTATGCCATACACTAATTTTAGGGATAATTATTACTTTTTATATTTTAATTAATAAAGGTTTTTTGAAAGAATCAAGTTGTTATGGATTTTTAAAAAATCATGATATGAATAGTATATAAATCGACATAAATGAGTTTTTAAAATAAATACTATTTTATTAAATGATATAATAGTCCTAAAAATATAATATTAGACAAAATGACTCAAATAAGGTTGAAAATTTTATTAATGAAACACTTGAGATTCTATTAGAATTTTATAGTAACTATATTAACCATATAGTATGAATATACAAGAAGACATGGTAAGAGTCAAATAAGTTAACTAAGGGTTAAAGATAAATGATAAGGTTAAATTTGAAACAAAAAATTGTCTAAAAACTATTGGTTGAGAGGATTTCAAACAATCATCATATTATCTTCGAATTAAATGAGTTTTGGACGATTTTAAAATTCAATTTATAATAAACTAATCTTTCAAACTTTCCCAAAGTACCCCTCCTCCCTCTTATAAAAGGACACCACCTCTAGCCCTTACTCACACCTC
Source organism: Viscum album (assembly GCA_963277665.1). Taxonomy (NCBI): domain Eukaryota; kingdom Viridiplantae; phylum Streptophyta; class Magnoliopsida; order Santalales; family Viscaceae; genus Viscum; species Viscum album. The sequence goes on along the minus strand of OY728129.1, from coordinate 914,526,021 downwards.
TCAAGCCCCATTGGATTGTCTAAATTTTTTCAAAATAAACTCTCAAAATCCCTCTCTTCCTCATATAATCCTTACCTTGGGAAAAAGACAATTCAAGAAGGCCTTTTAGCATAAATCAAAAGGAGTTACCCGATTTGAGGTAATGTCTTCTCTCAAGATTCTTCCATTTATTTTTTCCTTTTCTAACCCCATAAACTCTCTTTGTTACATTATTTTATAACAAAAATAGTATATTTAGTATAATAGTATGTTTTTATGAGAATTATTCAACCTAAACTCACACACACCTCCATCTAATGAATTTAGAACATACTGTTTCTGTGGATGGTGAACTACTGCCTCACGAAACAATGATTGTTCAATTATCTTCTACCGCATATCATGGTGGATATTATGATGTAAATTTATTTATATATGATATATATTATATTTATTTTATCTCTATTCTTCTGTATTTTTTATTTACAACATACCGTTATGCTTTCCATAATGTGTAAATACGATAATTTCATTTGAGGAAGTGCGGACTACCGCCCCCTCAAAGTGATATGAATAATTCATGATATAAATGGAATGTATAAAGGATGAAATTAATTAAATTATGTAACATATATAACATAGATATTATACTGGAATTATAATTTAGGTTTCATTCCTTTAAATATGAAAAATAAATGAAAATAGCATTGATGCGTACGTACAACTTACCGTCTCCATGAACGGTACATTTCATTTATTATATCCAAATGTTATGGAATATTCTAAACATATATATACTGGATCTAAATACATATATAATTGATATATATGATATTTAAATCATGAATAAAATTATGTAGATAATGGAATTTTGATGACATAGACAATTTGTAATTATAACAAGTTCATTTTTGACTCAAGTACCGAACATCAACAAAACGACTGATATGAACTTGAATAATTATATTATTGTTATAGCAAGTTAATAAGTGATATAAAATGAATAATAAACCTGAAAAATATTATGAATCAATTATAAATTAACTTAAGTTTATTATTTAGGAAGAACAAGGAACATACGTGACGAGTCAGATTCAAGGTAAGGGAACTTCTTAACCCAATTTCCATTCTTTGGGTTGATCTTATACTTCTTGTTTATGTTGTGATATGATTATGTGATAAATGAATTTTGATATCTTATATTGTATTTATACTTACTTTATGATTACTTATAATTAATACACATAATTGATCTATTTTATTTACAAAATGATCTTTATAAGGGAACCTTCCACTCTCCTCTTTTAGTCAAAGACTTATTTTATGTTATGTATTTTAATTTCCATTTTCTTATGTTGGAATATGTTCTTATATATCCTTATAACTATAAATTTTATGTCCAATTTATGAGAGACCCTTTTCTCTCTCATCAACTCATTTTCTTAATTTATAAGTGACGTCGTTAGGCTACTAAATTTTTATAAGGGAATTTCTAAACTCAATTTCCACTCATTGGGATTTACACATACTTCATTGATTATATTATGCCAGATTATGTTTGGAATCACTATTTATTTATTTATGTTTTAATTTCCACTTCCCTTTATGTGGATATACTGTTTCTACACATAATCACCCCATTGATAAACTCTTATATCATTTATACAATTTTTTTAAGGGATTTCGTCATAATATCCTTTCATTGAGGCATATCTTGATATTGTGCACCTTATTTATACTTTAAGGTGTATATAAAAGCCCTTTTGACATGTTATATTATGAATTACTATATTCTCATAATATTTAAAGTGTTTTTTGATGTTATTATTTAATTATTTTTATTCAAGTATTTACTAAAGTGGTAAGGGACTCTTTAAATAAAACATTGTTTTAAATGTTTTAAAGATATATTCTTCTAAATATTTATCATTAATGTCCATGTTTTAAAAATGTTTTTAATGATTTATTTATATATACATTAAAGTTTTAAAATTTTAATTCCTTTAAAATTTTCAAAGTGGTATGGGACACTTTGATTCAAAAATATTCTTTTTAAATGTTTTAAATGTGTCTTTTAAATTGGATTGACTATGTCAATATCTTGAACTAATATATTGTGATTATAATGTGGAAATGTTGTCTTTAATTTATGATTGTTTTATGTGTTATGATTATGTTATGTTTCTTGGAATTTTTTTACGTATACAGGTGGTTTCATGATAAACTGAGGGTGGGTGAGCCTAAGATAGCTCTTCAATGCATTGGGTAACATGATGGAGGTAAACATTAATGTTTCTCCTAATAGATTTAGTAAATATACTATGATGGGTATTCCAAACGTAACTCCCTATGTGGCTGTGAAATTTACAATGTAAGTATGTTATGGATGCCACAAGTTACCTTTATGATTTTTGATTTCTACGTGTTATTCATAAATCTTATGATTTCATGAGGTATGTTAAAGAGATTATGTTTTATGATTGAGAAGTATTATTTCATTATTTATATGTATTTATTTACTAATGTTTCTTTTCTTATTTTATAACCCTTAATAAGATTTTTATGCCCATCCCAAGTTTTTGAAATGTTCTTCACAGGGTTTAAGGAAGGGTAAGAGGAATGAAGTATTCAAGAATATTTATATCACGAAAAGAACTCTTGTTTTATTTAAGGAGTTTTATTATTGTGAAAAATTTGGATAAAGTAGAAGTGTCTACATTATAATTTTTGGGATGTAATGTAATAGTTATGGCCTAATTCTCTAAAACTCTAAACCTAAAAGTACCCTCAATGTGAATTCTTGACTTAACTAAAGATTATCTAATGTTTAAGGTTGAGGCCTTATATCAATGGTGTTATTCAGTTGTAACTCTATATAAATATAAAAAACCCTAAATTGTTTAAATAAAGTAATAAATTTGTGAGAATCATTAACATTCATGAAAAATGTCTTAAATAATAAAATATCCATTTTTTATTCTAAAGAACCCCACTCCCCCTTATACACACCTTTTTTTCACCACTCCACTTCTCCTCACACCATAAGAACTTTAGATCAACACAAATCTATCACAACCCCTCTTAAACTCAATTTATCACATCATAGAGGTTTTTATATCACCAATAGACCTATATAATAAGTCTTAATGTGTAGTCTAAAGGAGGATAACCAAGGGAAGAGGTAATTATTTCAACTATGTTCTTTTACGTTTTTCTCATCTTCTATCTCATACAAATATCTTCAATAAATAATTATATAATGGCATAAGTATCAAATGTATACTAAAATTTTATTATATTAATATAATATCAATTATCCCACTTCCTCTCTTTAATTTTAAAATGAAATCATCACTCAGGTTTTGATTGGTTCACCGCCTCTATAGATGATGTATTTCATTTTTCATTACCGGCTTACATGGATGGTTTCATAAATGAATTTAATGAATAAATACAATATTTATGACATTATTAATATTCTATAAATATAAATTAAGAATTTTATTAATGATAATAACAATAAATGATCATAGTAATTTTAACCGCACAAAAAACGAGTATACCAAGACATATTTTATAATTTGAATCTATTTTGGATGATATATGTAACTATATAACTCTTTTATAACTATAATTATAAATACATTAAAAATATACAATTTTGGAGATTATGAAACTATTTTATAACTCCTTTTACCACAATCAACGTACCAACTCAGTTTTGGAGAAATTGACCAAACAACCCCAAGTGGCTGATGAGAGAAAAAACTATAAAATAAATGAATAACATATGATAGTAAACAAAAATTAAAAAATGAATTATAAATGAAAAGTTTTTAAATAAAGTGTTTAATAAACTTAATTTAGTCATTTAGGAGGTTAGAATCATGCACCAAGTGAGTTGGAACTTGATGTAAGAGTTCTTTATCTCAATTTCAATTCATTGAGACATGTTTTATATTGTGCACCATATTTTCTATTATATGGTGTAATTACTATCCTATTGTCTTTATGTATAATAAAATTATTTTATTTTATGAAATTTTAAAGTCTATATCATTATCCCCCTTTCATGTTCTTTTTATTCACACAATACCAAAGTCATAAGGGTTTATCATCTCAAAATTTATTTCTTTGAGTCATATTTTGTATTATACACCTATTATCTTTTGTATTGTGAATATGATACCTTTTTTATATTATTTCATGATACTATCTTTATTAATTTAATTTAATGTTCCATTTCACATTCTCTCTTTCAAGGGGTTTGGATTCAAAGGTTACCAGAGTCATAAGGGTTGTGTTGACTCAATTTCTTTTTCATTAGATCATAAATATTCTTCATTGATTGTGTTATTCTAAGTAAATTTTTTTTCTATCATATGTTTATTATATATTTTATTTTATCCCTATTTAGGGTAATTACATATTTTCATAAAAATGTTCTCCTTTTATGGATTTCATTCTCTATAAAAATATTATGTTAAGAATAATTAATATCCTTTTTAATGGTGTTTTTCCTTAATGTCCATATTATTTATAATGTTTCAAAAATGTTCTTCTTTATAATGATTGTTTAAGTTCATCTTCCACTATCTTTTACTTTCTTTAAAAATGTTTAAAATGGATCTTCTTAACGTTTTCTTCATAGGTCATTTTTGATTTTCTTCACAGAAGTGTGAAAATAATATCATTTTAATGTTTACTACATGAACATATTTTTCCTAATTTTATGAACTTTATTCTTAATTAAGTTTTCTATAAGTTTTCATGGTTTTCCAAATTAATTTTTATTCTCATTGTTTTGTGAAATTTTCATTGTATAGGTCAATGCTTTATAAGAATAAAAAAAGATATTTCATTCCACTTATATATATTTTTATCTTCCGCTCTACATTTCTTATCTTCAACTTAATTCTTTTTCAAGGTTCTAATATTTTTAATTATTTTAAAATCATGCTTTTCAATTTCCTCTTTTAACCTCCTTGAAATGATTTTTTGAAGTGACTTATATGTTTTCTTTTATAACCATGCTACAAAATCTTTATGAAAATTATTTTTATAATATCGCTTCTATTTTCCTCTCAAACTCTAAAATATATATCTCATTTGGAGTTATGTTTCATATATTACCATCTAAATTCTATTATGATGGTTTTATTTTGGGAGGCTAAACTTGTGGTATCAAATGATCCAATTCTTGATCTCTTCTTACGTGATACCTTCTAAAGTGTTAAGTAACCCATTTTTCTTATAAAAGTGTTTGTAATCCATGTCAACATCCTTATATATTTTACATGATTCAAAAGGGATACACTCCATTAATAACACAAATATTGTTTATCTGGATGTCATATGATCATGTTTTGTGGGAATCTTCATGAAACCCATTTCTTCCTTGAGATAATTACGCTTTGATGAAATTAAGAATTTTTTCTTATGTGGAACACATATGCATGTACATATTATAATGTGATAGGTGGAACTAGTATTATATGGCCCTCTAATGTATTTGGTAATGTTTTATATCTCATTAAATGATATATAAGGGATGAAGAGTAAACCTAATCCATTATGGGACTCTGCCCACTATGTTATTCTGTCTTGGTAGTGAAACTTGACTTGTACTTATGATGTGATGTTTTATGTCATTTCCACATTAATATGATTCCATAATACAATGATATACACTTATTTATGCCAAATCCTTATGTTATGATTCATGACTTATGATCCATGTTTTATTGGGAATCATTTACTCATGATATGTTCATGCAACTTGATTATGCTCACATATCTACATGTTTATCTTATGCTCACTTATGATATTTGATTGTTATCACTTATGTTTACCCTTACAGAGTGTTTGGGCTCACCCTTCTTATGTTTCCATTTCCCCTGGTTATTAACAAGGGTATTACACATGATATGTCTAGATGGATATCTTATGCGGAGAATTTTGTGGGTGATATTGAAGACTTATTATAAGATAAAGAATCCTCAGTTTAATGGAAAAAATATCCATTTTATGGGAAAGATATGAGTTTTGTTGGTTAAAGGTTTTTATTAACTCTCTAAAACTACAGAAAAAAAGGTATTAGGTATGTAAGTCACTCAATATTTATTATTGATATTGTAATTATGGATAGTTAAATTGGGATTCTTTAATTGGTATAAAATATAGTATATAAATAATATATTTTTAGCATTGGATTCGAGATTGCGGGTATGTGGCATCTCAGTTGGTATGTTTTGATAAATTTAGATGTTGTAATGTTATTAATTGAGGATATTTTAAGCGGTATGGATATCATGATGGTATAATAAGTTTAAGGTTGATCATATGTTTAAAAATATGGATACCCATTTTGATATCTCATGTGATTGGATTTTAAGGTGATAAATGATATTTTGGGAGATGTTTATTGGGTTTTAGGAAGAATACATAATCGAGGTATAAGTATCCCTTAGGATTGATAAGTAAATTGATCTAAAGGAAATTAAATTTATTTTGGGAAAATATTAAAATATTTTGAGAGTATATATGATTGAATTATACATTGATTGATATGTGATCTTATGTTTTTTGGGGATTAAAGGGTAAATTGATTTTTGAGATCATAGGTTTTCAGAAATTTGAGTTTGTAATATAGTAAGAAAGATCTTGATAAATTTAGTTTCAAGTTTTATTGTGAATTAGTACTGGTATACATTAGTGAAAACCCTAGGGATAAATCTAAATATAGAAAAAAATACTAAAATTTTGGTAAAGTAAAAAGTGTGTGGTTTTCTATCAATGACATCCCTATTTGGATACTATAAGTGGATATAAGATCTAGCTCTGATGCACTAATTTGGATTTAATTTGATACATTATTTTCATATCTATTTTATAAAATCTTGGTGATTTTGATGATGAAATATTCTTTAATTTTTAATATTTCTAATTCTCATCATTTTTTGGAGGAAATTGTAATTATTTAAATTATTCTTTGAAAATGTGATTTTGGTACTAAAATGTTCAATGGTTCATTGCTTTAATTTTATATATTTTAAGAACCTATATTTTGGTTAATTTTTTTTGATAATTTAATTGAAATAATATTTTGAGGTGTTTTGGGAAGGATTTTTGGTTTTGTAATTAATATTTTCAAAGTTTCATGTTTTGATTTTTAAGATCATTTGTCAGGACACATGTTAATCTAGAATTAATCAATTATTTTGTTTTTAAGTTTAATTTTTCATTTTGAATTGATAAATATCTCAGGTATTTGATTTTGTGTGTATATAGTTACTGTGTAAAGGTCTTTTTCAGAATTAGTTGTTACATATGGATCATTTTGAAGATTTAAGTAAGGTCCAGACTAGATGGTTTATGTAAAGATCATATAACATTGCATAAAGGTCATACAATGTTGCATGAGGGTCATGCTACATCATATAATACCTATGTAAAGTTAATCTTCGAATTTGGGAACCAAAATAAGTGTAACAACAAGGTTTTGAAATGTACATAAAGGTCCAACTCCCCTTAGAACCACAAAAAGGTACCGTGAAGGAGTTAACATACTCAGGTTCGATAATTTCTTAAGTTTTCTTTGAAACAAAGGGTAGTTCAAGATGACTAATATGAAAATTTGTAGTGAAATATTGAGTGGATCAAGATCACATGGAGGCCATGATATTCATGGGGGAACTTTTTTTTTGAGTCACCAGGATGTAGATGATGAATAGTGAACAATTTCCATATAGAGAGTTGGGATTCAAGATGTTGAGTCAGTGGATAGAAGAAAGAAGCTATAAATTACTTTTTTATTCAAGGAATTTTTTACTTAAGTGAGGATACTAATTATTGAACATGAAGAGCATAAGAATCAAAGGGAAATGCTCAAGGAAATAGCACAAGAGGTGATTGGTTCTAGAGAGAGGGGATTGATCTCAATAAAGAAGATCCCTTTTCCCTTTTTCTTCTTTCATTTATTATATCTATTTTGAGATATTTTCATTGTGTATTATTTCTACATTAAACATGTATAGCTAAATTATCTTAGGGGTTTATATTTAAATGGGTTGAATATATTCATTATTCTAGTTCGAGTTATTTTCATTATTATCTTTTAATATCTCTGGGATCTAACTCATTTTTTTTCTATTCACTCCATCTGATGATAATTCAATAGAAATGGATTAGAGAAGAAAATATTTCTATCAATTATTATTTCAATCAAACTTCACCAATAAATCAATGGGTATCATTAGGGGAATTAAATTGTGAACTTGCTTCTCTTTTTCCTCATTTTTATTCTCTATGAGCATATTTGCTTCACTATTCTAAGTACCATAAGGGGATGATTAGTGAACACTCATACCCTCAAGTAATAACTGATTTACTTAAATTGTAAAAGGTTATCGCTAATTATTATCAGGTCATAATCATCCTTTCCTATAGGTTTGACTGGAATATCATTTATAGAGTGAGTTAATAGAGTAAACCCTTATTTTCTCTTCTTCTTATCTATTCACTCATGCACTTTTCACATTTTTTCATTAGTTTTTTCACCTATCATCTTTATGTCATTTTTATTACTATTTTTGTTTTTATTTTTTTATTTTTTTTGTTTATTTTAATATCACGCTATTCTTTCTTATTTTGGGTTTGATTATACTTACTTTTATAATAGAGTTTTAGGTAGGTTTATAATTTTTTTTATATTAGTCAATGAATTGATATAAAAAATTAACACCATTGCTGGAGAAGGTGACATGTGACCAAGCAAAAAAATAATAAATATGTTTCAAATTCTTTTTTTTTGAATTTTTTCTTATTTTTATCATTTTTTTTGTATTGGTTTTAAATTTTTTTTCTTGATATTGCATTCACACTAGGGAAAATTTTACCGATCTTAATTATTTTATTCTAGAAATTGAACAACATTTTAGTTCTCTAATAAATAAGAACAAAACTTACATGGAAAATCTTGAGTTTTATAGAGTTGATAACCTTAATTAAAATTAAAATTTTTCCCACCTCAACCTAGGATTTAGATTTACAAGAGGCCTAGACTTATGTATTTATGAATTATTATAGTTTATAGTAATCGATAATGTATATGGATGTACCCAAGCTCTAGAAACTATGAAATGAAACAATCATACCTATCCATGCTACCATCCTTTAGTGGATTACCTAATAGAGATTCTTTGGAGTTTGTTAGTGAATTTTATAGTGTAGTTAAATAATTACCTTTGAATGGGATTAGTTAAGAGGATCTTAGGTTGATAGTGTTTCCATTTTGTTTGAAAGGCACAGCTAGGATGTGGTTCCAACAAATGGATGAATAAATATTTAACACATGTGACCAGACATTCAATTAATTTTGTATGAAATTTTATCTCAAGAACATAACCACCAAATCAAGACAAAAAATCATTGGTTTTGTCTAGGATGTAGTAGAAAATTTTCAAAAAACTTGGGATAGATTTATAGGGCTCCTTAGGCTGTGTCCCAATCACCAACTTGATCCCCATCTCTTGATGAACACCTTTTATAATGGTCTCACTCCTTACTAACAAAACATTGTTTATCAATCATAGATTGGGTATTTCTATGATATGATAGCCAAGAAGTTGAAATAAATTTTTAATAAACTTTCTCAACATTCTCAATATAAAAGATATAAAAGTAGAACCATCCATAGTAGTGATCAAACTAGTAGTGATCCAACTGCTCAGGTTGTTGAAATTTTTATTGATGGTGAAGGTATTTCACTTAGGAAACAATGAAACCACTGTGGAATGTTTATAAATACAATGAACCACCAACATAATTCTTATCTACCCACATAATAGGATTAAAGTTACAAATTTATAGATTATAAGGCTATAAATTAGAACAAAAATGATCAATTTTCTACCAACTATAATCCTGGCTATAAGAACTACACAAAATTTTTATGGAGAGACCAAGGAGTAGTGAAACAACATACTTCCATTGGGTACTCAAATCATCCAAGAAATAAATTTCAAAATAGTTTTGGACATTATAATTCTAACAATTATTTGGAGGGTATAGTTAGGTTTCTATTCTCTAAGGTGGATTCTCAGCAATCTAGCATTCCTAACCCATAATATCAAATAAATCAAATAGAAAGAGAATTAGATGGGAGAGGAAAAGGTAATCTCCCAAGTACCATTGAGATGAGCCTTAAAGAAAATTTCATGGATGTAACCAAAATTTTAGGTCTAAAAACATAATATAATTATAGGATAAAACATAGGTAAAATGATTTGAAAATTATAAGTGATTATGAAAATGAAAGTATGAAAAAGACCAAATCTAGAAAAGTGAAAAACATGGACCAAATTGAGTTGAATAATGATTATTCCCTTGAAAAATATAATGAATAAATAAATATGAAATATGAGATGATCAAGGTAAGAAGAAAGTTTATATTGATAAAAAATTAAAGGGATAACCTATTTTTCATACCTTTTCCCCAACCATCTGATTCCCTCAGAGGTTTAAGAAAAATGATGAAACTGATTACTTAAAATTACTTAAGATGTTTAAGAACTTTAATTTGAATATAAATTTTTTTGAGTACATAAAAAAATTAATTATTATATGAAAATTTTGAATATATTCTTATCTAATAAAATAAACTAGGAAGAATTTTACACTATAAAACAAAATGAATAATATAGTGTTTTCCTTTAAATAAAGTTACCTACAAAACTACAAGACCTAGAGAGATTTTTTATACCTTGAAAAAATAAGATAATATGAGGATAATTTTTTTGTGACCTAGGAGCTAGTATTAATCTTATTACTTTATCCTTATGTAAGCAATTAGGTCCAAGGGAGTTGAAATCCACTTCTATTTCACTACAGTTGGCTGACAGGTCAATTAATAAAACCATAGGAAGATTGGATGATCTATTAGTCAATGTAGGTAAAGTAACCATTGGATGAGTTATATTTATTTTCAATAAATCAACATGTGTTTGATAAGGCCTAAAATTAATAAAAAGTTGTGTAGAGGTAACCTGGGTTGGAACAGTGTTACGTAAGTATCTATCTAGTGTAGATGAGTGAAAAATGGAAAAGGTATGGCTATATATGCATGAATACCTATAATAAATAACCATCAATTGAGTTTATGTAAACATGATGTTTTTCTACATAAATTTCATATAGTCATTGTGTAAACATAAATTTCTACTATGTAAACATGAATTTTGTTGTGTTTCTATGATCTACATAGACATCATACTGAACATAAGCATAAATATGAGCTGTGTAAAAGTACTAAATAAAATTATAAAGCTAAATAAAGGTGATATATTGGTTGATCCATATGGTTAATCTTGAAAGGAATAGTCAATTTAATATCTACATCGTTTGAAAGGCATAATTTCTTCACCTAGTCGATCTTCATGGTGTACATGAAGTAAATCCAAGTGGTCGATCCATTCCATGCAGTTCCTTCACATGATCAATCTGACTCATGGTTGATCCTTATATATGATTTTCTACTAGGTGAAAATATGAGTTTCCAAATTTTGTATATTTTGAAGAAACTAATTAAAATGATCAATTTTCATTGATCTTAATAGATTCAATATCATAATGGGTTCCAAACAATTATGGTTCATGCTAAGTGAACAACATCAATCTAAAGGTGATATTGTGAAGGAGAAGATATCCACATTGAATGAATGAAGATCATGCCACTTGTGCTTTGAAATTTAGATGACCCCACACCATAGTGAAATATAAGTGGGAATTTTGAAGTTTGTGGTGATTTTGTAATCCACCTATGATAAATAGTGAAGTTCTACACCGTATATGATGTCGTGGTGCTGCATGAATTCATTCATGCATGGAGGAAGAGTTAAATGAATTTAAAAGTATCTATATTTTTAGATATTTTGAGTTTAAAATAGAAACATTATAGAAGGAAATACCCAAGCCTTCATGATATTTAAATGAGGAAGTTTTAATGAGAAATTAAATTAGAAGTTTTTTAACTGATTTAAATGAAACAATCACACCTATATCTAAAGATAAATGAGTTTCCATAGTTCTAATGGAAACTAAATATCCACATAATATTATTATATGAGTATAAATAATGAAGGTACCAAATTATAAGAATATAAGAGAAGTTAATAATAATTAAGAGAACTCAAGAATCACTCTATGAAAATTCCAAGAGTCGATACTACACAGTATCAAAGAGAGAAAAGGAGTTTTAAGTTGGGAGATATTTTGGAGAATAAGAACTACTTCCTAAGTATTTAAAAGGAAGATAAACATCTAGAACTTTGAGTTTTTGAGAGAGTTTCTAGAAAAATAGTTTTGGTCCAAAAAACTATTTAAGATCTTCAAGAAATGTACATGAGTACACCAGATCCTATACACTCATGGAGGAAGATCATTCTTAAGGAGGTGTAGAAGTATCACTAAAAAAGAAGGATGTATTTCTATTACTGGATCAAGACTGGAATTTTTTGTGACTGGGATGTCTAACCAGCTACCAAAGAAGCTTTCAATTAGGGAATATAATCGATTGTAGAAGAGAAGTGACTGAGCTATCTAACCAGTTACTACAAGATTATATTTGTGGTGTCTAACCAACTAATTATATAACAATATATGCTTATATTAGATAATTCATGTTGGGGAATCTAAACAATAAGGAATGGAGTATAATTTTATGTCAAATCTATAAATACTATGTGCCACTCTCTTTGATATTACTACAACACATGAGGTGAGGTTGTGAGATAATATTGAGAGGATCAATAACTTTAACAGGTTCAATATATTGAATTAAAAAGGGAAAAAATTCATAAAACAAGTAAAATGATTCACCCCTATCTTTATGGTTAATATAGCATGGATATCTATAATAGGTAATCCTACTTTACTTATGGATTTCCTAGTGCTTGAAATTGAGTGTGAAAAGAAGGTTCTAATCATTTTGGATAGTCTAGTCCCAACTATTGATGGGGATTTTATTGATGTTTCTGAGGGAAAATTGGTTTTTCATGCTAGCGATGATCAAGAAGAGTTCAATGTATTTAATAATTCCAAACTAGAGGAAAGTTGTAGGTTTATTGATATGGAATAATAAGTTTTTAGAGCCGTGATTATAAAAGATATTCATGACCCTTTTTGATAAATAATTCAAAGATCAGTTGATGAACACTTTAAAGTCAACTATATTGAATCTAAATCCATAAAATAACTTGAAATACTAGGGAGAATTAAGAGAAAAATTATGAAACTAATTTCTAAGGACCAAGAACTGTTCTAATATGAAAAAATATTCTTTGTTGATAATTCTTCTCAATAAATTGGTCAACACACAAATCCCCCTTTTTATGAGAAAACCCCCTCTATTCCTAATCTAGATTCAGTTCTCTACACCTTTTTTTTGAATTGGGAGTCTATTTCAGCATATATTTAACCTAAAAAGTAGTGTTTCAAGGTTGAGGAAAAGTATAAGGTGAGATACACCCAATTATAAATTTAAAATAAGTTTCCACAATATATTGAGTGTCAAAGATGAGAATTTATATACTTATCTAAGAAAGCACAACAAGTCTATTCCTGCTAAAGAGATTTTTTCAGAGGATGAGTTTCTAGTTAATGAACTTAAGGGCTTACTAGGTGATCTTGAGGATGATCCTCTTGATTCAAACAAATAAAAACATTGTGAGAGTGACTCTTTGGGTGGCGGTGAATAGACTTTAATATCTCATGAACTATTTATTAGTTTTTGGATACCTAAGTGTGGGGGAACATTATGAGATTTTTTTAAACATCTTGGTGATTTTTCTGGGATGTTGTATTTTATTTTTAGACCTGTTTTTTGATATTTTGGGAATTGTAATAGTAGTTCACAACAACTTTATCCCTATGGTCTTGGTGGAATTGAGGAGAATATTGATTGTAACATCACTTTACCTTCTTCTAGGTATTTCTTGACCCGTGTTTTGATATAAAGTTTAGGGATGTATGCTTTTTTATTTAATCAAGTCTAGGTATAAATGTGTCAGAGGTTTTAGTAGGTGATATTTGGGTTTGAGTTGAGTTGGTGGCCTTTTCTGAGTTTTTTGCATAAATTTTCTATGTACCATATTCATGAAAAATTAACATCATGAATGTAATTCATGATATGAATATGTATCTCAATATAATCCATGAAAAGATTTTATATTGTGAATGATATACAAGCTGTGAATTGTTTTTATGACATGAAATGGTTAGTATTGGGATTCTTAACCAGAGGAGATTCCTTTTTCAGTGTATACACAACTCAAGATATTCACATCATGAATAGAGGATTCTATTGTGAATTCCTCATGCCCAACAATTTTTTATGCACTACAACCTAAAACCATTTCTTTTATCATTCAACCTCTTACCTAAAACCCCTAGGTCTACACTAGGAAATATTTGTGTGATTTCTCTCCTTTTGGATGTCTTGGTTCAGAGTTTGATCTCTAGTGAGTTTCCTCACTATGGTTTTCTCCACAACACTTCTACCCTTATTTGATAGTGGTATGATCTCATGATTACCAATTGAATCAGAGTTTGATATTAATAGTTTGTAATCTAGGATTTACTTGTTGATCACCTTCTCCTTTTTTCTCCATTAGTGTTTACTATTGTAGGTGTTGATTTGATCACTGATTAAAGGCAGGTGTTTCTATAAGCCTTTACCCTAAAATTAAAACCCCAAATTTCTTGATTGATTTGAAATGAGTTTTTAAATGATTTAAAAACCTAGATTTTAGATGATTAATGTTTTATTTTGAAAAGGTCATGAAAATTGTGAAAAATCCCAAATTTCAATGGAATTGAAATTTTTGGGAGGATTTGAGAAAAATTTATGGCTTGATTTGGAAATTTATTTTATGAAATTATTTTATGTTGAACCTTAAGATAAATGGATTAAGTTAAAATATGATCTGAAAATTCATGAATTGATGAAAACCTATGATTTTTTTGAATGATAAAGTCATGTTGAAAACTGAAATTGGGAAATTATAGTTTAAATTGATTTGAAATGATTGATTTTACCTTTATTGATTGACTAAAGCACATGTAGTTCTGGATAGTTAGTGGGTAATTAAGATAATAATTCTAGGATATGACCCCACTAGAAATGGATTGATGATGATAACACTGACATAAACTTACTATGACATGATTTCCTCGATGAGGAGTTGAGTCATGACAACCTGAGCCGAGGGACATGTAAACACATTGAGCCAAGATTATTGATTGAGTAGTGTAAGGACATATTTCTATAAACTAACATACCATAGGTCATATTACATAGTGCCATGATATGTTTTATTTGATGGTTACATGTCATTGATTATTAAACAGTTTTATTTATACCAACTAGTTTATATAATGTTTTATATAAAATTTAATTTAAGACTTTTTTTTATATATTTTCTATCCTTTTTATTATGAAAGAACGTTTTTTTTAAAATATTTAAATTCCATTCCATTCCTTGTTTTATTTAAATTTAAATCATAATTGGTTTAATTATTATGGAAATGACTACTGAGCACTTGGTGAGACCCTATTGGGTTGTTTAGATTACACCCTACCTTTTCCTTTAGGCATTTGTAGATTTTCTTATGAAAATTCTAAGAAAAGGGAAAGCACCACTTTGAGGTGGTGGATGTTCTTAACCCTTGGGACCCGGTGTGATGGAGGTGACCGATGGAGATGTGATCCACCTGTTACATGGGATAAATTTGAGCTTTTACCTTGGTTTATGTTGTTTATTTTAATGATGTGTTGTTTGGGTATTGTTTTACCAGTTTGATTATAGTACTTTATCCCTTTAGAGTGTTGATCATATTGACTCATATATTTCTTCCTATGTTATTTTGTAGAAAAATAATTCCCTTGTGTTTCTTGTATAATGATAGGTGATAGTCACCAACCCTTGGGGATTGAGAACACCCTTCAGACCATGTAAATGCTGGATTGGGTATCCGTGTACTAGGTTATCCAGGATGGTTTGTGATAAAGTGGCATCAAAGGTGGAAAGTTAGGTTATTCACTATTCCTTGATGTCAATATGTAGTTGGGTTGTCCTGGTAGACACTGGGTATGATTATTGGGACTTAGGAGGTATTTATGGGAAAGTGCCTAGCCATATCTCATCATAAAGATCCTTTGTATGGAAAGGTCGGGAATTCAAAACGGGTTTTCAATGAGGCACTCAAGATCTTTTGTTATTACAGTCACTGAGGCCACCTAAAAAAGTTATTACATTTATTTTATTCACTTAAAAGTTTCATGGTATCATCACACTAAAATGTAATGTGGTGAAATTAGATGATTCAAGGACCAAGGGGTTCTAGCCACATGAATCCAGAATAGAGATTTTTTATATAGTGAAAGAGTCTCCAGAGGAAGTTGAATCAAGTCTAATGACTGTGAGAGGTACCATCACTATAGATTCATCTTTAGCGACTGCTTTATTTTATACCGATGCATCTCACTCATTTTTATCAACTTGTGTTATGAACTCTCTAAACCATCCTACAAAGATTTTTTCTTATATGATGGATATTACTACACCTCTCAGAACCAATATAGAGCATAGTATTCGATTTCCTACTTGTGTTTTCTCTTTATCAGAGATTGAGCTTACCTGGAGTTTTCTGGTTCTCAACATGAAACTCTTGACATCATTTTTTGGATGGATTGGCTGATTGCTCATAAGGCACAGATTGATTGCTACTTTTAGTGGTTCTCCTTTACTATTCCTAATAGGGTGTTCCATGTCTTTCATAAAGAATGGTACTTGAGGCCGAGTAGTGCCGAAACTTGTTTTATAGAGTTGGGTAGGGTAATATCAGTGTTTAATTTTTACTTAGAGTGAGAATCGTTTAGTGATGATCTCCCTCCAATTTTCATTGAGTTTCCTAATGTTTTTCCTTTTGATTTATCCAGCTTGCCACTAATAAGAGAGGTGGATTTTTCTATTGATTTAGTACCTGGTACTTTTCTAGTGTCTATCCCTTCTTACCATATAGAACTAACAGAGTTGAAAGAGTTGAAATCTAAATTAGATTATCTTCTAGAGAAAGGTTTCATATGACTGAGTGTGTCACCTTTTGAGTCACCTATTCTCTTTGTGAAGAAAGATGAAGAAACACTTCACCTATGTGTTGATTACCATAAAATAAATTGAGTCACAATAAAGAACAAATATCTGCTACCATAGATTGATGATCTGTTTGAGTAGATGAAAGGAGAGAAGTGGTTCTCAAATATTTATCTTAGATATTGTTATCACTAGTTGAGAATAAAATATTATAACATTCAAAAGTACACCTTTAGGATTAGGTATGTACATTATGATTATCTTTTTATGCCATTTTTTCTATCCAATTATCTTGTAGTTATTATGGATTTTATTAACAAGATATTTCATGAGTATCTTGAATTGTTCATGGTGGTATTTGTGGATGATATACTAGTTTACTCTCAAATTGAATAGGTACATGTGAATCATTTTAGAGAAGTTTTGGAAATATTGAGAAATCATCAAATTTACACAAATCTTTCGAAATGCAGTTTATGGATTTGGGAAGTGAAGTTCTTGGGAAATGTGGTCTCAGAAAATTATATTTTAGTTAATTCTAAGAAGGTGACAATTTTTATAACATGGGAGAAACTATGTAATGTTTTCAATATTTAGAGTTTCATGGGTTTAGAGGGATATTACCATATATTAATCAAATATTTATCAAACTTGGATTATCCGATGACTGCTCTCACATGGAAAGGAATGGAGATCATTTGGGATGAAAAATTTCAGAGCTCTTTTATTGATATGAAATACCTTTTGAATTCTGCACCGGTTTTGGATATTCTAGAGACTGGGTAGGGCTATTTGGTCTTCTGTAACACATCAAGTTAGAGCTTGGATTGTTTCCATATGTAGGGTGATCATGTGGTAGCCTATGGTTCCAAAAAACTTAGGCCACATGATAATAATTATCTGACCCATGATCTCAAACTCACAACTATGATGCATTATCTTAAGATTTGGAAACATTAAATTTTCGATGAAAGGTTTACTATTCATTATAACCCCAAAATATTGAGTTATATCTTCTCTAAAAAACATTTGAATCTTCAACAGGGGAATTGGGTGGAGTACCTATAGTCTTTTGATTTCGATATTTCCTACACACCTGTAAAGGGGAATGTCATTGTTGATGCTTTTAGTAGGAAACTTATGAACCAGTACATGAAATAATCATAAGAAGAGTAGAATACTTTGGCTCTCTTTTCTTAGTTGGATTTGGGAGTTTAGAAGAATGAGTTTGAGGTTGTTTTGGAGAGTGTGAAGTTTACCTCTTGTCTTCTCAAGATTATTCTTTGAGAGCATCTTGACGATGAATTCCATGGAATTAGGGACTCTATTTATGGTGGGGAGTCCATTGGTGAGTGTTCATTATCTTTAGAGGGTATCCTATATTTTTGGAATTGATGCATTATTCCTTTTCCTACGAGAAATTATTGTGATGGGGATTTCCATAATTCCCAATAGGTGGTGCACTCTGGAATCATGAAGACGTTCTATGATATACAAAAATGATTCTGGTGGTCAGGTATAATAAGAAACATCACTAACTTTATTTCTCATTATTATACCCACCAAGAGGTCAATTTCGATCACTAGAGACCTTCCAGTTTTCTTCAGCCACTTCCAGTGGTGACTTGGTAGTGGGATGATATTTTTATGGATTTTGTGACTTGATTTACGCATACCCCTTGAGGGAAAAAATGTGATATGGGTTGTGATTTATAAGATGACCAAATCAGATCACTTTATACCCATTCAATATATAACCAAAGTTGAGGACTTGGGATGACTCTACCTATATGAGATTATCATATTTCATGGAGTTTCATATTCTATAATCTATGATAGGGATCCCCATTTTAAATATTACATCTGGAGAGGTCTCTAGGAGGCCATGAAATGTTGGGAACATTTGATCATGACATATAATCCATAGATGTATGGATATATGGAGTTAGTTATACATATTCTTGAGGAATACATACTTCCATTCTTGAATTTATTGGATCTTGGGATGACCATTTCGGGCTGGTTGAGTTTTCCTAAAAAAATAGTTACCAGTCCACTATTAGAATGGATTCTTTTTAGGTCTTGTATGGCCAACCTTATAGATATTTGTTTTGTTGGTTAGAGATTGGTGAAAGTTACTTGGTTGGACTAAGATTATTCTAAGATATGATGATGGGGATTTAATTGATTATTTAGAGAATAAAAACGAAATAGAGCCTATATAAATTCTACGCTAATAGTCATTAGTGACCATTGTATTTTTTTGTTAGTGAGAAAGTGTTTTTGAGAGTTTAACCTTGGTTAGGTCATCGAAATCTTGTGAAATAGGGAAATATTTCACTACGGTTTATGGTCCCTTTTGAGATTTTTGAGAGAGTGGGGAAATTGGACTACTATTTGGCACTTACATTGCAATTTAATTATATCCAAAACATGTTTCATGTATTGCAAATTTGAAAGTATATTTATAAACCTTATTATGTTTTGAACCGAGAATATCTTGATGTTAAACCAGATTTATCCATGAATGAGAATCTAGTTAATATTGTTGATTCTAAGACAAATATTCTTTGTAGGAAGACAATACCTTTGGTATGTGTTATATGGTAGCATAGTCCCGATTCACATGATACGTGGAAGCATGTGACACTAATGAGAGATTAGTGGAATCATCTCTTCAATATGGAATCTTCTTGATTGGATTTCTAGAGATAGAAGGTGTTTATGATGGGGAGGTTATAAAATTCTGTTAACTTATTTTAGGTATTTATTTACACCTATTTTGATATAATGTTTAGGGATGTATGTTTGTTTTATTTAATGGAGTTTGGGTATAAATGTTTCAAATGTTTTATAGGGTTCTCTTTTGGTTTGGTTTGAGTTGGAGGCCTTTTCTAAGTTTTTCTGTACAAACTTTCTATGTACCTTCTACATGAAATATTCATTCCATGAATGTAATTCACAATGTGAATCCATCGCTCTGTAGAATCCATGAAATAGTTTCATGATGCGAATGATATCCAAGTCATGAATTGTTTTCATGACGTGAAATGGTCAGGATCAGGATTTTTAACACTAGGCAGTGCCTTTTTCGATATATATGCCACTCAGGATATTAACATCATGAATTGAGGATCCAGTTCATGAATTCCTCATGCCCAGTGAGTTTTTATGAATTTCATCCTGAAACCATTTTTTTTCATGCAGCCTATTCCCTTGAACCCCTATGGTTACACCAGGTTATTTTTGGAAAATTTGTTCCCATCCATATGTTTTGGTTAGGAATTTGATCCCCAGTGAGTTTCCTCACTATAGTTTTCTACTTCTCTCTGCAACCCTTCTTTGAAAATAGTATGATCTTGTGATTACCGATTTAATTAGAGTTTGATCTTGATGGTTTGTGATCTAGGATTTTCTTATTGATCTCTTTTGACTTTGTTCTTCATTGGAGTTTTTCATTGAAGGTATTGATTTGATCGCTGATTAAAGGTAGGTGGTTCCATAAGCCTTTACCCAATAATTGAAACCCTAAATTTCTTGATTTATTTGAAATGAGTTTTTAAATTATTTAAAAACTTGGATTTGAGATGAATAATGTTTGATTTTTAAATGGGCATGGAAATTGTAAAAAAACCCCTTAATTTTAATGGAATTGAAATTATTGGGAGGATTTGAGAAAAATTGATGGGTTGATTTAGAAATTGATTTGATAAAATGATTTGATATTGAACCTTGATATAAATGGATTAAATTGAAAGATGATTTAAAAAATTATTAATTTATGAAAACTATGATTTTTTTTTGAAATGAGAAAGGCATGTTGAAAACTAAAATTGGGAAATTGTATTTTGAATTGTTCTTACCTTGATTGAATGACTAAATAACATGTGAGATTGGGTAGTTAGTGGAAAATTAGGACAATCATTCTAGGATCTAGTACCCTAAAAATGTATTGGCGATGAAAACATTAACATAAAATTACTGCAACATGATTTTCCTGATGGGGAGTTGAGTCCCAATGACCTAATCTGAGGGATGTGTGCACACATTGATCCGAGATCACTAATTGAGTAGTGTGAGGATCATATCTCTAGAAAATAACATACCATAAGGATTATTACATGGTTCTATGACATGTTTTATTTAATTATTACATGAAATTTATTATTGAATTGTTTTATTCATTACAACTAATTTAATAAATGTTTTATATAAAATGTTCATTTATTCCTGTTTTAATATATCTTCCATCTTTTTGTTTATGAAATCATTTTTTTTAAAATATGTTAATGCCATACCATGACTTTTTTTATTTAAATATAAAGTGTAATTGGTTTAATTATTATGGAATTGATTATAGATCACTTGGTGATACCCTATTGGGATGTTTAGCTCACACCATACCTTTTCCTTCAGGTGTTTGTAGGTTATCTTATTCCATGTCCAAGTAAAAAGAAAAAACCACTTTGAGGTGGTGAATGTTCTTGATTCTTAGGACCTAGAGTGATAGAGTTGACCAGTGGAGATGTGATCCACCTATTACATGGGACAATGTCTAGTTTTCTACCTTGGCAGATGTTGTGTATTTTGATGAAGCATTTGGGTATTGTTTTATCTATTTGATTCTAGTAATTTCTCCCTTTGGAGTGTTGAGTATACAAACTTGTATATTTTATATTCCACTATTTTGTGGAAAAATTGTCCCTTTAAATTTCATGTATGATGTTAGGTGATAGTTTCTAACCCATGTGGATTGAAAACACCCTTCATGCCATGTCAGAGATGATTTGGGTATTAGCATACCAGGGTATTTGGGATAGTTCATGACATTGATAGATGCTAGTGATTTAGGAATTCTATGAGATTATGAAAAAGTTCCCTCATAAAATATAAAAAATAATCATAAGTAAATCCCACCTATTGAGTGATCATGGTTAGACATTTTAGGGATAAAGTTTGGTGTAAGACTCTAAAATTAGAATTGATTGGAGTAAACCCCTGGTTTTGAAAGGTTTCGGGCATAATAAAAGTGCCAGTGAAGGCATAAACAACTCGAATTTTGTCATAATCCATGAATAATCCATGATACACATGATGAAAAGTTATCATGAATAATAGAATTGATGTAGATATTAATTAACAATAACTCAAAAACAAGAAGAGATGATCTTATCAAATATATTTTATAATTAACTTATTTAATTAAATAAACACCCTTCATTATTAATGATTTAATAAACCAATCTTGTCATACCATCATTACATTAGAGGAATCAAGGGTAGATTCCCTCTAGTAGTGATTAACATGTAATTCATGAACCTCTGATCATCACCATAAAATTCTTCAGGTGAAAGCATATATGAATCTAATGCTTACAGTTATCACTATTATTCCCAACCAAATCCTTCAAGAGGAAAGGGATTCAATTTGGTGGAGGTGGTGAAAAGCTCTGTATTCTTCAGAGTGTTATAGGAGGGAGTTCTATGGGGCTTGAGAGAATCCTCTCTATAATTTTTTGTTCAAAAAAATAATATTTCTATATATCATCAGAAAATGTCATCACTGGGTTTAAATAGTACTAGGGTTAGAAAATAATAATTTCACAAGGTTCCTTATTATTTTCTTAATCCCTGATGAACCCCATGTCAAAATAATAATAATAATAATAATTTATTATTATTTACTTGACATGCACTAAACTCATAGATAAAATAAATATTATTATTATTGGTTAAATAAATTAATATTTATTCAAATAATATTTAATAAGATAATAATAATAATAAGCACCCCCTAAGCTGATATCAAGGGAACAAAAAATATAAAAATATAAAGGATGGAGTTTTAAAAATATCCCACAATAATCTCTCCTTAATCAACTATGGCATTTAAATTTTTTTAATACATTTCCCCGACCCAAAACCTAAATTAGAAAGCGATTTAGTAATAACATTACCTTCCTTGAGGAAATAAGACACCATACAATCGATATTTTTATAGTATAAAAGGTAGTCCCCCACACTGTAGTAGACCTCTAAGAGGGAGATGCAATACTGATCTTGATGGGATTTAAAATAAATAACGAATCTAGTTCAAGATATATATTTTTTAATTATTAAATAGAGAAATATAAATTTCCATGATCACTCCCTTTATCTCCACCTCATAATAAATCAACATTCTAAAATCCTTGACGAAGCATGAGATGGATCTTCCTTTAGTATCCCTGAATATCTCTCCACATCCTTCAGATCTTGGATTACCTTTGGAAGATTCATCCATATTGATTTTTATCCAACCTATAATAGGGGTTTCCATACAATAGTGAAAATCAATTATAGGCCTTAAAGTTAACTCAAACACCTGATATATCATATATATATATACATCTCCATGACTTAATTCCCAGCTAGACCGATCTTTATAGTGGTGTAAATTTTAATGTATAAGAGAATATTCTTCATTGAAAAGTTGATATAAAAAACATGCCCATTATGCATGTTGAAATTTCAATTCCACCAGATGGTGTACCAGACCTCCACAAATGTATACCGAAGTAGGTTTTTAAATTGAATAGACCCATATTTGGAATTTTAGTGAGATAATAGAGATATTATGTTAGTGTTTTTGATGTGCTCCATATCAAAGAGATTGGTAATAATACTCCATATAGACTTAGAAAAGGAGAAGTGAAAGAAGATATGAGTGATAAATTCTTCCATATCTTTACACATACTAAATCTCAAACACATATTCAGTCCAGTCTTTAGAATCAATTCATCAATGGGGATATTTTTTAGGGTTTCCCTCTATATAAGAGTGTATCTGGATGGAGAAATCCATGGTTTGAAAAAGGGCTCCAGACATGTGGCAATGTCTAAAGGCCTTCCTATATAGAATCCATAGTAAAAATTACATGTAAGGGTCCCATGCCTAGACGGGCCTTCGATAATGACTATTTATTTAATTAAATAAGTATCATCTCATTATTCACCAATAAATATATAAATATAATATTCACTAAATTAGTGAATAAATATTTATTAAATATTCATGTAACTAAATAAATAAATATTTTTTTACCTTGTGAATAATTCAAAATTAATAAATATTTTATATTCACATAATTAAACAAATAATTACTTGGTGAATAAATATTTATTAAATATTCAAATCACACACATATATTCTCTTGAATAATTGGTGATTGAATATTTAAAATTAAACTAACATTAATAATTATTAAACCATACATGAGAATAATATTTATCCAAGATGTTAAATTTATATAGAATTTAATTAATGTTCTGAATACACTCATTGTGTGACTCTATAGTCCCCTTTCTCAATGGCATTAGGATACACTACCCAAAGTCCAAAGTTAGCATCTAGAAACATGATAAGGATCCCATATGTATAGAAGTTAATATTAAAGCGACATGTAACCTCCTATGAACATACACCATGTAATATAATCCCTTTATCTCAAAATATTTAATCAAGTAGGTTTCATGCTAGTGTCATCAACCTATGTGCTCAATGTCTATTTATTTGAATTTATGGAAATGAACTTTCTGATAAAACCACCATAGATATAGACCTAATCAGGAAGTTTAATTCACATCAAAGGGGCAAAGATATCATCTCCTGTTAAAGAATAGAATGGATAAATCCTTTCTTGCATTATTCATTACTAAAACATCACTTGTGACACACCCAACATATCCTAACTCTCCATGAGCATATATTGTTACGGTTTTCATTAATACATCAAATTATATGACTCATTACATGAATTAATAATAATCTTAAATTATAAGTATCATTACATACCCCCACAAATAACCTATATTATTTATGTACTATCAAATGATATCATCTGACTATAGAACTTATATTTAAGAATACTTTCATGGTACTTCAAGGTTCTCATCATAATAAGGAACTGCTATGACCTTTTAGTGAGACATGTACACTTAGAAAATTATCACATACTATTTCATGTAGAAGAAAAATCACGATGTGATAAAAAATTTATATTAATATTCAAAATAATTAATATAAGTAATCATAAAGTAATTAGAAGTTAGTTATAGGGTACTAAATCTAGAAAACTCCCACTTACACTAGATCCAACTTCTAATAACCTTCAGTTCTCTAGCTCTCACATGATGTTATTGCTTCTTTCGAGATAAGGCTTTAGTCAAGGGTTTTCTATGTTTTCCTCTATGAAAACTCGGATACCAACAACTTTACCCCATTTAGAAAAATACCTCAAGAGGTTATATTTACAGATTATGTGATTTATCCATTGATATGACCTTGGATCCTTTTTGGGAGCCACAAATATAGTATTATAAAAATACAATGTGATAGGATATATACTGATTAGAACCACATCAATATCTTGGATGAAGTTCTGAATCCAAACTGCTTCATTAGATGCATTAAAAAATTCTATATACTCATACTCCATTGTATAATTAACGACAACTGGATACTTGAAACTATTCTAGCTCATGAATCTTCCATTAAGATTGAATACATATCCCAACTATGACTTCATACATTTTGATTAGTTTAGAAATTAGAATCAGTATATCCTCTAACATCTAGTTCCACATCGCCTCCATATACTGGGAACATATCCTTAGTATGCCTCATATAGTTAAGGATAGCCTTAACAGCATACCAATTCCATTCTCCTAGATCAACTTTATATCTACATACTATGATTAATGTGAAGGTAACATCAATCCTAGTATATAACATGGAATACATGATAGATCCTATCATAGATGCATATGAGATCCTACTAATTCTCTCTCTCTCCTATTGTTTCTGAGGACACATTTTCTTAGATTGTTATATACCATGTGACATTGGAACCAATCCCCTCTTAGATTGTTCCATAATAAATATATTTAGTATATAGTCAATATATGTACTTTGATATATTAGAATAATTATTTTTCATCTATCATGAATGATTTTTATTCTAAGGACATACGTTTCTTCACCTAAGTCCTTTATGAAGAAGCACTTGTTTAACTAGCCCTTAACAAACTGTAGGACTGGTATGTCATTTCTAATAAGTAATATTCTATAAAAATATACTATTAGGAATACAATAACACTCAAACTAAACTACTTATAAACACATGAATCACATTTTTTATTTATGTAACCAAAATATCTTATGGATTCATTAAACTAAATGTTCTATGAAATAGATTCTTACTTCAACCAATAAATGGATATCTACAAATTTCATATCATATTAGAATTTATTGAAGTAACAAACCCTTAAGGTTGTTTCATATAGATATATTCCAAATGGTTTATATAAAGAAAATCTATTTTTATGTCCATTTTTTAAATCTCATAGTAATGTAAATATTATATGTAAATTAGAATTATGATGGATTTAAACCTAGAAACTAGAGAAAAGGTTTCATCATAGTCAATGATTTGAATATTTTTAAAACCTTTATCCAGTAGCCTTGATTTATAGATTCATAATTTAAATTTGATGTCTATTTTTATCTTGAATACCTATTTTCAACCAATGAGATTTACATCAACTAAAGGATTAACCTGAACCAAGACTTAGTCATAATACATGGAATCCATCTCTGATTTCCTGGATTCTGGAAATCTTTCATATTTTGACCTCTCTACTATATCCTTATAGGAAAGAGGATCATTATAGTAAACTAATAATGATTCAACATCTTTGGTGACTAGAAAACCATATCTTTATGGTTCTCTAACCTCTTTGGTGCTCCTACATAGTACTTTTGTTCCAAGAATAATATCTTCCATAGGGACCTATGGAATTTGGTCTTGCACTAAATATTGTGTATCTTTAGCATCGACTTTATCAAAGTTAATATTTCTTCCACTATCATTATTGAATATGTTCTAACTTTAAAGAAACATGGTATTTATTGAAATAGTTACATTCTTGTTAGAGGGGTTGTATAGATAATACACCCTTGTTTTCTTAGGGTACCCTATAGAGATACACTTCATGCCTTGGAGTTCTAGTTTTTTTTCCAAATATAGACTTAAAAAATGCCTTGAAACCACATACACATAAATTTTACAACACATATTTCCTTCCATACATTAAATTATATGGTATTATATTTGCTAATTTAATTGAAACTTGATTTAGTGTATATATTTCAGTGTGTTATGAATATCCCCAATAGGATAATGGAAGACCCATATGACCCATCATCATCCTTACCATGTCAAGAAAGGTATGATTCCTCCTTTCACTAAAACCATTCCATATTAATGTATAAGGAGGAGTGAGTTGAGATAGAATCCCACACTCTCATATAAATTCAATGAATTCTTGATTAAGATACCCACCACCTTGATCATATTGAATATTTTTTATCTTCTTACCTAGTTTATTCATTAGTTCATTCTTGAACTTTCTAAATTTATCAAAGGATTCAAACTTATACCTCATCAAGTAGAGATATCCATATATACTCATTTAATCTGTAATGAAGTAAGAATAACCACCTCCATCTTCTACTAGAAATGATATGCACACATCAGTATGTACCAATTCTAGAATCTCTGTAGCTCTTTCACCTTGTCCACCAAAAGGTGACTTGTCCATTTTTCCTTATAAAAAGGCATGACATATTTCAAGTGGATTTATCATAACAAAGTATAAGTAACCATATTTATAGAGATTTTTTAAATGATTCTCATTTATATGATCAAGATGGTGATACCACATCAGGGTGTGAAATGAGTCATGAGAAATTACTTCATTATCAATTGAAAATACTTGGTTTTCATAATTTAATAGATAAATATAGTTATTTAAATGCACCATACAATAACATATGATTTATTTATAAAATAAAAAACTTTTATTTCTAAACTTTAAAATAAAACTATCTGTATCTAGGTAGGATACATAAATTATGTTTTTGATAACAGTTGTTACATAATAACAATATCTTAAAACCAAGAATTTTTGAGTTGGAAATAAAAGGTGGTAGTCTCTAATGGCTAGAACAGCCATAACCATACCATTGGAATCCCATAAATCCACCTATCATTTGAAAATATTTTGAAATATAAATTTTCCCTACATTTTAATATAGATGTGATCACCACAAGCTATATCTAATTTTCAATGTGTAGATATAGAAATATTTCACTCGATAATGAACAAACCTGATGATTACACTTACTTATTTAACTGGTTAAAATTATTCTTCCAGTGGCCCAACTTACCACATGAAAAATATACTACATCCTTTTTCTTTTACTATCTTTGGATATTCCTTTTCATAGAAGGATGGTGCTTTAGAGCCTTATACTTTGAATGATTATTGGGATTCTTTTCCATTTTATATTTTCTTATTAACCATAAGAACCATAGGCATTTCATGCCCCATGACTTTATCAACATGGTTAATAAGATTAAGAAGTTTTTAAAGAGTCTTCTCACTATTGTCCATATTATAATTAATAATAAATATGAAGAATATTTTAGGCAATGAGGAAAAATGAGACCTATGCCAAACTCATCAGGGTTCATAAACCCCAAGATGTCTAAGAGATTATTGTAGACAATAATCTTGACTACATAAGGAATATCTGGAAACTAATCTCCAAGCTTACATGTGAACAATGAATTGAAGATCTCATATATCTCTTGTATCAAAATATCTTGATAAAGATCATAAAGGCGAGACATGATTCTATATATATACATATCCTCATGTTACATCAAAATCTCATTGGATATGTATGAAATAATGAAACATTATACATATGTGACACCATAAAATTTTTCATATAGAGAGGCAGTTCTTCCTCACTAGAATATTTGCCAGGTGTCTCAGGAAGATGGGTTTCTATCCTATATAATTTTCATTCATGGAATAGTATAATGAGCAAGTGCCTATACTATTTCTATAAATTTGATCCATGGACTACATTGATATAGTTTATTTTTTAGGTTTACATATCTATAATAAATAAGAGTATAATTTTATTACTTTATCTTGATTTCAAAATTAGATAATAAATTTAATTTAATTTATTAATCTTACACTATTTTATCAAAACCCAATATCCCTAACCATTGGTTTTGGAATATCCCATTGCATGGATATTATAGTTTAAAGGATACTTATGCACATTCTCATAACCCAATATAGGGATTGGTCAGTTACTTAAAGGTATTTAGGTAGGATTAACTTTCCAACTGCATTGAATCATAACATTTTGACCTGCTGAGTGGACTCCCCAATCCCGAAAGTTGGTGTTTTTATTTACTCAACACTTTGCATCCAAATTTACACCAAGTCTAGTGAAGTATACTACTCTAAATGTAAAATTAGTTAAGTCATCCCAAAAACTTATTTAGAACTCCATGTTAAAAGGTGGTGTCCCAATGAGGGATGGATTAAACAATATGATCTATTGGTTCTATTTTGAATTATGTAATCAAAGGATATCTCGACTTAAGATTTTATTTTAGGAATTTTTATCTTTATGTGTAAGCTACCCATTTTATCTTATTACATGATTTTTAATATTAAGTTGATTTTTACTTAATTTTTTAACTATTACTAGATAAAGTTTACAAATATTATAATATTTATTTTAATTTAATATTTCATGGTTGTTAATCAAATTATTTAATGATATAAATATCCATAATAAGTAACTATAAAACCGACAAAAATAAATTGAATAAAGTAGAATAACCATGAGATTATCTAATGGTTAGTTTATATATAATATGATAAACCAACCATTGAACTCAAGGAATTAACTCATAGAACCAAGCACGGTTTGAGCTAAAACATTCCACCTCTGCTCCTATGTACCTCCTCAATTGGTTTCACCTTAGTTTTAAACATGAACCACATCCACTCTACTAGGATATCTATCCATTACCTAATTTTAATGACTTGAAAGTGAGGGGAACCAAAGGATTGGTTAAATAAGTTTACATAAAATAAACCATGGGAACACATTCCCTTATATAATGAGAGGAGAGGAATGACTCATATACCATTATTCAATTTAATAAATTATTACAAAAACCATGCAATAATAATAAATCAAATAAAACAATCACATAAACATGATGGTCTAAGGTCATGGTCATCCACATACAAGCAATGAATATGAAAAATTACACTATCTATCATTCACTTCAATTCATTCTTTATAATAATGATAAATATACTTGAATTAATTCAATTACTTAATTAATTAATCAATTAGTTACCTTTATCATAATGATCATCCAAAGTCTCTTGGAGATACCCATCATAAATGAAACTTGGAAAATAAATGGATTTACCAGTATTTATAAATAATTACATGAAATTAATATATAATTTATTAATTCTATAAACCTTTACATAGTCAACACATTAGATTCCAATAATGTAATTATGTTTTTAAAGATTCAATTAATTATTATTTATATAATTTAATTCTTTTCTTTACTGGGGGATGACATGATGTGTACTAATAATCTACATACTATGTTTTTTTGCTTTCCATGTATCCAGGATAAATTACTAGGGACTTGGTGTGTATCTCAGCCAGGTTATACGGTGTGCACTAATGAGTTACACGCTATGTGTTCTGCTTAACATGTGTATGTATAACTTTACTATTGACTTGGTGATTTTTTTTGAAATGGGGATTAATGATTCACACAGTGTGTATGTTAGCTACATGCCATGTATCTCATTAATGATACATACCTCCAGTCTTATATAGTGTATGCCATGTATTTAGCCACACAATTGGCATGGAGTTTTCTGATAAACCACGTTGACAAAAAAAAAGTGTACACCAGATACACACCCTGTGGTTTGATAAACAATTTACCATGAAATACTAGTTAACATATGATGTGAATTAAATTCACCATGTGTTATTACTACTCATCACATCATGTATCCCATGACACATCCTGGTAAAATCAACTTGGGTACACGATGTGTACTTTCAGTCACATGCTATGTATATTTGTTTACCGACCGGAATCCTTAGAACCTCCCAATGGAACCTTTGACTATTCTTCATATATTCTTAATATATTTAAGATGACATGAAACTTGAACAAAGATAATTAATATGTTGAAAACATGTTAATTAAACTCTAGATTAATGAATGAATAAACTATATGTAAAAAAACTAATAAAAATTGAATATAATCGATAAATAAATAATAAATAATTATAAATTATTATATGAACTCCCTTTAACACCTCTTGAATGGTAATAGGTGTAGTAGAAGCACTAATGAAGGCATGGAAAACTCAAATTTTGTTGTAATCCATGAAAAATCTGTGATGTACATGATAAAGAGTCATAATGACAAATAAAATTTATGTTAACATTAATTGAAAAGAACCTAGAAATAAGAAGAGAGGATATTTTCAACTATTATTTACAATTTATTTATTTAATTAAAGAATTAATTTTTCTTGAATTCTTTCTTCTTTGTCAATGAATGGGTAAACCACTCTTGTCATACCATTATTGCATCATAGGAATCAAGGGTAGATCCCCTCTAGTGGTGTCCCACATGTGCTTTGAGAAACTCTGATAATCACCATAGAAACCTCTAAGTTTAAGTAGAGATGAATCTAATTCTTGTGATGATCACCATTGATTACAACCAAATCATTTGAGAGTAGAGGGATTTTATCTGGTGTAGGAGGAGAAAAGCTCTACTTTATTTGTATCATTCTAGGGGAGATCACTCTAGGGATTGAGAGAATCTACTCTAGAATTTTTTACGCACAATTAAATAATGTGGATTTATCTCATAAAAAATGTCATAACTAGATTTAAATAATGCTAGGGTTAGAAAATAATAATTTCACAAGGGATATTTTATTAATCCTTAGATAACCTCATGTATAAATAATAATTATATTATATTTTTATTTACTAGACATGAACTAAACTCACAAATAAAATAAATATTTTTTTCTTGAATAAATAAATTAATATTTAATATGAAATTTCTCATCGGACCATAAAACTCAGTCTAATAATCTTCCTAAATATTTATAAAAAATTGAATAATGAATATTTATTTAATTAAATAAATATCAATGAATTATTCACCAATAAATATATAAATATCATATTCATCAAATTAGTGAATAAATATTTATTAAATATTCATGTAACTAAATAAATAAATATTTTTTCACTCTTTCACACCCCTTTTCAGGTGGTTTCCAACAAGGTTTATTCATAGAACCAAAACACCCAATGGTTCCTATATCCATGGTAGGTCATAGACTTAATTTCCAAAGGTATACGATCATTAGGTATTTTACCAATGATTATTAGGAGCTAACATTGGTTGAGAGGATGAGAGTTCAGACTTATCACAACCTTTATGGGGGAATTATTACCTACATTGGGAATCTCTTATAGATTTAAGACATGTTCATGAATCCTTCCCAAATCCTAGTCACCCTCATGTTAATAATCAATTATTAACATGTGTTGATGCAAAACCATCTATAAGTATCAAGGGACATCCATAAATGGTAGAATATGTATGCATTAGAGGTTCTCCATAAATGGTACCATCCATATATATTACAAGTTATCCATCAATAGTACCATTTTCATAATGAGAGGTTTTCTATTTTGTTTCATTTATTATTTCACGATGTTGGTTTTAAGCCACATAGTGGAGAAATATAGAATTTATCATCATCTAGGGAGATATATATTTGGTTTTGATATTGGGATTGGGCCCATGAAAAGGGATTCCTAGTCATCCTAGTGAAAGGAATCAGAACCCACGCAGTTTGTTGCTTCTTAATAGGACATGTTGTACCTTTTAAAGTCATGAATCAAGGACCAGACCATGAAATTTAATGTCATAAATCAAGGATGTATAGGAAAAAGGTTCCCAAAAAAGGATAGTGTGAGACTTATATATGATAATACCTTTACTATTGATCCCATAAAGAACATGGCCCAGTGAGATTATGTCTATCTTATAAGGAATATAGCCCTGTGAAGATAGATCTCACTGTGGATATGGTCCGATGAGGATGAGATGACAGGACCTAAAAGGAATATATCCCTCTAGGTAGAGTTTGATCTTAATAGTAATATGTACTAATAAATATAATGGTATATTTGAGATGTTGAGTTTGAACCTCATGGAGGCTTCCTATATATCCTATCGGGGGGAATCAAATCCCATATAGTTCAGATGGGTTGGAGCTTACACCTATAGGAGAGGCCTAAAAGGATATTTTGATTTTTCTAGTGACGTGATCACTACTGATCTCTAATCCCACTCGATTCATACCAATAAAATATTTTCATTTCACACTATAATGTTTGGGAAGGGACTTACATCTAAATTAGAGGTCCATTTCAGCACTTTCTTCCTCATTCGCTGGTAGATAATGGAAGGGATATGGAAGGTGGGAGAAGTATGATGTCCTATAAGAAAGGAAAGGGGATTACTTTAGGAGGGATTCCCATGTTGGATATTTTATCCTTGTATGCTGGTATTTTAGGTTGAGGCTATGACAGGTTAGTTAGGAAGAAAGATAGGGTTTTCCCATTCTCTTCCTTCTGACTATTTCTAAACCCTAAAATGAGACTTACTTATCTATTTATAAGTAAAAAAAACATAGATATGTCTCAATTCACTTCACATTTCAGGAAGCACGTTGTGAATTAATGCTGCTACCTGAACTGATTCCATCTTCCCTAAGTCTAGGATCCTTGTCACCATAGGAATGCATGACCAAAATAGGGACATACTGATGTGTCTCATGCTCGAGTTGGATGGATTTGGTGGCTATGGTGGAGATCTCAATGATGGAATTATTATGTTTTTTATGGATTAGAGGGAAACATTTTTATAGTTCATGGAGGGGATAAGATGAAGTTTAATTCTATTTAGAAGGAGAGGGGTTAGAGTGAAATGGTGAACACACTAAGGATACCCCATTCAACATACATTTTTTTATGATGTGGGATGGGGTATTGCAAAAGCAGTTCTTCCTCAAAGGAGGTTTCTTCATGGGAATCTTCCTTCATGGATGGGGTCCCCTTTGTAGATGACTAAGAGGGTCCCCTTTATTATGAGGGGTTATACCTTTATGAGAAAATCCTCTTAGTTGAGGATTCCTTTGTGGGTGGTCTCCTTTTACTTTACAGTATGTGATAAGTGGATTACCTACCAAATTGGAAGTTTTCTCACTTAGTCTTTTCCTGTATTTGGTTTTATTTACCTCTGTTCTTCTTATGTATCCCCATCATTACTATCCTTAGGAGGGTATCTAGGTATTTATAGGAAACATGGGAGTAAATACCTTCCAAAAATATCCAGCCACATAGTACACCTAATGCTATATGGAGGATAATAAAAGACGCCTCATGCCATAAATATTTTTCATTTGCGGAGGCATGATGTGGCCAAATCACCCTGGAAACTATTTTTTTAGGGGGGGGGGAGGGATATTACCGCCTCTCCCTGTAAATTTTTTTCATTTTCTAGGGTGGGAAATTATTGCCTCATCTTGAAAATGAATTATCATTTATAGGGGGTATGAAATTACCATATGACACCAAAAATAACTTTCATTTGTGTGTGTGTGGGGGGGGGATATAACTACCTTATCCTATAAAATAATTTCATTTTCAGAGATTCCATATAAAGTGATGGTCTTGCATAGTGTGTGTGCTATATGGGAAGGAATTATATTATTTAAGTTTTCACATAATTTACCAAATTTACCAATAATTCTCATTCATTTTAATTGGTTACAGGATCCAAAATTATTTCAATAGTTATATGATATTATTTTCATAATTTTTGGGCTCAAAAAATTCCCCCCATTGGAATGGAGTTTGATCAACATGAATATGAGTCAATTTCAAGGAAGAACTCAACCTGGTTCAATGCTT
The DNA here is from genome assembly GCA_963277665.1 of Viscum album. Classification (NCBI taxonomy): domain Eukaryota; kingdom Viridiplantae; phylum Streptophyta; class Magnoliopsida; order Santalales; family Viscaceae; genus Viscum; species Viscum album. Next base: position 914,490,913 of record OY728129.1, on the reverse strand, counting down.
CATGGGGTATATGTTTTATAGAAAGAGTGACCATGCCTATATATAGGGTTTCATGAAAACTTGTTTTTCATATAGTGAGGATTCATGGTTTTTAACTAGCTCTAAGATTATAGTCCATTATTCTCTTAGTGTAGAAAATTCCCTTTATGATCTAACCATTTTTCATATTGAAGCTTTGTATTCCACGAACTAGAATTCATATGAACTGAATATTTTACTTTGTGGTAAAGTTTTCTCATATAGTGATGGGATAATACATGTAGTGATTATAATGCTATGCGGTTCACATACCATACCATGCAGTCTGCATAACATTCAATGTGCTATGTTGAATTTAATACATTGTGAAATTCACTTGCTTTTTATTGGAATATAACACTATTATATATTATATATATATATAGAGAGAATAGATCCTACGTAGGTTTTCATGATCACTGATGAGAAAAGCAATTACATGATCTAGAGTATTGATGATTGCGCAAAGTGATGCATCATTCCCCCATCCCTTTTCAGCACACCTCATGGATACTAGCTTTCAGATTTATCCAGTTTTAGATCAAATACCCCTCTATGGGTTTTTATTGATGTTCTATATTCCCATACCTACACGTCACCATGTAAATAAACCCATTTCTTGAATAAAAAGATATATTAACACACCTTGGGTGAATATCTTAGTAAAGGGGGAATTTATTCAGGAAAGTTTTTTTGAAGGATTTGTTTTGGGTTACACCCCATTGCCATTGAATGAAGAGTTTCAAGTGAAATAATCAGATATTAATTTCTACCAGTCTATCAAGATAATAGAAATAACCAATTAGTGGCTTGTATTGTCATCAAAGTGGGATATTCATCCTAGAGTATCCTTTATCTTAGATTGGGGATGACCCTTTTATGTTCATCAATGTTTTGAGGAATTTCAAGATGAGTTGAAGGTTGTGGGATTTTATGAGGATATCTAGGTGTCACAAAATTTTTAACACATGAATATTTTTATCATTCCAAATTTTTTGAGAAGGAAGAGTCCATACACCAATACATTTCATTTGGTGCATGGAGAGGTAGACATAAGTCTTTGGGATGTATGGATGATCACTAGGGCCCCAATCATGGGGGATATGTATGAAGAGTTAATTTCTCCATCTTCCATATGGGATGATGTAGAGAGGACTCACCCACTCATAAAAGAGATGCTAATCATAGTTTAGAATCTTTTGGGGGGTAGATACCCACCCTGGATTGGATGTTCCTTTATTTGATTAGATCTAAGTATTTTCCAAGACAACTAGTCACGATCTATATGTGAGAAGGATGAGGAACTTTCTGACTCTGAGGATTCAGAGGCTTATTAGAACTTATTTTCCAACCCTGGAAGAGGTCCAATTCAATTAGTGGGGTTGGTAGGTTACACCTAAGGTTGATCAATTCGTGTGGCTGGTGGTGTTTCTGGCCACGTTTCTTAGTGGCTGGTTACTACTGGTGCATGAGTCAACTATCAATGTTAGGGTCACAAATTTTTATATGGAAATAAAATTGGTGACTAGGAGATGGATAAAACTGGAGGTATCGGTATTGGTGAAGTTATACTATATGTTAGGATGTATTAGTAGAGGAAAAAATACTTTTAGACTCACTATCCTATTTCAAGTTTGGAGGGGTTCGATAGCATCTCATATGGGAGGTTATGAATTTATAAATGATCAACCCATTGAAAAGGCTCAGTTTAGGCCATACTTGTAATGAATAAGAAGAGTGAATCTGTTAACATTGGAATCAAATGATGTGATGGAAATTCTCAACTACCATGATCATTTTTTTTTATCCTTATACACTTCCAAATAGTGATTTGGTAAATGATGCATCTGAAGGTCATGTGAGGCAGGGGTGCCTTATTTATTTAAGGGAAGTAATATTGGATATGATAATTGATTATAAAACTTATTTGTGAAGAGCAATCACATTTTTGATTTAGGAAACAATTTCTATGTGTTCAGAAAAGGTTCCCAACATCAATAAACCACACAAGAAAGGATAATCATATATTAATCACATGCCAGTTATGGATGATGTTTATAGGGGAGGAAATGGGCCTCTAGATTAAAATTCCTCCTTCCAAATCCCATCCTAATATTTCAAAGTCTTATGATGAGACTTGGATTTTTTCATATCCAAATGGATTACTAGAAAAACCATTAACCATTATGAAAATATATCTTGTGACTAAAGGGATCAAGGAGTGGATAATTGAGGTGATCCAATATGGGAAGGGAGTTTCTATAAGGAAACCCATTATTTCAGATATATTGAGGAAGAGTTTGATAAATTGGGGTTTGAATCCCCAAACTTCTGGTCTCATTCCCTAGACCCAAGCTGCTGAATCATCTCCCCAGCTACTTGTTTCCATAGAGGCTGTATATCCACTAGCCTATAGGGAATGAGATACTTGGAAAAGATCTTTGACTATGCATGGCATATGTCTCTTTATTCAAGGGAAGGAGGTTTTGATAAATATATATGAGTGTATATATTATCCTTAGAGAATTTATTATATAAACTATCTTGAGATAGTGTAAGATTACATTTAAGATCTCGAGGCCTCCATTCACTCTCTTCATGGTCATCACATATATTCAAATTGAGTTCTTGAAATTATGAGACCTTATGTGGGTGATATTGAAGAGGAGTAAAATAGTATTATATACTAGGAAACTCATGAGGGAAGTTCACCCAATGCAAATGAAATTGGGAATATACCATGTTTTTCACGATTAGGTCCTCACAAACATCCTACCTTAATAAAAGCTATAGCACCATAGATTCCAAAGAAGCAAGTGAGGAATTTAGATCATATCCCTTCAGCGAGAGGGGATTTCCCAATACTATCTATTACCATAATGGCCATATTTATAGAGACTTGGAGGGAATGGGATGCCTAGATGAAGAATTTATCTTCCAAGGATGTTTAGGGAGTGCTACAGGTAGAAGATATTGATTTTCATAGATTTAGGATCATTACTACCACAGAGACAATATCATTTAAATAATTTCTAGAAGAAGTTAGTTCTTACCTTGAGGTTATGGATACTTCAATCCATTAATTAAAGGATACAATTTATAGCTCTGATTAGGTGATATAAATTTTGAAAACAAGATTAGGGGAAATTGATTCTGAGGGAGAGGTAGAGAGAGTTCTCATCCCAATTTCTTCTTCTACTATTACTATGATTCTCAGCCTTGTTTTTTTGTAGGGGGATAGAGGTGAAAAATTACCCATTCCTTCCTTATAATACACTGAAGGAGGTATGAATATTGGGATGAATGATCCCTAAGATGAGGGATTTGAATAGGAAGACTCTCCTAGTATGGATGAGCACATGTGGTTAGTGGCCGCTGACCTTGAGGTAGAAGTTCCACCTCACCATGACCATCTATTATTTCTATAAAGCTTCCCAAATAAGAAGTCACAAGGTAGAGGTAAGAAAAGAATTTTTAAATACATATTCAACCAAGGATAGTAGGTGAGTACTATATTTTTCCACCTATCATTTCAATAGTTTTCTTGTTAGTAGACTACATTGTGTAAAGGTTAACACATGTGTAGTTCTTTCCTTCTTAGGAATAAACATGGTGAAAAGGGAAACATAGGAGAGGTAAATATTGGATGATGATTCAAGGCTAATGGATGATGGTATAAAAATTTTTAATCCTAAGATGGTGGATCCCCAGGGTTGAGTTACCTATACATTGATAGTAGAAGGGTCTGCAAGGAGTGATACACATGAGGGTCAAAAGAGTCTGGATCTAACTTCACTAAACCTTACCCTCATTGAACCGGTGTTAGTGGAAAACCTATCAAGGTATCTAGGCTTGGAGATGCCAACCATGATGGGGGGAACTGACCTCACCCTCTCAGAGAGTACAATCATAGAAGATATGATGATCCAAGCCCTAGGGGAGTTGAGACTGGTTTTCATTCCCACTAGATCAATATTGGAAAGTGACCTCTTAGAGGTTATTGATCTATCCAATCATGCAACAACTGACTCCAAAATTGTATATGCATCCACAATATAAGTTTATTTACTTAGGAGCACAATAAATTTATATTTTTGATCATTTTAGATTCTATTCTACACCTTGTGACAATGGTAAACTTGGTATAATTGAATTAGGTATGTCTTTAAGATCTATTCCTCTAGTGGGAGATATAACACCCATTGTGGTCGCTGATGTGGCACTGAATGTTATTAAGGCTAATGATATAGGGGGTGAAGGTGAGTATCCCACCCCTTTGGCTACCTCATTTATTTCTTTACCAGGTAAAAATTTCTCTGAATATTTATTTTAGGAATATCGACATGAATATCTAAAATTTCAGATACTTCAAACTCCTAATCTGACGAGGTTTCCAGGAATTCAACTACTATTTAGCCTGCTTATTTTGAAAATGTTGAGGATATATACTCTCTAGTTTTACTAGTACTATAATATGTCCTCCCTTATTAGAGTTAATCTGAAGTGGATCAAGAAACTCTCAAAATATTTCATATTTCTCAACAAACCGTATTGAGAGATATATGGAAGCTAGATTCTCAGAACCCCTTATCAATTTTACTATAAAAATTTTCCAGGTTGTGCCGTATGTTCTCCTTTCTTGGGTATGGGAGTTTTACTATCATTACATACATGAAAAGGTGAAAGAAGTTGTCACCATTCGTGAGAAGGTGAGTGTACTCCAATCCCAACTTGTAACTGTGGAGTCCATGGCCCATTTTGTTATGACTATGAGTATCCTTCTCAATGTGGTATCTGAACAAGATGGAGTGGCCACAAGGAAAAAAGGTCAAGTTATAGAACAAATATCCTTGGAAGATAATCTCTATTAGGATTTATATCATGTTCACCAAGAGTTAGATCATCCTGATCGAGAATTGGCCAATATTGAAGTAGTGGTTGATGAGGAGCAGTTTTTGGTGAAAGAGGTAGAAAAGGCATAGTTGGATATTGTTGATAGGGAATAATCACTATGTATTGATACAAAAATATATATTACAACATTGTTTAAGCTATGCGAAGCTGTAAAATATTCTTATCAAATAATGATTCAAATCTACGAATCCACTGAGCAAGATTTTTATCAGCAAAGATTTATTTATATGGAGAGACTTCAAGTTGTGGATGTTCCTCCTTTTTCATATTTTGATGAATGAATGAAAAATTATTTGTTATAAATTTTCTATTTTTTTTTCAATTTTATCATTTCCTCATAAAAAATGAAGTATTTAAAAAGATAATATGAAGATATCCTAGATCATTCGACCACCAAACAACAATATCAGTCGTAATTCTGAATAATTAAGTTAAAATGACCCCCTTATCTTTATTTCTCTTAGAGTTTCTCACAGATGATTATAGGTATAATTACCATCACCATAACACTATAATTGTCTTGTTTTAATGAATAATCTTGTAACACACTTTTGCAAGTCCTTTTTTTGAATATCTGAACTAAAATGTAAGGAAGAGATAGATAAAGTGCTCTAACTTTTGTTTAGGTCAAGATACCTAGAAAGCATAGATTTATTATTACTGGGATCTTAGGGTGCAATCTAAAATATTTTCATCTTCTTCATTTATTCCCCTCATTTTCATAAAATATTAATATAGGGAAATCCTAATGGGAAAGGGATTGAATATTTTTTTATCAGGCCACCATTTTGTTTCATCTTAATAAGCCTTTTGTATTTCTCTTTTGGAAGTTTAAGGTCATGCCATTTGGACCATTGAGGTTGATGTTCAAGTTTAGGAAAACTTTGATCATAAAGTGAGATAATCTATATGGTGGAATGGGCAGAACAAATCGGGCAAGAATTCTCCAACATATTTTGAATTGAGGGGGGGGGGATAGTTGTAAACCATGATATTAGGTTTATCAGATATAATAAATTACATAGTAAAGGTACATAATGAATAGTTATAGACCATGTTTGAAAAGAGGTTTCCATTGTGATGATGTCAAGTAATATAGAGATAAAAGGATTTTTCTACTAAGGATGAAGATGAATTTTGTTGATATGACACATTGGGGGAATATATTATACAGAGCCATCTTGGGTGTAGTATTTATGGTAAAAACAAAGGTGTCCTTCAGAGTTAGATGCTTTTATGACCAATAACCAAGGAAGGTTTGCGGGGATCCAATCTTCTCAAAACAATGTAGTGTGGTTTATGAAAATAGGATGTTCTAAAAGAATTATGGAATAATTTAGGCTTGAATTTACCATAAATGGGTATCTACAATACTATTGGGATTCCAAGACCCAGTTTTGCATGGCTCATGATAATTTCCTTGCATAGATCTAGATTATATGCAAGGGAAAAGGGAAATTTTCATTTTATTTCCACTAGGTCGGGATTTGGGATCTAGAAATCACTATTTATCTTGTTGGAGTGAGAATCAATCCATACATTGTTATAAGAAGATTCCTTACATAGATATGGATCATGTTTAAGGGAGAACAAGCCATACGAGGGAGGTTACTCTAACCAATTAAAAGTAATGTAGGATGGATGAAATATTATTTGACCTTATCCATGGTGAATTTTTATTATAAAAATTATAACAGTCATAAAAAATATCTAATATCTCTTGAGTCATGATCAATGTGAGAAATAAGAGGAAATTGGAGGGTTATCTAAATTGTATTAAAATATCATTCAAGGGCTGTTCCTATCATTCAAAACATGATCTATTATCTCATGGGGGAAAGTTTTACTCTCATGAACTCTCCAAAATCTTTTGGATGTGAGAGGAATATTCATAAAACATGGCCTTGAGGTTATTAAATATGAGTAAATGACATGAGAAAGTATGTAATGAATAGTCACAATCCATGTTTGAAAGTTGATTTCCATTATGATGTTGTCAAATTATACAAAGATAAAAATAATTACTTTTGATGTTGAATATGCCTCAGGTTGATAGACCACATTGGGGGCACATATTATGTAGATCCATCTTGGTCATAATATGCATAGTAAAAAAAAGGTACCTTCAAATTTGAATGATCCTATCACTGATATCCAAGGAAAGCTAATGAGGATCCATATTTCTCAAGACATATAGTGTGATTTTTGAAAGGAATATGTATAGGTATGGAGGAATCATTTTGATCAACATTGGACATGGATGGGAAATTCCCTATATAGATATGAATTATTTGTAAAGAAGGGGGAATTTTGTTTCAATTATGAGTTTGTAAATGAGGGAACCCATGCTGAACTCTCTCATGTAGATTTGAATCATACACCAGAGAAGGGGGGATTTTATTGGTTATGGATGGGCCTTGGTTGAGGAATCCATAAATCACTACATGTCCTGTATATATAATAATCAAAACACACATAGTTCTAAGAATAAAGTTCCCCACAATGATCAAGTTCTTATGCAGGGAGGGGGAATTTTTTTTCATATGGAAGCTAGTCCAGGATACAAGATATAATAATCCCTATATATCATATAGAAGAAATAATCAATACACATATAGTTCTTGAAAATAAATTTAGTTGTGAAGAAAGATACCAACACCAAGAATAGGTGTCCTCTCAAGTGAGGGCCAAAGTATCACACAGTTTTATGTTGTGTGATTAGGATGTAAACCATGCACTTTAACATCTTATGGTGAGTATGTTGGACACACAATTTAGCATCATTAAATTAGGATATGGGTTATGTATTTTAAGGTATTTCAATAAGGACAAGTTATGCATTTTAATTTCATGTGAAAAGGAGTGGTCATGCATTTTAAGGTCATGTGACAAGGACTGGTCATGCCTTTTAAGTTCTTGTGAAAATTATTGGTGGGGAGTTGATCACATGAAATATTTCTTGAGAAACCTCACATTGGTAGGGGTGTGGTACACTCAAAATTCATGTTAATTAGAGAATATGAACCATTGGGGAAGTCCTTTTGGATAATAAAAGTTCCCTCCCATTTTGGTTCAATATTTAGAGGTTTCTTCCCAGGTATCATTAGGGTCTTGATATCCAAAACTAGTTCTACTTGGTGGAATGGATAAAGTATAACTTTGTTCTTAAAAGATCAAGTTATTTAGCATTAATGAACCTCAAAATGATGCAAGGTACATAGTATTTTCTCATTGATCCATTCTAATTCGTCTAATTTCTTTTGATATTTCTCATCTATGGATAGTTGATCGAAGATGGAAATGAAAAGTGAAAGAAATTGGACTTAGATGGGAAAAATTACTTTTATATCATTTAACAGTAAATATAGGGTTTCTTATACAATAATAAATTTTTTAATATTATAGGCCCACAAGGCATGTAAAAGTTTATAGGGCCAATATTTATTGTCTTTTTTCACTATTTTTTGAAGTATATTTGATAGAGTTTTATTTAAAGCTTCTATCTATCCATTCAATACTTCATGATAGTGGGAAAAAATGGTTGGAATTAATGTTATACTCATGGTGTAACCTTTTTAATTCATAATAATAGAAATTAGTGATATTGTTTATCAATATCATGTGAGGGATGATAAATTTGGTGATAATATCAGACTTTACAAAATTTATGATTCTATTTGTCCCAAATTCATTGAGAGGTATTTCTGTGTCCCATTTGGAAGGGAAGTTAATAAAAGTAAGGGTTTACTTGAACTGATTAGTTGTAGTTATAGGATATGGTCCTGAAATATCAATTCCCCACATGAAAAATGACCAAGAGTATTTGGAAATGTATAATAGATTCAAGGGTCAATGGATAAAGTTGGCATGGATTTTACAATAATGACACAGTTTGGTGGATTCCATGAAACATTGTGTCATTGAGGGATAAAAATATAACAGCCTTATGATTTAATAAGAAAGATTGACCCTTGAATAATGAGTTCCATAGGCACTGGTATGGACTTCCTGTATAAAAATAGTAGTTTCCCCTCTATCAATACATCTAAAGAGAACTCCATCAAAACCTCACTTATAGAGGATCTATTAGTGACTAGGGTTGTCATAAAGAGTGAAATAAACTGCCTATCATTGAATTTTCTCTTTTATTTATCTATCTATTAGAAGAACCCTATTTTAGAGGTAGTTTAAAATGGGTATAATCCAACTATTTTTAGGATTATCTATTTTTATCATGGAATTTACCACATTGATCTCTTCCATGCAGTTAAGAAAAAATAGTGATACCATTATGTGTCATGAAATGTTGATGATTGTTTTTTCCCAATCTGGATCATCCAAGGATATAGCCATATTTTCTAGTGAATCTTCCTAGGCATTATGTGAGTATAGAATGTGATTAATGTTGTATATAAAGGGTATTCTTCCATCAACCCTCATACATAGTCCAGAAGGGTGATTGGATCTTCCTTTATGATAGTATAATTACCATTGATCTTCTTTATCACTAAATCTAATTTTCCATTAAACTTTTGGTAGTCTATTGGTATCTATAGTTCTAGTTCCAGACATGTGATGAGGTCTTGGTATTCTGCCTCATTATTAGTGCATCCTTATGATATATGAAGGAGTAGGGTAGAACTAACTTTTCTGGGGAGATGATAATGACTCCCACACTCACTCTAATGAGTTTAGGGCCCTCTATTATTTTTACAATTGGGATTCTATACATGAAATCAAAATACATATCCCATGTATGGGGTAAGTCTTGAATATAAAATATATATTCATCAAGAAATTACACATTTGAAAACATTTTTTTTCATATAGAGATGTTATATAAGGAAATGCGTGGGAACTTTCCCCTTTATTTCCTTTTACAATATGAACCAAAATTCAAACTGCTGTAGAATGACTACCCACCATTCCAAGAATCCAGTCAATATAAGATGATTGAGGATATATTTGAGAGGATCCTTATGAGAGACCAATTGGACCTTATGATACTGTAGGTAGTTCCTGATTTTCTAAACTGTAAAGATTAAAAAAATGAAACTCTTCTTGATATCTAAATATCAATTCATATTATCAATCATGGTTTGACTGAGATAATAGTGGATGTTATCATTCTCAAAATCATTCTATTATGCAAGGAAAGCACCCAGTGATCATTTTAAGGCTATCACATATAAAATGAGTAGTTTCCATTTTATAGGGAGTATTAATACTGGTGGACTTGAGATATATTTCTTAAGGTTTTTGAATGAATCCTAAAAATCATTGATCAAATAATAAATGGATCCCTTTTCATTAGCCTAATGAAAGGTAAACATTTTCATGGAATATTCATTATAAATCATCAAATGTAGGTGAGAAATCCTTATAGTCCCCTAAACTCTTTGAGATTTATAGGGGGTGGTATATCAAGAATAACTTTAGTTTTCTCAGGGTAAACTTAGATTCCATGATAGTGTACTACAAAGGCAATAAATTTCCCTATAGTAATGCTAAAATCACATTTTAAGGGGTTCATTTTCTAGGTATGCTGTCTTAGTTTCTTGAAAATAATCTTAAGATTAGAAAGGTGATTAGGAAATTTCTATTATTTCACCACCATATCACAAAAATAACATTTGACTAAATTTACCAAGAAGGGTTTGAAAATATGGTGTGTGGAGGTTTGATATGTAGTGCCAACATTCTTCAAACCAAAGGGATCCACTTAATAGCAGTACACCCCTTATGGTTCTTAAAAAGTAGTGGACTCTTCATCTTTAGGATCTATATGGATTTGGTTATATTTTAAAAAACCATCCATAAATGAGAGGGATTGATAATTAGGAGCTGCGTTGATTAGAAGTTTGTAGTTAGAACTGATAAGTCATATTTTATAAAATACCAGTTGAGATATCTAAAGTCGATAAAAACTATGATATTAATATTTTTATTCTTGATATGGAAAATATTTTTAAGACAATTTGGGTATTGGACCTCACAAATGAAGCTAGATTTTATGATCTTATCAACTTTGGATTCAACCTTGACATCATGAGTTGGATGTGTTCTTATAGGTGCCTGCTTATAAACATGGTGATATTTAGAAAATCCCAAGTTGTGAGTGGATATAATAGGATAAAGTCCTGGAATTTATGTATAATTATAGGAAAACACATCTCAATTTTATTTTATAAAATAGGTGTATACCTATTGTTCATTAGGGGGAATGGGTGTGCTGATCAATGTGGGTTATGGGTCTTCCTCCATGCCCAGATTTATCTGTTAGAGTTCATTAATAGTGGTATAGATGCTTTCCTCGAATACTGGAGGTGCATATTTGATGCCCTCTTACTATTATTCATCTTCCTCCATAACCTCATGAGGGATGAATGATGAAGGTGAATCTTTAAATTTAGAAGAAAAGTCAACATTCTGACATCCAGAAGGTGAAGTGAGGATACTCACACTCTCTATCGGTGATATGATAGTTCTTTCTGATTCAACTAATAGACTATGGGTCTATTGAAGTTTTGGGATGAAAAGAGGACAGTTTTACTTGGGGTGTTGAAATATTTGTGAGGATCCAATATCTCTATGATACTATCTTGTTCAGTTACTATGGTTGATATCATGAGGGTTAATGAGTACATACTCAAATATGAACTCGTGTTTTTGATCTGGTTGATGGGTAATATATATTCATTAAAAATCTCTTTGAATGGGTTAGCTTAGGTCATTTTTATACTATCTAGTGTGGTAACCTAAGAAACATCATCAATCATTGGATGTTTCCCTTACCTCAGGTAAAATCGTACATCGATATATTGATATTCACAATATTCAAATAGAGCTTTGTCACTATGAAATGTACCAATTTTTCCATTGAAAAAGTACTTGAGACACATAATGATGTAACCAAGGCCTTCCTAGTAGGATATTGAAATATTTGTCCTACTAGAACACTAGGAACACAAAATCTGACACAAGGTCCCCAAATTGATCATTGATCTTGATTTAGAAGAGGGGATTTTTATTGATTTTATCATAACTCTATAGTGTTAAAATGGAAGGGGAAAATTTTGATTCACTATAAACTAATCAACGATTCATTGGAATGAGATTGATCCCTAATCCATTATCAACGAAGGATCACCTAATGTTAAAGTCATCTAACTTACTAGATACATAAAATGGTATGATGTACCCTTGTATATCAGTATCCATGTCTTGTTTTATGAAAGTGATAATTGTGTGAAACTCTATGGGATTGACCTCTTAATGATATAAATCATCAATGGTAACCTCATCCTTGAAATCTCAAGGGATCAAAAAGGATTCTATGAGTGCTTCTCATAGATCATTTGATAAATTGAGAGCATATAGGATTGAAAACCTAGCTGGTACCAAGGAAAACTGTTTCAAGATGTTATATTTATGGGACAAAGTTTTGTGCTTAATAGAATTAGATTACTCCTTGGTGGATTATTTAGGGGCTAGATTATTTGAGGTAGGTGGGTAGGATCTTTGAAAAGAAGCTGAGGGTAATCCTGTCATTGGTAGGTTAGGCCGACTTGGTATGCTCTCCCTTTTGGGTTTATTGGACATTTTCACCTCCTACAATTATACCTCTAAAATAATTGGGTCTAGAAAAATATTAGAAGATTTGGGTTAATTTTTATTCTCTTTTTAGGGTCACTAAAGGGATTTAAAATGAGTTTCAGAATCATAAATAACTCTGACAAGAATGTGGATGACATATTAATTTAAACAATAACTACATCTTCCCCTACTCTTTCCTCTCCTATGGAATTTACCTCTGGTTCCCAAATCATGCATTGAGGAATCATATTCACAGCCGTACTCATCATAAAATAATGGTTTCATTAATTGAATGACATTAATGGAGAAATTTTTCAATTCTTCACCAGACAAGGATTTCATTTTGTGGGGTAGTTATTGTGGTACCATTTTATGGGATGATTCCCATGGTACTATTATTAGAGGAATGAAGTATGATAGGTTCAATACTTACTTTGGAATCGATAAATTTTTTTCTTCCTATACTTGGCTTTGATTATTTCAGTTACGTCGATTCTTGGAGTATCAACTCTAGGAGGATTGTGGTGCTGATGAAATTGGTAACATCATAGTAAAAGAAACCAGGGGTAAAATTGGTTAGTTTAACTGTGCCCTGAGGGTATCATGAGTTTTATTGATCATATATATAGTCATCCAACCATTGAACTCCTATGAACCCTTTCTGGTAACTTCTTTCAATTCACCTTCTTCCTCTAGGGTGATAGTGGAAACACATGCCACTTGTGTTGGTGGATTACCTAATTTTACCTACATGGAATCATCTATCATTTATAGATTCTATTTAAAAATTAAGAAATCCTAGATAGTGTTGCCCAATTTATGGTGAAAGGGAAAATAATTTTGGTGACCATTGAGGTTAAATTGACCGAGACTCTTGGGGTCTGACAATTTTAGCAAATTGTTTTCCATATCTACGAAAATGTAGCATAGTACTTGTTCATATTGGAAGGAATAAACCCTATTCTTATGATCCTAAAATTAAAGATGTTTCTTCTAAATTATCTTATACTAACATAGATATTTATATTATTTTTCCATTCATGAGGAGGTGTTGTGCAGTAAGGCTTGGGTTTCAGATATGAAGCCTATAAATGAGTCAGTTTAAGTGTGAAAGTCATACCTTACACTTTTCCTATCCTCTTCCCATAAACTGTTGGCATCAGTTGATACCTATCTTTGGTTTGTAAAATGTAATATTTAACCTATTTGTGACTATGGAGAGTTCCTAGAATCCTCATGGATACTTCACTAGGATGAGGGGAATTTTCAACTCATCACATATGTTCTCTATACAAAGGACCAACAAATATTCTTGATGAATTTTCAAGTTTAGAGAGTATGTAAAACACTTCCAAATTGTAACGAAATATATGAATCTCTCATTCTAACACTATTTTCAATTTTATAGGTTAAGGATCATTTTATTTCATATCATTGAGATAAATTAATAAAGAAATTTTTGATGGAGATATTCCCATCCTTTAATTGACCTGACTAGTATACCAGATGATGGATAATACCTATAAGTTTGTACGGAGAAATATAGTTTGGATAATTTTTACTATTTAAGAGTCCCCATCATAGGGACAAACCAATATAAAAAATGCATCATGTTCTTTTCTGGATCCCCTGAGACATTTTATTTTAGGAATATGAGATTCCCAAAGTTAGGCGGGGGAAGATTCACATCTACCTATTCAAGGTACGAATTCCTCTCTAGTTTAACTAAATAATGATATGGATTCCCATTTTGTGGTTCTGGAGAATGCACCCCATGCGCCCGAAGGTTTTCAATTTTTTTGACCGTTGCACTCCCGGATGATGGCTCCCCTGGGATTACAACACCGTCTTCACACCGGAGTATCATTGATTCTACTCTGTGTGGATGTGGTGGTGTTTCTTACTTCAAGGAGGTGCTCTGCTGGTCCTCTCCTATGGTTTCACAGGCACCCTGTCTCGAGACCAGGCCGTTCTCTCTGAAGGTTTCCAGAGAAGGCAATTATCTGACAGCGGAGTTTCCCCCTGAGATCTACAAGGAGGCTGTTGAATGTCTGAAATGGACCTTAGTAGCATGGTTTAGTTCTTTCAGGCCTCCTCTTTTGATTTTCAAGAGATTTGTGGATTCTTAGGTCCTTTTGGATTCAATGTAAATATCCCCTCTTCACAAGAACTCTTTTTTCTTTACTTTCTCATCAGAGCATGATTTTATTCAGGCGTGGTGTAGAGCCCCTCAGTTCATGGAAATATGGCACTTCAGTCTTGCCAGATGGTCTCTCGCATCCCATAGTGGGAGGGAGTGTTTCTGGGCTACTGTTTGGATTTCCTTACTAGATTTACCGCTTCATTTTTTCAATGATTCTCTTCTTAGAGATATCAGGGATTATATTGGAGGTTTTCTATGTGTGGATGGAAGAACAAAGAACAGGGCAGTTTCCTCTGATGCTCAGATCTGTGTGGAGTTAGATCTGTCTTTGCCGCCGTCGAAACTTATCAAACTAAAGGTGAAAGGTTCTCTAGAACAGAGTCAGGACATTGTTTACCTAGTATTTCCCAGGTTCTATTCCTCTTGTTCTCTTCAAGGGAACTCTATTCAGATCTACAAGAATCATCACAGAGGCGGATGGAAGAAGGCACCCGCTCTTCCGAATCTATTGGATGGAAGATTATCTAAAAACCTTTAGGGGGAGCCATACCTTAAGGATAAAAAGGTTTGGCCTGATCCGAATACCTCTCTCGCTATAGTTAATGGAAATGTCTATGTGTCAAGTTCAACATATTTGGCTTTGACGTCGTTGCATTCAATTTCTATCTTCTCCTTCTGGGTCAACCCAACATATGGTCCTCTTAACCCCTTTCAGTATCTTTACAATTTTCGATGGTCGGATAACATTTGGAAACTGTTCTATGAATGGTCAGGTATGAGGACTTGGGTTATTTTAGCATCAAGATTAACCCACAGTAACTGTAATACATGGGATAATGAAGAGGTTATAGCTCTTGGTTCCCTGACCATTATTCCTTCTTCTAGGCACCCTGGCCAGAAAATAGCCTGGTATGATAATGGTTTATCGGGGATTCCTTCAACTCAACCTGCCTGTTTTTCTCTACCTGAAAATGTCAGTATTATACAAGGAGGATCAGATGTCTAACTGGCTACTGACATCCCAACCCCCCAAAGAAAGAGGAAAGTCAAGTTTAGTAGGATGACCTTGATTTCATCCCCCTCAGCTGGCACCTATTATTTGGTAGGACCGGGAGTATGCACGAGAGCCCAGAGTAAATTAGTGAAAGAGGTTTCACCTTCTTGTGTCTTGAAGACCAGATCTCCTGGGGCCAAAGCCAGGCTTCCCCTATTTTAATTACTCCCATTCTAATCTGGAATTCCCACAACATTGGGTCCTGGGTTAAAATCTACTTCCTAGACACCGAGATTAAGAAACATAAGGTTGGAATCACTGTTGTTTTTGAGCACAAACAGAGTTCTACAAAGATCAATGATTTCACGCACAAAATCCACATGCAAGCGGCCATGCATGAAAAACCTTTTAATAATCACATATGGATTTTCTGGGGAAAGGAGATTAATGTGCATATGGTAAAAGCCGGGGATCAATTTATCACGGTAAATTCCTCAAGTAGCAATGATTATTTTTTCTTCTCTTTTATGTATGGGAGCTATGATGCGCAAAGGAGACAGGTACTGTGGCAGGAGCTCGACACATTTGATCATGTGGACTCTCCCTATTTTTTTGGTGGTGATTTCAATATCATTTGTGATCCAGCGGAGAAGCGCGACAGGGGTCCCTTCCCTCGCGGCGCCAGTCTCGACTTCTCCCAGTTCATAGTGGGAAAGAGACTTATGGACTTGGGATACTGTGGGAACCGTTTCACATGGTGTAATAAACAAAAAGGTAGTAGACGATGCTGGAGTCATCTGGACTGGTGTTTGTAAAATTCACATGCTATTGAAAAGTACTCTGAGGCTATGGTCGATCATCTGGTATGTGGTGTGTCTGATCATTCTCCCTTTCTAGTTTCTTTGAATATAAGGTAGGATAGGAGTAACTGTTTCAGGTTTCTAGATTACTGGGTCAATATACCTGGTTTCCATCAAATTGTGAGTGACGTCTGGAACGAACAGGTTCAGGGACGTTCCTGGGTTGCTTTTCAAAACAAATTAAGGCACCTCAAACTCAAACTTCATGCATGGGTGAAAGGAACTCCTCCCAGTGAAAGAGGTTTGAACACCCTCAAACAGAAAGTGGAAAGTCTGGAGTGTAGTCTAGAGGATGTATGGGATGACGTGATTTTTGAAGAGTTGTCTAACAAGAAAACTCTACTTGATAAACTTATTCCTTAATAGGAACATGTTGTAAGGGAAATATCTAGGATGAAATGGATTCACGAAGGTGATAATAACACAAACTTTTTTTATGAATGATTTAAATAGGTAAGTCAGAAGGTCAATCCCAACATCAGGTTGGAGGATGGATCCTACTCAAATGACAGGGATGTGGATGGTAGTAGCGTTCTATCTTTCTTCCAGAACCTACTTACAGGTCCTAGCCAGAACATGGATAATGGTTACCCCACAGGTTCTTCTGAGCTATTGTAGGTGATTCCAAGATAGGTATCCAATGAGGATAATGATTCCTTTGAGGCCATACCTAAGGAGTAAGAGGTGTTCAAGACTATGCTTAATCTCAACCTGGGCAGTGCCCCGAGCCTCGATATATTTCCTGGCTCTTTTTATAGGGGATCTTGGGAGGTGGTGAAGACAGATTTAGTCGCAGCCATTCAGGACTTCTTCCACGGCGGAACTCTTCCCAGGATCGTAAGTGCTACTATGCTGGTTCTTTTGCCTAAGATCAAAGACCCATCCTCCATATCCCATTACATGTTTGTGGGCATGTGCAACTTTTCATATAAGGTTCTTTCCACCATTATCAATTTGAGGCTCTCCAAACATACTGCGCGGTGGCTATCATTAGAGCAGCATGGTTTTGTGAAAGGCCGGTCGATTCAGGGTGCCATTTCACTGGCACATGAAATGATTAGAGATATTAATCTCAAAATTCATGGTTCCAACATGGTTATCAAATTGGACATGGACAAGGCATATGATAGAATTAAATGAGGTTTTATCAACTGGGTCCTCTCTATTATGGGATTCTCGGCCTAATCTACTGATCTTCTGTTTAGATGCATAAGTTCTCATCTTATGTTTGGAGATGACTCCTTGATTTTCACTAATTCTAATAGACAATCAGATCATGGTATTAGTAATTTCCTGGATGAATAATGCTCCTAGAGTGGCTAGGTGATCAAAAAAACCAAGAGCACTGTATACCTCTCCAACAAATGTGGGTCAAGACGGATTTACCTCTTGTTCAGTGAGATGGACATGCAGAAGGGTTCTTTTCCCTTGGAGTTTTTAGGCACACCGATTTCTCCTGGTAGAACTTACATCAAATATTTTGACCACATTATCAATAAAATTACGAACTGGGTGCTCAATTGGAAAAACCATTTCCTTTCCTTTGGGGGAAGTATTACTCTAGTTAATAGTTTCCTCTCAAGTATACCGATCCATGCTCTTTCATCCGTCAAGGTGCTGAAGGGGGTCATCAAGGCCATTGATAGAATTCTAGAAATCTTCATTTGGGATGCTTTATCTAAAGGAAAACACCACTGGATTTCTTGGAAGAGGATGACGAGACTGGTCATTGAAGGAGGAATCAATGTGAGGAAACTTTCAGATACCTTGCACTGTATGCAAGCAAAACTTTCTTGGGAGGTAGTTGAAGAACATACTCTTTGGGGTAAGGTTATGTCTTCAATTAGAAAGGAGAATAATGAGAATGGGAGAGACCATGTTTCTCGTTTATGGTCCATGTTATTACCTCTGGTTTCGGCCCTTTTCTATCACTCTTGGTGGATTTTCGGTGAGGGAAATGTTCTCTTTTGGCATCATAACTAGACGGGATCCACGATTGGATTCCTAGGATGCCCATTTCCTCAGATTACTTTCAAAGAGGCCGGTATGCATCCAAAATTTCTTCATGCAGTTTTAGATGAAGAACAACAAGGAGTGTTTGATATCATTAGCATCAACTCAGATCCGGATCATTATGTGTTTACTCCATCGGCTAAGAGACTCTTCACCACAAGGGATTTTTGCAGAACTATTATACAACAAGAGCAAACTGATAGGCGGAATAATGTCATATGGTGAAACAGAATCCTGATGAAGTATAATTTTTTAACCTAGAGAATTAGGAACCAGGCAGTTGCTATGGATGAAAAGATCAAGCAGTTAGGGGTCAATCTTACCTCTAAATTCTATTGTTGAACTCAACATCAGAAGGATAATTAGAACCACTTATTCTTTGAGAGTGAATGAGAATATGAAGTATAGAGTTTTCTTGAAGCGGTTCTGACGCTGAATTGTCTGAATTTTCTAGAGGGAACCTATCTGGATGAGTGGTTTTATGGAACTAACATCACCATGATGGAAAGAATGGCTAGAGAGATTATCCTGAATGCAGCTTGTTGGTGTATTTGACAGGCCATAAATAAGGCCAGGTATGAAGGAATTCTCACCTCTGGTAGAGATATCATTGTTAGAATAAAATCCTTTCTCAGGTATGTGGTTAGTGGTATCAGTAACTGGCGTGAGGTGCCTTCCTTGAGATGTTTATAGGGCAGTACACCACTTATTACTAATGGTAATGGAGGTGTTTGTGGTCAGTGGGTATGGTGGCACCCCTTAGTTTCTGGTTTCAAGATTAATGGAAACGGTTCGTGCAAGTAAGGGAACATTCATGGGGGAGGAGTCATTTGGGATAATAGGGGTAACGTCCTTCTTACTTTCTCTGCATATTATATCCTGGGATCATCAATACAAGAAGAAGATAAAGCATTACTTACTGGTCTTCAATTATGTGTGTTGGAGAACATGGTTCTTTCTCAGGTTGAGACCGATTCCAAGATCATCCTCGACTCCATGGAAGACAAATATACCACTCCATGGTCAATCATTTACATCATTAGGAGATGAAAATGTCTTCTTGATCAAAATACTGAGGTAACCCATACATGGCGGGATGGAAACAGGGTGGCTGACCACTTTGCATCTTTGGCTATGGTGGATCATGGTATTAGTGTCACTTGTTTTCATAGAAGCCTTCTTTTTAAACCTGAAGGAGTGAACTTGATTAGTGGTGATTCTCTTGGACTCCATAACTTCAGACCGCCTTAGGTCTTGTGTTTTTCTAAAATCCTTGTATGTTGGACCGCTCTTCTGGTTTATATAAAAATTTACCTTTGAGGATGACTAGAGAATGATGTCCCTCCATAGCTTCCAATCAAGCTATTAATGACTCAATAATTTCAATGAGATCTGGGGGTATGAACATCTGAGCATGAGTTTGAACATGGGGAGCCACGAGTAGGGATAACTGTGGTGGCTCTGTTTGTACTTATGGTTGATAACCTACATGGTCCAGTCTATGATGATTTGTCTAACATGGTTCTAGTTTCTTACCTAATACAGGTAACTCTTAATATCCCACCACCATTGTATCTAAATAAATTGGTTTCCTAGATCCCTAATTAAGAGGGTGTCTTGGATCCACTTTTATTAGCATGCCAACTTATTCCAGTTGAAGGAGATCTATTGAGAGGGTAGGATGAGGCTTTGTTTGAAAAATATATATAATAGGGATATTTACTATGTGTAGTTCCATGTTGATATTTCTCAGTTCCTTAATCTATACCTCATACTTAGAAAATATTTTCTCAAGTGTGAGAGGTTCAACCTCATCGGGTGACTGGTGGGATGTAGCCACACCTTTACCCTTTTCTTTGATTTCCACCCACCGAGGAGGCAACAATGTAACATTCAATGTATTCCCCAAATTATTACCTAACCTATAATTTCGTGATATGCACACACTCTTTAGTATTTTCGATGTGAACTGTGTTTTAAATGGAAACATCCTCATCCTATTCATCCACACTAGCTTCATGTTCTATAGCATCTGCAGGAATAGTGCTAATGACATTCACTAATGTATAATGCATTGCAGGCATCCCATTATCATTAGATTGATAGAAGGAATTATTTCCCTTAGTATATCCACTAAAAGGGCTATGACTTTGAGGAATGACTGTACCCTTAATAGGTTTCTTTGTCTTGTGACCACTATAGGGCCTCATCCTTCCCATCTTGAATTCTATTGGATATTCCTAGTGAATATTGATCTAAAGAGAATCTTGAAAAATCTTCATCGTACATGTTCCCAATTGGTAAGATGGATCATGAGATGATATGAGAGTTAAGATCTCACTCTGTGATTCCCCTCATAAATGGGAAAATACTAACTTCTATTGGGGATGTGGTTGAGGTAAAAATACCCCCAGCCCTATGGGTTGGGATAGTCCCTGTTTCATTACTATAATGTTTCAAGCTAGATTTGGTGGCATGAAAGTAATTAGCTATGTTAAAAATACCTTTATCCCTGTGGGTTGGGGATTATCCCATATTTATATGGTTATGGATATTGAAAATTCTCTCTTGACCTTGAGAATCTTTGTTCAAGCACGAGTTGGGTGCAATGTATGATCTGTATGTGTGACAATTGCTTTCGAATACATCACTATTACTTAATTATTGGACTTATTTAAGTGGTAATCTTACTTATTTTTTTTAAAAAACTTGGTACAAGAGTATCTTGATGGATCACTCTCATTGATCCTAATGATTCTGCGATCTGGTCAAGGTTGATTCATGTTGAGATTACCATCTTCCATGGGTAGATATTACTTCTAAGAGATAGCTCAAAGAAATAAAATTTCATGAGATCATGTCTAGAAGTTTTTTCTAATCAGGGAGTGATGTTAAATTTAATGCTCCATGTTCGCCCCATCCTCAAATATAGATTCTGTACGAGGAATCATTGATCAACTGATGTAGATTTTTCAAGGCATTAAGATATTAACATTAGAGACTCTCCCACCATTTTCCTAGTTTTAGTATTTATACAAATGAAAGGGAAGTCATGTTAATTTGATTAAGAATTTATTCTTTTAATTTATTGTGACTTGTATATCCTTTATAAGATAAGACCTTCACTTTAAATAGTTAAGATTCATCTATAAATTGAGGTGAATTACATGCACATATTATTCTGACAACATCTTGAAAATTCTATATTGAGGGTTGGATAAGGGCCAAAAACATGACTAGTATATTATCTTTATCTAATTGATAACTCATAAGTAATTTATTATATTTATCTTATGTGGGATATTCCTCTACTTGATCTAATCAAAGTGGGAATTTCATGACCGTGTGGTCTTATAGAGTGAGATTTGTAGGGATCTCCTCTACTATGCTAGATGGAAGATAATCCAAGGGATGTTTGGAGAATGAAAACTTCCTTGGTATGTCTTCCGATTGAGAAATAATATCAATTTTCAATTATAAGCATGACTATCCTTATCTTCCCAAGCATCTCATGATATGAGGGTGCTCTCATAATTGATTTAGAAAGGGTAGGACCTTTTTTTTGAAATGAAACATCACTATGGGGAGGAAATTCATAGTGAACACCATCATAGGTAGGACTACCATCATGGCTTAATGTTCGACCATAGGGTGGATTATTGTGGTATATAACCTAGGGAGGACCTTTAGGGTGGAAGATAACAAGGGGAGTACCTTATTACTATGAGATATTCTAACAATGAAGAGGGTTTTCTTAGAACTCATCAAGAGATGGGTTCTCATGATCGACCTTAATATGTCCATGAATGAGTCCTTCATGATAAGATTTTTGAGGAGTACCCTTGGAGATATTGGTAGCCATGTTGTGGGTAGGACCTTCACAATCACAATTACTACTTCTTTAACCTGGGTCTTGGGATACCATTGATAAATGTTTGAGGACATCAAGAACACTATCCTTATATAGAGAAATATTGTGGTCCTACTCATGAATTTATAATTTACTTTGGTGAGACTTATTTTTAGGAAATATCCTTTGAGAAAATGGAGTCTCATGTTATGATTTTTTTTTCAAAAATGGTATACTACCTAAGCAACTCTCATGTTTTTTTCTTGGATTTTATGAAAAGATTCTGGGGTTTTGATTGGGATATATTCCTACCCTGAAGAAAACACCAAAATGGACCAATGATCTCTGGTTGGAATGAGGATATATTCTTGATTCAGTTGAAAATTAATCATGGGAGTGTACTGATGAACCTCCTAGATGGGAACTGAAGTATGTGTGCACCCTGAGTAACTTTTTCACTATACTAATGAGTTGCTCCAATTATGGGTATGGGGTTTTGTTCCTGACTCTTAACTACCACTATTGATATAATTATATCTTGGTAAGTTTATAGAATGTGGGTAGGGATATATTCCTTCACTTCCATTAGTGCTAGGATGTGCTGGGTGATATCTATGGTTAGAATAGGAATATATTCCCATTCGGTGGTTGGATTAGAGATATATAACTACTTATATCCTCTATTTTTTCCATAATATATTGATAGGTTTCTTGTATGGGGGAAGAAATGTGGGTCACCCTATTTATTATTGAGGTGTGCTGGTGGACTTCTTTGGGTGCTACAAAACTATGCTAGCATACTTGAAAGATGAAGTAAGGCATATGTGCCTTCTCATAGATTTCTACTATAGTATGCTGACAATATTATTTGGTGGGAATAAGTATATAGTAATATCCTTGGTTTATTACTTGATTCCCTCAGTGGGCTATCCTAGGTATTTGGGATTGAGTGACTTAAGTTGAAGCTCGCAGTGTGGAATCCTCATCATGATGAGGATTCAATGCCTCATGGTATTGGAGATGGTGGATACTAGAAGTTGACCTTGAACATAAATCTTGTACTATTTAAATTAGTCTATTTTCAACCTCTTGATACACCTCCCTCAGATAAGGGTAGAATTTGTTATTGTGTTCTAGGGAAAGGCTCCTGAAATGGTTTGAAATGGTGATGGGTTCCACTTATTTCTTTTCTACCAACCATTTCTGGGTGTACAGATGGATGGGTTTCATGTTTTTAATGGATTCATGTGTAACCTTAAATGTTGGGATAGTACCGTTATGTTGGTACTCTTGAATCAGTTCATTTGACACCCAATGTTGGAGACGATGGGTTGGTGACAAATTCCTCTGGTTTGATGAGGATCCAAATCATGAAACTACTAATGTGTAAGTCTATTTTAATTGTAAGGACACTATTTTTGGATAAAAGTGAGTTTCGATGAATGTTCTTGTGTGTATAAAACAAACAAAAATGAAAAAACCCACCCTAGAAGCATCATAAGAAACAAACACATGTACAATTGATTTCATTAGAAGATTCATGTTTGGACCATTTTTTATATGATTATATAAAATGAAATAGACTAACATTTAGGTGATGTAGTAATTTTGGTTAATGAAGGATTCATGTCAAGTTCACCATTTTTTTCACACCCCCTTTTCAAGCAGTTACCAACAATGTTTATTCATGGAATTGGAAACACACAATGGTTCCCATATCCGTGGTAGGTCACAAACCTACTTTAAAAATGTAGGTGATCATTGGATATTTTACTATCAATAATTAAGAACTCACATTGGTAGAGAGGTTTGGAGGTTGATCTCATCACACTCTTTTGGGGGAAATTATTACCTACTCTAGGGCTCTCTTATAGATTTAAGACATGTTCTTGAATCCTTCCCAAATACTATCCTCCCTTATGTAAACAATATATTATTGAAATGTGTTGGTGTAAAACCATTTGTACATATCAGTGGTTCTCCATAAATGGTACCATCAGTATATATTATAGTCTCTCTATTAATGGTACCATCGGTATATATCAGAGTTTCTTCATCCATGGTACCATCTGTATATATCATAGTTTATCCATTTTGTTTTGTTTATTATTTTTTGATATTATCTTTAAGACACACAGTGGGGGAACTTTTGAATTTATCACAATCTAGGGAGATGTATTTTGTTTTGATATTGGGATCGGACCCATGAGAAGGTATTCCTATGAATCTTGGTGAAAGGAATCAGAACCCAAGTAGTTCAGTGCCACTTAACAGGACATGTTGTACCTTTTTAGGTCATGTGAAAAGGACTAGAACATGTAGTTTAACATCATGCAGAGAATATTTCTAGGAAAATGTTCCTAGAAAAGGATGGTGTGGGACTTATGTAGCAGCATCCATTTATGGTTGATACCATAAGGAACATGGACCAATGAGATTAGGTTGATATTACAATGAATATAGCCCTGTGAAGATAGATCTCACTGGGGATATGGGCCGATGAGGATGAGATGATAGGACTTGGAAGGAATGTGGACCTATGGGGTGAATTTTGATATCATCAGGATTATGGACCAATAAATTTGATGGTGGATTTGAGATATTTGGTTTAAACCATAGGTAAGCTTCCTATGTATCCCATCAAGGGAAGTAAAATCCCATGTAGTTTGGTTGAGTTGGGGATTAAACCTATGGGGGGCTCAAAAAAGGACATTTTAATTGTTCTTGGGATGTGATAAACACCGATATATAATCTCACGTAAGTCATTCTTGGTGTGAAAAACAATATATAGTAGAATATTGTCATGTCAGACAATCGTGTCTCTAAAGGTACTTACACCTGAATTAGAGTCCCATTTTGGCACTTTATTCCTCATACGCTAATGGATGAGGGTGGGGATATGGAAGGAAGGATAATTATGATGTTCTTTAAGAAAGGTTAGGTACTTACTCTATGATGGATTCCCATGATGGATATTTTATCCTTATCTATTGGTTGATGAGGGTGAGGCTATGGTAGGGTTTTGAGAAGAAATACAAGTTTTTACCATTATTATCATTCTAAATGTTTCTAAAACCTAAATTGGAACTTATGTATCCATTTATAATTAAAACATGCATGGATATGGCCCAGTTCACTCCACATTTTAGGAAGCACATGGGAAATGAATGCCACCACCTGAACCACTGCCATCATCCTTAAGGTCAGTATCCTCATTACCATGGGAATGCATGATTGTGAACATTATGAGGACCCAAAATAATAAGGGGATTTATTGGGGGACATATTTTACCATGGGAATACATGATTGAATGAGGGACATATTGATGTGACTTGCACCCATGCTAGATGGATCTAGTGGCCACGTGGGAGGTCTCAATGATGGTATTCATGGGTTGTGGTATGGACCAGAGGAGACCCTTTTGATAGTTTATAGAGGGGATACGATGAATCATAACACTATGTGAAAGGATAGGGGTGATATTGAAATGGTAAACACCCTAAGGATAACCCATTTCACATACTATTTTTTTCTATGTGGGATGGACTATTGTAAAATTGATTAATCCGAAAAGGAGGTTTCTTCATGTGAGGCTTCCTTTATGAATGGGGTCCCATTTATGGATGATTAGTTAGTCCCAATTTAGTGTGATGGGTTCTCCCTTTATAGAAAAATCCTCTTAGTCAAGGATTCCTTTACATAGGTCTCCTTTTCCTTTACGGTACACAGTAAGTGGACTACCTGCCAAACTGGAAGTTTTATCTCTTAGTCTTATCCTATATCTAGTTTTATTTTCATATATTATTATAGTATCTCATAACCATGAAGATCCCTGGAAGGGTATTCGAGTATTTATAGGTAGAATGGGAATAAATTCCTTCCCAAAATGACTGGCCGCATAACATACCTCATGCTATGCGATGTACAATAAAAGATGTACAATGCCAAAAGAGGTTTTGGTTTGCAAGGGGCGTGATGTGGCCACCTCACCCTGAAAAAAAATTTTGTTTGTGGGGGGAGGGATATTACCACCCCTCCCCATAATTTATTTTCATTTATGGGAGTTTACAATTACCACCTCAACCCACAAATGAATTATCGTTTAAGGGGTATGGGAAATTACTGCCTCTCACCACAAAGGAATTTAGTTTATTGGGGGGTGGGGTGGGTGGGATATAAACACATCATATTGAAAATGAATTTTGTTTATAGGGATTCCATGAAAAGTGGCAGTCCCACATAACGTGTTCACTTTACGGGGAGTTAATGGTTTCTTTTTTAGTTTCACATACATTTTTAAATTTAACTATAATTCTCATTTGGTTGATATGGTTGCAAAATTCAAAATTAATTCAATATTTATCTGAGATTATTTGCAAATTTTTTGGGTCAAATAGTTACATTTTGAATAAAATAGAATAAATACATATTTTATGTTCATGTAATTAAATAAATAATTACCTTATGAATAAATATTTATCAAATATTCAACTCACATATATATTCTCTTGAATAACTCGTGATTGAATATTTGCGATCAAACTAACATGAATTATTATTAAACCATATATAAGAATAATATTTATCAAACATGTTAATTTAATATGGAACTTAACTAAGGTTCTGAATACACTTCATGTGTGATCCTCTTGGACCATTTCTTAGTGGAATTAGGTTATACAACCTAAAGTATAAGGTTATCATCTAGAAACATTCAAATACATCCCTAGAGAAATAAGTTAATGTCACAATTATATGTATCCTCCTACGAATGTACACTATAATATAATCCCTTTATCTCAATATATCTAATCAAGAAGGTTACATGATAGTTTCATCAACCTATGTTCTTATTGTCTCTTTATTTAAATTTCTAGAAAAAAACTTTCAAACAACACCATCATGGCCATGGACTTAATTAGGTAGTTTAACTCACTGTAAGCATATTTCATCATTGTGTGTAAATACATCAAAGTATGCGACTTATAACATGTATTAATAATAATATAAAAGTATAAGGGTCATTACACATGTTTGTAGATAGGAATATCCAATGACATATATAAATTTGGATTTCTTATTGGAAGATCATGCCCACATAATCTTCTTCACTAAAT
Organism: Viscum album; assembly: GCA_963277665.1. Lineage (NCBI taxonomy): Eukaryota > Viridiplantae > Streptophyta > Magnoliopsida > Santalales > Viscaceae > Viscum > Viscum album. The sequence goes on along the minus strand of OY728129.1, from coordinate 914,463,406 downwards.
ATTACCAAGGGCATACACTATGAAAAAGTGTGTGAAAGTATAGTTAATCTCTACCAATGATAGGATGTATCATTTTTGCCCCATAAAATGACATCATATGACTATAAAACTTATATTTAAGAATAAAATCATGAAACTTATAGGTTATCATCATATATAAGAACTATTATGAACTTTCAATGTGACATGTACACTTAGGACATTATCAAATACTATGTCACATAGAATAAAAATCATGATACGACAACAAATTTATATTAATATTCAAAAAAGCTAATACGGTTGATCATAAAGAACTTTGAAGTTGGTTATAGGGAACCAAATCTAATAGGTTTAATAAAACATTTGTTTATTTATTTGTTTTTATTTATAATAAAATCCCCTCACCCCATTTTTGTCCAATAAACCTCTCTTCCCATCTCACCCCTTTCCATTGTAACAATTCTTTCATCATTAGATTGAAGCTTCACTACCACATCATTTTAACATTAATTGGTCTCATATCAATAATTTATAATGATTATTTCTATTTTTGAAATGGTTTACTCTTATAGGTACTTTAATGGAGTAACCAAGTGGAGCTATAAATTGTATTAAAGAAGGTGATAGTTGGATGTACTTAAAGAAAACCAACTAATAGGGATGTTTTTCTTCTGATATATCTCATTATATTTTTAATTTTAATATAGTATTAATTATTGCATGCTTCACTAGATATTGATTTTAAATATTTATATATATTTTTTAAAATTTATATATTTTTTGAAAATTAATTATGGGAAAATTTCCTTAACCATTGGATATTAATAAATACTAAATATATTTTTAATTTCTAGGGTACAACCATGGTCATCTTTGTATCCAGGAACTGGTGTTAGGGTCCCATCGAGGTTCTACAATTTATATAAAGTTTTATCTCACATAAAAACTATATAAAGGTACTATGAATTAATAATTTGAATAGGGGGAATATTGTAGTGGAATCTTGAGAGAATAAAGATCACCCGAAGGACACAATATTCATGGGGGAAATTCTTCTTGAGACACCATGAAGGATATGATGAATAGTGACTGACTGCCATATGGAGAACTAGGATTCGAGTTATTGAGTTAGTGTCTATAAGAAAGGAGCTAGACATTCCCCTTTTATTCAATGGATGGTTGACTCAAAGGGAAATACTAATTCTCAAACCAAAAGAGCACTATAGGTAAGAGACAACTAATGAATCTTATATTTTGATACATTTTATTAAATAATTAATTATTTTAATCACAATTTTTTTTAATGTAAATTGTTAATTTTTTTAGGTTTTAGTAATAATTTGGGTTTTATTATCAAAATTGGTTTAATTTTTTATTTTTATATAAGTTTGGTATTTTGGTAATAACATATTTTACACTGATCCAAATTTTGAAATTATTTTTTAGGATTCCATTTTCATTGGGATATATTTCATTCAACTAGACCTAAAATTGAATCCAACCATAGATGACCCAAATGAATCTTATCAATGGGGCCTTGAGATCTATGTATAATATTGATGATTTTTAATGTTGAGCCCATATCTCACAAAGTTCTAGTACAAAGGAAGTGAAATTTTGTATGTAAGTATAGAAGAGTCCTAGTAACATTTTCATTAATAATTTCTTCTTGATATTCACCCTTTTTCAAGGCCATAAATTAATGGGAAACGATAGATTTAAAATTTAAAAAATATTCTAACCCAAAAAAGTTTACTTTAGTGATGTGGCTCTAAATATTTATACATGTATCCAATGTAGAAAATATTTTATGGGTGTCCATCCAAGAAATATCTGGATAACTTCAATGAGGACCACTTTTTGAGATTCAACCATTTTTTATTTCAAACAAGCATGGAAATTCATAAGATATATTTGGAGGGAAACCAACCACCCCTCTTTCCTAAGAATTTATAAATCCATTTTTTTAAAGATTTAGTAATTTTTAGTAGATAAGGAGGATTTTTTCTGTTATAATAGTTTTATACACTTATATATATATATTAGTTTATCTTTATATTTTCTTTTGCTTTTATTTTATCCCTCTGTGAACCTCATCTCCAAGAAAATGGATAAATAACTTTGTATGTTGTTTTAAGGGATGGAGTAGTGTTTATTTGAGTTTTATTCATCTCAATGTTCTCTTAATTTTATTCTAATAATTTAATTAGTGGTTAAATTGAATATAGTGAGAAGTCACCTTATTTTCACTAAAATTGTGTTCTTATTCCTTGTTCATAAATATTCATTCCCTTTGATATTTAATTTATTAAAACAATGGATTTTAGATTAGGTATTGATGTATAATAATATTATACCTCATGTAGAGGTGTTAGTGAGGGTAGTAGCAATTAAAATAAGGTGTATGTTGAGTGATAGTTCCTAATATCAAAATTGAATAGAATATTGAGAATAATTTAAAGAATAATAACAACAATCACTGTGAACTACCAAGAATAAAAAACCTTAAATTATTTATTTCTTTATTACTAATTTCATTATATCTTCATGTTAGTTTTGAATTGAATTCATATGTTTATATATAATTGAATTTTTATAAACCCCCACTATAATAGGTTTAGTATTTCATTTTTTATTTTTTATTTTATAAATAACAATAATATAAAATTAGTGCTTATGAGTGTCATCCTTATTATATTGACCCTAGGATGTGAACTATGTTTCATTCTTAATAAAATAAGAAAATATTGAATAGGGATCTATAAAAATATCCATGTATTTTCATATCTCAAGGTGGTAGCATTAGATATAATTTGAGATGGTGATAGGTGATCGATCTTAGTAGAGAAGATCATTCTTTACCTTCTTCTAATTCCTATGTTCAACCTATTAAAATTTGTATTTTTTTTTGTATTAATTATGCATTGAACATTTATAGATAAATTTTATTGGGTATTATAATTTAAATGGTCTGAATATATTCAGTATTCTTAATTGAGTTCATTTCATTAATGTCTTCTAATCTCTTTGGGAACTCACCTTTTGATTTTATATTTATTCTCTCTAATGATAATTTGATGGAAATGAATTAAAGTAAAATATATTTCTTGTAATGAGTATTTCATTCATACTTCACCAATAAATAAACAAATTAAGTTGAGTATAATTAAGGGAATGGTAGTGTGACCTTGTTTTTCTTTTTCTAAATTTTTTTTCTCTATGAGAATATTTTCTTCATTATTAAATACATAAGGGTGATGAATAATGGATACTCATATCCTCAATTAATAACCTAATTAGTTAAATTGGAATAGGTTACTACTAATTATCTCTAGGGAGGAATCATCCATTTCAATAGGTTTAATTAACATATCATTTTTAAAGTGATTTAAGAGAGAAAATTTGTTAAAAGAGCAACAACTAGGTAGGTTAAACCCCATTTTCATAGCTTTGGAACAATTTTATTAGAATTTAAGTAATAATAAAAAATCTTTCCAATCCTAATCAATCTAATTTACCTAATCCATATCATTTCAACCATTATTTACTATTCTTCTTGGTTGTTCACTTTGGCACTTTTCACATTCTTTCATTATAGTTTTGAACCTATCACCTTCACATCATTTGTTATTACTATTCATGTTTTGATTTTTTGTTTTTTATGTTGTTTGTTTTTATTATTTTAGTATCAAAACATTATTACTTCCTTTGGGTTTTACCCTACTTACTTTTATACTAGAGTTTTAGGTAGGCTTATAAATTTTATTTTTGATATTAGTCAATGACCTTCTATCATGCACCTAGGGGTAACAAGACCAAAAATGATGGTTGGGTATGAATTTAATCTTCACTCAGTAAAAAAAATAGGGCCCAACTATACACTGGGTTTGAAACTCTCGGGGTATATGATTTATATGTTTTAGATTCTCTTTTATCAAGCAGTATAAAGGACTTTAATACATTGTTATATCAAAAGTCATGAATATTTTAATAATTCCCTCATAAATTTTTATCTATAATAGATATTAAAATTGCAAGGATCTAATTTATTTAATGGGGTTGAATTCAACACCTTGATATTTTAGTATGAATTTTTTTATATTTTAAATAAACACTATACTAAATAGCTTATATCATACACACCAGAAATCTAAAATAAAATTGTGATATTTGAAATTCAAGATAAAAATTAATACATCATTGGATTAAAATGTGAAATATCATTAATGAAATACCCATGGTTTAGTTATATACTAGTTTTATAATGTATTTTTATGTCATTAAAGGTTTTGTGTTGGTTTTAAAAAGTTTCAAATGGTTTTTTGAATTTTGGAGGCTTTTTAGAGGGTGAACGGTTAACACATGGTTAGGGGAAACCATGAGAATATCCCAGGTAACCATGAAAGAGTATTTAGGGTTGTTTGTGTATGAAAAAGGTTGGTGAATAGTTTTGTAAAACCATGTGATAACATGAGGTCATATATGTTTTCATACAGTGATAATTCATATGGGTTTCCAAACCATGTATCCAACCATGCATGTAATTAATTTTTTTTGAAATTTAGTTTTTATCCTAACTTTACCCCTATAAAACTCATTATTTCTCCTATATATAGGGATCTTAAACTTGCGGGTTCCTTTGGGATAATTTGGAAATTAATTTTCTTTTGTAGCTTCTTATCCTGGATTCTTGGAGGGTTCGACCTAGGAATTGAAGGTAAGGTCTCTGTTTCTTCTCCTCCTCATTTCTCTTTTCATTTTCACTTGGATTAAACCATAGTTCAGGACTTACATGCCCATATCTAGTGTTTATGATATGTTTTTATGGGGAATTTTTTAGTGATCATCATAGGAGGGTTTTTGAAGACCATATCTATAAAGGCATGACATGATTTTATCTTGGTGACTTGGTTTGAGGTATGCATACTCTCTCTTTCTCTCTCTTATTCTTCCAGAACTTGAAATATTTGGATTTATAAATCTCTTATTTTTGTTTTTTTAGAAAAACCCTTGATAAAATAATCATTGAAATCCCTTTTGTTATATGGTTTTAAAATGATAGTTTTAGAAATATGCACACAACATGTTTGATTAAATGACTAAAATATAAGTTGTTCAAAATAAAGAATGTTTTAAAGAGACATTGGAATACATAAATTTTCATGAGTTAATAATTACATTATGAGGGGTATTTTTAGATTCAAACTTGGTTACCTATGCCAATTGGGGCATGTAGGTGCATGACCAAGTGATGATTTTTTATGAAAGACGAGTTACCACTCATGAGTATTGGGATTATTATATCAGATACAGTCATGTGTGTGCAAGTATGTGGAATGGGAATGCCGATAGGAATGAATGTATACATTTTTTTAAATATTTCTTGATTTATAAAATATTATGATTGTATAAATATTGTTAACTTATTCTTTTGATATGAACTATTTTGTTAAGTGTTCTTCCTGCTTTTATATGAAATTATTTTGATATCTATTTTAATAATATTGATTATTTATATAAATTGTGATTAATTGTTTTAGTAATAGTGGAATTTATGGTAATATTTTGGCATATTTCCTATTGATTCTATATTCTCACCCCTTACATATGCACCTTGGTGCGTATACAGATGCTGTTTGTCATGACATAGGTAAGGAGAAGATTTATTATTTATTTAGTGAAACATCATGATGTTTTATTCATAGATGATGGGATATAGATCTTGGGAGTTGGTCGAATCCTGGTATCTGGAGTGGCACCCCTTTGGTTCGTAGAGTATTTCATGTCTTTGTATTTATGGTTTCCAATATTGTATTATTTTTTACTACCACTTTGATTTATCTTTTATATTGGGTTTTGTGTTTTTGTGTTTACTATCATGAATCATATAATATTATTGTTTTGTTTTATATTTTTTATTTTTATAGTTTGTTCATGTTAAAGGGAAAATCACCCTCAAAGATCTTGTAATCCCTTAGCATCTATTTCCAGACTTTGGTGTCCTGAGGATGTCCCCTAAGGTTAGTATCAACTCCATCTATTTTCATGCTAATGGGTTGGGAGAGATGTTAAAAATTGTATTAAAGGAAATACCCAGCCTGAAATGTTGAGGAACTTCCTGGGTTTAAGGTTTGGGGTGCATAATGAGGGAATTTTTATTTAAAGGACCAGAGAGTATAACAACCCTAGAAAAGTGCGGCTTAAAAGACTAAATGTTACTACCCATGTCAAAAAGGTGCACCTTTATTTTTGATACCATATTAAAACTATATAATTAAGTGTTATAGGAATAATGTAGTGTTAAGATGAGTGACTTCCTGGGAAGTTTCCTAGGGCGTGTGTGAGTGAGGAAAAATCACATTAAAAGAACATGTGTTAGCCTATAGGGATAGTCATTAGTTTGATAAGAACCCTAGTGGATAATAACATATGTAATTTTGGAAGAAAACAAAGGTATTATAGGAGGCCCATGGGCTCAGATGACCAGGTTCATAGCCTAAGGAGTTTGGATCATGATAATTAAGAAAATTACAAGAAGTTTAAAGCCTAAAGAAAATAAAAATATAGTTAAAATGTATCATTATATATACTATTATTGTTTTAAAGACTTATTTTATGTGTTATAATAAAAATTAATTGATTAAATTAAATGGATATATGATAAATAATTAATTGGATATGATTAAAATCATTTAGTGTTAAATAGAATATTTTAAAGAATTTTATTTTTTATTTTTTATTTATTTTTATATTAATAAATAAAATTGAACATTATTGAAATATTATTCTAATAAAATGTTTCAATTTAAAAAATATATATTAACACTCATTTAATTGATAATTGATATTAAATAATATTAATAACTATTAAAACGTTTAAAAAATAATTTTCTTATAGAAATAATTTTCTATTATATTTTATGTTTTTATTTAAATGCTAAATTAAAAAATTATAGAATTTTAATTTGAAAAAATTATATTCCTTTTCTATATAGCATATCAAAATTATCTTAGGGTATTTTTTTGTGAATTATTCTAAAAAATTTGTTTTTTAGTGAATAGTAAGAAAATACAGTTTTTATGAATATCATAACTTTTATGAATAGTCATTATATAATTATGAAATAAAAAATTTTGAAACCTATTTAACAAAAAAAAATTACTTAGGGAGTAATATAACGAATTTAAAAATATTATGTTTAATTTAGAAACCTATATTTGAAATTTTGGAACCTAAAATATATTTTCTCCAATTAAAAAATTATTTCTGGTACTTTGAATTTAATTGATGGGTTCAAACGTTCTATTCAGTTTTTGATTGATATAAATGTAAAATAAACCTAAACTTTTTATTAATAAAGAAATTAATCTTTTGGAATCATTACTATTAATGAAAAATGGACTAAATAAAAAAATATTCATTTTTTTATTCTAAAACACCCCTCTTCTCTTCTTAAAAAAATACCCCCATTCACTACCCCACTTTTCATCTCACTATAAGCACCTTAACTAGACCTATATCTTCCAAAAATCCTCCCAAAAACTCTTTACCATATCCTAGAGGCTCTAGTCTCACCAATATACCTATTTAAGTAGTGTTAAGGTGTTGTCCAAAGGAGGAAAACCAGGGGAAGAGGTAATTATCTCAACCATGTTCTTTTAAGTTCTTCACCTCTTCCATCTCCTCTAAATATATTCAATCCTTAATGATATAACTTTATCATTATACTATTTATTATAAATATTATTATATTAATGGAATATCAATTATCCTACTATCTCCCTCTAATTATAAAATGAAATCATCACCCCATGTTTTGGTTGGTTCATCTCCTCCATAGATAATGAATTATATTTTTCATGAACACCTTACATGAATGGTTTCATAAATTTATTTAATGAAATATTAAAATATTTATGAAATTATTAATATTATAAAAATAAAAATTGGTAATTTTATTTATTATATTAACAAAAAATGATTGTAGTAATTTTATCCACCCAAAAAATGAGCATACCAAGACATATTTTATAATTTTAATCTATTTTAGATAATATATGAAAATTTGTAACTCTTGTATAACTATAATGATAAATAAATTATAAATCTAAAATTATATTTATTATGAAACTATTTTATAACTCCATTGACCACATTCAACTTATTGAATAAGTTTTATATAAATTGACTAGACAACTGCAAGTGGTCGATGAGAGAAAAACTATACAATAAATGAATGACATTTGATAATAAATAAAATGACTTGAAATTTATTTATGTTATTAATAAAAGAAATTATGTTTTTACAAGGACTTTTTAATTATGTTTTATAGTAAAATCACATATAAATAATTTTACATTACATAGGTATATTACACATCATGAAATAATACTATCCATAACAATAAAAAATAGTATAAGGAGATAAACACCAAATAATAGTGCAAACACTAAGGAAAATTATATAGGCATGAATTATCCCTTTAATATCACAATTTCTATAAAGAATATAAAAATAAAGATAATCATTAGGAATATTATTAACATTATCAATGTAATTATAGAAGATTTTAAGTGAAGTAGTGAATGATGAAGTATGAGAATAGTGGAGTATACATACGGTGTAAAGGGAAATGTGAATCTTAGGATATGACCGTTACATAAACGTTATCAGGCCATTGCATTGTGGCTATTGGAATAGTAATATTACCGAATAGAATTGTGAAACACCAATTTAAAAAAAATTCAAAAGTATTATATATAATAATTTTATTATTTGTCCATATACTCTTTGTAAATCAATACATATGACATTATAAAATTTAAAATTATTTAATGTGAATAAATAATGTGTTTACCTTTAAAATGTTATTTTATATTAGATATGAAATTTTTATTTAAAATAATTATTTCTTATACATAAGAATTTATTTTTATAAAATAAACATCATATTTTAAATTAGTACATTGAAATTAGTTTAGGGTGTAATTTGTAGAATTTTCTAAAGTAATTTATTTTTTATTTAATAGTAAAAATATAGTTTTTTTTGTTTTTAGTATATTTTCTGACTTCCTAATTTTTTAATAATGATGTAATAATACATATTATGTATTTCATTACCTAATCATGTTTAATAAATTATTTTATTATTTTATAAGTATTAAAATTATTTTTAAAAGGCTATAAAGAAATCCCAAAGTCTAAAAGAACTTTTGAATTTTTATTTTTTTAATGAATAAAGGATTATTTTTTTGTGGTAAAATTAATATATAGAATATAAATTAAGTTCTAAAACTATAATATGTAAAAGAACAGGTTCTTAATATCATAAAACATGATCTAAAACCATGTATAGACTATGGTAAATATATTTTCTAAAACCCATAATTACAACGGCTATATTTGGAAAATACTAAACAATTCTCCTAATTTTTATAAAAATACCCACTTTCCACCCCATTTTATTCACTCCAAAGCTCATTATCATGCCCATACCCTCTTATCATCTCATTAATTCATTTATAAAATCCTCAATTATCTTAAGGAATCACCCATCCAAAATTAGGAAGTAATACTTATGGTAAGGGATTCTCTTCCACTCTCTTTTTATTCAAGTAACACCTTTGTAATAATCCTTTTTATTTTCAATTAATTATTATTTAATGTGTTTATAACCATTCCTTTACTATCCAAATTATTCCCTATTAATGATATACTATCTTTCTCTCTCATTTATCCGATTCTATACACTGTTATGTATACCCATTATATTGCCAAAATCATTCTTTGATTTTCCATGACATAATTATATGTTGTGAATACCCAATACCACATTAATTCAAGGGTATTAATATAGATATAACTATACTTCATTGATTGGTCACTTCCATGTATTAAATCCACATTCCCCACTCATAGGTTAAAATGATGAAATACATTCTTATTACATATGATCTATGAAACATACATAAAAATAGACTTATGAAGGGTGCACCCTAATAAATCTCCAATGCATTGGGTTAAGAATTAATCTCTAGCAAAGAAATGTTTATGATACCTTGAAAATATACCTTAGTAATATTTTATGATACCTTGGTGAATAACTATGGTAATATATTTTATGACACCTTGGTGACATGCTTATGAATGTTTCATTTTTTATGTTATAGCCACATTTATATGTTATAACTGATATAATCATGATTATTATACCATGTTATGCCTCATGTTTTATCTATGATAATCAATTAACTACCATTTCATTTATTTATCCCCTTACTGAGCATTATATTCACCCTTTCATTTTGATTTATGTACCCAATAAACCACATATAATAATGTGACCTGTCACATCCCAACCTATCTAATTATTTTATTTTATTATTTTTTTGGATTTTAATTTTTTTTCAAGGTTTGGGTTGAATACCAAATGATATTTTTGAGTTTTGTCAAAAAGTGAACATTTTTGAGTAGACGTCATTGGGCACGATGGTGGAGCGTGTCTTGGAAACCCCGTGCGGCTTTTCCCAGGCAATGACACGATCCGCCTGTCTTCAAAAAATTAAAATGAATAAATTTTGTAATTTATTGTGTCTTTTAAAATTTTAATTATTATTAAGATTTTCTTTATTTTAGGTGAAAAATTAAAATTGTAAATTTTATCCTTATCCTTATTATTATTATTATTATTACTACTATTCTTCTTCTTATTATTTGTATGTGTATTTTTTATTATAGATTAATGTTTTATTTTATTTTATTTATTTTTTTGTTTTATTTTTATTTTTATTTTTTTCTCCTAACCCTAATCCATGCGCCCTCCTGACCAGCCGCGACGCCTAACCCCCTTCCCTACACCGGCCGTGACGTCCGACTTCCCTACCTCGCACCGCCCATGATGCTCGGTCCCCCTCCTGCCTGCTCCGGCCAGCAGCCACACATAGCCTTTCCTTCAGCCGACAACCCCCCTGGAACGCCATCTTGCTTTCGATGCTCCGGTCACTGTGCAACTTCAGCCACCACGTGCCTTCCGACCGCACACCCACAGGCCGCACGCCCTCCTGCTGGTATAACTTCAACCAGCCGATGCGGCTCTAGACACTGTACACCCTCCTTTCCGGCCTCTGCGTGCATCTCCCGCTTGATATGGCTCCGACTCGGTAGTACGCCACCCCACAAACCTCCTGTTCGGCCTTGCAGTCCCCATATGACACCTTTTCCATCCCTCAATCATCGTGAGATGCATCACAACCCCAGCTGATTCAAACAGCTTCACCGTCAACCGTGACAGCCTTTGCACCACTGTTGATGACATTGGTGACCTTCCCCATGCACCGCGACACCACACCAGACCATTCACCCTTCTGGGTGACCCTACTAATCAAGCGCACCGCCACGCTAACCCCTGCCTCCTTCATTCACGCGACAAACACCCACCATTGATGGCGAGTAGTTAGGGTTCGTGCCGTTTCGCCTACACTAGGGTTTAGGTGAGGTTTGTGCTGTTTCTTGTTTGGATTATGTTAAATCAAATTTTATGTGTTTTTAGTTATTTTTTGCGGTTGCAGCATTTTGTCAAGGAATTTCTGCGATACTGCAGTCATCGACTTATGCATGCTTGTGTGCCCGTGTGAGGTGTGTTGCGTCATCGTGTTCGAGTTATGAGTTGAGGTAGGTCCCCCACCGCACTTGCCATTATATTTAGAATTTTTTAACTTCTTTATATTTTATTGATTTTAAATAAATGAAAACTAATATTAAATAATTTGTTTTAGAATAAATATTTGTTGTGAAGGAGAGTAGTTTCCCCTTTGTACTTGAGTTATCTGAAAACTTTTATTAAATGTGCATACTAATTGTTGATAAAATTTACCATTGGACTTTATAATTGCATCTTAGTTATAAAATGGTGATTTTTTTTCTTAAATGGGTGTCTAAGGGGATTTTGGCTTTAAAAGTGGCGTGTGTTGGTTCTTTTGAAAATTGGTTGGTGTTGAATGGTTGGTTAAGGCCCATTTGAAACTTTAATAAAATAAATTATTTTGAAAACTCTATTTACAGTGACTCGGGGGTGATCTTGTTGTGTACGCTGATTGTGTGAGTTATTGTGTGTGATGTTCATACATCGTGATTGGTTACTTTATTGACATTGTTGACTCACCCCTATTTTCATTTAGTACTCAACATGGGAACCTAACATAGTAAGTGAATTTTATATGAACGATTGCTGCACTAGTTTAGACTAAGCACTGGTTAATGACCCTTAGTACATAATTTTCTCTACTAGGGGATTGGGCCCCTCAGTTAGGCTAGGTAGGGAAATACTGAGAATTTGGGCATTATGACGTCATCGAGAGTAGGCATACCTTTAGGATGAGTCACATGTATAGTACGTTCTAGATTATTCACAAGAACTTTGGTTTGACCCATGTTTTCTTTGGCACTTATTTGTATATGGAGGATGATTATGGTGCTTAGTTTGGTTACTGGCCCCTGTGTGATACTTTTCCATTGACCTTGTTATGTGTTGTGTGTTGTGTATGGTTTCCTCTTATTTAACAACTAAATTTGGATTTTAAATTGTTTGTAAAAATGTTTTTAAAATGTGATGCACCTTTTCCTTCAAAAATTAAGCTTGTTTTTGAATTTGGAAGGGAAATGTACTGTTACTTGCTTTAGAAATGAAAGTGTGTGTGGAAACCCATATTTTATATAATGTAGTTCAAACTTGAAATTAGTAAAATTATTTATTTAATGGTAGTACTTTGGGAATAGATTTTTGGGAATGCCTACTGAGTTTTAATACTCATGCCTATAGTGTTTTCTTGTTTTTAGTCTCTGTTGTAGGTTTGACTCAAGCTTGTTCGCCACGGGAGAGAGTTGGTTGTGGATTGTAGAGTGAATCTTGGGGTCACGTGGAGCTTTGGTCATGGTAAGGTTAGTGTGTTGTTGTGGTCATTCTTTCTTTTTTGTGTCATTTATTTACTTTGCATTGTTCTACCTTTTTTTGCTACTATATTTATTTTTATTGAGTGAAATAATTCCCATTTATTCTCGATTGATGCCCTGGAGCTTGTGACCATCCCGAGAGGATCAGGAACACCTCTCGGGCCTTGTCACATATCAGATCAGGTGACCAGTTCAGGGTCAACCCGAGTTGGTTCGTGACATGACTTAGGATGGACTTATAAAGGAGTCATTCAAGAGTATTAAATAAAGTTTGTTTTTTATTTGATCTATTTACTTCATGTATCATATACCTATTTTCTAACACATTAATACTCAAAAAATACTTAATTGTTATTAATGTAATATTTTGTTAAGGAATTATGTTGAAAATCATGCATGAAAAACATGCAATGCAATAGTTGGTATCAAAGAAATATTTTGTTATTTTTGGAAACCAGGACTAGAAAAAATTCATGAATATTCTAGGTATAACTCAGAATATAGTAAAAGCATCCTAAAATTTTGGTAAATTAATCTTAAATCAGATGATGGTGTTGATATATTTTATTTTTTGATAATATTTTGTCATAAAGTCAATGAGTAAGTTGAAGGAAAAGTTTCCTATTACTATTTCAGAAGAATTACACCAGAAGAACTTGTTTTAGAAGGAATAACCAATGAAAGGATCTTCTCCATAGATATAAGATCTATTTCTAGAATATATTTCCAGAAGTAATAAAGAAGTAAGTACCAATAGAAGGATAGAATGAAGATTTTAATTAAGATTACAAAAGAAATAAGTTCACTAAAAGATTTATAAGATCCATTAAATAAAGTAATCCTAGAGGTGAAACCATAAAAAGAAGAGTTACTACCATAAATATGGAATTATAAATAAAGTACATAACCATAAGATACAATGAATATAATAGGTTGAATTAAATCTGGAAGATGATTCTATAGAGATAGTTTAGAAACCTAAAATACTAAAGTGTTAAAAATTACAAATGAATAAAGATATCAATCTAACCATATAGATAAAGTTGAAGTCTATCTAACAGTCTTTTACAAAAATTATCATTAGAAGAATTTTAAATAGTCGATTAGAAAAATATTTATGGAATAAGTTCTCTATAATGTGGTTTCCAGACTGAGGGTAACATAATGAGTTTACTAAACATATTTTTCCAGAATGAAGTTTCCAAATAAGGGTTTCTAGAAAAATTAACATTAGCCTAATATTTTCTTATTAAATTATCTATATGAAGGGTTCCAAACATAAGAGATCTATAAAAAGTAGCACTAGATGAAGAATTATTGGATAGTGTTGTTATTTAATAAATAATCATAAGAAGAATTCCTTTCCATATTTTAGAAAAATATTCCTACATTTTTTAACTCTCATAACATTGTGATCTCAATGAAAGGAGTTTCAAAAGGATAAAAATATAAGGTTCTCTAGAAGAATAAAATTGAGTTTTATGGAAGAATATTTTTAGGATAAATTCAAAAGGAAAATATATTTAGATGATATAAGAGTTTATGGAAGGTATTTTATGAGTTTAATAAAATGAAATCTGTAAGGATCACAAGAGTTGATTTGAGTCTAGATACATGGAAAAAATAACATTAGAAGTGGGAGGATGATACGATAAAGAAACTATAAACACCAGTTCAAACTATTGTATGTGTATCGGAAGCATATGAATCCTGATAGAGTTTGTTCAAAGTACTAAAGTTTGTAGAAAGTTGAGTTATAGAAGGAAGAACTAGAAGAATCAAATTGAATATATTGAAATAACATTTACCTAAATAATGTTATAAAGACTTTACAAAGTTATAAAATCAAACATTTTGGAAATGATGAGATGGATGTTCAATGACTCAATATTCATTAAGAAAAAATTGGTAATTTCCCTAAGATTTGAGTAAGGTTTAAATATAGTTAACTTCAAGTTTTGTGTAGTATTTAAATAAGTGAAATCCCTATATCTTCTAAAGATAGTAAAGGAAGTCAATCTGAGAGAATATAAGGAATGAAATTCAAATAGAATCCCGCACATTCCCTACATCTATCATAGGAAGAATGACTATATAAATAGGGGAATAACACTTGAGTTAGTGGTTGACTTATTGTTAAATGGAATATTATTATTATAACTTCAACGTGATTTTACAACCAAAAAATAATTGGTTGAAGAAAAAGAACCAAATGAAAGAGTTTTGGATGAAGATGTTTTGGATAGAGAGGAAACAAATGAACATGCATCAGATAGAGGCATACAAGACACATTATATTAGAAAGTGCTACATCAGATTGAGTCACATCAGATAGAAGAAGAAACATAGAGATTTATAATTAACTGAGGGGAACCAAATACAATATAGTAGATAGAGAAGTACTAGGCAGATCAGTCCCAGAGAGTGATAGATCCAAAAAAAACATTCTATCAGAAGGAGGATAAGTTAACATTCATGTTAAGTTCAATAAAAGATTTTATATAGTTTAAGAACTATTCATGAGGAAGTTATATAATATTACTTGAAGACTGGTAGTTCTAGTATAAAAGACACTAAATTTTTTATCAGGAGATAATATGATGTTTTTAGGAGATAGATTAACTATGGGATGTAGTGTAAATATCCTTCAATTTTATAATATAGGGAAGTATTTGGATTAAATATGATTCCTTACCATACCACTTGTAATCTATGATTTATATATAATTGTTAGAATCCATGACTCGATGAGAGTTGACATGATAAGGAGTATGTTCTCATATTGAGTCAAAAAATTATAAAAATCTCTATGTTCTATTTATTTTACATTACTTCTTAGCATAAGGAAAAAGTGGTGAGGATGAGTTTTTTAATATCCATACATCATAGATGATAGCATAGGTCCAATCAAATTAAATGAAAGAAGAGTTTAATTTGAACTTAATCAATAAAATATGGTCATAACTGATTCACCCCCCTTTTAGGGTGACTAAACGATCCACCTAAGAATCACAATTTGTATTGGAGTGAATTTTACCTCTATATGGATCTAAAATTTTAGTTCCTAGTTATATTTAATTATTTTATATAAAGTTTATATTTTAATAAGTTAAATAAAGTATTTCTATAGAAGATAATAAAGTTAAGTATGAGATGAAGAAATGAAAATATATCCCTAGTTATAGATATATGAAGGTACGAGCCAAAACTAGGAAAAAAGGAAGTATAAATAAGCTTAGAAGTAGAAAAATCCATCCTCTTGAAACTAAAGAAGGAGGATCCACCATTAAAAAAAGTTAAAGTCTCTGATAAGAACTCGTGAGAATATAATAAAATGAATCATATGGGAGAATCCTTCTCAAGCTATGAAGAGTATGATTCAGTGGAAACTATTGAATATTTTTACTCTAAAATCATAGCTTACATGAGAAATGTCACTGTTGAAGTTATTACATATATACTCACATATATCAAGGTAAAATAGAAGGAAATCTCACAACTAAAAGAAAACCTTAATGAGACATATAATGAATTAGTAAAGAAGTTCCAAGAGTGTAAAACTCTTACTATAACCACTAAAGGTAAGGATTTAAATGTACTACCTTCACAAGAGAAGTTAAAAATTGTAGAAAAATAACTTCAAATAATTTTTTTGAGAATATTTTTTCAAAGGAAGTTTTTAATAAAAAATTCCATGCATTAGAAGATAATCACAAGTAAATTATTGAGGTTAAGATTATTCAACTAAAGATCAAGGAAAATCGAGTAAAGGGAATTCATATTCCCTTGAAAGAGGTTTCTAAGATGTAAAAAGAAGAGATACAAAAGGTAAAAGTACAATGTGAAGAGAAACCGAGGTCCCTTGAAAATTAGAAGATCAATTAAAAGTGTCTTGATCATGTGATATGATTAAGAGATATGGAAACTACTAAAGTTTAATCTACAAATATAGAAAGCTGAGAAAATATCCACTTCTTATGTTTAAAAAGATAGTCATACTTCGAGAAATATCCAATACAATGTTAGGAAGAATATAAAATCATTATAAAAATAATATTCCAATAAGATAAAGAAAAAGGTAACCCCATGTTCTGATGAATTAGTAAGATCTAAATCCCTTATTTTTAGTGAAAGTTATAGTTATAGAAGAATATTGGTGGAAAAAAGTGTGAAACCCAACTATTTTATAAAGGGGGATGTATGAAAAAATTAAATTAGTTCCCATCAATATGTTTGTAAAAATAAAATAAATATCTAGAAGAAACAAGTTTTAGATGAATTCTCCACCAACCAAAGTACAACACAACAAAATAAGTCAAGGCTTATTGGATAGTTTTGGTGCTATTGAAAGTTCATACACATAGCTATAGATTTTTGGCACAATATTCCATTATATGAATAAACAATATGTCCAATATTAAGGGATAAAAGTGTAAGGAAAGTGAAACTCATACAAGTACACTTAACCTGTAGAGACCCCAAGCCTAACATACATGAACATTACATTAATTTTGCGGAATACTTAGTACATAACAAAAACACACACACAAGGACTGTAATAGTTTAGTGTCTTTGGAAACTCAGAATATAATCTTCTAATCGCGGTGAAAGATCTTCAACATCTCCCATAAAGATCTTCCTTTTTTTTACCTAAAACCTTTCTTTATATCCTGAGGAAAATAAAACATAAAAGTGTGAGCTCAAATGCTCAGTAAGGGTAAACAAAAGAAATATGAATCACATCATATTCATAAGAACATAACATTTTGGAAATCTTAACCTGCAAAAGAGAGCATAATTTCATAACATGGGATAAATCATAGTAGTGAAATGTAATCCCAATAATCATAACTTAAAACAAGAAACTTTTTGGCATACACACATAATCATAGAGAATCATTTCTTATTAGTCAAGACTCATTTCCAAGACTATCTTAGTGGACAAAGTCCATTTCTGAACTGATTCACCCTCGTTTCAGTCCTGTTTCACTGAACCGGTATAACCTACCGTTCCAGCCATGTCTATCTAATGAGATATAAAATCTTTACCCAATGCATTGGAGGGAGATATAGGTCCCACCCATCTCATAATGATACCATTCTTATGTGTGCCACAAAATCATAAATCATACATCATTGCATAACCCATGTAATAAAAAATGGGATTCTTAAACATCATGACATCATAAAAAAATTCATATAAGATAAAAGAATTCATAAAAATAATTCCATCACAACATAATCAAATCAATGTAATAATAGGGATAGAAACAGAACCCTATATTATATTAGAAGGAAAATAATTTTGATAAAACACTTGAATTCCATTCTTGAGGAAAATATCCTTTCTACTTCAAAAACATTTTCCTTTCTTAACATGTCATACAATTTTGAAATAAAATAAGTTGATTAAAAATAAACTTGAAAACTTGTAAAGGAAGATTCTTGGAAATATTGTTTTAAAAATCCATTCATGCCGTATAAGTTAAAAAAAACATTCTTCGTACTTTTGTCGAAAAAGTCAAAAAGTACCTCGTACAAAAAATGACAAAAGATTCCTTTCATATCCTTTACTAAAAACTCACCAAAGGGTAAAATTGGATTTAAACAATTGTAGGTGGATGGAAATAATATTACATATTGAGGAAACATGGATGTGGATGATAAAATACACCCCAGTAAATGCCAAAGTATAAAAAATCTCGGATAAAAATGAGATTGCGATATTTCCCTTACCTTATGTCCGATATGCTTTGTACGTATCCAAACCTCCTGTATAATGATTTAAATAATGTCATTAACTTATTACAGAATCATATTCATTGTTATGATATCATATATGGTTCACTTATGACTTTATATTACCCGTTCTTTTGTAAATTCCATGTTAAAGAAGCGTTTTGGGTAAAATCGTTTCATTTATCTTATGTGTTTGGACTTGTTGTTCTTGACATTATTATTACTTATATCATGATTTACTTACTTCCAGAATATAAAATATGATTTATATATCATATATATTCAGTATATATATATATATATATATAATAGATAGATAAATGAAATGAAACACACCGTTCATGGAGACGGTAGTCCGTACGTACGCATGAACGCTGTTTTCCTTTCCTTATTGTCTTGAATGGAAGTAAGTAGATGAAATATATATATACATAAATACAGTAGATTTACCATGTCATATATTTCATTATTATTCATTATATATACTTTATAATCATTCTGGAATGGTTAACATGGATAATGAATCTCATCGCGTCGTGGAGATGGTAGTCCGTACGTACGCACGAGCGATGATATCGTTCCCATGGTCGTGGAATTGTGTTGAAGTGTATGTATACTATTTCAGTATCAATATCACTTTATAATAATCATATATAGTTACTCATTACACCATTATACTCATCCAATTAAGGTGGTGGCGGAAAATAGATTACACCACGGCGTGGAGACGGTATTCCGTACGTACGCACGCGCGGTGATTTCCTTTTTCCGTAGGATGGATAGAAGGTTAATTAGAGTTGTTTATAATAACATATCAGTATATAAGAAATACTGATGTTATTACTTTATCATGAAACAACTAAATAAGAAGAAGTTGAAGAATAAAGAAATTGAAAAAGATTGGTAATGGATATTACCTCTTTTTGACGCGCCTTCACTTAACCTCCATTTAAAGAACTAAGGATGGTCTTTGAAGAAGACCAGGGCCTCTAGGATGATACTGGGGAAGTGGAGAAGAGATTTTGGCAGGGGTTTTCCGAGCTTGAATTCTCAAATTGGTGTGAGAAGGAGAGTGAGGAGGTACCCTTTTATAAGGGAGGAGAGGGGCACCTTAAGAAAATCTCAAAATATTATTTTATATTAAGGTCAAATTCAGTTTATAATGGTTCCAAAGGGTCTTATTTCGAAGATAAAGTGGGTATGGGTCTAAAGCCTCTCATCCAATAGGATTTATATAGGTTTAGGTTATTATTTTAACCTTATCAATTATATTTAACTCTAAGTTAAATAATTTAACTTTTACCGTGTCTTTTTGTTTTCTTACACTATATGGTTAATAAACTTACCATAACAAGCCAAAAAAACCCCAAGTTGTTTATTATTAATATATATATTCTTATCTAAGTCATTTGGAAGAAAATTAGATTTTTAGGAATTAAATAACAATTAATAATATAATATTTGTTTTAAAAACTATTTTATGTCAATTTTGACACTATTTAGTAATTGATTTTTTTGAAAATCATAACAGAATGATTAGTTCAAATAAAGTTAATTAAATCAATAATAACATGTCATATTAACCTATAAAATTAGTGTAATTCATTAAAAGTCTTAAATTACATTTATTTGGGTATTTATAACATCAATTATGTCAATATTTCATTAATAAGACAATTACTACATCATCTTTGTGTCATAATAAATGATAATTATTTAATTTCTAAAAATTCTAAATAAATTTCTATGATGTATATAATTGTATTATCTTTCTGGAGACTATTCATGTTTTATGTTTCATGAAGTTTATTACTAAAGTAAAATTATTATACTTATAAGATTTAAGAAAGTGACATGTTGTCACATTCTTTGGTTTTAATAATAATTAAATTATTTTCATGGAGAAAAGTCCATTAAATGAATTTAATCCGACTCTTAGGTGATATGGGTCGACTGTTAGTCATCCAATAGGATTTTGACATGTGTTAGGGTAATTTTATAATATTATATTTACCCTTAATTACCTGATTTACCTTTAACTATGGTAAATAAAATTTACCGTAGTTACTATTCATAATTCCCAAAAATAAAAAGTAGCTTATTAACATAATTTGGATCCAATTATTCCCAATATGGAATCCATTTTTTCAAATTCAATACACAAAATTTGCAGAAATTAAATTAAAATTAATCCCGTTGTCGAAAGAAAACGGGTTTTTCTTTAAAACATTGCAAACGATTGAATTGATTTATCCTACAAATTCAAGGTAGAATCAATGATAATGACATAAATTATATTAAATGGTAAAAATTTATTCTATTTATAATTTAAAACCATTCAATATTATAATTTAACCATATAAATTATTGCGATGAAAAAAGTTGTTTTTAATTAAAATATAGCGTGTTTTTACTATTCATCAAAATATGAAAGTTACCAGAATAATATGAAAAATTTATCCAAGGTAAATTTTTATTTTATTATTCCAAATAATAATTTTATTTTGTCAAATTGAACTTATAAACATGTCAAAAACTAGATTTAATGTGGGTGCACCATCAAAAGGCGACAAAACTGCATTTTTTGAAAAAAATACTTATTTTACCCGAAAAATTTATTTTGTTCTTATACCATGTTCTAGAAATGTGTAAGATGAATAATAATCTTATAAAATTCAAAATTTAGTTAACACTATTCATAACGTCTAGTTCATAACAATATTATAATAATATATCGTTGTTTAGTAAAACCCAGTATTGCGTACAACACACGCTATCGAGGAAGGTCGCGATTGCGTGTAATGCAAGCCAAGTCAGGGTTGCGTGTTGTGAAAGAATCCTTCGTTGTTTCGTATAACATAATCCAACCATATTTCATTTATACATTGAATATATATTTATATATATACTCAATGTTGCGTAGAATAACTATTATCAAAATTGTGTGTAACACGATCCAAGAATAGTGTTGCGTATACTGCAAGCTAATACAATGTTGCCTATAGCGCAAGGTAATCTTGGTGTAGAATACAACACAATACATTAATGAAATTAAAAGAATATTTTTCATAAAATCTTGGGGTGTTACATTCTACCCCCCTTAAAATGAATTTCGCCCTCGAAATTCGTCGGGGTTATAAATGGTTTACTATTCGAAATTTTCTTTAATAGAAACCCACATCGTAAAAAGGAATACCAAAACCAATATTTAAAAACAAAAGTATGAAATGTAACGGTTACCCAAATTTGTTGTACCTCTCGTTCCCCTCGTTGTTTGATTTTCATGATCATAATCACCTTATTTTTTGTCTAACATTGTTTTTAAGTGTTGTGAATGATAGGCAAAAGATTGCCAAAGGATTGGCCCAAGAATGGACAAGAAGTGGACTGAAATTCAGTCCACCGGCCAACCGGTGTGATAGCACCGGCCAGCCGGTGGACCTGGCAGAGGCATTGCCCACTGCTAGGTTCCACCGGTCAGCCGGTGGCTTGACCACCGGCCAGCCGGTGGCATCCAGTCAACAGTGCCAGCTACTGTCTCCCCACCGGCCAGCCGGTGGCTCCTCCACCGGTCAGCCGGTGGAGCCTGGACTAAAACTCTTCCCCTCTGCCAAGGCACCGGCCAGCCGGTGGCCCTGCACCGGCCAGCCGGTAGCCCAGTCAAACTAGCCGTTGGCTTTGACCAGTCAACCCTCTTTTGGCCTCCAACAGCTCCGAAGACCTTTACAACGGCTCCGAAGACTCCCCAAGGGTTCCATGCCTATAAATAAAGGCCAAGGAAGCCCCAGACACCCACCGGAACTATACGGAAGCCCACGGACACCTTGTTGATCATTTGGCGTACCTCCGGCGCATTCCTCCAAGGGAACCCCAATAGCTCCAAATCAATTCCACATCCAAGGAGCTCCATCATAGAAGCTTGGGAGTGCACGTCTTCAACTCCAATCATCCTCCGGCGCCCAAGGATTCTCCAAATACGGTTTTTCATTGTTTTATTTATTTTGAGCTTAAATTTGGGTTTGTGCCTACAAACCCCAAACTCTTTCTTCATCCCTCTTTCTTTTGGGTTTCACATCACCACTAAGGTGTGAAGAGGTTGTCAAGCTTTCCTTTAAATAGCTTGAGACATAGGTGAGCTATCCTTCACCTGTAAGAAGGATAGTGGGTTCTTGCTAAACCATTAAAAGCAAGTGGGTTCTTGCTAAACCATTTCAAAAGCAAGCTGTAATAGGTCCTAGTGCTACCTCAAAGCCTAGTGGGTTTCTTGCTAAAACCATTGAAAAGCAAGCGGTAGGAATCTCTCAACGGTTGAGTTGGGAGCGGAGACGTAGGCCGGGTTTTGGCCGAACTCCGTTATCAATTTCTTATGTCTTGCCTCTTTTATTTCCGCTACATTCTTTACTTTGATTTTAATTTGTTAATCATTTTTTAAAAGGCAATTCACCCCCCATCTTGCCATCATTCCCGTTTTTCTCCGACCCATCAATTGGTATCAGAGGACGTTTTTGAATAATTCCCTAAACCGGTTTCAAATTAAAGATCCTTTTTGATGGCATCTACTTCTTTCGCCCCCGAAGGCTTTTCATTGGGTCGTGCTCCATTTTTTGATGGGACCGACTACACTTATTGGAAAACCCGCATGACTACCTTTCTTAGAAGCATAGGGTATCCTATTTACAAAATTGTCATGCAAGGTTATTCTTTGTCTTCCCCCGACGAATCCAAATGGACCCCCGCCGATATTAAGAATTTTGAGCTTGATGGCAAAGCCATGAATTCTCTTCATTGCGGGTTAGATAGAAATGAATTCAACCGAGTTTCCACTTGCACCTCATCTCATGAAATTTGGAAACTATTGGAAGTGACCCATGAGGGCACTAACAAAGTTAAGGATACTCAGTTAGACATGTATAGACAAGATTTTGAAAGCTTTTCCATGAATCCAAATGAGTCCATTTCTGAAATGTTTACGCGTTTTACTGATGTTTGCAATGGGAGAAAGTCCCTTGGTGATGATATTTCTGCAGAAACTATGGTGAAGAAGATCCTATGGGTCCTTCCGAGCTCATGGGCACCTATGGTGACGGCAATCCAAGAAGCTAAGGATGTCAAAAACATGCCGGTCGAGGAGCTCATTGGATCCCTCATGACTTATGAGATCACCATGAGGAGGCAAGCTCAAAAGGAGGGCACACCAATCAAGACACCAAAGAACATTGCCCTCAAGGTTCAAAAAGAAGTAAGCTCCTCCTCATCCTCATCTTCCTCATCTACTTCATCTTAAAGCGGTGACTCGGAAATGGAGAATCTCGCCCGCCAAATGCACAAGTTTATGAAGAAGTACAAGAAGAAGAAATCCCGCAAGCACCGAAAGCAAGAACCCACCGAAAAATCCGAGCCCAAGGTGAAATGCTACGGGTGTGGCCAAAAAGGGCATTACAAGCCCGATTGCCCACTCAACAAAAAACGGGCCACGCCAAAGGAAAAAGGAAAGAAAAAGGTCCTCAAGGCGACATGGAGTGACACCTCATCATCCTCCTTCTCCTCCTCCTCAAGCGACCAAGGTACAAAATTCCTAATGGCAAAACATGAGGTATCATCATCCTCTTCCTCTTCTTCATCCTCTAGTTCTTCAAATTCTTTTAATCATTTATCATATGAAGAACTCCAACATGCTAGAGACCAATTAGAAAATGGTTTTCATGAACTTTCTTCTAAATTTGTTTCTTTGAAAAAGAATTTCAAAAAACTTTCCTCCGAAAAAGAACAACTTCTCAAAGAGAAGGAGGAACTCTCCCTAAAAATCCAAAATTTCCCAAATGTTGATTCTTTGGAATCAACCATCAAGGACCTTAGAGAATCCCTAGCCAAATTCACCCAAGGGGAACAAAATATTTCAAAATTACTTGGTTCCCAACGAATTTCAAGAACCACCCAAGGGCTAGGATATACCAACCAAGCTTCCTCCTCCCATGCTTCAACTGTTTTTGTAAGGGGGAGCTCTTGTTTTAAATTTTGTAATTATTGTAAGAAACCCGGGCACCTCATTTATGAGTGTAATTGTAAAAATGCCCGGTATGGCCAACCCAAGTCTATTTACTATAGTGACGAGTTTTATAGGAGAAGACCCGCCATGAAACAAATTTGGATTGAAAAATCCCTTTTGGCGAGTCTCTCCGGGCCAAAAATAGTTTTGTTTCCCCGATGATCTTTTGTTTTATTTAGGGGGAGAAATTTTCTTAAATTTAAAAATCTCTTTTGATTCTTTTTTCAATTTAAATTTTCAATTCATTTTTGATTCAAAACTCTCAATTTCAAAAATTTCATTTGGTTTCAAATTTCAAATTTCAATTGGTTTTTGATTCAAAACTTTCAATTCAATTTTTGGTTCAAAATTTTCATTTCAATTTTGATTCAAAACTTTCAATTCAAACTATTATTCAATCTTTCAATTTCCAAAATTTCAATTGATTTTCAAATCTCAACTTGTTTTTCAAATCTCTTTTCCCTCAATCAAGTTTTATGCCCCGTGCTATTTTGATAATCACAAAGGGGGAGAAATTTCTTGATTGATTGGGGGAGAATCCTTTTCATCATGATAAGCATGCCTTTAATTTCAGTATTTTACATTAATTGCTTTGGTGATTGTGATCATCAAAATAGGGGGAGATTGTTGTACCTCTCGTTCCCCTCGTTGTTTGATTTTCATGATCACAATCACCTTATTTTTTGTCTAACATTGTTTTTAAGTGTTGTGAATGATAGGAAAAAGATTGCCAAAGGATTGGCCCAAGAATGGACAAGAAGTGGACTGAAATTCAGTCCACCGGCCAACCGGTGTGATAGCACCGGCCAGCCGGTGGACCTGGCAGAGGCATTGCCCACTGCCAGGTTCCACCGGTCAGCCGGTGGCTTGACCACCGGCCAGCTGGTGGCATCCAGTCAACAGTGCCAGCTACTTTCTCCCCACCGGCCAGCCGGTGGCTCCTCCACCAGTCAGCCGGTGGAGCCTGGACTAAAACTCTTCCCCTCTGCCAAGGCACCGGCCAGCCGGTGGCCCTGCACCGGCCAGCCGGTAGCCCAGTCAAACTAGCCGTTGGCTTTGACCAGTCAACCCTCTTTTGGCCTCCAACGGCTCCAAAGACCTTTACAACGGCTCCGAAGACTCCCCAAGGGTTCCATGCCTATAAATAAAGGCCAAGGAAGCCCCAGACACCCACCGGAACTATACGGAAGCCCACAGACACCTTGTTGATCATTTGGCGTACCTCCGGCGCATTCCTCCAAGGGAACCCCAATAGCTCCAACTCAATTCCACATCCAAGGAGCTCCATCATAGAAGCTTGGGAGTGCACTTCATCAACTCCAATCATCCTCCGGCACCCAAGGCTTCTCCAAATACGGTTTTTCATTGTTTTATTTATTTTGAGCTTAAATTTGGGTTTGTGCCTACAAACCCCAAACTCTTTCTTCATCCCTCTTTCTTTTGGGTTTCACATCACCACTAAGGTGTGAAGAGGTTTTCAAGCTTTCCTTTAAATAGCTTGAGACATAGGTGAGCTATCCTTCACCTGTAAGAAGGATAGTGGGTTCTTGCTAAACCATTAAAAGCAAGTGGGTTCTTGCTAAACCATTTCAAAAGCAAGCTGTAATAGGTCCTAGTGCTACCTCAAAGCCTAGTGGGTTTCTTGCTAAAACCATTGAAAAGAAAGCGGTAGGAATCTCTCAATGGCTGTGGAAAAGACAGCAATCAGAAAGCCATAAATTTGTGATGATCTAAGGTAACATCTGATTCATCAGATATAAGAGCACTAGGACAACATTTTTAGTTTTCAAGATCATTTCCCTAAAGTTGATGAAATTGGAATTAGAAGAAATACTTTCGTGATTTTGGTATAGTCTCACCATTTGTCGTTCTTTGGACAATTTCCACTTCATCTCTTAAAGAAATGAAGTTGAATTTGTCATTCGTGATGTGTTAGTAGATCATGTGATAGAATGATGAGTCATTCCATCTGTCTCAAACAAAAGGTTAGAAAAGTTATCAAAAAAATACATAAGTCTATCTATAGTGAGATTAATCATATATGGTTCCTAAAATGAACTTATACTTCATATATCATATTGCTTAATAAAATAAAACTAGTTTCTACTAAACAGGGACTTCTTGTAGGCTAGTGGTAGGTGATAAAGGCCAGTCACACTTCGGTTGTGGGTTCGATTCCCACAGCCTTGTCCGACGCGATGGGCTGTCGCCCGTCCTGCAGGTTGTCCTTTTTTTTTTCTAAAACTACATTACTATAACATCACATAAATAATATCAAAAAAAAGTTCTATCCTTAAACAATACTAACTTATGGTCCACATAATCCATTCCAATATTTAGGCTTATCTAAAATACTTCCGTCCACGATCATAGTATAAAGAAAACGATAACTTGAAATGTCATCAACCAAGCGTGTGAATACCATTATTTATCCCCCATATATCTTGTTGGTCACATTCCAATCATGTGAATAACTTAATGATGTATTCTCTTAAAAAATGAATACCCATTAAACCTTAGTGAAAACATAAATGCTATCAAAAGTTAACTCTTTCCACATACCAAAATCCAAAAATTCTATATACTCAAACCATGATATAACCTTCTCCTTATATCAGTCATGAGCTCATTAATACTATCAAACATTTAATTTTCTCCTTATCCCTTCATTATGCGCATATCATCTAAAAATATCTGAATAACCTTTCATGGATACTGGTAACATTAATCATACACTTTCAAAACTCAAGGAAAGACAACAGTGTAACAATCCTTAGATGTCTCTTTATTCCATAGTACCATGAGATTACTTATACAACATTACACATGATAAACATGTAATCATTCCACTACATTCTTAAACCATTGACCGAGATTCAATAATTCTTTCATCTCACATATCATTTGTAGTCTCTTCATCATCATCAACATAAATACTACCCATACGACCATACTGATTCTCTTCATGAGACTTTCCCTTATGGCATTGGTTTGCATAATGCCCGTACATTCCACATTTAAAACATTTAACCATTGTTGATGTCGTAGCAATACCATTATCCTCATCCTTGGTGTTAACTGAACCTTTTCCTTTTCACTTACTGGATTTGTGTCCTTCTTTTCCACACCCAAAGCATCTTCCAGTTCCTTTGAAACATTCTCCTTGATGCCTCTTCCCACATGATTTACATAGGGGAAATTGAACTTTCTTTCCTCTATGATCATCATGAAACTCCATCTTTCTCTTATTAGATGAGTCAGGAAACTTAAAAAATTTTACTTTATTGATCATATTATGAGATTGCTGATTTGGAATAATAATTATGTTTGGACTTCCAAATCACATTTCATTTGGTTGCTCATGAAGAATATCATTCCATTGTCCATTATATCCTCCATTATCGTGAATCATCTTGTTTCCAGACATTTTCTAAAACCCAAAAAGAATAGTGTGAGAGGAAAAAATCATAATAAAGGGGGAGTAACTTCAATATCTAACATCTTTGGTTTAATCTAATATCGTTACCATAGTTCTAGGACTATATCCTATATGTATACTTATCCTTAGGGACATCCCTAGACATACCTTAGAAATATCTCTAGGTATCTCACTAACGTTTTCGCATCCTAGTTTCCAAAGGTTGACTAAACTTTTCCTCTGATACCAACTGTAGAGACCCGAAGCCTGACGTACATGAACATTACATTACTTTTTCAGAATACTTAGTACATAACAAAAACACACACACAAGGAACGTAATAGTTTAGTGTCTTTGGAAACTCGGAATATAATCTTCTAATCATGGTGAAAGATCTTCAACATCTCCCATAAAGATCTTCCTTTTTTTTACCTAAAACCTTTCTTTATATCCCGGGGAAAAGAAAACATAAAAGGGTGATCTCAAATGCTCAGTAAGGGTAAACAAAATAAATATCAATCACATCATATTCATAAGAACATAACATTTTGGAAATATTAACCTGCAAAAGAGAGCATAATTTCATAACATGGGATAAATCATAGTAGTGAAATGTAATCCCAATAATCATAAATTAAAACAATAAACTTTGTGTCATACACACATAATCATAGAGAATCATTTCTTATTAGTCAAGACTCATTTCCAAGACTATCTTAGTGGACAAAGTCCATTTCTGAACCGAGTCACCCTCGTTTCAGTCCTGTTTCACTGAACCGGTATAACCTACCGTTCCAGCCATGTATATCTCATGAGATATAAAATCTTTACCCAATTCATTGGAGGGAGATATAGGTCCCACCCATCTCATAATGATACCATTCTTATGTGTGCCACAAAATCATAAATCATACATCATTGAATAACCCATGTAATAAAAAATGGGATTCCTAAACATCATTACATCATAAAACAATTCATATAAGATAAAGGAATTCATAAAAATAATTCCATCACAACATAATCAAATCAATTTAATAATAGGGATAGAAACAGAACCCTATATTATCTTAGAATGAAAATAATTTTGATAAAACACTTGAATTCCATTCTTGAGGAAAATATCCTTTCTACTTCAAAAACATTTTCCTTTCTTAACATGTCATACAATTTTGAACTAAAAGAAGTTGATTAAATATAAACTTAAAAACTTGTAAAGGAAGATTCTTGGAAATATTTTTTTAAAAATCCATTCATGCCGTATAAGTTAAAAAAAACATTCTTCGTACATTTGTCGGAAAAGTCAAAAAGTACCTCATACGAAAAACGACAAAAGATTCCTTTCATATCCTTTACTAAAAGCTCACCGAAGGGTAAAATTGGATTTAAAAAATTGTAGGTGGATGGAAATAATATTACATATTGAGGAAACATGGATGTGGATGATAAAATACACCCCAGTAAATTCCAAAGTATAAACAATTTCGGATAAAAATGAGATTGCGATATTTCCCTTACCTTATGTCCGATATGCTTTGTACGTATCCGAACCTCCTGTATAATGATTTAAATAATGTCATTAACTTATTACAGAATCATATGCATTGTTATGATATCATATATGGTTCACTTATGACTTTATATTACCCGTTCTTTTGTAAATTCCATGTTAAAGAAGCGTTTTGGGTAAAATCGTTTCATTTATCGTAGGTGTTTGGACTTGTTGTATTTGACATTATTATTACTTATATCATGATTTACTTCCATAATATAAAATATGATTTATATATCATATATATTCAGTATATATATATATATAATAGATAGATAAATGAAATGAAACACACCGTTCATGGAGACGGTAGTCCGTACGTACGCATGAACGCTGTTTTCCTTTCCTTATTGTCTTGAATGGAAGTAAGTAGATGACATATATATATACATAAATCCAGTAGATTTACCATGTCATATATTTCATTATTATTCATTATATATACTTTATAATCATTCTGGAATGGTTAACATGGATAATGAATCTCATCGCGTCGTGCAGACGGTAGTCCGTACGTACGCACGAGCGATGATATCGTTCCCATGGTCGTGGAATTGTGTTGAAGTGTATGCATACTATTTCAGTATCAATATCACTTTATAATAATCATATATAGTCACTAATTACACCATTATACTCATCCAATTAAGGTGGTGGCGGAAAATAGATTACACCACGGCGTGGAGACGGTATTCCGTACGTACGCACGTGCGGTGATTTCCTTTTTCCGTAGGATGGATAGAAGGTTAATTAGGGTTGTTTATAATAACATATAAGTATATAATAAATACTGATGCTATTAATTTATCATGAAACAACTAAATAAGAATAATTTGAAGAAGAAAGAAATTGAAAAAGATCGGTAATGGATATTACCTCTTTTTGACGCGCCTTTACTTAACCTCCATTTAATGAACTAAGGATGGTCTTTGAAGAAGACCAGGACCTCTAGGATGATACTAGGGAAGTGGAGAAGAGATTTTGGCAGGGGTTGGCCGAGCTTTAATGCTAAAATTGGTCTGAGGAGGATAGGGAGGAGGTGCCCTTTTATAAGGGAGGAGAGGGGCACCTTAGGAAAATCTCAAAATATTATTTTATATTAAGGTCAAATTCAGTTTATAATGGTTCCAAAGAGTCTTATTTCGAATATAAAGTGCGGATGGGTCGACATCCTCTCATCCAATAGGATTTAGACAAGTTTAGGTTATTATTTTAACCTTATCAATTAGATTTAACTCTAAGTTAAATAATTTAACTTTTACCGTGTCTTTTTGTTTTCTTACACTATATGGTTAATAAACTTACCATAACAAGCCAAACGAACCCCAAGTTGTTTATTATTAATATATCTATCCTTATCTAAGTCATTTGGACAAAACTTAGATTTTTAGTAATTAAATAACAATTAATAATATAATATCTGTTTTAAAAACTATTTTATGTCAATTTTGACACTATTTAGTAATTGATTTTTTTAAAAATCATAACAGAATGATTAGTTCAAAAAAAGTTAATTAAATAAATATTAACATGTCATATTAACCTAGAAAATTAGTGTAATTCATTAAAAGTCTTAAATTACATTTATTTGGGTATTTATAACATCAATTATGTCAATATTTCATTAATAAGACAATTACTACATCATCTTTGTGTCATAATAAATGATAATTATTTAATCCCTAAAAATTATAAATAAATTCCTATGATGTAGATAATTGTATTATATTTCTGGAGACTATTCATGTTTGATGTTTCATGAAGTGTATCACTAAAGTAAAATTATTATACTTATAAGATTTAAGAAAGTGACATGTTGTTACATTCTTTGGTTTTAATAATAATTAAATTATTTTCATGGAGAAAAGTCCATTAAATGAATCTAATCAAACTATTAGGTGATATGGGTCGACTTTTAGTCATCCAATAGGATTTTGACATGTGTTAGGGTAATTTTATAATATTATATTTACCCTTAATTACCCGATTTACCTTTAACTATGGTAAATAAAATTTATTGTAGTTACTATTCATAATTCCCAAAAATAAAAAGTAGCTTATTAACATAATTTGGATCCACTGATTCCAAATATGGAATCTATTTTTCCAAATTCAATACACAAAAGTTTCAGAAATTAAATTAAAATTAATCCTGTTGTCGAAAGAAAACGGGTTTTTCTTTAAAACATTGCAAAAGATTGAATTGATTTATCCTACGAATTCAAGGTAGAATCAATGCTAATTAGATACATTATATTTAATGGTAAAAATATATTCTATTTATACTTTAAAACCATTCAATATTATAATTTAACCATATAAATTATTTCTATGAAAAAATTTGTTTTTAATTAAAATATAGCGTGTTTTTACTATTCATCAAAATATGAAAGTTACCAGAATAATATGAAAAATTTATCCAAAGTAAATTTTTATTTTATGATTCCAAAGAATAATTTTATTTTGTCAAATTGAACTTATAAACATGTCAAAAACTAGATTTAAAGTGGGTGCGCCATCAAAAGGCGGCAAAACTGCATTTTTTGAAAAAAATACTTATTTTACCCGAAAAATTTATTTTGTTCTTATACCATGTTCTAGAAATGTGTAAGATAAATAATAATGTTATAAAATTAAAAATTTAGTTAACACTATTCATAACGGCTAGTTCATAACAATATTATAATAATATATCGTTGTTTAGTAAAAACCGATATTACGTACAACACACGCTATCGAGGAAGGTCGCGATTGCGTGTAATACAAGCCAAGTCAGGGTTGCGTGTTGTGAAAGAATCCTTCGTTGTTTCGTATAACAGAATCCAACCATATTTCATTTATACATTGAATATATATATATATATATACTCAATGTTGTGTAGAATAACTATTATCAAAATTGTGTGTAACACGATCCAAGAATAGTGTTGCGTATACTGCAAGCTAATACGGTGTTGCGTATAACACAAGGTAATCTTGGTGTAGAATACAACACAATACATTAATGAAATTAAAAGAATATTTTTCATAAAATCTCGTGGTGTTACATAACCCTCACAGAAAAATAAAATTTTTCTAACATTAAAGATATTTTATTATCTTGGAAATTTATTTGGAATTTTCATAAGAGGTGTCATTGGTAAATAAAGATGATGATTTACTTCTACCAAGAACAACTCAAAAAATATTAACTAAATCATTCGACAAAACCTAAAGGAAAGTGATAATAATATAGGTTTTAAGTCTACCTTGAGGTGAAAAAAATTAAAATATATAAGGAAGGTTACACCCAAGAATAAAGTTTTAGAGGATTTCATGCCCAAGAAAATATCCCACTTATGTGGAATAAAAGGAAACTTCATGGATAGTTGTAAAATCACCATGAATGTTCAAGATAATAGATGGAAGCTTAAGCAATAAAGTTAATCAATCTGAGAAAGACACAAGAAAATTATAATGGTGGAAGATATATCTGAGGAAGAAGTCAAAGTTCATCATAAGTTACAACTTAAGAGTAACTTACCATAATAAAGGAAGTTGTGTGTAAGGTTTAAGTTGGCCAGACACACTCCTAAAAATTTCATGACAATATTAAAAGGATATGAGAAGTTGTTAAATAAAATTAGACAATATTCAGAAGGAGTAAGTTTTGATGTAAATAAATACCATCACAAGAAGAATGTTGGATATATTATGAAGGTTTTCATGGTTATATGACCATAATAGTTGGAGGAATAAAGAAAGTTGGTAGCATAAGAAAAAAATAAAAGTGAATTTTTATTTATAGTTAATGTTAAGAATAAACCACAACAAAATATTAAAAGAAAATGTAAGAAGAATAAACCCATGCTATAAAAGAAGATTACTTCTTGGAAAGATAAGGGTGAAGGAATGATAAAAATTGAATTAAAAGAGAAGAGATTTTACAGGTTGAGAAAAATTTGTGAGCCTTGTTCATATATCTGATGAGATAAGGAAAATCAACCATATTCCCTCATATATTATAGAGATCCTACATTGAAAAGGGAATTGAAGGTGAGGTTATTAGGAAGATACCTGAAGTGAATTATAATTTGGTTTTTACAAAAAAATTATAAGCTAATGTCAAGTGAAATATTCCAAACAACGAAGGTGTTCAAAATATATATGTTAAATATCTGATGGATTTAAAATTGAAGTTTATTAAGACTAGAGTTTCATATGATGCTGAATAAATCATGGATATTGAAAAATTTATAGAATTAAATCTATTGTCATCATTGAGGTATATTGTCAATACTCTCCTAAATTCATTCAAAAAGTAAAGGTTAAATAAAAAGGTGAAATTCATTTATTGATGAAAAATTAAGAATTAAATTATAAAAGGTAGAAACCTGCTCATTTTTATAATCGATTTTTTGATCTGTTTGTTGGGATGGATGTAAGAAAATAAGTCAGATTAAAATATATTGAAATTACCCCTAAAAGAAGAATTTTCTAAAGTTGACATCAATTGGTAAATTATATAGACAAATTTAATGTCCTAGATAATCACTATTTTTTTCTACATTAAGAATGACTCATGTAGACTTATATTTGGTTGACTTATGAATTATTAATTTAAGAAAAGTGATGCTATCCTTCTCTCAAGGAAATCAAGATCAACAGAAGAAAAAATGTGAAGATGAAAAGTTTTAAAGAAAAGTTCCTCACTCACCCCAGGATATCAATTAGGAGGAATTGAATTTTATACCAATAAGGGGGAGAGAAAACAAGTCCCTCAATAATAATCTATTGAGAATAAGATAAAATAGTCTCTGAATTTATTTTCAATACGGGGGAGAGAAATCACATTGAATTTAAAGAAAATTTGGTATTGCCAAAAAATCCAAAGGGGTAGATTAAAGCTCATATCATATTATGATTTTGATATAATGTATTTTTGGTCAATAGTTTATTATAATTCCAATGGGTATGTTTAAGGAAAATGTTACTATAGATACTCCGGAATAAGTCCATCAGAAGTACTTATTCCAGAAGGAATAACCAATAGAAGGATGAGCTCTATAGATGTAAGATATACTTTCAGAAGATATCCAAAAGTAATGAATAATTAAGTACCAGTAAAAGGTAATATTGAAGATATTAATGTATATTAAAAAGGATATATGTTCACCAAAATATTTATAAGATATTATGAATAAATTAATCTTGAAGGTAAAACCATCAGAAGAAGAGTTGCTTCAATAAATATAGAATAATGCTTAAAGTGTAATACAAAAAGATACACTAAATATAATAGGTTAAATGATCTATGGAAAAAGATTTGGTATATAAATTTGAGAAACCTTAAATACTAAGGTGTTTGGAAGTCGAGATAAAGAAATATATGAAGCTATCAAGATAGATAATTCTTTTAGAAAGATCATCAGGAAGAGACTTTTACAAAGTCTATTAGAAAAATATTTCTAAAATGAGTTCTTTTTAATAAGGTTACTAGATAGAGGGTAACATAAAGAGTATATTGGACATAGTTTTATAGTATAAAGTTTTTGGAACAAAGGTTTATAGACAAAGGAACATGAGCCTAAGCTTTTCCCATTATTTGTTTTGGATGTTGGGTTTCAAATAGAGTAGATACAAAGAGAGCAACACACAATGAATAATTATTAGACATAAATTATCTTAAAAAGGCATCAAAAAATTTATTACATTATTTAAAGAAAATATTACTACATGTATGTAATCTTGAAACACAACGAGATCAATGAAAGGAGTTCCAGAAGGAGAAGAATATATGTTTTTCTAGAATAAGGAACTTGAGTTTTTTGGAAGAAAATTTTTAGTAGCACACCATAAGGACAATATGTAAAGATGATATAAGAGTTTAAATATGGTATTTTGTGAGTTAAATAAAGTGAATTCTAGAAGGAGTAAAATAGTTGAGTTGAGTCTAGATACATAGAATAAATAACATCAAAATATAGATGATTCTATGAGAAAGAAATTGAAAGTCCCAGATGAAACTATTATAGGTGCATCAAAAGCACATGGTTCCCACCAAATTTTATTCAAAATAATAAAAGATATAGGAATTTGAGTTTTATAAGGTTTAATTAGAAGGATAAAAATGAATATATCAAAAGAACATTTACCATAAGAATTCTATAAGGAATCTAAAAATTTGTAAAGTTATACATTTTGATGATGCTGAGATGGACGTTAAAATAGTAAATATTCATGAAGTAAAAATATTGATTCTCACTGAGATTTTAGGAAGGATTAAAGATATTTGATGCTAAGTTTTATAGTTTCTCTAATTAATCCAAATCCTAATATCTTTAAAATATAGTAATGGTAGTTAATCTAAGAGAATAGATATAGGGTATTATAAATACAAGCACACACATTCCCCAAAACTCTATATAAAATACTTACTATATATGGAGGGGAATAACACTTGAATTAGTGATTGATCGATTGTGAAAGGGAGTATTATTATTATACGTTCAACATGAGCTACCAAGTAAGAAGTTACTTGGTTTAAGAAGAACTAGATAGAAGAGTTATAGATGAATAAGTTACAGATAA
Organism: Viscum album; assembly: GCA_963277665.1. NCBI lineage: Eukaryota > Viridiplantae > Streptophyta > Magnoliopsida > Santalales > Viscaceae > Viscum > Viscum album. The sequence continues at coordinate 914,427,148 of OY728129.1, read as the reverse complement.
AGAGGAACTATATAGACACACATTAGATAAAGAGGAACTATATAGACACACATTAGATAGAGTAATACAAGACACAACATACCAGATAGAGGTGCATCAGATCCAGTCACATAAAATATAAGGAGTACCCGATAGTTTTGTAATGGATTTAGGGGTACCAAATAAAAAATATCAGATAAAAAAGTACTAGACATACTAGTTCTAGAGAGTGAGAGAACTGAAAAAATATTCAACCTGAAGGAGGATAGGCCAATGTTCATGGTGATTTCAATAAAATATTTTTGAGGTAGTAAAATAACCATCCATGAGGATGTTTAATAAGATTACTTCAAAACCATAAATTCCAATATAAACAACACCAAAATTCCTATTAGGATATAGAATGATCTTTTAGAGAGATAACTTAACTGTGGGACATTGTATAAAGATCCTTAACTTTCATAATATAGTGAAATATTTAGGTTAAGGGTGATTCCTTAGCAAAAAAATTATAATATGTGATTGATATATAAGTGGAAGAATCCGCGACTTGATGGGAGTAAGCATGAAAATGAGTAGGTTCTCACATTGAGGTTAAACCTTGTAAAAATTCCTATGTTCCATTTACTTTGCATCATCTACTTATCATATAGTAAAAGAGTAGAGTGTGAGTTTATAAAGATATATACATCCTAACCAATAAAAGAGGTTCAATCAAATTAAAGGAAGGAAGAGTTTAAGTTTAATTGAATATATAAACGTTTTCTATACCTGATTAACCCTTATCTAAAGGTGACTATGCAATACACCTAATAATCTCAATTAATATCAATGAAAATGTTACATCTATTTAGATCTATAATTTTTAGTTCCTAGTTATGTTTAACTATCTTATATGAAGTGAAACTTTCTATAAGTTGAAGAAAGTATTTATCTAAATGATAAAAAAGTTATGTACAAGATGAATAAAATAGAATCTATCCTTGGTTATAGAAACATTAAGGTCTTAACCAAAATTGTGAAGAAAAAGATGAAGAAATAAGCTCATAAGTAATGAAAGTAAACCTATCAAAATAAATAGAAGGTGTACCCACCACTATCTAAAGTTAAAGTGTGTAGTAACAATTCATGTGAATCTGATAAAATTAATCCTTTGAAATAATTTTTATGAAGCTATGAAGAGTATAATATAGTGAAAAATATTGAATATTTTTATTTTTAAATCATATCTTACCTAATAATTATCCTTGTTGATGTTATTATATATATATACTTATATATATCAAGGGATAACATTAGTAAATATGAAAGATGAAATAAAAACTTGATAAGACATATAATGAATTAGTAAAGATATTATGATAATGTAAAACTCTTACTTAAATCACTGAAGACAAGAAAGAAAATATATTAAATTCAAAAGATAAGTTCAAACTTATATAAAAAGTATTGATTTTTTTGTGAGAATGTTGTTGTAAAAGAAGTTCATAAGAAAAAACTCCCTACACTAGAAGATACTCACAAAGAAATTATTGAGGTTAAGAATACTCAACTAGAGATAAAGTAAAACTGAGTAAAGGAACTTCATATTTCCTTAGAAGAGGTTATTAAGATGCATAAAGAAAATATATAAAGGGTAAAATCAGAATGTGAATAGAAATCGAGGGACCTTGAAAATTATAATACCATATTAAATTTAAAAGTTTTTTGAGTAGAAGATAAGATTAAGAAATATAAAAACAAATCAATTTTAATCTTCATAGAAGGTTGATAAAAGATCCACTACTGAAGTTTCTAAAGGTAGTATTACTTAGGGAAAGAATCAATCAAATTACATGAATAATATGAAATCATTAGAAGCATAATCTTCTGATAAGATAATGAAAAAGGCAACCCCATACTCTAACGAATCTGTAATAACTATATCCCTTAGTTTTAGTATAGGTTATAGTTTTGGAAGAATATCAATAGATAAAAGGGAGATAACCAACTCTTCTAAAAAGGTGGTTATAATAAAATAAAAATTAAGGAGTTACCATCAAGATGTTTGGAAAGATAAAATAAATATCTAGAAGAATTTTTTTTGAAAAAAGTATCCACTAGCTAAAATATAACACAATGGAAGAATGCAAGGATTATTAGCATCTTTTGGTGCTATAGAAAGTTCAAACACATAGAAATCAATGGTTGGAACAATATTCAGAGGAATGAAGAATAAATAAGGCCAACCTCAAGGAAGATAAAATTAAAAGGAAAGGTAAAATCAGCTAAGTACACTCAAACCTTAAAAAAGGAAAAATCTTCTAACATTAAATAGATTTGTGTATCTTGAAAAGTTTTTTGGAAGTTTCAGAATAAGTGTTTATATTGAAGAAAAGTACTAGTTCACTTTTACCAAGCACAACTCAAAAAATACTAATGTAAGTAGGCCACAAAAATTGAAGGAAAGTGACAAGAAGATAGACTGTAAGTCTACCTTGAGGTACAGATAATCAGAATCCATCAAGAATGTTTCACCCAAGAAGAAGGTTTTATAGGATTTCATGCCTAATAAAAGATGTCACTTTTTTGAAATAAAACGACATTTCATAGATAGTTTAAAACTCACTATTAATTTTTAATATAATGTATAAAAGCATAAGAAACAAATATAATCAATCTAAAAAAGATACAAGTGGGTTTAAATGGTGGAATACATCTCTAAATAATAATTTTAAGTTCATTAGAAGCTACCTTTGAAGAGAAACTTATCATAATATAGGAATTTTTGTGGAAGTTGTAAGTTTTCATACGAAAATATTGAAAATTTCATGAAAATGTTACAAGGAGAGGAGAATTTGGTAAACAAAATGAAACAAGATTTGGAAGGAACAAGTGGTTCTATAAAGAAATCCCAACACAAGAAGAAATCTGAATATATCCTAAATGTTTTCATGGTTGTATGGAAAGAATAGTTGGAGGAAGCAAAGAATCTAGAAGAAAAAGAAAATAATAAAAGTGAATGTTCCCTACTAGTTGAAGTTAAGGAGAAACCACCATAAAATGTTATAATAAAAGGAAAAGAGAAGAAACACATGCCTCCCAAGAAGATTATTGATTTTAAATATAAGGGTTAATGTATAAAGAAAAATGAAGTAAAATAGAAGAGAGTTTTTTTGTTGAGAAAAATTTATCTGCCCTATTTCTATATATGATGAGGTAAGAAAAATCCACCTTATTCCCTCATATATTCTAGGGATCCTACATTTAAAAGGGAATTGAAGGTGAGGTTATTCAGGAGAAACCTTAAAGTAAAGTGGAAGATGGGTTTTCTAGAAACATTATAAGCTAATGTAAATAAACAGATCCTAGATAACCAATGTGTTCTAACACTGGATACTAAATATCTGGTGGATTGAAGATTGAATTGACCAATTCTTGGAGATCTAGATAATGTTGAATAAATTAAGGATACTAAAAAAATTCAGATAATTCTAGCTGCTATCATCCTTGAGGAATGTTTTATATACTCTCCTATATTCATATGAAAATTGAAGGTTAAATTAAAATTTTAAATTCATTTATTGATGAAAATTTAAGAATTATTTTAAAAAAATAGAGAAACCTTCTATATTTTATGCTCTAACATTTCTGATCTATTTTTTGAGATGTATGTAGGAAAATAAGTTGAATGAAAATCCATTGAACTTACCCCAAAAGAATATTTTTTAAAAGTTGGCATCACTTGGTAAATTTTATGGATAGATTTAATTTCTAAGTTAATCACACTTTTTTTCACATTAATAATGACTCATGTATACTTATAGTTTTCTTATTTTTGACTTATTTCTTTAATAAAAGTGATGCTATCATTATCTTAAGGAATTAAAGATAAATGGAAGAAAAGTGGAGTAGATGAAAATATTTTGGGAAAAGTTCCTCCCTCACCCTAAGATATCAATAATGGGGATTATAAATTCAAATAAATAAGTAGGATTGGAAATAAGTACCTCACTTAATGTTCTTAGATGAATAAGATAAAACAATATTTTAATTTATTATCAATAAGGGTGATTGAAATATAATTTAATTTAAATATAATTTGGTATTGACAATAAATCAAAATGGGGGATATTTAATCTCTCATTGGATGATGATGTTGATATATTATATTTTTTATCAATAGTATAGTGTAAATACAATGAGTAAATTTAAGGAAAAGTTTCCTATGACGTTTTTTGAAAGAATTCCACCCGAAGAACTTGTTCTAGAAGGAAGAACCAATGGAATGAGAATCTACATAGATATATGATATAATTCCAAAATATATATGAATGTAATGATGAATTAATAACTATAAAAAGAAGTGATTAAATATATTAATGAAGAATCAAAAGGATATATGTTTACCAGAGGATTTAGAATATCTATTGAAGAAAGAAATTTTGAAAATAAAACCATAATAACAAGTATTGTTAGCATAAATATGGCATAGTGCATAAAGTGAAACACCTAAAGATACACATAATATAATGGGTTGAATGATATCCAGAAGATGGTATTACTGAGAAAGTTAAGAAAATTGAAATTATAAAGTGATTAGAAGTATGAATGGATAAATCTATGAAGATCATCAAATATTGAAAATTGAATTCCATTAAATAGTATTTTATAAAGATAATTTGATAGAGACTTTTACAAATTCCATAATATAAAGATTTCCAAAATGAGTTCAATTTAATGAGGATATTGGACTCTAGGGAATAAATTGAGTTTATCAGTCACAATTTTCCTGAATGAAGTTTCTAGTTATAGGTTTATAGATAAAGGAATATAAACATATGATTTTATTATTAAATTTTCTAGAGGGAGGGTTTTGGACAGAGGAGATTTGGAAAAAGAATTACCAAATTAAGAATTACTAGACATAAGTGTCCTTCAATAAAACATCATAAGAGTAAGTCCTTAGTAAATTTTGGATAGATTTTTCTATATGTTTGTAATCTTGTAACACTATGAGCTCAATGAAAGGATTTTTGTAAGAAGAACAATATAAGGTTCTCTAGAAGATGAAACTCGAGTTTTCAAAAAGAACATTTTCAGGATAAATACAAAAGGATAATCTGAAAAGTTTACATAAGAGTTTATTAAAGCTATCTTTTGAGTTAAATAAAATGAGTTTTGGATGGAGAACAATAGTTATGTTTAATCTAGATACATAGAATAAATAACATCATAAGTTGGAGGATAACATGAGAAAGAAACTATAAATCCATGTTAGAGCTATTTTAAGTGAATAAGAAGTTGAGTTGTAGAAGGAATAACTAGAAGAATAAAAATAAATGTTTCAGAATAACAATTATCAAAAGAATGATATAAAGACTTTAAAAAGTTATAAAGTCTTAAAATTTGATGATACTGAGATAGATATTCAATGACTCAATATTCATGATGGAAAAATCTTGATTATAGTTAATATTTGAGGAAGGTTTCAAGATAGTTGATTCCATATTTTTTAGGGTCTTCGATAAATTTAAATTCTAATATCTTCAAAAGATAGAAAAATCTATCGATCTGATAGAAGAGATATTGATAATTTCAAATAGTTTCCTACACATTACCTATATCTATCAGAGGAATAATTCCTATATAAATAGCGGAATAATAATTTTTTTAGTGGACAACCAATTTTGAAATGAAGTATTATAATTATAAGTTCAGTGTGAGCCACCTACCAAGAAACTACTTGGTTGAAAAAGAAGAACCAGTCATAGGATTTCTGGATGAAGTTTTTCAAAGAGAGGAACTGGACAAACACACATCAGATAGAGGCATACATGACACAACATACAGATAGAGGCATGTCAAACCAAGGCACATTGGATAAAAGGAGTACTGGATAGAGGTTAAACAGAATGAGGTGTACCTCACATGACATTGTTGGATTAATAAATCAATAATACTGATTGGGATCATAAGAATATGCTTGGATTTCTATACTTACAAGGGGGTGGGGTGAATTTTAGTTTTAAAAACCCAGTTAAAAATAATTAAAATAAACATACCCAAATCCTCTATAAGTATAATTATAAAACTCATCCCTTAGTCCTATGAACAAAGTCATAGAATCATAATTAGAATCAATATGATTAAATTTGAGTGTAAAATATTAAAATCGCTATGGATCTAATTAAATAGATATAGTTTATCATAATAATAGTAATATGGATAAAATAAATAGTATATAAATATGAATATGATGTTTCAATTTCTATTATATATATATATCATAATATAAAAACTTATAAGAAACAAGTAATACAATATCTAACAAAAGAAAAAATGACTTTCAAGCTATGAAAAGACAACTCTTAACCTTAAGAATAAGGTAGTCTATAACCCATAATAAAGGTATCAATTATTTTATAATTATAAAAAATTATATCTTCCCTTACTTGGGAATCCCTCTATACAATGATCAGAATGAATCTTTCTTCCTATCCCCAGAATCACTCAATTGTTACGATGATCAGGCATAAATTAAAATAAAAAATTTCCTAAGGAGACAACCTAACAAAGTTTCCGTAGAACTAAAAAACTCTAAACAATTAAAAAGACTATGAACAAGATGTTCATGCTAAGAAATCATCAAATATCTTACAAAATGAGAAAATGAAAATGAATCAATCAACTAATCATCTCCAAACTCATTGAATGTACAAGTATTTATAGGCATCCTCCCAACAGTCATCTTGATCTCCCAACAATCATATTTCTATGAGTTTGTCGCAACAACTTGGAAACCTAGAACTTGACACCTCATAACGATATGGTGCAACTGAATGTTTGATTTCATATTGGTTTACACCATTATAGTGTAAAATATGTTCCTTATGTTAGAAATAAGTTTTCTATAATTTGATTATAAACTTATTCAGTCTGATGGACTTACTAACAATTGTGATTATGATATACTTATGAGTATTAGTATGATGTTATCAGTACACTTGTCAGTAATATGTTTAATACATTTTAAATACAAAATAAATGATATAATGTCTAACACTAGATCTAATAAAGTTGAGTCCAATGTTTATTAGACACATACTTATTATGATAATCGTAATGAAAAATATAAAGTTTTTATCAGTAATACTTTAGAACTTATTCTAAGTATGGTAAAATATAATGTTTTCTAAAAAAACATTATAAAACAATTTTGAAATAAAAAGTTAGTAAATATGTTTTTAAGAAAGAGTTTGTGATTTCCAAAAAAAAAAGGAATGGAAAATTAAGAAGTAAAACTCCTCACTCAATATACATACCATATGAATAAATACCAAACATACCAATCCTAGAGAGTGAGAGATATGTAAGAACATTATTTTAGAAGGATATCATGATGTGTATATTGAAGTAAAAAAATATTTTGATGTAATCAAAGAACCATCCATGAATAAGTTCAAGAATATTACTTGAATACTGGTGGTTCTAGTATAAAAAAACCAATATTCCTATTGGGAGATAGGATGATCTTTTCAAAAGAAAGATCAACTGTGAGACATTATATAAAGATGCTTCACTTGTGTAATATAGTGAGTTATTTGGGTTAAGGGTTATTCCTTCCCACATGAATTGTAATATTTTATTGATATATAAGTGGAAGAATCTATAAATTGACGGGAGTCGATGGAACAAGGAGTATGTTCTCACATTGAGGCAGAACCTTGTAAAAATCACCACGTGATATTTAATTTACATTATATACATAGCATAAGGGAAAAGGGTAGCATGTGAGTTTTTAAATATCCATACATAATAATTGATAGTAGACGTTCTATCTACTTAAATAAACGACGAGTTTAAATTGAACTTAATCAGTAAAAGTTGGTTATCCTTGATTCACCCCCCTCTCAAGGTGATTGTACGATCCAACTGGGAATCTTAGTAAAGTATAGAGTTTTTGGTTTCTTAGAAATTAAATTCCTTTCCAGATACAAACAAGTGGATTCAGTCTTTGTAACAAATACTCCTAAGGGAGATAATTGTAAAAAAGGTTTGTTGGGTATTAACTTGATCTTCACTCAGTGTACAACAAGTGAGATGAACTACACACCTAGTTTGACACTCTCAGGGGATATGATTTCGTTGATCACATGCTCTTTATGAACCATTATGAAAGATATATAACTAAATTAATTATTATTTTCAAGATATAAAAGATTTAATTATATTATACTATAAGTGTGATATTATAAAATTTGAGGATTAAACTCCCCATTAGAATTATTATCATAAGAATGATAATAGTAGTAATTCATTCATTTAATTTATCTTATTTTAGAAAAATAGTGGGAAATAGATGGAATCATGTAAATAATGGATGTGATGAACAGTACAATGACAAACTATCACACCCATACCTATGTGTTTATTTTATTTTATTATTTATTTGTCCTTAAATATTTTTTGTTGGGGTTTGGGTTGAGTCCTGAACAAAATTTTTGAGCTTAGGTTAAAAAGTGTGCCTTTTGAGTTGATGTCATTGGGCGCACAAGCAAAGTGTGTTTTGGAAACCCCGTGCAGCTCCACCCGGGTAACTGTGCATCCCGTTCATCTTTGAAAAATTGAAATAAAAGGATTTTGATTTTAAAATGTGCATTAATTATTATGCTATTTAAAATTTTTATTATTGTTAAAGATTTTATTACTATTAAAATTAAATAAATAATTTAATTATTATTATTATTATATTATTATTATTATTATTATTATTAAGTTATAACATTTTTAATTAGTTTTTTAGGTTGGTTTTTACTTTTTTTAGGGTTCCTGGCTGGCTCCCCCCTCTCTCAAATATCTTACCTCCCTTCACCCTCTGTGCGCGCGGTGCAGAACACCCCATTGATGCATTTTTTCAGCCGACCGCCTCTGACCTGTTCCCCCATCGGTCCTCCTGCTCACCAGCACCCCCCCGACCCTCCTACTCAGCGCACACCAATGGTGTATCTTTACCCAGTACGCTTCCCTTTCTGTCCATCTCCCATTCGGTGCAAACCCTCCCCTCTCCTACTTGGCCTCCCCTAGACCTCTATGCGGGCGGCAATAGCATTCCCCCTGGTGCGCTTCCCATTCCAGGAAGCTCTCAGCCGGCACACACCCCTCCCCTCTACCGATCGTGACCCCTAGATTCTCCCCCTTGTCAGAGACCGGTCCGAATATCTCACCTTTTGTACCTATGATTTGCCCAGTTATCATGCCTCCTTTACCAGTGAATTGTATGGCCATCACACCTCCCCCTCTTCCGACGAGTCCAATCAGCACCGCGACCTTCCCACTCGGCGAACACAGCCCCTGCGACCCTTCTCCGATGTGTTATCTCCCCACTGCTTAGTTTTGCATATTCTAATTGGGGATATTTATATTTTTTAAGTCCTTAGTGTTTAATTTATAGGTCCTTGGTACTTATCGCGTGGTTCTGAACGTGCGTTTTTTTCTTCGCGCCACGGTTCCAAGGCAGGTTCCCATTACACTACCTTTTAGAATTTAAGTTTCATCTATTTCCTTCTGTTTTAACCCTATATATGTGCTAATTATTATTTTGTAACTTGTGGTTAATTTATTTATTATGAGAATTGGTAGTTCAATTATGGTTTTTTTGAAAAATGAGGTCATTTTATTATAATTGCACACACTATTTGTTTAATTAAATGTTTCATTAGTTTTGAACCTGGTTTGTGACTCTTAGAACTTGATTTAACAATTTAAATAAGTTTGTGGGATGGAATTTGTTTTTGGAACCTTGTTGAGTGTTAATAAGAAACTGTTTTGATAAACACTGCATGTGCCGCTGATAAATGGCCCAGTTGGCATTTTTGTAAATAATTTTTCGTTTCAAGGTGTTTTGGGGTGTTTACACCCCATTATAAAAAGTGCATGTGTATGTTGATAAATGTTTTTATAGTGTTTTTAAATAGTTTAAAATTAAAAGTAATAGTATTTGTGGCTTTAGGATTGATTTGAAATAGTGATATTGGGTTTCTTGAAAGTTTTCTATGTATTTTTATGTTTAAAAGAAGTGTGTATTTGGATTTTAAAGTGGTTTTACATGTGATTATGGATTGTTCCTGATAAGCGTTTTAATTCTAAGTGTAATTAAAAATGTTTTTTTAATTTATCAAATTATTAACAGTGTTCAAAATGATATTTTGGGGGTATTTTTTTTGGATTTTCAAAGTGGTTTTTGGTTTTATAAATAAATGGGTGTTGAGTTTTAGGGTGTTTTAGAATGTGTTGTCGATAAATGGCCATTTCAAACTTTTATAAAAATGTTTGTTCCCTGGGAAATATAATCTAAATAATTTGGGAGAATTTATCAATGTTTTGGTGTAGAGATGATGTGTTTTCCCTCTTTAGAAAATGTGGATTTTGTGTTAATGATAAATATCAGTTTATGAAAAATAAATGGTTTAAGACCCATTTGGAAACCTTGTAAAAAATGGTGAAATTGTTTATTATGAAAAACTCATGTGGATGTTTCTCATGCCATGATTTTATGTATATAATGGATGGGATGTCATTACTAAGGAATCCTTGTGATCCATTATGAGGGTTCCTCAGATTGGACTCTTTATGTTATTTTGATTAATGGCATGAAATCAGTCCTTAGAGTGACTCAGGGTGAGGCCTATTGTAAATTATTATTATATATATGTGACTGGATTCTTGGCTGGCATCAGTTGGATCACCCCCATTAAATACTTGATACATGGGAATATGGCATATTGAGAGAATATTCTGAGAATGATTTCCATGCTAATAGGTTATGATGCCGACTAGTCTCCCATAGTTGGTGGATGTATTGAGTTTATTACTATGGGATTTCCCCTCAGCTTACCTGAGAAAGGATGGCTGAGAGTTTTGAGTATTTTTATTTCATCATGTGTGGCATGTCAACGAGGATGAGGTCTCATGTATTGGTGTCTTATGGATTATTCTTGATCTCATAGGTTCACCCGTGTCTATTTGGATTTTGTTGCTTGTAGTAGTGATTATGATACTTGTATGTATACCTAAATTTCCCTTGCTGTGTGATTCCTATTGTACCGTATTGTGTTTTTTTTTCTTGTAAAGTGGTGAGCTGACTTTGATTAGGTTTCTAGAAATGGTTTTCAAATGAAAGTGTTTTATCCTATTTGTGCGAATATGAAAATGTAAACATCACTTTCCATTTGAAAATGTCATTGACACGAATGAAAAGAATCTAGTTTTGAAAATGTTTAAGGGGAATGGTTTGTACTTTGTTTTTAAGTAAAATATTTATAAAAACTTACTTTTATAGATTGTAGTTCAAACTTGAAATTATGTTTCTTTTATTTTAAAGGTAGTGCATCAGGAAATAGTAGATCGAGCTAGCCTACTGAGTTTTAATACTCATGCCTATAGTTATTTTCTATTTTTAGTCCTTGTGAAGGTTCTATTTTGGGTGCATTCGCCTTGGGAGACATTTGATCGTTGAGTTGGAGAGTGACCTATGGGGTCACACAAAGTTAGTTCGGACGTCGAGTTCAGTTAGTTTTTTATTCTTTAGTTCTTGTTTGGTCGTTTGTTTGGTTTACTTATTTTGAGACACTCTTTATTATTTTCATTGTTACTTTTCATTTATCTTGGGAAAAATTGTTCACATAATCCCTATGCCGATACCTAGGTGCTTGTCGGAATCCCAAGAGGATCAAGAACACCTCTCGGGACTTACCACAGATTGGCTCGGGTGACTGGTTTAGGGTTGACCTAGGTTGGTTCATGACAAAATGGTATCAGAAGAGGTCAGCTATTAGAAGACCCTACTTTTTAGAGCACGCTTTGTTATTTGGGAATGTCAAGGTAGATAGACTAGGATTGTCAGGACTCGAGGGGTAGGTACGGGAAGAGTGTCCCAAACTCTTGCTTGTTCGGATCCTCAGGTTTCCATGGGAAGTCTGGTTTAATTAGTTTCTTTGGGGTTTTAGGGTATGTTTTGTGATTGGGATACAATAAAGGGAGTTGGGATAATAGTCCTCATGAGCCGTACGACCTAGAAAGCCATGTGGAGCTAGGTGTATGGTCCTAGAAGGCTCTCCGTGTTGGTAGAACGTTTGACAGATGTCCTCTAACTATATGGTCAAGCCACCCACTGACACTAGTTCCTTGTTTGAGTTGTTTTGGGTCTCCTCTAAATTCTAAAATGTGTTTGTATCAGAAAAATTGGTTTTGAAAAATGGTTGTTTGAAATGACATGTTTAATTTGTGGATCGTTTTAAAGGAAATGGGGTGTATAATTTTTTTGGAAAGTGAAGTTTTTTTGTTTTGGACTTGGTATTCCTAGGGGTTCTTACATGCATAATGGTAAGTTGGAATATAAATGAATGTCTAGTATGGTGGATGGATGCCTAGGGTGGCACATAAACCTTCATGTGAGTGAGACTCTAAATAATACCAATGGAGAGGGTTTAACCCACAAAGACTGTTTTAAATTAAATATTTTTTTAAAAGGAATGTTTTGATGTTATGATAGCTTGTTTTCTTATGTTTGGAGCTTTTCAACTATGCAGTGTTTGATCTTGAGGATTTTATTTATTGAGTTGGACTTTATTGGGTTCTTGACTTTTCTTGTGTCGCGGTTTTCCCCTTGAAGCTTAAATGAGTGATCGTAGTGCAGTTGATCAACCTAAGAATTTTATGCTTGAGTTTTGGAAGATAGATCCACCTCTATTTTATGTTCAAGAAGACCCTTCCATAGTAGAGGAGTGGATTTAATGATTGAAAGGGACTTTAACCTCATTGAGTTTCCCGAGTCATTGAAGGTCAAGTTTGCAACCTTTATGCTTGAAGGTTCACCGAGGATGTAGTGGAATTCAGTGTCTCAGAACAAGCCCCATCAAGAGCTTAATTGGGAGTTCTTCAAGGATTTGTTCATTCTTCAGTATTTCTCAGAGAAAGAAAGGGTGAGAAAGGGGATGAAGATGTGTTATCTACAGTAGGGTGATGGATCAGTGTTGGAGTATTTATAGTGCTTTTTAGACCTTGTCCCTTATGATTCAGGGTATGCCACATATGACTCCATGAAGGCTTGACGTTTTGTGGTGGGTCTCCATCCCGATTTGTAGTTGAAGGTGTCGGAGTACAACCTAAATTCATTTGTTGATGTGGTGAGAGAAGATTTTCATGTCGAAGCCATGATGGAGGGAGTGCTCGAAGTAGACCTCCATCCTTCAATTCCTAGGAGTCGTTGTGAGGATTTTGGAAAGGAGATAAGAAAGCGATTGATAGTGGATAGAGAAAGTCGTGGAATCAAAATGCCTCAGGATCTTTCATTAACCTCTTCACAGCAAGAGATCCTCATGTGTTATCAGTGTGGAAAGCTGGGTCACAAGAGGCCATCATGACCAAGTACTCCTAATCCCTGTCATGCTTGTGGATGTTTGGGTCACATACAATGATTCTGTCAGGGAGTTTCTAGAAAGCATCACAGAGGAAGTTCTCAGAAGTGATGTTCTATAGGATTTTTGTTTAGAGTTTCTTGTATATGTTTCCTTTCAGTGTAAGGGATATCTTATCATTGTAGTTGTACTGATAGTGTTTTGGGTTTTGAAATGTATGTGAATGTCATGGGTATTTTAATGAACTTAGGTTTTTAATACCAGTGTGATTTTTATTTAAAAATCCTGTCCTTTCAGTTGTCAGATCAAAAGATGTATTTTTCTTATTAGGATTATTAGAACCTGACTATGCAGAAGGAGATGCTTCATCCATCAAAGATCCATCCAAAAGGCCTTAGAGTGAATCCAACACATAGTCAGTAACCCCATAAGATTTTTAAGGATCTTGGTTAAGGTTGTGCCTCTATCATGCGGTGAGACAATTTTAGCGTTTCTATTGTGGTTTATCTATCGTTGTAAATTTCCTCTGGTCACAAAGAGCGCAATGGACTTATCCCTCACACAATGTCAGTAATTGTGCCTTTTTGATGCAAGTTTCTGATAAGTGGCCTTGCGTGGACCACCCATGTGAATTATTTTCGGCTTTGGTTTGTGTCCACCCCAAATTGGTGAGTCGTGAGTAGTTGTTCGTCGTAGTTTCATTGATCCAATCCTTGGGCCCTCCCTCCCTACCCATGGGGTGGGGGTTTTGGGTTTGTGCAGAGTTTTTGGTTCATCTCTTATCTCTTTCAAATGGGAGTGAGTTGTTTAAATGTTCTTACTATGTTTATTTTAGCTTGAGTAAGGACTGGTTTAGGTCTAAGTCTATTTTACGTTTGGCTATTTTTAGGTTGGTTCTTTATGGTGGAGAGACCCATTGTGAGCATCTTTGGGTTTTCTCTTAAGTCATTATCAAATTATAGTCGAATTCTTATGGTGGGGGGTCTATTCAGGCCTCACCTATGCTGGTGATCTGTTTCAGGCAATGAGGTTGAGCCCTGTTGGTGTTCAATGGAATGTCCTTGGGTTAAGAGGTTGGATTGTGTTTATGTGGAATCCTTAGGTGTTGATTAATCGACTCGATAGTGCTGTGTCTTTTTGGGGACAAAAATCATTATGGTAGGGAGAATTGTCACACCCCGACCTATGCATTTATTTTATTTTATTATTTCTTTGGCCTTAAATAAATTTTTTTGGGGTTTGGGTTGAGTCCCAAACAAAATTTTTGAGCTTAGGATAAAAAGTGTTCTTTTTTGAGTTGACCTTGTTGGGGGAACGAGCAGAGAACGTTTTGGAAACCCCACGCGGCTTTGCCTGGCTAACTGTGCATCCCGTTCGTCTTCGAAAATATGAAATAAAAAGATTTTGTTTTTAAAAAGCACATTAGTTATTGTGCAGTTTAAAATTTTTATTGTTGTGAAATATTTTATTATTATTAAAATGAAATAAATAATTTTATTATTTTTATTTTTATCATCTTGTTATTATTATTATTATTCATTATTATTATTATTATTATTATTATTATTCATTTTATTATTATTATTATTAAAAAGTTACAACAATTTTAATTAGTTTTTTGGTTGGTTTTTACTTTTTTTAGGGTTCCTGGTCGGCTTCCCTTCTCTCCAATATCCTCCCTCCCTTCACCCTCTGCATGCACAGTGCGTAAAAACCCCCCAATGGTGCATTTTTTCCAACTGAACTCCTCCGCCCTGTTCTTCCATTAGCCCTCCTGCTCACTAGCACCGACTCCCGTCAGTCCTCCTGCTCACCAGCGCTGACCCCCATCGGTCCTCCTGCTCACCAGCGCCGACCCCCACCCCCCCTTCCCTCCTACTCAGCACACACTTGTGGTACATCTTTACCCAATGCTATTCCCTTTCCGACTAGCTCCCAGCCACCGCAAACCATCCCCCCTCTCACTTGGCCTCCCCCTATCCCTCTGTGCATGCGGTACCAACTTACCCCCTGGTGCGATTCCCATTTTAGGTAGCTCTCATCCGGCGCACACCCCTCCCCTCTATTGGTCGTGACCCCCAGCTTTTCCCCCTTGCCTACAACTGGTCCGACCAGCTCTCCTTCCTTGCCTATGATTTTCCCAGCTAGTGTGCCTTATTTACCGATGAATTGTCTGGCCAACACGTCTCCCCCCTCTTCCAGTGAGTCCAGCCGACGCCGCGACCTTCCTGCTTAGTGAACACAACCCTTGCAACCCCCGTCGGTGCATTATCTCCCCGCTGCTTGGTTTTTCATATTCTAATTGGGGATATTTATATGTTTTGAGGTCTTAGTGTTTAATTTATAGGGCTTTAGGACTTTCCTCATGGTTCTGAACATGAATTTTTTCCTCGCACCACGGTTCTGAGGTAGGTTCCCATTGCACTGCCTTTTAGAATTTCAATTTCATCAATTTACTTATGTTCAAACCCTATATATGTGCTAATTATTATTGTGTAACTTGTGGTTAATTTATTTATTATTCAAATTGGTAGTTCAATTTTGGTTTTGTGAAAAATGAGGTCATTTTATTATAATTTCACACACTATTTTTTTAATTAAATGTTTCATTAGTTTTTCACCTGGTTTGTGACTCTTAGAACCCGATTTAACAATTTAAATAAGTTTGTGGGATGGAATTTGTTTTTGGAACCTGGTAATTTTATAATTGTGCACACTGTTTTGATAAACATTGCATGTACCACTGATAAATGGCCTGGTTGACATTTTTTTAAAGAATGTTTCTTTTCATGGAGTTTTGGTGTGTTACACCCCTTTATAAAATGTGCATGTGTATTTTGATAAATGTTTTTATAGTGTTTTTAAATGGTTTCAAATTAAAAGGAAGAGTAGTTGTGGATTTAAACCTAATTGATGTGAAATGGTGATCTTGGGTTTCTTGAAAGTGTTCTAAGTAGTTTTATGTTTAAAAGAAGTGTGTATTTGAATTTTAAAGTGGTTTGACAAGTGATTATGGATTGTTCCCGATTGGAATTTACTTTCTATGTGTAATAGAAAATGTTTTGTTAGAATTTATCAAATTATTCGAAGTGTTTAAAATGATATTTCAGGGTCCTTTTTTTTGTATTTTCAAAGTGGGTTTTAGTTTTATAAATAAATGGGTGTTGAGTTTTAGGGTGTTTTAGAATGTGTTGTTAATAAATGGCCATTTGAGACTTTTATAAATTTTTTGTGCCCTAGGAAATGTAATTTGAATATTTTGAGAGAATTTATCAATGTTTTGGTGTGAAGATGATGTGTTTTCACTCTTTATAAAATGTGGATTTTGTGTTAATGATAAATTTTGGTTTATGAAAAATAAATGGTTTAAGGCTCATTTGGAAACCTTGTAAAAAATGGTGAAATTTTTATTATGAAAACCTAATGTGGATGTTTCTCATGCCATGATTGTTTGTATGTGATGGATGGGGTGTCCTTACTAAAGAATCACTGTGATCCATTATGAGGGTACCTCAGATTGGACTCTTTATGTTCTTTTGATTAATGAAATGAGATCTATCCTTAGAGTGAATCGGGGTGATACCTGTTGTGAATTATTATTATATATATGTGATTGGATGCTCTACATGCATCATTTGGATCACCCCATTAAATAATTGAGACATGATGATTTGTCATATTGAGATAATATTCTGAGAATTATTTCCATGCTGGTAGGTTATGGTACTGACTAGTGGCCCATAGTAGGTGGATGTATTGGGTTTATTGCTATGGGATTTTCCCTCGGTCTGCCTGAGAAAGGATGGCTGATCATTTTGAGCATTTTGATTTCATCATGTGTAACATGTCAATAAGGATTAGGTCTCATTTATTGGCATCTTATGGATTATTCTTGATATCCTAGGTTCACCCATGTCTATTTGGATTTTGTTTCTTACAGTAGTGATTAATATGCTTGTATGTATACCTATATTTCCCTTACTGTGTGATTCCTATTGTACCTTCTTGTGTTTTGTTTTTTTCTTGGAAAGCGGTGAGATTACTTTGATTAGGTTTCTATAAATGGTTTTAAAATGAAAGGGTTTTATCCTCTTTGTAAAAATATGAAAATGTAAACATCACTTTCCCTTTGAAAATGTTATTGACCCTAATGAAAAGAATCTAATTTTGAAAATGGTTAATGGAAATGGCTTGTAATTTGTTTTTAAGTAAAATATTTTGAAAAATTTACTTTTATATATTATAGTTAAAACATGAAATGATGTTTCATTTATTTTAAAGGTAGTGCATTGGGAAATAGTAGATCGGGTTAGCCTACTGAGTTTTAATACTCACACTTATAGTTATTTCCTATTTTTAGTCTTTGTGCAGGTTCCAACTTGGGTGAATTCTCCTTGGGAGACGTTTGATCGTTGAGTTGGAGAGTGACCTACAGGGTCACATGGAGTTAGTTTGGACATTGAGTTCGGTTAGTTTTGTCTTCTTCAATTATTATTTGGTCGTTTGTTTGGTTTATTTATTTTGAGCTGCTCTTTATTATTTTTATTGTTATTTATCATTTATCTTGGACAAAATTATTCCCATGGTCACTCTGCCAATGCCCAGGTGCTTGTCGCAAGCCCAGGAGGATCAAGAACACCTCTTAGTCCATGTCGTAGATCAACTCGGGTGACTGGTTCAGGGTTGACCCGGGTTGGTTCGTGACATGAACCTTCCAATTTGATGGAAGATAGATTTGAAAACTTTATAACACTACTGAATCAATTATCTCAGGTTATGAATAACTGACTTAACCATATATAGTATCCAAATTCTCCAAGGACTAGTATTTTAATCCTTCATGCATTAATAAGCACTTTATTTTTGTGGATTTATTAGTTAAAACTCATGTATACTCTATTTAATCATAACTTTGGTGAGTACAATATCTTCACAAACCTACTATTCATTCTAATGGTGGAATTTGATATAATACCAGGGATGGATTGACTCAAAAATTATAATTCTAAGGTCAACTATAGAAGAAAGAAAATCTTAGTTGTCTTAAAGGGAAAACCTGAAATTATTTTCGAAGGAGTGATATTTAAGCCTAGGTTTTTTTAAGAACCACCTCTTACAACATTATTTATGTAAATTATTAGATAATACGAGGACGAATGTGAATGTAATATGATAGGAAATGTACCCATTTGTTTAGGAATACATTGATGTATTTTATGAGGTATTATCTGGACCTCCCCCAAAAAGATAGGTAATATTATCAATTGAACTCATACCTCTATATAAATCAATATAGAATAACCCATATAGAATAAAATTTTTAGATCTAAGAGAATTGAAGAAACAACTACAAGATATTTTCAAGAATGGTATTATTTAACCAAGTGTGTCTCTTTAGGGAGCACCCATTATATTTGTGAATAAGAAGTATGGATTAATATGGATAATCATTGATTATAGAGAACTTAATGGGATCATAGTGTAGAATAAATACGCTATCCCAAGGATTGATGATTTGTTTAAATTTATTTATGAGGCTTAATTATTTTCCAAGACTAACCTATGATCATGCTATCATCAGCTGTGGGTAAAGAAAGAGGATATCCCAAAGACTAATTTTCAAAAATGATATGAATAGTATGAGTTTTTTGTTACAACTTTTTTCTTGACTAATGCTCTTACTATATTTATGGATTTTGTTATTAGAATTATTTGGGACTAGCATGATAAATCTGTTATGGTATTTATTAATTTCATTCTGATATATTAAAAAAATCCAAAGGAACATGAAGATCATATAAAGGTCATATATAAACTTTGAAGAAAGAAATAAATTTTGGTAAAATTAATAAACACAAGTTCTAGTTACAACATTTATCATTCTTGGGGCATATTGTGACCAGTGAAGAAATCTCCATTGATCCAATTATGATAAAGGCCATAGAGGAGTTGCCTCATCCTACAACAATAATCGATATTCATAGTTTCCTTGGTATAATAGGATACTATAAAGTGTTTTTGAAAATATTTTCATGGATTTACAATCCACTAACCAAGTTAACTCAAAAGTGAGTTAAGTTCATCTGGATAAATGAGTGTAAAGAAAGTTTCCAATAACATAAGAAGATATTGGTTAGTAAACCTATGATAATATTACCCTCTAATGGAGAGGTATTTTTCATCCATATTTATACATCCTTGAAAGGGATTAGATTTATACTCATGCATAATGATAAATTGATTGCCTATCCATCTCAATAGTTGAAGGTTCATGAGAAAAATTATCCTACCTATGATTTAGATTTATATGTAGTTATTTTTTATGTAAAGATATTGGGACATTATCTTTATAGGGAGAATTGTTATATATACATTGTAAATAAAAGTTAGAAGTATATATTCACATAAATTAATTGAACATGAGGTAAATGAGATGGTTAGACCTTCTTAAAGTGCTAGAAAAATCTCCCCTTAGGCATTTTTGGGTTGGGTTTGTTAAAAAATTTGATAAAGGATACATATGTATAAATAAGAAGTAGTTTGAAAAAAGTAGGTTTGGGATTTTTGTTCATTTTGTTGAAGTGGGTCTTCATCAAAATATAGAACACAAATTGGTGAAATATTCAAAGCTATTTTGTGGTTTGTAAAAGTTGGAGTGAAGATTGTTTCAGAAGATTACAATGTTTCAATGGGAATTGTTCACTAGAAGATCACCTGTGTGAAATGGTATAGCCCAAAGTGGGTGTTTTGGTGTAAGTGGAGTCTGTGGATAATTGGTTTTTCTATATTTAATATTTGGTGTTTGATATGTACAAAACAAACAAACAAAGTGTACTATACTATTTAACCAGGTGTTGTGGACTATACATCCACTTGAGAGAATTGGGGAGGCCTAGAATGGATGTAGAGCTAGAACTGGTTATCATGCACTTACTAAAATTTTAAAAGACCTCTATGACATGGTGAAATGTTTTTGGGAGTTTTTATGGATATTGTAGACTTATAAAAGGATAATTTTATGTTCTAGAGTCAAAATAAAAAATATACAACATTCCATAGAGATGGGTGTGCTGAAGAAAATTTTTTCTAGGAGATACACATGTCACACTATTGTGTATAGAAGAAATCCATTTTTATGGTCATCTCAAAATTTTAGTCAATAAAATCTATAGAATACACATCACTTTTATTTAGGGATTTATGGAATTTTTATCCATAAATTTTTGAATGGTTATGGTGTTCTTTGAAATATCCATTAAGCACCATCAATTCCTTCAAGGATAATGTGCATGAAAAAGGATCTCATTTCTGGATGCTCTGAAGAGTACAGAGCCAAGTAAAGAAATCACAACGAAGCCTCCCCTTATCGAGAGGCTTGATGATGGTGGGTTTTTGGTGGAAGCGGACCCGAACTCTCTTCAACAGTGCATAAAAATGTGCAAATTTTCTATCATGGGCAGCGTCTCCTACCTCAAAGGTAACCGCCCCTGGCCCCTATCTGAATTACATACCCATATTGAACAATACTAGAATTTTTCTAACTGGAAACTAATCCCAATAGGAAAAGGATATTTTCACATTCTGTTGAAAATTCAAGATGATCTAGACGGGGTTTGGAAGACAAGAAACCTTAATCTAAAATCAGGTTTACTTAGACTTTCTGACTGGGATTCTACTTTCAATACGCATAATTATAGGAACACAATGGCACAAGTATGGATCAAATTGCATGGAATTAATTGGTTCTTTTGGAACCCAAAAATTATGAATGATATTTTTTCCTGTATAGGATCTCCCCTTAAAATTGATCACTGAACTTTAAATTCTGACTTAGGACTCTTTTCTAGAGTTATAGTGGAACTCAACCTTGACTCAAAGTTTCCCAACACTATTAATTTAAATTCTAATGACTAAAAAACCAAAATTATAATTGAATATGAGAGGAAACCTCCCTTTTGTGACCATTTCAAGATCATTGGTCATACAATCTACAACTACAGGGTGATTAGAAAATAAGTAATTCAACCAAATGAAAATTATTGGAAGTAAATAAGAAGAAATAGGAAAGATAAACCCCCCTTGATGGATATACCTGAAACCCCAAAAATAAATATAAAAATTGAGTGAAGAAATCAAACAATTTGGCACACATAGGGGAAAATTAGGGTACTAACTGGGATGATATTGCTGAAGAGGATGAAAACTCCATTAATGATTAGGGCCTCTTAGAAGAAATTGAACTTCTGGTCTTAGACACTATTAGGTTATCCATGAAGGAAGTACCTAATACATGTCCAGCTGATACGATCTCAAGTTCTATTCTCATAAAAAATGTTGAACATACCCTGGGTAGGAGGGATAAACTTTTGAAGTGTATTGCATGCAATGCATGCACTGCATCACCTCACATCTATGATTGACCTGGGGAAAATTCTACTAAAACAATAGACGTGCACACTCCATCTTGGGGTACTAGACAGTTCCAAGACCACTCCCTATTTGATGACAGTGATACTTTAGGAGATAATAATCAAATCAACTGCAAAAAAATTTCTTAGACTCCTTTCCCCAGGTTAACAACACTTCTGTTAATGGATCTAATACTCTGGATTCAACTGGCCATACTATAAAATCTGGGATTTCACTAGCTAACTTGAAAACTATATAGGACATCACATACTCTATTAATACTATGGTGTCTACAACTACTTACAAGGAATTGTAAACTGTCATTCCATTGAGTGAACACTTGGTACAGAATTCCAAATTACAAGATATCAAAGGCCTAACTAAACAGCTTCAACCAATGGAGGATTCTGGGGTATAGAAACCAGACCCATCCATTAATGTTTCATTAACTCAACCTGCTAGGAAATCTATTTTTGAGAAGAACAGTTTTGTTACCATAGCGAACAATGATTCTACTTTAGAAATTAATAATGAAACCAAAACTACAGTGAATTAACTAGTTTCTTCTCCCACTGCTCTAATTAAATATCTTAGTAGTTCTGTCAATCCTAATCCCAAGGCTATACAATCTGCAACACAAAAAAAAATCTTCTAGTCATGGTATTACACCCTTGGTTCTAGACCCTAATATTATGCCGGATAAAAATGAAATTTTAGTGTAGATGCAGTGCCAACCTTCAGATCTAGACACTATCCAATAGCAGGCCGCAACTCCTTCAAAGGCTCCAGGTACTCCAATTTCTCCACTTATAGTTAATGATGACTACTCTATGAAGTCTATAAACTTGACTTCTAAACATATTATTGATCCTTTGTTGTTGTGCCCTAATATTTATATAGAATCAACTATGAATAATCCAATAAAGTAACATGTAATGAAGAATCCTATCATATCTAGTAGAGAACAAGAATATGCCACTAACACTCAATAGGTTAAAAGGTCTTCTATAAAAATTAGGTCCAGAAAAAAGAAAAAGGGGAGTTCTAACTCCAAATCTTGGTTTAAATGAAGATACTCTTTTGGAATTGTCAGGGTATCGCCAACTCTGACACATTAATTGTTTTAAAAAGAATGGTTAATACCCATCGTCCTATGTTATTTTCTATTAATGAACCTAAAATTAATTTATACTATAAATGATCATACTTATGTCAACATAATTATGTGTTTATTAGTGATATCAATAATTATATCAATACTGATTCGTTATGTATTTTTTCGCACTCTTCTTTAAAGAATATTAGTGTTTTCAATATCTCTGACCAAATTATTACTTTCACTTTTAATATTTAAGGAACACACTCTTTCTACTACTCTGTCTATGCTAAAAATAAATATCAATAAATAATAACTCTTTGGAATGATCTCTCATATCTGGGCATTAACATTAATTCCCCCTAATTTATTATTGGTAATTTTAATTCCATTATTAACTAAAGAGATAAAATTGGGCCATATCATGCTTCTATATCCCTGAGAGAATTTAAAGACTCAATAGAAGAAAACAATATCATTGAAATTAACCTCTCTGGTTCAAAATACACTTGGTATATGAGACATTATAACAAAGTGGTTGCCTCCAAATTGGATAGAGCCTTCAAAAATTCCCCTGCTTTAGATAACTGGGGAACTATCTCTAGAAACACTCTTTATATGCTTAACTCTGATCATCACCCCATCCTGGTCAATGTCTCCTCAAAGGGCATTAAACCCATGCTTCCTTTCAGATTTAACAATGTGTGGTTCTATGATTCCAAATGCACCCATATCATCCAAAACATTTGGTCCTCAATGTATCATCACAATGATGCCTTTACCTATAACCTCAAATTAAAACATCTCAAAATGACTCTGAAATCTTGGTGCAGATCTAAATCCAAACAAGTTTACAATGACATCATGATCCTTGAGACTGAACTCAATGATATTAAAAATAATAATACCTCCTATGACCTCAATACTGATCTTACTCAAGAACTAAACATTACAGTCAAACTAAATTCCTTGCTCACATTTAAAGAAAATATGAGAAAACATGTGTTTAAAGTTAAATGGTTAAATGATAGTGACAAAAATACTAGATTCTATAAATATCTTCAAAGAATCAGGAAGGCCTTCAGGCCGTTAACCTTTCTAAAGGATGGGGAAAACCTTGTTGAAAATGAATAGGACATATCTCATCACATTGTCTCCTACTATGAATCCATCTTCAATGATCCTGATATTAAAAAAGACCTCATTCTTGAGGTTATTTCTTTTGTGATCAATAATGAGGACAACAACTTCCTCCTTAGCACACTGATGGAGCATGAAATCAAAGACACTGTCTTTAGTCTGAATCCTAATGGTGATTCAGGTCTGGATGGATTCAATAATGGGTTATTTCAAAATTATTGGAATGTGATTCATATAGATGTTTGTAAAATGGTAAAATACTTTTTTTGATAGATTTCTTCCTCATGCTATCCATGCACAGTTTTCCACCTTAATCCCCAAAGTGGATAATTCCTCTTAGATTCACTAGTTTAGACTTATTTATCTCATCAATACTCTTTATAATATCATCACAAAAATCATTTCTAACCGACTTTCAACTATCATAGACAAAAGTTTTTCTTGGAACCAATTTGGTTTTATAAAGGGTAGATCTATTCAAGACTGTATCTGTCTTGCCTTTGAGTGTGTCAATAACTTAAACAAAAAAAAAAATAAAGGATACAACATAGCTATTAAACTTAACATTAGGAAAGCCTTTGACACTATGGATTGGATATTTATCTTCAAGTTCCTGTAAGGTTTTGGTGTCAGTTATTCTTTCATCACTACTATCAATACTCTTTTCAAATAGGCGTCTATCTCCATTTTGATCAATGGAGCTCCCAAGGGCTACTTTAAATGCACCAAAGGTTTCAAACAAGGTGATCCCCTTTCTGCCATCCTCTTCTCGATAACAAAGGACTATCTTAGTAATCTGATCAACCACCTGGTGGTCAAGAATAAGTTGAAACCCATCCATGTCTCTAGGAACATGAATGATCCTACTCACATTTTTTATGCTGATTACATCATTATTTTCCTTTAAGGTGATAAAAGGAACATTATTAATCTCAAAATTGTGATCTCACACTATGAAGAGGTTTTTGGCCAAACTATTAGTTGGAACAATTCCTGCATTTTCTTTGGGAAAAATTTCCTCCCAACAGAAAATGTAACATCATTAGTGACATTGGTTTGAAAGAAGGTACACTCCCTTTCACTTATCTTAGTGTTCCTATATTTTGGGGTAGGCCCAAGTCCTGTCACTTTGCAACTATTGTTGATCAAATTCTAAATAATCTTTATTCTTGGAAAGGTAAAGCTCTCTCCATGTAAGGTAGGACTTTCCTTATTAAATCTACTATTGTCTCAAAGATGGTTTACTCCATGATGGTCTAAAAATGGCTAGTTGTTCTTATTAAAAATATGAACATCACTATTAAAAATTTCATCTAGACTGGTAGTACTTTGGAAATAAAACTTGTGACTATTCCCTGGTCAAGATGTTGCAAGCCCATTGAGAATAGTGGTATTGGTATAAAACATTTAAAATTCTTTAATGAATCCCTTTAGGCTAAGCTCACTTGGAACCTTCTTCATAATTACTCAGATGTTATAACCTTTCTCAAAAATAGATTCCTTGAAAAAATTAAGGAGGGAAATTCAAACTAAATTAGATATTTTATTGTCCTACCATCAAACACTCATTCACCAATATTATGAATAATTATAGATGGATGGTCTCTAGAAACTCTTCCATGAAATTCTGGTTGGATAACTAGACTGGAAAACCTTTAATTTCTATGATATCTTTTGATCAAACTTCTGAAAATATCAACAACATTATTAGAGAATTTTTTAACTTTCAACATGACGCCCTCCTTAATACTATTCTAAATGTCATTGAAAACTACTCTTTCACTTACACTTATGATTTATTAATTTGGGAACCAACTCACAATGGTATGCTTAACTCTAAAAATTTATATAATCATTATTTTTGTAAACCTAAGAATGATTACAAATAGCTAAATCATTTTAAAAAACCTTGTATTAAACCTTATAGATTTACTCTCATATGTAATCTCGTTCACAACAGAGTCCCCACTGATATTTTCCTCCAATCTTTTGGAATCCAGATTTTCTCTAAGTGTAAAATCTATAACCAACACAGAGAAGATGCTAACTGATGGATCAGATCCCTCGGCCCAGCAATTTTGTCCGCTCTGGCCCAGTTGCTATCCCAGGCCTCACGGCTTTAAAACGCGTTGCTGAGGGGAAGGTAGGCACGGGAATTTCAAGCACCCACCAATCTCCCTCCACAACCGATGTGGGATTGGTTACCGGGGCACAGGCGCCAATAATCCTGGCGGGGGCCCAACAATCCTGGGCCCAGGACACAACATCCCCCCCCCAAGCCCACACCGGTCCCGAGACCAACCACCCTCTGATACCAATTGATGGATCGGATCCCTCGGCCCAGCAATATTGTCCGCTCTGGCCCAGTTGCTATCCCAGGCCTCACGGCTTTAAAACGCGTTGCTGAGGGGAAGGTAGGCACGGGAATTTCAAGCACCCACCAATCTCCCTCCACAACCGATGTGGGATTGGTTACCGGGGCACAGGCGCCAACAATCCTGGCGGGGGCCCAACAATCCTGGGCCCATGACACAACACTAACCACCTCTTCCTTTATTATGCTACTACTTCTGATCTCTAGAACTATATTCTTGATATTTTTAATTGTATATGGTTTATTATTGACTCTATCAAAACTCAACTAACGAAATGTGTAGAAATGGAAGGCTATCAAAAAATCAGGAATCTTTTTCTTGCTGTAGTTGCTAAACTCCACCATGTAATATGGTATGATTGGAATGCTATTATTCATAAAAATTACCCACTCAATATAAATGCAGGTTGAATACAGATCCTTATTTCCATACATGACGCTGCTTTGCTATAAAAGGGATATTTCCACAACACCGTGCACTACTTTGGAATCCTAAAGCGTCTACGGATTAACGACAACTTCTATCAACCGCATCACACTTTGGAGATTTTTGGAGATCCTCTCCCCTAGATGGGTCAAAATCAACATTGATGGCACCTCCAAGGGAAACCTGGGACCTACAGGGTGTGGTGCTATCTTCAGGAATCACCTAGGCTAGATTCTTGGATGTTTCATAGGTAATTGTGGCATTGCCACTGCCCTTGAAGTTGAGATGCTGAGTTTGATACATGCCATTTAGTTTTCCAAGCTCTTTGGTTGGAACAACCTCTAGATTGAAAGTGACTTAAAGACCATTGTTCAAGTGATTTAGAATAGAACAACTCATCTTTCATGGCCGATTACTACGCGATGGATGGAATGCAATCATTCGTTTATCTATTTTAACTATATAATCACACATGTTTATCAGGAAGAAAACATGATTGCAGATGTCCTGGCCAACATTGGAGTAGATCAAGAAATTTTCTAGTTTGTAGACCCCCCCAAGGATCTCATTTCCTTTCATGAAAAAGATTGTAATATGATCCCTTATTTTTGAATCCTATAAACTTTATTTTAATAGTATTTGTGCTTTGGTCGTCTTGGGCCAAGGAATCACCTTTCAAAATAAAAATAAAAATAAATATTTGTCTATTTTCCAAAATCTAACTAAGTATTGACTAACCATATGAACAAAATCCAAGTGACTGTATCAAAAAAAAATACAAGATACTATATGAAGAAACACTAAGTGACTGCATGAAGAAACTTGAGAGGCCATGTAACGCCTCAGCCTGACTCACTCCATGAAAAATAACCAGAATGGTTTTATATGTGACATCAAATAAACCTCCCTAAACACAAAAGGCTATTGACTATAAATGAGGGTCTAATGAGGTATTGTGGGTAGGATTTACCCTCTTTAAAAAGTGTTAAATCATAAATAAATAACCAAACATCAACTCTAGAAGGAAAATAAATAGATTATATTGGAATTTATAAACATCCAATAATAAAAAATGAAATATTGTAAAGACCAAACAGACATGAAATACATATAATTGACTACACACTAGTCCAATTACATATATATACTATAATAAAAGTAAAATTAAAATATGGCTCGACTACCACTCCAATCCATACCACATCCTGATCTCTGATCTCATTCAAGTTGTTTTACTCGACCATGCTATCCCTAGCCTCATCCCAACTTGTTACTTCAATAAAAAATGAGAGATTATTGGTTACCTATGTACAATAGTGACTCGAGTAGGGTGAGAGTACAACAAATTAATAGGGAACCACCAATTGAGTCCCATACATAACCGACAATGCTATGATATGTGCATGTGGCATGGTTGATTAAAATAATAAATAAAAGTAGGTCACAAAAAAATAAATAAATAAACCACATAAATACCTACTTCATTTTGATGAAGAGTGTCTCTAATCATGTCATAATGATTTCTACTCCACAATACCACCATCTCCCCATGGGTGTACACATAACCCGAGGCATGCCCATTACCCATTGTCGATCCTCAATTTCGCAATCCTAATCGATTATACCTTCCTTGAATAATGATGAAGTTTCTTTAGGAATGATCATCAACTTAGGGTAACATCTATCCCATCACTAGGGATCCCATGCTCACACCTCTACTAATGAGTAGAAGATCCTTGGTAATCACTAGAAATCCCTTATCCTCAAGCCCTCAGGATAAACCCCATGGTAGTAACTGAGCATTCTTGATGTTAGGCTGGTGAATAATTCATAGGAGGGGGAGGCCATAATAAATTCTACACATATAAGAATGAATGTTTCCTGGGTGAACCAGTAAATAAATGTGAATACCCTCCCTATATCCCATGTTCAATATCTCAGGCATCCAATATCTTGCGACTCCTTAGCTGAACCAACTCTAATGCATCCACCCAATCTCAGAAAGATATACTAAGCATCAATAAAGGGGATACAACAGTCACCATTGAGATGTAAAACATACATGATTAGGGATATATATCCACTCTACCCCTCATACTTCCATTCAAATCTTTGGAAATACCGGCATTCATAATGGTTTGCTGGTATCGCCATTTGAATTCTACCACCCATGAATTCTTAATGATATCAGTATTTCGAGGGAACCCCTACCATCTTAGGAATTCCTATAAATATTAAATCATAGATCTCAAATACTGCATCTTAGTCATGACCTCTAGGAATCCAATCCTACATAAAAAACATCTCTGGATTCTAGCTGAGCTAGGAATCAACCCACAATATACCTCAGGATCGATTCCTAACATACCAGGCATACCAGGCATCCCAACATCTCATCCATTTAATTAAGTTATTTTTAGCATCCCAAGTAATAAAATAAGTTTTAGGACCTATGGATTATTTCAATGTGTCTTGGGAAATCACATGTCAATATGCACAGTCATAAATAAATATACAACTAGGGCTGTCCAAACCCCCACGCTCATCACTGTCACCACAACCCCTTAGGCTTACACATTAGTTCAGGTTCTAAGGTGACACTTTCAACCATTACTACCCAAAACCCTATCCAAGTTGTTTAGTTATTGGGACACCCACTAGGCCACATATGTTAACATATAATTGAGTCACCCTCACATGGGTTATTGATCTCATCAAGGGCCTCAGTTCAACACCCAACTCTATAAGGGCGTCACGTCTCATGGAATCATCATTAGAATAACCCGACCACACTAGATATATAAGTTATTCCATATATGAAATAGTTAAAGAGATTTTCCACACCCCATTTATATTGTAAAGGTTTAATTAGGTCTATCCACTCACCCAACCCATTATTCATGGCCTATGGTCTATCTACCTAGGCTAAACACATCTCAATCCAAGGCCTCAACCATCGATAGTCGATGAAAACCAGCCAGTACCAAGGCCATGACACTTTGAGTGTATTAATTGAGGAGTCAAATTTTAAATTAAAAAATTTAATTAAACACATTGATTCCTTAATTTGTGTGACTATACACCCCATGCATCATAATCAAAGCATAAATGTCACATGGAAAATATGTAGATCACCCACCTCAAACAAGATATTTTCCTTTTAAGTGAAGCCCAAAAACTCTCACCGGAGATCATACTTTGATCAACCTATCAATGTCCAACCACTTAGGGACATATCAAATAATAATAAATCATAATTAATTAATTATACCATTTTATAATTAATTAAAACATTTAAATTTAAAAGTCACAAATGCCTAAAACTCATTGGTTGACCTCGCCACACAAAAACTATGAAGGATGAGGTGAGTTACACTTTCAATGCACCCCCAAACCTAGGTTTCAAAAAATAACTGATTAATATTTCTAATTTGATATAAAAATAATTTAATTTAGGGTTAAAAACCTTGAAAAATACAAATGGAAACATACCTTTAATGAAACAATACGTGATGACATGCAGACCTCATATTGGGTTCTCCTCTAGCTAGTTTGAGAAAAATCCCCATATAAAATAGATGATTCCACCATACTTAAGTGGAATAGATGAAAAATCCTAAAATGAAAATTTAAAAAATTATTACTGATAATGGGGAGATAAAGATAAGATAAGGAGGAGGAAGAACCTTACCACTAACATCATCAAATATCACCTAGAACTGCCTGAAATGGAGGAGAAAAGAGGGAGAAGGAGCTCCAGTCGAGAGCCTTCTTATTAACACCACCCATTTAAATAATAAGGGGTATGAGTCCCCTTTTTAAATAAATAACTACATGTAAACTTTAATGGAGTTATGACTACCATCACACTGTGAATTTTTAGTAAAATTCCCCAGTTGCCATGACCATACCTCTTTAACTTCCTTAATTCCCTTGACAAACCCCATAAACCATATTCATAGAGTGAATAGTATTTTTATGATGAGAGTCACCATATTCTACACTATTCAGCATCCCAATACATCAACCACTCCTCCAATATTCCCCTAAACCCTTAAAATGGACACTAAACCTTTAACCACATCAAAAAACACTATATTGGGATGATAAAATGCTCAAAACCACAACCCAAGCCTTGGTTCTTAAAATGAACCATCCTATAATATTAAAATTAAAATTTGATTTGTAATTCTCACACTGGAATGAATTCAGGTCTTTACAAACTCCCCACTATAACACTTCTCTTCCCTAAGAAGTCCCGTCAACCCCTCAAATAGCACGCCCAACCTACTCGGGTAACCAATCCATGATCAATTCATTGTGTTTTACCTCAAAACATAAAATGATGATCCACTGTGTAATTCCAATGTGAGGTACACCATTCATCAAAACCTAATCCACCACTCATAACCATCACAGAAACATCGAGACAACACACCATGAAATTTTCCCATCCCAGGACATCATTTTTTCATCAAACTCATCACTAGGTTCATGTTTATCCCCAATATAAAATTCAACTAAGAATAAGAAAATTCCAACCCATGATGCTTCCACCATCATAATTTCTTATCAATACACATTCCTAGTGTCCCAAAAACCCACCTCATGTGGTTTTCATTTCACTACACCCCAAAATGTAAAATCACCTACTAGAAGTTGGTACCACCTCTCATATATGATTGTGTACTGAATTTTATGAGTATAAACCACCCATACATAGGGCCCAAAAAGCTAAAATTTCCTTTAAAGGTACTAACCAAAAACTAGGATTTCCCAATAATACCAAATACGATATACCCAAATCATGGTACAAACTTCCCTAGATTTCCCAATAATTTTCATCTCATCAGACACCTTTACTATGTTTCACCACATGATTCATCCTCTTGAATCACACTATTTTTTTCACCCCCTAAACCATGTATATAAAATATTTGAGCCCTAAAATGAATCTAGAATCTATAGTTCACCCATTTAACTAAACAAAGATTGTGGTTCACCCCATGAACTATGTCACAAACTAGGGTTCACCTTATAGACCATCGTTGGATCGCACTAGAAACTTCCAGAGCTCGATGGTAATCCACTGATTCATCCAAAAACTTATCTGAATATCAACCTAGTATTTACCATAGAACAAGATAAAGTCATATTCACTTACTCAATAGAATTATAATTCCATATCAACCATCCAACGACCAGTATATCCATGTCAACAACCCTTCTAACATGAGGTTCGTGCCTCCACAATTCACACTCTTTCTATTACCAAACACAATGGATGGTCATGATCACCTCAATCATAAATGAGTGAAAACATGGAATATTAGTTATCACCTATTAAAATATTATAGAAACATCAACCTTAGAAATCGATAAAAACCAACATAATGAGGGTCATGACATCAAATGACCGATGGTGAACTCCCCACCAAATGGATTCACTTATACTACCTATTTTTTGCCACATCAATAGATAAAATCATCAAACACATGTCATTAATCACAATCCATGCTAATCTATCTCAGGAAACACTCAACTATGATCAACTCCCAGATTGACTGTGCCACCACACTTGATCCACCACTGATATCTCCTTTACCATAGAGGGTCATCTCTTATTTCCTAAAAACCCTGAGCCTCTATGCCTATAAGTGTTTCATAAAATCCATCAATCCTTGGAACACACCAAAAAACTCACTAATTTATAATTTAAATGGTACTATTCACAATTAGTATATATAATTTCTATCTCATCCAACATAGCAGGTGTACAATCTCATACCACTTGACCACATCACCTGACTCACGCTCCGATGAGTTGCACACCATTGAAACTGACTGTCCATGCTCCACAACATGCAAGCTCATTAATATAACTATATTCTTAGCCATAATACATTTCCATTTCAAATCCTCAATCATTTATCCATGCTCACACCATTCTCAAAAGTGTATCCAAAGAACTATCACTTGAGGTTCCTTTCTCAAGAATTACCAAGGCATAACCGTGCCCAAACCACAAACTTGGTTGTACCTCCCATACCTAAATCTCAAAATCTAACATGTAATAATTATTTCCACCAATAAGGAACTAAAAACCCTTGGGAAAACCCCTCTCTAGGGTTTCAATTGAATAAAAATAAAAAATAACTCACTAAACCTTGATTCTCAATATAAGGTCTCTACGTCCACCCACCTAGCCCATAAACCAAAGTATAAATAAGGGGTTATAAATAATGGTAACACCACATATTACCCACCCATAACCATAAAATATCTCATATTCCATATTAATAGCTTATCAAAGAATTAATTTTCATTGAGCATCCATAAAAAAGTCTGCTCCCTTGAGAATCACAACTCCAGCTGATCCCCCATGGCCTCATATGAGATGATACATCTCAAGGAACTATATTCAAAATGTTTGGTTAGATATAATTCCATTCCCAAATATATGAAAGAAAATATATAGGTTATTACTATAACTTTAAATAACCAAACCCAGGACACTCACCCTTTATGAGAATATTCAGATCAGACTGATCCCTATAGGATCTGGTCACATCACTATTATAGTTGATGACACAATCCTAAATGATTTGTACTAAGGAAGAAAATAAAACCATAGGATTGGTTAAGTATAAGACCATTCCAAGCTATATGGGAAAGCACCGTATAGGTTGTTACTTTCACTCTAAGTAACTGAACCTACAAAAAAATTCACCCAAATGGGTTTGTCTCTAAATATTTAAATTCCTATTATTGAACCCTTAGGGTCTCTAATAACCCCATACTGGTAGTAATATGTTACTATCCACTCCATTGGATCTATATTACTGACCACTAGAATAAACATATATACAAGTTGGACCAAATGAGTAGAATGAAACCAATAAATTACATAATAAAACATTGTGTGAGTAGTTTCTAACACTTTAAACATTTAATCTTCAGCCGTCAGTGATAAAATCACACTAAGAGGATTATAAATATCATATGAACCATATATGTTGAGAACGATTCATTCATAGATGCATCTTGCCTATATAAGCCAAGAGAAAAAACTATTAACCATCCTCTGAAAAACAAGTCAAGATTTAAAAACCAATAAATCATAAGTCATAAATATCAAACCACATGTGCATAAACCTAGGTAAAAATCATATTTACCATAAAATTTCAAGCCAAGAACATACCCATAGTAACTTAGAATTTCATTGGGGATGGTTTTTATGATGTACCAATCTGGGTTCTATCACAATCCCTCACACATTCTTATGTCTTTGGTATACCAACTCCCAAAATAGTAAGACCAGATATGATAACACTTTATAACACCATGATCTGGATCAATCCATGAATAATAATTGAACCAGTTAACCATATGGCCTTAAGTGCACCTCCCCAAATAACAGAGGCTTTTGAATAGCAGTGGGGGTCCGAGTAGGTATCATGGAGAGGCTATACCCCCTATACTAGAGTGAAAAATCATAAATAAATAACAAAGAATCAACCACATAAAGAGAATAATTAGAGTAAATTGGAATAAATAAACATCCTATAACAATACATGAAATGCAGTAAAGGACTGAACAAACATGCCATACATACAATTGACTGCCCAATGAGTAAGTTAGATATACAAACAAAAATAAAAGGAAAATAAAAATATGGATTGATTACCAATCTAAGAAATACCATATCTTGATCTCTGATCTTATCTAATCCATCCCACTCGACCATTCTCTCCTAGGCCTTATCCCAACTTGTGCCTTCAATAACCATGTGATAAATTCTTATGTACCCATGTGAAATGGTGACCTAAGTAGTGTGTGAGTAAAAAAATAATAGGTCAACATCAAGATGGTCCTTCACATAACTGATAATTCTGTGATATGTTCATGTGACATTCTCATTTAAAATAATAAATAAAGTAAAAGAAACAAACAAATAAACAAATAAACCACCTTAATATCTATTTCTAAATGATACTAGAGTATCTCTAAGAATTTAATGATGACCACACGTTCATAGTATTACCATATCTCCATGGGAATACACATAACCCAGACCCTTCCCATTACCCTTTGTCAATCCTTAGGCCCATAACCCTGATCGACCATACCTTCCTCATCCAATGATGAATTTTATATGAGCATGAGAATAATTTTAGGGTAACCTCTATCCTCTCAATGGGTATCCCTTACTCACACCTCTACTGATGAGTAGGGGATCTTGGGGAGACACCAGACATCCGTCATCCTCAAGACCTTAGACTAAACCCCACAATAGTTCTGAGGAGTCCTTGATGTCAGGATAATAACTTATTACTAAGAGGGTTAGGACCTAGAAAATCCTATAAATCCAGGCATTAATGATTCCTAGGATACCTAATAAAT
This sequence comes from Viscum album, assembly GCA_963277665.1. NCBI lineage: Eukaryota > Viridiplantae > Streptophyta > Magnoliopsida > Santalales > Viscaceae > Viscum > Viscum album. Next base: position 914,391,920 of record OY728129.1, on the reverse strand, counting down.
CAAATGGAATAATCTCCTTGCACCCCATGGAAAATATATTGGGCATCCAATAAATAGAATCTCTTTAGCCGAACCAACTCTGGTGAATCCATGCAATCCTAGGGGGATATCCCATGAATCGATCGTAGGGATCCAACAATCACCCTCATGATGTCCAACATTTATATGTAGAGATGTACACCCACTTTAAACCTCATAACTCCATTTTAATCCTGGTAAATTCTAGCATTCACAATAGTCTTCTTGTATAACCATTCAAATCCTGGAACCTGGGAATTTACAATGGTATCACTATATCAAAGGAACCCTCACTATACCAATAATTCCTATACAATCAGAATCACAAAAATCTGATATTGGATCCTAGGTACTACCTTTAGGAATAAAATTATATATCAACCATATCTCTAGATTTTAGCTATGATAGGAGTCCACCCCTAATATACCATGAGACTGGATCCCAACAAACCGAGCATCCCTGGGTCTCATCCATCTCATCAAGTGATTCCAAAGTATCTTGGGCAATCACATCAATTCTAGTCCCACAAAATAATTCCCATGAATCCATGTAAATCATATGTATTCACGCATGAACATAAATAAATATATAACTAGGGCTGGCTGAATTCCTATTCCCATCACAATCATCACAACCCCATCGGTATTACATATCGATGTGTGTTCTAAGTTGATACCTGCAACTATCACTACCCAAAACCCGTTCAGGTCTAGTTACTCACAGGGGACCACTAATATCCCCTACTTCACCTCATAGAATAGGCACCTTCACATGGGTCCTTGATCTCATCAAGGGTCTAGGTCAACACTCGATGCTCTAAGGATGTTGCGTCCCATGACATCATCATCAGAATAACCCGACCTCAACAGCTACATAAGGTATACCATATAGGAAATAATCAAAGAGATAGAACATGATACATCATACTCATTAATTTTTCACTAGGTTGGTCCACTCAAACAACCCATCATTCATGTCCTATGGTCTATCCACCTAGGCTAAACATGTCTCAAGCCAAGGCCTTGACCATCAGTGGCCGAGGAAAACTGTCTAATACCAAGGTTCATTAGGGCATTATCACTTTGAGTGTCCTAATCAAGGAATCACATTTTAAATAAAAAAATCAAATTAAACATTTTGATTCTATAAGTGGAATAACCACACACCTCACTTATCATTATCAAATCATAAATTCCATAGGGAAAGTAGGTGGACCACCAACCTCAAACAAGATGTTTCCCCTTTAAGAGTAGCTTAACAAATCTCACTTGAGATCATCCCCTATCAACCAGCCACTGTCCAACCACCCGGGGCCCTATATCATAGTAAAGAGTCACAATTAATTAATTATACCATTTTATAATTAATTAAACTATTTAAATTAAATAGGTTTAAATGCCTAAAACTCCACAGTTGACCTCACCAGACCAAAATCATGGGTGAAGAGGTGAAATCTACACCTGACACCCCCATGAACCTAGAAAACACAAAATAAACAATTCATATCACCAATTAAAAATCCAAACAATTAAATTTATGAAAAAATCGTTGAAAAATGAAAACAGAATCATACCTTCTCCAAAACGATGCACAATGACGTGTAGACCTCAACTCGGGTTCTCCTTTAGATAGGCAGACAGAAAGACCCATATAAAATGATTTATGATACCATACTATGGTGGAATCAACAAAAAAATAAAATAAAATGGAAATTCCCAAAATCAATGATGATAGTGGGAAGAAAAAAAGAAGAGGAGTAGAAGGAAGAACCTTACCTTCAACGCCATCGAATCACACCCAAAACTACCCAAAATGGAAGAAAAAGAGGGTGAGGGTGCTCTGAATGAGAGCCTCCCCATGTGTGCTACCCATTTTAAGAATAAGTGGGGATTATACCCCTTTTGAAAAAAAACTTCCTAGCTAATTTCACAGCGTGACTCCTACCATCACACCATGAATTTTTAGATGAAGTCCCTAATGGCCCTGATAAGCTGAAATAATATATACATTTTGGTGTCATTTTATTAAAAATTTTAAATTATTTATATAACAATTCACATGATATGTGTTGGTTATTTTAGTAAATAGGGTTTCAAGGTTTCAAAGGAAAAAATAAAAAAAGGAGAAAATTTGGCTATTACACATCATGAAACATCATTACACGACGTGCAATATCATTTCACCACATGCTTAAATCCGTGAAGCAAAGTCTTGAAGAGTTTCAAAGCCATGAAATGTTTCAAAATGTGAATCACCATTACATGATGTGAACCATCCTTAAAAAACATGAATCACCAGTCCATGATGCGTAGAATTTAAATCAAATTTCCCTCTTAGAATGATCCAATCGAAGGAAGATTCATGATGTGACATCCAGTTACATGATGTGATAAGGGTAAAAATTCCAAATATTTGATGAGATTCGCATGATATACAATTATATTAAAAAACCATAGAGTATTGTGTGCCCTCTTATTCAGAAACACACATTTGAGATAAAACCTAGACTCATTCACATGATCCAGAACATGGGCCAATTCAGTGGATTTTAAAGCGAAGAACCCCATGAAAACATTTTGAACTTCTTGGAAGTATGCGATACCTTTAAAAACTAGGTATTTTCTTATAATGCAATAATTCATTAGAAATTTCTCTTATTCTTTTGAGACAAAGCTAAATATTGGCTCAAAATTTAAGCTCCTGAGTTAATCAAAAATTAGAACAATCTAGCTAAGAATTTTTTAAACAAATACTTTCCACCAATCCAAACTTGGAATATTTGAAATGATATAAAAAAATACACTTATATTGATGGATAATACACATGTGAATCTTGGTATATATTTAAGTAACTCATGAGAAAGTGCTAGCATTATAGACAAGACATGTGGATCCAGCTCCAGCAAGGCCTCCAGCCAGCTACACACACATTTGTTGATGCCACTGCTAATAGAGGGCTTATTTTCAAGAAACTTGAAGATGGAAGAGATATTTTGAATGAATTATCTTACAATGTCAGTATATGGTAGAGTGATCAAGGACCACCTCGATGTGGTATCCAACAATTCTAATAGAATACTCAACTAGCTGCACAAGTGGAATCCTTGACTAAGAAGCTTGAATCCTTTCAACTACTTGCTACATCACCCCCTCTTGCTCCTATAATGGAAGTTCAGTCATGTGAAATGTGTGGTGGATCACATCTCTATCAATACTTCAAAACAACTATTGATGAAAAAACAAACCAATATTGTAATTATATTAATTACAATCAGCAAAATCAATAGTTCCAACAACCACAACAATATTTTCAATAGAGTCCCACACAACAACAACAACAGAATAATTAGGGTTATTACCAATAAAGAAGTGGTAAGGTACCTTTCAAGAATAAATAACCACTAGGATATCCACCAATAAATACTATGGCCTGACCACCACAATAATCAGCACAACAACCCTTTCCTCTAAGACCACAACAACAATTCCATTTGCTGAGGTAATTTCTCAAATAACCACTTATGAAAAATTTCTCAAAGTGATCCTTTAAGAAAAAGTAAAATGGAAGACCTAGGAGTCAACTTAATGAATGAATAGTGTTCTAATATTTTTTAATATAAAATCCCACAAAAAATGAGAGACCCTGGAAGCTTTTCAATTCTATGAAAAATTGGAGAATGTAATTTTGGAAGAGTTTTGTGAGATTTAGGATCCAACATCAACCTCATGTAGATGAGTGTATTCCAAAATATAGAGCTAAAAAAACTAAAAAAATAGAGTTTCACTCCAATTAGTCGACCACTCAGTAAAATATCCCTGAGGACTTCTCGAGGACTTCTTATTCAAAGTCAAAAAGTTCATTTTTCTAGCATACTTTCTCATTTTGGACATGGAAGAGGAAGGATATGTTCCATTAATCTTAGGTTTACCATTACTAGCCACCAAGAAGGTGTTGATCGATGTCAATCAAGAAGGGATTATATTCCGAGTTGGTTAAGAACAAGTTGGGTTCAATTTAGCAAAAACAACTTAACAAATAGATGATTTTTTTGATTTCCAAGTGATATATCTCACTTAGCAAAGAGAAGGATACTGAAACATTGAAGATTAAATTGATGAAATAATCCCTAATGAGGATTAGGATTAAAAAGTTGAATAATTAAAATACATAGAACCTATTATAAGAGAAATCATCCCACCTTTCATACCTTTAGTCATTGTACCACCAAAATTGGAACTGAACCCCCTCCCCAGTTCACTCAAAGTATTATTTTATAGAGATTACCGATGCACTACCAACTATAATCAACCCCAAAATGTTAGAGTTATAGGAGGAGAAATTGGTTGATGTCTTGAAAAGGCATAAATAATGAATTTCTTGGGGTGTGGATGATATCAAAGGACTCAACTCTGATTTATAAACCCACAACATTTTACTTGAGGAAGGAAAGAAACCCAGACACCAACCTTAAAGGTGAATCAAACCATTGATGAAGGAGGTTGTTAAAAAAGAAGTGTTGAAACTTCTAGATTCTCGAATAATCTTTTAAATATCTGATAGTAAGTGGGTGAGCCCACAGTAAGTAGTTTCTAAGAAATGTGGTCTCATAGTTAAAAAAATAATGAAGATAAATTAATATCAACTCACACCATCACTGTATGGAGAGTATGTGTAGACTATAGAAATCTTAACACGACAACCTAGAAAGATCATTTTACTTAGACCTTTATGGATAAAATGTTGGAAATAATTGAATTCTATTATTTCCTGGATGGATATTCATGATACAATTAGGTTCTAGTTAACCCATATAATTACTCTAAGACAACATTCACATGTCCATTTGGAACCTTCACTTATAGGTGCATGTCATTTAGTATGTGCAATGCACCAACAACCTTTCAAAGGTGCATGGAATATATAGTCCATGATATAACAGAAAAATTCTTAGAAAATTTCATGGATGTCTTTTTAGTTTATGAAAGATCCTTAAAGGTTTGCCTAAGAAATATTGAGTTAGTCCTACAGTGCTATGATGAGAATTTTATAGTTTTAAAATGATAAAAACTTCAGTTTATGGTCCAAGTAGGAATAGTAATTGGACATAAAATTTCCCAGAATGTCATGGAAGTTGATCCCTCCAAGATAAAAGTGATCAAATATTTACCTGAGCCTTCAACAGTTAATGGTGTAATGATATTTTTGGGATATGAAGGATTCTATTAGCGATCTGTAAAAGACTTCAAAAAAGTTTTCCACTATCTGACACATGTGTTATCAAAGGAAACTCTATTTGAATTCACTGAATAATGTTTGTGGGAATTCAATACTGTAAAGAAAATCATGGTATCTACTCTTGTAATCATTTCACCTAATTGGGATAAGAAATTTGAATTTATGTGTGGTGCCAATGACTTCAATTTTGGCACTTTTTTAGGGAAATGAGTTGGTAACATATTCTATCCTATCTACTATGAAAGTCACATTCTCAATGAATATCAAGTTAAATGCACAACTATAGAGAAATATCTCTTAGCAGTTGTGTAAAATTTTGATAAATTCAATTCTTATTTGTTTTTTTCCAAGGTGATTGTGCACATCGATCATGCTGACCTAGGATATTTGATGAATAAAAATAATTTCAAGACAAGATTGATAAGGTGGATACCTTTTCTCTAAGTGATTGAAATCATTATAAAGGATACCAAATGCACAAAAAATGTGACCGCTGATCATCTGTCCCGACTTCCATAACCACTCATAAAGGACGATGACGAAATCGACATCAAAGTCAACATTCCTAATGAATACCTTTTCAACATAAAGGTAAAAAAATGGTATTTTGATATTGAAAATTATATATCTAGGGTATTTTTACAATAATACATATCCTAACAAAAAAGAAAAAGCTTTTTAGCTAATGCATCACACTATTACTAGGATGAACCACTCCTGTTTAAGCACTGCGCTGATGGCTTGTTGTGATGCTATATTCCAAATGATGAAATCCCAGATGTGTTAGACATGTGTCAAATGTAACCAACTAGAGGATATCATGGACCATAAAAATTTTTATAAAATGTCCTAAAAAGTGGACTTTTCTATCCCACACTACACCAAGATGCAAGAGATTATTTTCAAAGCTTTGACAAGTGCCAATGAACTAGAACCATTGGAAAAAGAAACAAAATTCCCCAAAAACCAATCATAGAAGTCAAAATATTTGACGTATGGGGAATATATTTTATGTTATAATTTTACAATTCACATGGAAAGTTCTATATTCTTGTTTACATTGACTATATGTCTAAATAGGTATAATATGAGGCTACAACACATGACACGACAAAAGTAGTCATGAACTTACTGAAGAAAAATGTGTTTTCAAGATTTGGATTTCCTAGATCACTCATTACTGATTGAGGAAATTTTTTTACCAATCAATATATTAAAGGATTTCTGGAGAAATATGTAATCTGATAGAACATAGTAATTTCCTATCACCCACAAACAAGTGGGCAAGTTGAATTGTCAAATAGGGAAATAAAAAAAATCCTAGAGAAGACCGTGAACGTAAGTCGAAGTTTCTGGAGTCTAAAATTGGATGATTCACTATGGTTATACCACACTACATACAAAAAAACCATTAGTACGACACCTTTCATATTATTTTATAGAAAACCTTGTCATATTCTAGTTAAATTAGTGCATCGCTCGTACTAGGAAATTAAGCTTCTCAATTTGGATTCTCAAAACGCTAAAGAAGCTCAGATGAAAAAATTGGATGAATCGAAAGAAATTATAAAATATGAATATGAAAATTCCAATATCTACAAATAAAAAACAATGAAATGGTATGATAAATTCATTGAAATATTCATATTTTTCATAAGAAATAAGGTCTTATTATTCAACTCAAGATTAAAATTGTTCCTTGGGAAGCTGAAATATAGATGGTCAAGAACCTTCATATTCATTCAAGGTTTCCACTATGGGACCATTGAAATTAAAAAGGAAGGTTAACCACCATTCAAATTCAATGGTCAAATATTAAAAATCTATCAAGAACCCTATTGTGAATGCTTTTTTATCTGCCTAAAATTCATCTGAGCTTCAAATCATAAAGCTCTCAACATTAAATAAAGAGCTGACTAGGAGGAAACATAGGATAAGTCACCTTACAATAGATTAGATTATAATAATCCTTAAGAAAGATTAAGAAATTCTGAGAGCAAAGGACTAGGTTTTGAACCAAAACTGAACAAAAAGATCAATTACACATCGTGAACCCTCTTTCATGATGTGTAAGTTTTATAGACAAAATTTCATAAAACTCATAAATACACGACGTGAAACTTAATTACACATCATTTAGTTCCTCAAACCTATTTTTTTTAAAAAAAAAATAGGACATGAACTTAGGGTTCATGGCCCGAATCCTCTTCCCATGACCCCTCCCCTCCCTATCAGCTATGCAACTCCCACAAACCCTCCCCATCCCTCCCTATCAAAAGTGTGAACCCCCCTCATTACCACCATCTCAACCAAAACCCTCCATAATACCTCCTTCACGGCTATGAATTCCACCTCCCCTTTGAACCCTCTCATGAAAACACCCCCGTCTCTCTTCTCTCTTATCCAAAACCAAACCACCCCTCCACCCTCTTTCCTGAACCCCTCCTCCTAACCACCCCTACCTTAGACCTACTCCCATGATGGAACACACAACAACCGTGTGCCCTGTGCCTATAGAATCTATATCTGACTACAAGGATCCACCTTTGGTGAAGTGTCCATAAGGTGCTGCACCTCCCACACCCCAACCACCTCAGGTACCATCTCTCTCACCTCACACTACAACTCATGCTGATCCCACTACTCAAGAAGACTCATAGTCTAACTCTAGTGAATTATTTGAGGATTAACACTAGTATTTCCACCCCAACGTACATTTCTCTAACCCCAAGCACCATGTTTCCCTCAAACGACTGCAGAAGAAGCCAATGAAGACCAAAAAAACCATAAATATGGCCGTTATTTCTCATCTAAATATCATCGAGGAGGTCCTCCATCTTCTTTGAGTGTATCCACATTGCATACATTATTGAGTTATGTGAGGATATTTATATGGAGATATTTCTGGAGTTTATCTACACATTTGAGGTTTTAGTGGATGACCTCTGCTTCAGACTAGGTGGATGACCCCATGATATTTTATTTTTAGAATTTGGGATAGGACTTAGAATTTACACAAAGGACTTCGCTGCATCTATAGTATTTCCTACCCTACAAATCGAGCCTCCAAAGACTGATTTAAGGTGTATTTAATAGATTATTTTCTGAGATGGTAAAATTTATCATTATCCTTGGATTACAAAATCCACCAAGCTCTGAGGACCAACAATACATATCCTACATAGATATCTGACACATTTCTAGTTCTCCTAAGTCGAGTCCCACGACAATGTTAGTCAGATGGATGTCATCATTCTATCTACAACCATGAGCAGTCCTACCATCAACTTGTCTAATCAATTCACATATTAATACAGAGCTCACACTAAGAGGACATGAGGCACATTGATGAGAGGTTCATTTATCACTCACATGGCCCACCATATCGGTATTTGTTTCACTGCCCTACCACTCACCTCCCTTGGTCCGATGGAATCCATTGACCTCGTTTTGATACACAAGATGAAGCACCTAATCAAGGATAATGACACCTAATGACGGGAACTAGGAGTCCATGTGGCAGCTGATAAGGCTCTATGAGATCATGAAGAAAACCATACACCCACTCCACCCACCACTTCACCTACATCCCTTACTGCCCATATCCCTACCTATACCACCACCACCACATACAATACTACTCTACCCACCCATTATTTAACGATAGATCTCTGGGACATGTAAATTTTCATCTTAGAGAATCTAAGATAGATATCTGAGCATATACACATTCATTTTTAGAGCTATCCCATTTTACCACCCTCCACCACCTTTATATCCCGTAGAGTCAACCACCACCAGCCAATCCAATTCTACCACTCCTGCCCCACCCACAAACTGAGCTAACCTACCGTAAGAGCTCTCAGACCCTACATCCTAGTAGGAACACCTTTTAGAGTAGGCCTGATGGGGAAAGGGACCATCCACTACCACATCCACTAAGGTTTCATTTATTGATCCAGCTACCAGAAACATAACCCCCCTGAGGATTGGAACCTCCCCACAACCTACCCTGGAGAATCTTGCTAGCACCACGACACCGCCCTCAGTAGCTGAACCACCATCACCTTCTGACATCACTGCCATTGACCAAGTAGAATAGATACAACCACCCTATGATCAAGAGTGGATATTCGAGGAGATTTTTGATTCTACTGAATTATTTTAGTTTCCCACTATGACCATCTCTACTTTGTTCATATGTATCAGGTCTTGTTGATTTTATTTTTCATCTATGTTCCTCTTTATTTTGTACTATTATACTTTATCTATATATGAGAAACTGATTTTTATCTATTTTACTTGGATTATTTTTTAAATCTTTATAATTTTATAGTATCCTTTTTAGCTCCTCTATTTCATCTATGGTTTTCAATGCACCTGTGCCACCATCTGTCCTTGTTCAATGAGTGAATTAGAACCTGGCTGAGATATAGAGTTAGATTCAGGAGTTCTTTCTTGAGATTCATGCTTAGAAACCACTACTACGAGCATAAATACCCTTCCTTCCACTCCATATCCATGCTCGATATGCTCCTAAAGTGATCAATCCTACCAAATAAACCTGAGAACTAGAGGAAATTTCTATAAGTAGCTATAGATGATAGAGGAGACACTGATTCGATGGAAATAACTTCTTGATACTTTTCTCCATCCATTTGGCTGATGACGTCATTTGTTAGCACTTTATAGGAGGCAACCTGTATTTCATCTATTTTTTCATATTTTTTTTGTTATGATTTTGTCCTAGTCATCCTTTTATAGTTTTTCTTTTTCATCATAATCCCCTTCGAAATTTATTGTATAAACATGATTGTATTTAAATAAAATATGTTTCATTGATCATCATACTATACACATTCTCATTTTACTACATATAACTGTTTCAAACCAGTGGAATAATTCTTCATCTAGTTCAAAATTTTTACTTATAAACCATTTTGCAGGTATACCAATTTAAAATCAAAATTTCCCAAGTCCCCCATGGGATGACACTTCTTACAGGGAGCTCTTGATTCTTTAGAATTTCATTTTCCAAATTTCCATTTCCATTTATAAAAATTTATCTGCCATACCCCTCCAAAAGTATTTCCACATACAATGTAGACACTATATCATTATAAGTTTGTGGGAGTATTTCATGAGTTTCACTTTTGATACACTTGATTTTTTTTCCTGTTTTAATTTTTCTAGGATACATTTTTGATTTTGGAAGCATGATTCAAAACTGAAACTCATTATACCCATTTAAATAAAAGAAAAAGTTAATTTGGAATTTTTTTGAAATCTATGTTTTTCCCAATTCAGACATTTAGAATGATTGTTGAGCATATTAATTTAACTCAAATTCAAAATTTTTGAAATTACCTTTAATTGAATTGTTACTTTGTTTTATACCCTTAGTGATTTCCAGTTCTTTATTTAATCCCATTCTCGAGAGGATTATGAGCCTAAAATTGCACATTATTTTCTAATCATATTTCTTGAGTGACACCTAGGACATGTAAACCTATAAGAACTTGAATTGAGACCTTATTGAGGCTATGACTGAGTAAATACAATTTTTAAATGACTGAGGAAATTTTTTTTGAGATATTTTTTCTAGAGACCTACTTTACATCTTTCCTTCATTAATCCCATGTTTTCATGAATGAACTTATAGGATGTAGTTATTCCAAGATGATTATCCATTCCTACCCTACTCCTTGTATAATGCATGAATTTACTTTTAACAAGTGTGGGGGATGTTTTTAGCCAGCACAAGGTGATTCTCCTGTGAATATGCATTGGGTTTCTCATCAGACCATTTGATTGAGATCCTTGTGTACTTTATAGTATATCAAATCTATCCTGTTCTTTTGAAAAGTAAAAAAGAAAAAAAAATATTTGGGTTATGTACTAGGAAGGTAAAAAATCACAATTTCTAGACCGATGAATCCCATGAAGGATCATATGTGGTTAGGGGATGGATGTGAGATTTGGAGTAGACATGAATTTCAAAAAATAAAATCAAAATAAAATCAAAATAAAAATAAAAATAAAATATATAAGATACCTTTTTTGAACTCACTTGATATATATACAAAAATACAACTTGAGATGCTGGGTTAATGGACTTTATTAGCTATGGAGGAGTCATTTCATTACACTTTTCACAATATTCATGAATTATAATTTAGATCCTACCCTCTTTTTTGATACTTTCTTTAACTTTTTACCCACCCATCCACAACCTGAGAGTCATTAGAACCTAATTGATGAATCTATCATGATTTATTTTGTATTTATCTTTATGAAGTGTAGATGATATAACCAATGCAAGCCTATGGTTAGGAGTATGTACTTAAGGTATGATCATAATTCTAGTTTCATTTCACCCTAACTAATGATAGAAAGTTCATTGTGAGGTAAATTGAAAATAGGTATAGAGTTAAAGGAATAGTTAATAAATAATTAAAGTATTAAGAATTTTTATAAAGAACTGAGCTATGAGGTATGAATAATTATCTATGAATGGATGATTATAGATACTGAATTTTTCTACTTACACTTAGTTTTATTTACTTATATTTAATGATTGTTTCCTACTTTTAAAAATTTCTTACCCTTTTGAAATCCCTATTGAGATATTTTTTCTTGAGGACAAGAAATTGTTCAAGTGTGGGAGAATTTGATAAGCTGAAATCATATAAACATTTTGGTGTCATTTTATTAAATATTTTAAATTATTTAATAGATAATGCACCAAGTATGTGTTGATTATTATACGAAATAGGCTTTCAAGTTTTCAAAGGAAAAAATGTATAAAAGGAGAAAAATTGGCTATTAAACATCATGAAACATCATTACATGACATGTAATATCATTTCACCACATGTTGCAAGCTGTGAATCCAAGTCATGAAGAGTTTCAAATTCATGAAAAGTTTCATGACGTGAACCATCCTGACATGACGTGAACCATCCTTACACAACATCAATCACCAATCCATGATGTGTAACATTGAAATCACATTTCTCTATCAAAATGATCCATTCGAAGGAATATTCATGACACGACATCCAGTTACATGACATGAGAAGGGTCAAAATTCAAAATCTAGGATGAGATTCATGTGAGATACACATAGATTCAAAAACTGAGGAGAAAACATTGGATTAGAATTACACAAAGTGAATTCACATTACACTTCATGTAATTCCCTATATGTATATATACAGTAGGTGCACATGGGAAGAAGGCAAATAAAATTTATTTTATTTCATTTTCCCCTTGTTTCCTTATACTACCTCTACCCAAAATCAAATTTCTTCAATTATTTTCATTGTTTTACTTTAATACAAGCACTATGGATTTATTTCAATGATTCGCTTTATCCATTTTTGCGTCACCAACACCGTTTATCACATGATCATTATTTAGAGCAACGAGCATCAAATAACCTTTGATGTGCTTGTTCTTGTTCATGTTTCAAGTAAGAAATTGGTTATAATTGTGATTGAATCCACATATTGACATTTAATTCATGATTTCATGTTCATTAATTGATAGCTATAAATATTTTAATGATATTTAATTGTTCAAACCCAATTGTTATTTGTAAACACAACATGTTATCAATATTTTACCCACTATTGATTAATTCTACCATGAGTGGATAAACCTATTAGGGTAGGGGTTGAGAGTAAGGGTATGTGAATTTAAGAAATCTATAATTCTCAAATTGGTAATCCAAAGAATAATAATCAGGTTAAATAACAAATGTTTATCCAATTCGTTTGAGCGACACTGACCATGGGAAGCTCAGATGAACAAACCTGACCTGATTAGAGTAGATTGGTCTATGACCAATAGCCTATAACACTTCCTGCCTTAAAAGATAAGCATAATGCACTTAGGTTGTGATTACTTCTAGAAAAAGGAGTAGATGTATCCTATGTAGAACTAATTGATTTTACCATAGTCAACTAGTGACCACTTCTTGATTTGCAGCCTAGATCTTATAACCATACCAAGTTAGGGTAGAGATTATCTTTTATGTGTGACCCCAAAATTGATCTTGATTCCTTACTTACATCTTCTCTAAATTCAAAAAATCTTTAGTAATATTTTTCCCAAACATGACCAAATTCACGAGGACTCTTACACATAGGTTTCTAATCGATAAGTTACTAATTCAAAATCCATTCCCCATGGGATCGACCTCGTACAATCACTATACTACATATCAGTAGAAAGTGTTGTTTGAGAAACAAATTAATCTAATTTGACTGCAACTCGTGTGAATTAAATGACATGTGCGGGCACATCAGGCCCTGACTAGCCCTTTTTTTACATCCTGAAGTCTCCTAACACACCCTATGAACTATATTCATGGAATGGATGTTCTATCCACACCACGAATCACCTACTATTTCATTATTTAGTAGGCCGATCCCCTTCCACTCCTCTAGAATTCACCCAAACCCCTAGGATGTCCATTGAACCTTTAACCATATCCAAAACACCATCTTCATAAGTTTAAACACTAGAAACTCCAGTGAGTCTTGATTATCCAAATAAAATATCCTATAATATGAAAAGTCGAATGTTTTCTATAAATCTCACACTTGGACAAATGAAGGTCTTTATAGACTACATGACTATCGATCAATTGTAAGATAAAAAATCTACTTTTTTTATGTTTTGAATCGACCACATAAAGAAAATTGATCAACCACAAGGTATTAAATTGAATATAATAGAAAATTTTCTAAAGTGATATATCAACTATGAAATTCAAAGTGATCGAATAAATAAATTTCATTCAAAAAAATGATTATTTTTGTGATTTATCATAAGGTAAATTTTTCTAAGTGTTGAATCGACTACATGAAGAGTTTGAACTGACTGTGATGAACTGATCGACCACACATTGAAAAATAGATCGACCACCCATTAAAAAAATTGATTGCACATTGGTTTTGACTATCCTCATGAATAGAATAAAACTAACATTATTTTCAACCAACTATTATTTATAGCCTAATGTGAGCAATAAAACATGCTTTAAGGAGTATTTTCGACAATGCTCTATTTTTCATAAGTTTTATGTTTTATATATTTTGGATTTATTAAATGTTTTTTAAAGGTTCTCATTGATCTAATGATTTATTAAATATATATTAATTATTTTGATAATAATATATTTTATTTTTAAGAATTATATATAGTATTAAATTCTCATAATGTGGGTTAAAGTCTCACCCTAGTGTTTTGGGAAAACACAAGTTTCTAATTCAAATTGTTTATAATTTGAAAAAATTGCCTCACATGATTTATGAGAGTTTTCTAATAAACATAATACCATTTATTATGTATTTGTAGTATTTAATTAATCATTCCAATGACTTTTACCATACTACTTTTTTAATTTTATAGTTTATAAAATTAAACTACTTGGTAATATTTTACATATGAATTCAATGAAAGAATCAAATTTTTTCTTGGGAAGGATGAAATGAAATAGGATTTATGATTTAAATACACTATGAATAAAAGGATATATATATATATTGATTTAGATATAACAAATAAAAAAGATACATTTAGGACATTCTTAAACTATACTATGTAATACATCTTAGAGATCGATTATTACTCCGAGATGAACTTCAATAATTTGATCCATTATTTATAAAGAGAACCTTATTAACTCAACACTCAAATATATTCTTATTTTTGTTATTTATATAGTTATTAATTATTTCCATTATATTTTTATAATTAATCATTTTGGGTCATACTAACCATAAAAGGTGGTATCTAGGTTATACCACCCCATACCAAAGGTACGGGTTCTAAAATTTTTAGTAAAAGGAAAGAGAATCAGTTATTCCTTGGTCTAGATAAAATTAGGGCTTAGTTTCTACCACCACTTCTAATGGTATGTTTTGGGTTGTGCCTATAGGTTTGAAAATGGTAGGGTGATCTAGTTAAGCCACTAGGTGTTCAAAAATCCTGCTTTGGGTTGTGCATCATGGGTTTAAAAAGTCATTGTAAAGGTTTATGATCTCCCTTAAAAATTCATCGATTATATACTTAGTGGGTGTCATCTATCTTTAAATTTAAGAGGGGTCAAGAGTATAGTATGGTCATTTAGATACAAACTTCTATAAAAATCACTATGTTTATTTCTCTCGGTATATCCACTCTATTAATTATTAAATTTAATAATAATTCATTGAATATTTTTAAAATGGTCAACTCACCCATATTGATAAGTAATCCATTATTACATTGAGACATAACAATTGGTATAAAAGGGACCCCATATATTTATCATATATATATTATTTGTGCTAATCAAATCTTACCTTAAATATTCAAGGGGATAAGATCTATTTTTAGATGCTAGGAATAAATGAGAATGATGGTTGGACCCCTCAAATACATCCATTCTTTGATGGAACTAATTATAGTTATTGGAAGTATCACATGGAATATTTTTTTAAGAACCATGAAATCAACAGTTAAACAATCATGGTGAAATCATATAAACATCCTGGTATTGATCATGAATTATTTTCTAGTAGTGATGCTATTAGATATATTTTAAATTACATGGTAATGAATGTTTTATACTATGAAATTAAAATAAATGTTTATATCCATGCATCTATATGTAAAAAAATCATGAAATATGGTGTATTATTAAATTTATTAATTTAGGTTTTGATAAGATTATAAGAACCAAACAAGGCAAGTTAAGAGATGAGTATCAAGATTTTAAAATGGGAGAAGAAGAAAAAATCAATAACATGTTTCATAGATTTAAAAGAATTATGAATGGTATGAAAATATTTATAGAAACTCTAGATAATTAAATTCTATATGAAATATTATTAAGTGATTTACTGAATAAATGACATGCTAAAAAGGTAGTTATTGATAAAAATAAAAATTTCAAGAATGTACATTAGATGAGTTTATCAGATATTTTCTACAATATGAATTATAATTAAAAAATATTTCTCAAGAGGAGAATTCAAAAAAAGTATTGATTTTAAATAAAAAGGCATGTTACCACTTAATCATCTGATTCTGAATTAAAAAGTAGTGAAAATGTCTAAGTTCATAGGTTTCACAAGGGAGAAGAAGGAAAGGAAAATCCAAGAGAAGAAATAGAAAATATCTAAAAAATAAAGAAAAAATGAAAGGTAATGATGGTAATCAAGTTATCTATTATGAATGCAAAGAAATAATTCACATAAATCCCAATTGATTAAGAATAAATAATGATAAAAGTATGAGAGAACAATACAAAAGGGAAAAGAAATAATTGGAAACTAGTTAGAGTTATAATTCTGATTTAGATTCAAGTAATGAATAAGGTATAGGAAAATAATTAGAAAACCTACATGTAATGGATTCAAAAAGATAGGTAAGTGAATATGATTTATATTCCTATTATAAATTTAATTTTCATTTTTCTAAATTTTAGTTTTATGAAGAAATCAATAGATTCAATCATAATTTTGATAATATTATCATATTATTCAAAAATATTAATATTAAATACAAGGGTGTTCTTCATGAAAATGAAAAATTAGAAAATAATCCTTTGAGATCAAATGATAAATCACGTGTTATTTTGGAAAACTTTTAACTTGAAAATATTAAACTTAAAGATTATCAGTCTAAATTTGAAGAAGCTAAAATAAATAAATTCTATTCTATTTTGGAAGAAAATGATAAACTTAAAATTGAAATTTAAAGGTTTAAGGATGATCTATCCACTTTTATTCAAGGGATACAAAGTTATAATAAAATAATGAGTTTAAATAAAAAGAAAAAAAATGATATTTGTTATGATAAAATTATACCAAAAATGTATAAAAACTTCTTTGTTAAAGGTTTTAGTGGAAGTTAATCTACTGTTACATGTATTAAGTTTCAAATTAAAGGTCATTATAAAAATGAATTTTATTTGAGATTTACATAGTCTCTTGGTCACACTAAGTATTTTATCTCAAAATAATTAACTTTTAGATTTCCTATTAATACATGTTTGAAATCTATATAGGTTCCCAAAAATTCATATAATAATCCCATAGGATCCAAGTTTACATGGGTAAAAAAAGTTGTTGATTTTTTTATAAGAAGTGTGTATTGGAAGCATGGAAAAGGATGTGTGGTATATATAAAATGGATTTTCTCAATAAAATACTGGGGATATCTCTATGTTTTTGTCTTTTAATAAATGTGATAGTGGTGGTGTCACTTTTTGTGATAACTCAAAAGGAAAAGTAAAAGGTTTTGAAGAGAGTGGAAATTCAAAATTTATTTTTATTTGAATGTTTTTATTTATTTAAGGATTAAAATATAATTTAATAACTATTTTACAACTTTTTGATGATAATATGAATATAAAATTTGATAATTAAAAATGTATTATTTTTAAGGAAGAATATATCATGTTTTATATAAAAATAAATACAATATTGATTCAATCAAAGTTTGTAAGTTGACTAAAAATAATATCAAATGTTTAAATTACATACAACATGAAAATATTTTATAATATAGAATATTGGGCCATTAAAATTTTTGGTTGTAACACAAGCCTTTCAAAAATAAATAGGTGTTGGATATTCCTAAGTTGAAAATGAAAAACACCTACAAATTAGATTCATGATTAAAAGGTGAGAAACATACCGAGTCATTTAAATCTATTCATGAGGTATGAATTTCTAGACTCCTTTAACTTTTACATTTGGATTTATTTATCCCCATGAAAACTGCAAATCTTGGAGTAAAAAGCATATGTTTTTATTTTTTATGACTATAGGAGATATACATGGACATATTTCCTTTCACATAAATCTATGACTATGTCTAAATTTATTTCCTACTATAAATTGGTTCAAAATGAAAAAGGTTATCTAATTTTATCAATTAAAAGTGACAAAGGTGGTGAGTTTTCAAATCTATAATTTGATAAATTCATTGAATATAATGGGTATAATCATAAATTTTCATCTCCTAAGACCCCACAATAAAATAGTGTGGTAAAAGGGAAAAATAAAACTTTATAAGAAATGGTTAGGATACTGTTAAATGAGTATTATTTGATAAAATATTTCTAGGAAGAAGCTGTTAACTCATATTTTCATGTTTCTAATTGAATTCCACTTAGTCTGTTTTTAAAGAAGACATCCAATGAAATATGAAAATAAAATAAGCCTAGAGTTAGTTTCTTTAGAGTATTTGGGTGTAATGTTTTCATTCTTAATACCAAAGATTCACTAGAAATGTTTGATTCTAAATCTAATGATGTTATCTTTCTAGGATATTCTAATTTTAATAAGTAATATAGAGTTTATAACCAAATAAAATCAGTAGTTGAATAATCAATGCATGTTAAATATAATGAAAATAATTTAAAAAAAATAAAATATGGTTTAGATTAGTTCGAGGAAGCATTTAAAGTTTTCAAATTTGAAAAACATAAAAATTTAGAATCGAATATATCTATTGAAGGGGAGACTCTCTTTGATGAACAAAATCTATTTTTGTAAACATCATTCATTTGAAAAAGTAATTAGTGATGTGACTACTATTGTTAAAACTATAAATTCCTTAAGAAATTTTTGTACTTATAAATATTTTTTTTTGTT
This sequence comes from Viscum album, assembly GCA_963277665.1. Classification (NCBI taxonomy): domain Eukaryota; kingdom Viridiplantae; phylum Streptophyta; class Magnoliopsida; order Santalales; family Viscaceae; genus Viscum; species Viscum album. The sequence continues at coordinate 914,373,007 of OY728129.1, read as the reverse complement.
TTTTTCATCAAAATGTGTATAAAAAGTAATCTAATTCAAACTATAATATGAAAATGTATTAAAAAATTAAATAATTAAAATAATAATATTGTTTGGAACATAGTTTTACCCATAAAGATCATAATATTATTAGAATAAAATGGATATTTATAAATAAGTTAAATTAATCTTGTAAAATAATTAAAAAAATAAAGATTAGTGTCTCAAGATTATAATTAGGAAGAAGTAATTGATTTTGAATATTTAGTCTCCCTAGTTTCTTGATTATAATATATAATATATTTTTTAATATGTATCTCATTGTGGAATTAACTTCTTTCCAATGGATGTCAAAATTATATTTATAAATGGATATATTTTTGATTTTTTTAAAAATATCTACTATTTCTTGAGAATGAATCTAAAACTTGACTTTCTTTGAAAATTTAAAAGATATTTATGGTTTAAAATAAGACCCTTGAGCTTGGTATAAAATGATGTCATTGTTTCTTTTGAACAATGGTTTGAGAAAGGGGAAATTCAATCTAACTCTATGTATTAAATGGGATTTAATAAATAATTTAATTATTAAAATATATGTTTATGATATTATATTTGTATATTCAAGTAATTTAATATGTAATGAATTTTCAAATTTAATGCATTCAGGCTTTGAAATGAACCTTATGGGTGAACTTAAGTTTTTTTTGAGATTAAAAATACTTCAAAGAAAAGATGATATTTTTCTTAAACAATCAAAATATTATAAATAATTCGTTAAAAGTTTTAGTTTTTATCACTACGGGAAAAAACGATTATTGTGACGGGACTTATTCCCATCGCAATTGGTCAGTTATTTGCGACGAAAATACAGGTCCCGTCGCAATTGCAATGGCGTGGTTTGCGAGCCAAAACGCGGGAAACCTATTTGCGACAGGTAGAAGGCTACCCGTCGCACGTAACCGGCGGTGGTAAATAGTGTTTGCGACGGGGAAATTGCCCTATCGCAAAAATATATTCACCCTGTGTTATTTGTGACGGGGCCCGTCGCAAATACCGGCTGCTGTAAAGCCTATTTACGACAGTCACCTTCAACCCGTCGCAACTACCCGTGGCGGTAATACTTTTTTGCGACGGGACTATATACCCGTCGTAAAAGAGAATCTAATGGGTGGTAGTTGCGACGGGACCCATCGCAACTGCCGGCGGTGGTAAATAGGAATTTGCGACGGAGATATCCTCCCGTCGCAAATACCGGTGGTGGTAAATAGTAATTTGTGACGAGGATATCTGCCCGTCGCTAATGGTCGGAATTTGCGACGGGCCCGTCGCAACAACCCTTTTACCCGTCGCCCTTAATTAATGTGGGTGAAGGTATTTGCGACAGGCCCCGTCGCAAATACCAACGGAGGTAAATAGAAATTTGTGACGGGGACGTCCGCCCATCACTAATGGTGGATATTTGCGACAGGCCCGTCGCAAAAGTCCTTTTACCGCCACCCGTAATTAATGCGGGCGAAGGCATTTGCGACGGTATCCTGTCGCAAATTCTAGGTATTGCGACGTGATCTCGTTGCAAATATGACCGTCGCAAATAATCTAACCTATATATACAGCCCATCCGTTTTTTTCCACAACATTCAGATCTCTATTCTTCTCTCTCTCTAATTTTCAGTTCTGAGTAGAATTTTTTTTGTTGTAATTTTTTCTTTCGAGAAGAGGAAGGAAGGAGTTAGAAGGCGCAAATTACCTCAAAGGTATTTATATTTTTTTAATTTTAAAATTGTTAATTTTATTTTTAATTGTTAATTTTATTTTTTTATAATAGAATGTTTAGCTATATAGTATAATTAGTTTATGTGGTTGTACCAAATAATCCTTGTCTGGATACGAACAAGTAGAGGCGCCTATGGCACATATGTACCTAGGAGTGAAAACTCTGACAAGGTGTTTCGAGCTTGACTCGGGGTAACCTCGTACACGACAACGGGCCTTGCTGCACTCTTGGTTCGACACTCCCGGGGGATGTTTTGGTAATAATTAGAAATAAATATATAATTATCAAATAATTAAGTTAATCAGATTTAATTAGATTTAATTAAAATAATTATCAAATAATTAGAAAATAATTAGATTTAATTGATTAGAAATAATTAGGAAACAATTAAAATAATTAGGAAACAATTAGTTATAATTAGGAAACAATTAGATATAATTAGGAAACAATTAGATATAATTAGGAAACAATTAGATATAATTATGAAACAATTAGATATAATTAGGAAACAATTAGATATAATTAGGAAACAATTAGATATAATTAGGAAACAATTAGATATAATTAGGAAACACTTAGATATAATTAGGAAACACTTAGATATAATTAGGAAACACTTAGATATAATTAGGAAACACTTAGATATAATTAGGAAACACTTAGATATAATTAGGAAACACTTATATATAATTAGGAAACACTTAGATATAATTAGGAAACACTTAGATATAATTAGGAAACACTTATATATAATTAGGAAACACTTAGATATAATTAGAAAACACTTAGATATAATTATAAAACACTTAGATATAATTAGGAAACACTTAGATTTAATTAGGAAACACTTAGATTTAATTAGGAAACACTTATAATAATTAGAAAACACTTATAATAATTAGGAAACACTTATAATAATTAGGAAAAACTTATAATAATTAGGAAAAACTTATAATAATTATGAAACACTTATAATAATTAGGAAACAATTATAATAATTAGGAAACACTTATAATAATTAGGAAACACTTATAATAATTAGGAAACAATTAGTAAAATTAGGAAACAATTAGGAAAATTAGGATACAATTAGGAAAATTAGGAAACAATTAGGAAAATTAGGAAACAATTAGGAAAATTAGGAAACAATTATAATAATTAGGAAACAATTAGGAATATTAGGAAACAATTAGAAAAATTAGCAAGCGTGATTGACCACTCATATACCTCAATTTTCATTTCATTTGTGTGTTGAGGCTTGACAGGAAACTTCTGCCTCCACATGTAATATCTGCTTTTACTGTCAAAATTATCAACCTCCTCACCAATATAGAGGTGAGGAGGTTTATAATTTTGACAGTAAAAGCACATATTACATGTGGAGGTAGAAGTTTCCTGTCAACCTCAACACACAAATGAAAAGAAAATTGAGGTAGATGATCGGTCAATTACGTTTTTTTGTCTATTCATTGATTGATTAACCACCCGACCTATATGCATATCTTCGCATTTCTGATTAGTAACATAAATAGTAACATAAATAGTAACATAATATAAAATATTATATTACTCTAATATTAATAGTTAAATAATACTTATAATATAATTATTTTATTATTATATGTTTAATATTTATAAAAAAATATTAATATTATTAAAATTATAAAAAATTTATAAAATATTACAATTATCAATATTTTCAACATGTTTTGCTTTATTCTTAACAGTTAAAATCTTAAAGGGTCTCCAATTTTCAGGTCATGCCCAATAAAAAGTTTGCGTCAACCGTGTACAATGTAAACTCTATAATTGTTCTTGCTTGGTTGATCACCTCGCAGGTAGCGTTGCAATAGGACAACACAAGTAATGTATTTCTCATTACTTGTGTTGTCCTATTGCAACACTACCTGCGAGATGATCAACCAAGTTAGAACAATTATAGAGTTTACATTGGACACGGTTGAGGCAAACTTTTTATTGGGCATGACCTGAAAATTGATGACTCTTTAAGATTTGAACATGTTAAGAACAGAGAAAAATCTGTTGGAAATATTGAGATTTGTAATAATTAGTAATAATTACTAATAATTAATCAAAAATCAAATAAATTCAAGTACATGGTTATAAATTGGTAATTACTAATAAATAACTGTAATTATGTATCTTCTTTTTTAGGATATTGTTTTTCTTATATCAAATTATTTAACAACAGTAATGGTTTTAAATTTTTTAGAAACATATATATGAATATGGAACAAGGAAATCGACATCAATAATTATTATATGATCGTGCTTGGATAAATCAGCGTATAAATCCAAACGATTCTAGTTTAAATCCTGTATATGTTGACGGTGTTGAAGCTTTCTTATCATTTGTATCATCAAACCCGAAATTTTTTTCAGAAGGGACAATTAAGTGTCCTTGTAAAAAATGTGCTCTAAGAACATTTGAGACATTTGACATCGTTGGGAAACATATCTTGCGTTATGGTTTTCAATCAGATTATATTTTTTAGTATCAACACGGTGAACACAGTTCCAGAGAAGATACTAATAATTTGATTTCAGATCTATCACGGTTTCAGAATTTAGTACATGATGTTGCAGGGTTATCCGTTCAACAAACAGAAATCGAGGATGATGTTGATTTACCTCCCGAGTTGGCACCATATGAATTTGCTGAGTTGTTTAGGTCTGCTGAGAATGCATTATATTCTGGTTGCAAGATAAGAAAATTAGAATAAGTTGCAAAATTTATGGCTATTAAATTAGATAATGGAATGTCAAATAACTGTTTTGATCAGATATTTTCTTTGGTTAAAGCACTGTTACCGAATGGAAATGTGTTGCCTACTAATTATTATGAGATCAAGAGACTCGTTCGTAATCTGGGCCTTAGTTATCAGAAGATCCATGCATGTTCAAATGATTGCATCTTATACTCTGGTGAAAATGAGTCGTTGGATAGTTGTCCAACATGTGGAAAATCGAGGTATAAAGAAGCTCAATCAGGAAAGTCTGGATTGATTCCTGTAAAACAGTTGAGATATTTCCTGCTTACACCCAGGTTGTAGCGTTTATTTATGTCTCAGAACACAACGTCAATGATATCATGGCACAAAACCAATATTTCAAATGGTAAAATCTTGATTCATCCATTTGATGGTGATTCATGGAAACATTTTTATCAAGTGAATCTGTATTTTGATTTAGAATCCTGGAACGTGCGATTGGGTCTTTCTACTGACGGTTTATGTCCATTTGGATCTTTTGGTAGTCAGTATTCCTGGTGGCCTGTCTTTATAACTCCGTACAATTTGCCTCCATGGATGTGGATGAAAGAGCCTTATATCTTTTTGACATTATTAATCCCAGGACATCCGAAAAAGAATATTGATGTTTATTTGATACCATTGATTGATGAGTTAAATTTATTGTGGAGTGATGGTGTTGGTATATATGATGCTGCTGCGAAACAGAATTTTGTAATGAAATCTGGTTTGATGTGGAAAATTAGTGACTTCCCGGAATATGGTATGTTATCTGGCTGGAGTACACATGGTCCAAAATCATGTCCTTACTGTATGGGAGACAACAAAGCATTTATGCTCGTGAATGGAAAAAAACCTTGCTATTTTGACTGTCATCGCATATTTCTTCCAATCAATCATTTTTTCAGAGGAATAAATCTCATTTCAGAAAAGGTAGAATTGAAAGAGATGAACCTCCAAAAATGAGCTCAGGTACAGAGTTACAATCATTTGTATTTTCATTACCGTCCATCACTTTTGAACCGATAATAAACCAACAGAAAATTCATGGTTTTGGGAAAGAACACAATTGGACAAAACAGAGCATTTTTTGGAATCTACCATATTGGTCTGATTTGTTGGTCCAACACATGTTGGATGTCATGCATATTGAGAAGAACTGTTTTGATAATTTATTTCATACAGTTTTGGATACACCGGGTAAAACGAAAGATAATGTAAAGGCACGATTAGATCTTGCCCAAATTTGCAGGTGACCAGAACTTGAATTGTTTGAAAATGTCAGATCACAGAGATTAATAAAGCCAAAAGAAGCTTATACACTAACCAAAGAGAGTCGCTTATTATTTTGTCAGTGGATTGAAAATTTGAGACTTCCAGATGGCTATGCTTCCAACTTGGGCAGATGTGTTAAAAATGGTCATATTATCGGATTAAAAAGTCATGACTGTCATGTTATAATGGAAAGACTTATGCCTATTGGATTAAGAGGTTTATTGAATTCGAAGATTTGGGATTCTATAACAGATATATCATATTTTTTCCGAGACATGTGTGCGGCGACAACATACTATGATACACTAAGAAAATTGGAATAAACTGTTGTTGTAATTATATGCAAATTGGAAAAAATCTTTCCGCCAGCTTTCTTTGACTCGATGGAACATTTGTTATTACATTTTCCACATGAAGCAAAATGTGGAGGTCCGGTTCAGTTTCGATGGATGTACCCATTTGAGAGATGCATGCAGAAATTGAAGAAAAAAGTCCGTAACAAAGCATCTGTTGAAGGCTCAATTGCTGATGCTTATTTGCAAGAAGAAATTGCTTTATTCTGATCTCATTATTTTGAATCTGAATATCCCTCAAAATTTAACCGTATGGGACAGAATGAGGGAAATGTTGATGATGATATGAAAAATCAATTATTAGTTGTCAATCAGCCTGAACTTGACTTTGGTGGAGTTCATGATAGATGGCTTTCAGATGATGAACATCATAGATCTCATACATATGTTCTACTCAACTATGAAGAAATGTCACCAATTGCACAGTGAGTGCTTATATCCCTTATTCTATAGATTCTGTTACAGTAAATTAATCATATTGTATTTGTAGGTTATATGATGATCATATCAAGAAACAATTTCCACAAATTACAGCAGCTGGCTTAGAAGAACGTCGGGAAAATTTTTTTGCCTACTGGTTTAAAAAACTGGTAACATACATTATTTTTTGGTTTTACATATAAAATCAATTTATTACTTGTAATAGTGATAAATGTTTTACAATTTTTCAGGTATCTGTACATGCTGATAAGATTGATAGTCGATTGCGTATATTGGGTAGCCCACCATCCAAAATGGTTAAATCTTATAATGCATATGTGGTGAATGGTTATTGCTTTCATAAACGTGCATATGGGGAATCAAAGAAAACAATGAATAGTGGTGTTTGTTTTAAGGGATCACATCATAGAGATATTGAAGTTGACTTTTACAATATGCTTGAAGAAATTATTGAACTGTGTTATTTGGGACAGAATAATGTAATAATGTTTAAATATCGATGGCTGGATACTGAGAGAGTCTTGCCTATTCATTCGACTCATGGAATTGTTGATATTAAACATAAAAGTATTCTTGCAGTAAATGAACCATTTTTATTGGCTCATCAGGCACATCAAATTTATTATGCAAAATACTGTGCTACTGCAAAAGAGTTTGATGATTGGTGGAGTATAATAAAAGATAAATCTCGAGAAAATCAGTTTACTCAAACTGAATGTAGTTCCACTAAAGTGCAAGGAAATGAAAATTTTTAGGACACTCCTCAAAACACATCTTTTTCACAAAGAGACATGAATATCGAGGATGACACTCCACAGTTAAGGGTCGATGGTGACGGTGTTGTCAATGATGTTACAACTGAATTTGAAATGACAAGAGATGATGAAAGTGAAACTAATATGGAAATTGATGATGTTGATGAGGAATATGCAGACATTGACATTGACAACTATGAAGATGATGATGAAGATGAACATTGACATAGTAAAATGATGGTTAAAATCATAACAAATATATATCTATACATAATAGTTATTTTCAAATGTTTGCTAATAACAATCATTTCATCTTTCAGATGGACTCGGAAATGTATCATCAGTTGCTGGAGGCTGATCTACCAATGGATGATGAGGTTTTTGAGTCATCTGACCCTCAGGCTGTTGGCACTACAGGGAGCACTCGGAGGGGGCGCGGTCTTTCCAGACTGATGATTCCAGATCCTATCCTGGAGCGACGTCCACCTCTTGGATTCGATGCACACACGCGGTGGTATTCTAACCTGTGTATTTTAGTTATATTTCATTATAATTTATTAATATTCTAATTGTTTGATTATTTTTTCTTTTTACACAGTTTTACGCATATAGCTATTGGACAGGGGAGCGATATCTTGCGTAATTATTTTTCTCAGCCCTGGCTCACATGGGATCAGATTCCCGCTGATGTGCAGGCCGCCATGTTTGATCATTGGATGGTACGTAATTAAATATTATTTATTTTTAAATTTAATTCATTAATAACTTTATATTAGGGTTTATGGTATCCCATCGATGAGAGCATGCATGCCACTATCCACGCTGCATGGGTGGTGTCTATACGTGACCGTTTCCGTTAGTTTTTGCATAATTTGAGAAAGATGGCTGTGAAGAAAGCCGGAGTGACAGAATTTGATGAGTCCTGTAGAGCCCACCGACCAGAGTAAATTTCATCTTTACGTTTGGGATGGATTATGTACACACTGGTTGGGTGGTGGGTTTCAGAGGAGATCTGCATTGGGTCGATAGAATCGGGGGAGACAAGAGGTGACGCATCGAGCCGGTAGTCGTACATTCAGTGCGCATAGAGAGCGTCTGGTAAGTACTTTTTTTTAATATTTTATACAACTTTAAATATAAACAGTTTATTTTATATTCATATAGGAAGCCGAGCAGCCCAATATTTCGGCATACTGCGTTTATCAAAGGATGTACACTGACCCGACTACTGGAGAGATTAGAGGTGACCGCCAGCGTCAGATTGTGGTCAGTATTATTTTCTTTTCAGTTTGAAAATTAAATGCATATAATCTTTTCATTATTTTAATTTCTAATTGAAACTTAAGAAGTCATATGAGGCCGCGACCTCTCAGACACAGGCTGAGAGTCAAGATGAGACGGGTGATCAGACTAGTGCCCACCGTTTTGATGAGACGACATGGATGCATGCGACCCAATATGGCTTTGAAAAGGGCTGAGTAGTTTATATCGGCTCTTATTTGACTCCTGTAGCTTATTATGGTACTACTGCGATGTCGGCGTCCAGATGAAGAGGAGCTCATAGAGAGACATCATCTTCTGCCTCACAGTATCAGGAGCAACTGCGTGCTCAGAGTCAGCTTATAGAGGATTTGCGTCAGGGGCAGGAGCAGATGCGTCAGTAGCATGATGAGGAGATGCATCGATGGCAGGAGCAGATGCGTCAGCAGCAGGATGAGGAGAGACGTCGATGTGAGGAGCAACATCAGGAGTATATGGAGTATATGCATCGTCTGACTCATAGTTTAGGGATGGAGTTTCTTCCACCACCTCCTCCAGGTCCTCCAGATTATCCACCCCCAGTTATTTTTTAGATGTAATAAACATTTGAGTTCGTAGTTTATTATCATATTAACTATTTATAATTCCTCTTTCATATTGGTACGAATATTACGTGATTTAATTTGTTTTTTTAATATATTATTACTTATTAGTATTATTTTTAATGTATGCTTATTTTAGTAATATCACTTTTAATATTTTATATTTATTGTTAATATTGAGAAGTTTATAAATTTATAATTTTATTAATATTAATAATATTAATATTATTTTTTCATAAATATGTATGTTTATTTTAATAATAATATTATTATATTAATTTTTTATATTAATAATATTAGTATTATTATTATTATTTTTTGATATTAATATTTCATAATATATAATATTATATTATTTATATTCATATTATTATTATTTTTTGATATTAATATTTCATAATTATATTATAAATATTTTTTATTATTAATATTATAATAATATAATTTATTTATATTATTAATATTAATAATATTATTATTATATAGATAGTTTAATAATAATAATATTATATTAATTTTTTATATTATTAATATTAGTATTATTATATTATATTACATTATTTATATTCATATTATTATTATTTTATATTAATATTTCATAATTATATTTTATATATTTTTTTATTTATATTATAATAATATAATTTTTTTATATTATTAATAATATTATTATTTTTATATAATATTATATGATTTGTAATAATTATTTTATTTATTTATTTTTAAATATTTGTGACGGGAACATTTATGACGGGATTAGTTCTTGATTTCATATTATTTCTTGCTTCGCATGTTCCAGGGTTATGCGGAGGGTCCCTCGGGACCCCGTGGGTGCACGTATGGTGTCCGCCGCCGAAGGCATAGCGGTTTGCGGTGATTTCGAACCACCAGTTTGTTTCTGAGATAAGGGTTTTCTACCTTTGGTTGTTTCGCAGCTTCCAAGTAATGTCTTTAGTTGTTCTAAGGGTTCCTGGTGTGTTCTGGTTAGTGCGTTGGTGGTTTTGGTCGTGTTTCGGGTTGCCAGAGCTTAGGCGACTCGCCTACGTAGGCATAGGTATGTATTTATATGTATGTGGGTTCCCTCGATATGTATATATTCATACATGGCAGCGAATATACACATACATGGCTAGTTGTCCCCATTGCATATATAAAAGGGGTTGCGCAGGTGAGAAGAGACAGGTATATGTGTATAAGGATAGGTGTAAGGATCCTTTGGCGCACGCCCATGGCCATGAGGGTGTGTTCTTAGGGGCTAGGTGTCCTTATAGCTATGCAATGTCACATATACCTAGTGGGGAAGAAGAATCAACAACTTTAGTTAGAAAGTGCCAAGAGCTGGAGTAGACGGATGGATCCACCTTGAGGTAGGGTCCCTCTCCTTGCCCTTAAATTTATAGTGAAGCATTTAAAGAGTTTAATACTGCATTGTTTTAGTATTTTAAATATGCAAGTTTAGTCGATTAAATGATTCTGTGCAAATCATGTGAATTGTAGGAATAATATAAAAGAGGTTGTTTGGTCACTAAACTAATGATTTAATAATAAAACCCCTCGATCAGAGGTGCGCTGTCTTCAAGACAAAAGTAGGAAGTAAACTTACATGCTTTCCTGCTCTATTTGTCTTTGTTCTATGCTCATACTTTGACATCATGTTTGGTGCGTAGCTTTTCTTGATATGGCCTTCAGAAATGTTCCTAAATGGTTTGCCCTTAGTGATCTGACACTTGTTTCCCTAAGCACCTAACTAGTTCAGCATAATGTGTAATTGTAATTTCCCTTAAGATAAGGGGTTAAATGAATTTGGTTAGAATGGATTAAATGAGATGGTGGAAACTAAGTGAAATGACTATGACACTTGTATTACTAATCGTCCTTCTAGGTTTATGCAACTAGATGGAATGATTTTTTGAAATGCATAGGAGGTACTGCCTTATGCATTGTAATATAAAACTGATGATGAATGTGTAGATTATGAATGTTGTATTTCTGTTTGAAATGCATAAGAGGTACTACCTTATGCATTCTAATGCAACTGTGATAATGATTATGACTGATTATGGATGGGAGACATTCATACCCCATGCCATCTACTTTGAACGATTATGGATGGGAGGCATGCATACCCCATGCCATCTTATTTTGAGTATGGGTGGGAGGCATGTCTACCCCACGCCAGATGTGATCTATATATGTGTATTGAAGGGAGGCATTCTTACCCCTTTCCAATTTACTTAGGGACGAGAGGCATTCTTACCTCGTGTCCGCTAATCTCGAGACGTGTATGGAAGGGAGGCATTCTTACCCCTTGCTAGTTGACCTATAGGGATGAGAGGCATTCTTACCTCGTGCCTGCTATTCTCTATACGTTTTTGGAAGAGATGCATTCTTACCCCTTGCCAGCTGACCTTTAGGGACGAGAGGCATTCTTACCTCATTCCCACTAATATTATTAATGGGTGGGAGGAATTCGTACCCCACACCATCTATAATCTAAATGCACACACACACACACACACACACACACACACATATATATATATATATATATGGTGACATGATTAGGCTACTTTACCGGCAACGAGATGAAACTGGTATAGCCGTCGGGTGTCCTTAGGGAACCTGGACGGGTGTTGTTTATCTATGTTGTCATACTTATTGAATCCTGTTATACCTGCTTACTACTTTAATTAATATTACACTGTCTGGTTTGGGTTTGACACCGGTGGTGCTGGCCTACTGAGATTTGTATCTCACACCCTACTTGGGCTGCTATTGCGCTGAGGTACCCGAGTAGACCTTCTTACTTGCAGGACCTAGGTTTTGTGCTGTGTTGTTTGTACTGAAGGAGTTAGGAACAAAGGACCAAGCGGGAGCTTGGGATGCTCAGGAGATCACCTGTCGGGCCTTGCTATCTTTTCCTTGTTATTTTTCATTGTATTGTAAGCATGCTGTATTGTTTCCTGTTTTCACATTGTATCATTCATCATCCCTATATCGTGTAAAATGGCATTTTCTGCCTTTTATAAAATGGTTATTACCTGTATTTTGCTTCTGCATTTCAATTGTTTACTACTTCCGTTATTGAATGTCATTTACTCTGATAATACCACTGTGTTACTCTGACATGAGGGTATAGTATCCCCACTTTCACCTCCCAAGACCCTCGCTACTAGTCGGCAGTCTCTGACGTACGGGGAGACACGCTTGAGGCCATGTGACTTACCGGTCCGACCACCAGGTTGATGGTGAGCCGGGTCGGGACGTTAAAAAGTTGTATCCGATCAGTTTCTTTTCTGGTTTGTTTTACTATTTAGCGACAGTAGACAGGGATAAGAAGGAGATATAAATTGGTAATAAGCTGTGCTCAAGAGTAGCTAACCCGTGTATAGGGAAAATCCAAATTGCCTTTAATGAAATTGTTATTTTAATGATTTTGATTATTACGGTTGATTTGATTTCACTATTGGGTGACGCACATGGTTTTTATTGATACTGTTGATGCAATTGTGGGTTCCATTTTTGTCGCAACCCGATGATACGAGGGTATGCTATTTCATGCATCATATATGCACTTTGTTATAAATCACATTCCATGCATTATTCCATGCCATCTAGGATGCATTAGTTGATGTATGCTGTTGTGATAGGTTTTGTGGTATTTATTCCATGCTTCGGTGGTATAGAATGTTTCTATGTTACTGTTTTTGATAACATGCTAGGTTTAGTTAATATGGAATTGGTTGCTTTGATCAAATTAAATGATTTCAATTGCGACGGGAGCCAATTTTCTGCTGCAAGGTGTATGGGCGCCTTATAGCTAGGAAAGGGTAACCTGTGTGATTGAATTTCTAGAAAAAGGGGCTGCTAAATTCAATTTGTAAAATGAGTTTGGTTTTGATTAAAGGGATCCAAATGCCAAACTCTAAAGTGTATGGGCACTTTACAGATTGGTGGGTGGCCACTCATATGACTGGATGATTGCTTTGAGCATGTTTAATTCTGGAATGTAATTTTTTTCTTCTAATGGGAACCAAATTTCAACCCATGGAGTTTATGGGCTTTTCACGAGTTGGAAAATGGAAACCATAATGAAAGTTATGGCAACATGCTTTGAAAAATTCTTAGTTGTGTAAACGATGTTTGGTTTTGATCTGATGTGAATTGACTTGTTAGGACCCTCTTAGGTTGCCATATTTGTTTCAAATGAATTTATTATGATAAATTGCCGAAATAAGATGGGATGTCTAATAAATGTTTAGTGGATAAAAGGAAGTTTGTTGAGACTTGTCTGCTTTACTTTGAACTGTTTGTTAAAAAATTATCAAGTGCCTAGTGATTTTTGGTTTTGAAAGGGTTTTTTAAAGTTTTGATTTGAACCTTTTAAAGTGATTAAAAAATAAATGTGATTAGACATAAAGGGATTGGAAAAGGAACCTACAGTGGTGTCCTCTGTTGAAACCTCGTGTGAGGGTAAGTTAAGTCTTTCTTTCAAGTTCCTTGAGATGGAACCGTAGGTTTTTTCCGTGGGAATTTGTTTTCTTTTGGAAAATGACTTGAACGTTAGGCTTGAGCCCACTGAATTTTGTTGGGCGTGACCAAGTGCTTGGGTCGACGCTTGTTTTTCGTGAGGGGCTAGCCCGTGGTAGGTAGCGCCCTTAGAGCTTATGTTCTTGGCTTGTTCGGTGAACTTTTTAAAGTTTGGTACTATTCAAGTACTTTTGTCCCATGTAGGACTTCCAGTTCTAATGAAACCCTTGTTCGGACGGGTGGTCATGCTTCTTTTGATCTTGTTAAGGGTTTGAGCATTGGGTAATGCTCTGTATCAGTTGGTTGGACATTCCTCGGGCATGGTTGGTAATCTTTTTGGTCGTTTGGCCCTTTATTTTTGTGAAATAATGGATGAATTGACATGTCATCATCCAAGCGAATGGTCGTATGGGGAAATATGGCATTTGGATGTATCTCTTGCGCTGCTGTGTACAGTCTCGGGTCATCTCCATGGTAGAGTGACCTGAGCGTTTGAGAATCAAGTTTTCCCAATGCTCAGGATGATTTTCGGAAGACTCGAGTGGTTGACATGCCGGTTTTGTTGCTTTGGATTCCTTGTAATTTTGACGCGGTGATCGTGGCTCGAAGGAGCGACGCATGTCCATTCTGTTAATTATGAACAAGTTTGATTATGAGAATCTTGTCTTTCTACTTTAGATGACGCCGACCCTTCTAAGGTGGGAATCGTCATGCCAATTGAGTAAAGCATATCCTTCCGGGTAGAAGGAACACGCCAAGAAGGACCATATTTGAAAATGGTCGGGTTTTGCTCGAATGCTTTTGGGTTTTAGTGGTAATGTTGATCGACGAATGCCTCGTGTGGGAAGAGGCATCGTGATTGGTTGAAATCTTGATGCGTCGGCAGGTGAAGCCGAGTTTCTTCTTTAGAGTCGACCAGGGATGGTTTGACTGATCTCCTTTCCAGTTTTTGGGTACAAATAATTGAAATCCGTTTTCAATACTCTTATTGTACTCTCCTATGAGATGAGTTTGTCCCCTAACTTTCTTTCATCCTGGATGCGCTAAGAGAGCGTCGGTCTTACACCGCACTAAAGTTTTAAAAAGCTGTTGAGCTTGGTTGGTTGTTCCCTTTCGACGTTGCACACTGCATGCATGGTTTAGTTCATGGTTTGTTTTTTGAGACATCACCGAGAGTTGGGTATGAGATTTTTGGTGAATGTCCTCATGGTGAATGCGGGATGCCTTGGGAGAAGGCATCATTGTTCATCTTGTAAAGCGCCGCCCGCCTAAGACGGGCATCTTCTTGAATAGTCAGCCGGAGTGGATTGAATCTTTTCAACTTGGGTTTAGAGGTCGATGGAAAAATCGACCGTTTGATCGTTTAAACATCACTCTAGGCGTGTCTTTGGAATGCTTAGAGCGTGCTTTTGAAAGAAAGTTCAAAAGGTGGTGGAGCTGTGGTTTGTGTCTTGGCCGTTTAACGTGAAAAATCTAAGGTAGGAAGTACCGTTGTTTGGTTTCTTGATGAGACGACGATGTGATCATGTCTCTTGTGGAATGGGCTCGGGTAAGAGATTTCATGTTGGTTCTGTGGGAAAACGAGCATTGGCTCGGGTGTTGGTGACTTAAGTGTCGTGTTCTTAAGTGGATGATCATGGAGCATCGAAAGTTTGGAAACGTAATGCGATCGTTAAATGAAGCTTCATGATCCTTTTAGGTCAAATGAAGTGTGAGTTTTTCCCAAGGGCTTCTCAGGGATGAGAAGTTCTAAGATGGGAAGGTTGTAATGACCCGCATTTTGAACCGGGTTAAAAAGTGGAGAAATTGGAATTTTTTCAATTACTGAACCGGTCATTTTTAGAACCGGGCTTCAGAGTGAGATTTTGAAGGTTGGAACCCTTCCTTTTTATGTTTTTGGGCATGGGTGAAGGCCCGTTAAGTTTCTCGGGTGGCCCGATGGGTTTCGGAAGAGCCGGACCCCAGTTTTTTTAAGTGCTGCAGAGGGTGCATGGTTGGCGCACAGGCTGACCAAGCCATGCGGCCTAAACTGTGCGGCCCAAATCAGGTGGGTAGTGGCTTGCGCATGGGATGCGCACGGTTTCCCAAACTGTGTTCCTAGCCCGTGCAGCGGGTGTCTTGGAGGAAATAGACCCCGCACGGATTTCACACGGTTTGGAAAACCGTGTGGGTTAAACCGTGCAGTTTGGGTGTGTTAGGTATTTTAATTAAATAAAAAATAAAAAAAATTAAATAAAAACCTAAATATCTAATACCTTACCCTCTCCCCTATCACTCAATAAAGAGCCCAAGGGGGCTCTCCCTACCGCGCGCTCGACCCCCCACCTCGACCTCCCTTCGACTGGCGATTCCTCCACCGATTCCGTTTGTTTCTCCTTCGAATCATTGCGATAAGGTCTTCTCCCTAGTCTCCTACCTTTCTTGGCCAGTTTTAGGCTTGTCCCTCACCCTAATCCCAATCGGCCAAACCCTAGGTTGGGGATTGGTTCTTGATTTCATTTTCTTTCTTGCTTCACATGTTCCAGGGTTATGCGGAGGGTCCCTCGGGACCTCGTGGGTGCGCGTATGGTGTCCGCCGCTAAAGGCATAGCGGTTTGCGGTGATTTCGAACCACCATTTTGTTTTCGAGGTAAGGGTTTTCTACCGTTGGTTGTTTTTCAGCATCCAAGTAATGTCTTTAGTTGTTCTAAGGGTTCCTGGTGTGTTCTGGTTAGTGCGTTGGTGGTTTTGGTCATGTTCCGGGTATCCAAAGCTTAGGCGACTGGCCTATGTAGGCATAGGTACATATTTATATGTATGTGGGTTCCCCCGGTATGCGTATATTCGTGAATGGAAGCGAATATACACGTACGTGGCTAGTTATCCCCATTGCATATATAAAAGCGCCTGCACAGGTGAGCGGAGATAGGTATATGTGTATAATGATAGGGGTAATGATCCTCTGGCGCACGCCCATGGCCATGCGGGTGTGTGCTTAGGGTCTAGGTGTCCTTATACCTATGAGAAGTTACATATTCCTAGTGGGGGGGGGGGGGGAAGAAACCACAACTTTAGTTAGAAAGAGCCAAGATCCGGAGTGGACAGATGGATCCACCTTGAGGTAGGGTCCCTCTCCTTGCCCTTAAATTTAAAGTGAAGCATTTAAAGAGTTTAATACTGCATTGTTTTAGTATTTTAATTATGCAAGTTTAGTCGATTAAATGCTTCTGTGAAAATCATGTGAATTGTAGGAATAAGATAAAAGAGGTTGTTTGGTCACTAAACTAACGATTTAATAATAAAACCCTTCGATCATAGGTGCGCTGTCTTCAAGAAAAAAGTAGGAAGTATACTTACATGCTTGCCTTATCTATTTGTCTTGTTTCCCTGCTCATACTTTGGAATCATGTTTGGTACGTAGCTTTTCTTGATATGGCCTTTAGAAATGTTCCTAAATGGCTTTCCCTTAGTGATATGGAAATTGTTTCCCTAAGCACCTAACTAGTTCCGCATAACGTGTAATTGTAATTTCCCTTAAGATAATGGGGTTAAATGAATTTGATTAGAGTGGATTAAATGAGATGGTGGCAACTAAGTGAAATGACTATGACGCTTGTATTACTAATCGTCCTACCAGGTTTAGGCAACTAGATGGAATGATTATTTGAAATTCATAGAAGGTACTGCCTTATGCATTGTAATATAAAACTGATGATGAATGTGTAGATTATGAATGTGGTATTTCTGTTTGAAATGCATAAGAGGTACTGCCTTATTCATTCTAATGCAACTTTGATAATGATTATGAGTGATTATGGATGGGAGGCATTCATACCCCATGCCATCTACTTTGAATGATTATGGATGGGAGGCATGCATACCCCATGCCAGCTTATTTTGAGTATGGGTGGGAGGCATGTCTACCCCATGCCAGATGTGATCTATATACGTGTATGTAAGGGATGCATTCTTACCCCTTGACAGTTTACTTAGGGACGAGAGGCATTCTTACCTCGTGCCCGCTAATCTCGATACATGTATGGAAGGGAGGCATTATTACCCCTTTCTAGTTGACCTATAGGGACGAGAGGCATTCTTACCTCATTCCCTTTATTCTATATACATGTATGGAAGGGAGACATTCTTACCCCTTGCCAGTTAACCTTTAGGGATGAGAGGCATTCTTACCTTGTGCCCACTAATCTTATTATTGGGTGGGAGGCATTCTTACCCCACACCATATATAATCTAAATGCGTTTATATATATATATATATATATATATATGGTGACATGATCAGGATACTTTACCAGCAACGAGACGAAGCTGGTATAGCCGTCGGGTGTCCTTAGGGAACCTGGACGGGTGTTGTTTATCTATGTTTTCCTTCTTGTTGAATCCTGTTATACCTGCTTACTGATTTAATTAATATTACACTGTCTGGTCTGGGTTAGACACCAGTGGTGCCGGCCTACTGATATTTATATCTCACACCCTACTCAGGCCGCCATTGCACTGGGGTACCCGAGTAGACCTTCTTGCTTACAGGACCTAGGTTGTGTGCTGTGCTGTTTGTACCTGAAGAGTTAGGAGCAAAGGACCAAACAAGAGCTTGGGATGCTCAGGAGATCGCCCGTCGGGACTTGCTGTCTTTTTCTTGTTCTTTTCCATTGCATTGTAAGCATGATGTATTGTTTCCTATTTTCACATTGTATCATTTATCATACCTGTATCGTGTAAACTGGCGTTTTCTGCCTTTTATAAAATGGTTATTACCTGTCTTTTGCTTATGCCTGTCAATAGTTTACTGCTTCCATTATTGAATGTCATTTACTCTGATAATACCACTGTGTTACTCTGACATGAGGGTATAGTCTCCGCACTATCACCTCCCGAGACCCTCGTTGCTAGTCGGTAGCCTCTGGCGTACGGGGAGATGCGCTTGAGGCCATGTGACTTACCGGTCCAGCCACCAGGTCGATGGTGAGCCGGGTCGAGGCGTTACATCTTTAAAAATAAATTGCAGCACTCTAGTAATAAAAAAATTATGTTATATATCACTTTCATAGTGATCATGTTCAAAAAGAGAATATTATTTTAGAATATGTTTCTACAAAAGATTAGTATGCTGATATTTTTACTAAACCCCTTAATTTTTCTATTTTTTATAAAATCAAATTTGAAATTAGCATGATGGAAATATAAATTTAGAGAACATTTTTAGGGGGTTTTAAACTATATTTCTATGATAATTTGTTAATTCTATTAGTATGAATATTAAAATTTTATATTTCTCACTGACAGGTGTTGTAATATTGGGCTACCACTTAATTAATTAAATATCACTAAACATCATTACTTAACATATTTACATGTTTTTATGGATACTTGATGCTTGAGATTAATTTTAAATAGGAACACACTATTTTAAATCTATAGTGTACTCCTAAATACATGGATTTAAGGGGAATAATAGTTATGTGATTGATGCAAATTTAAAGTTAGTTTCTTTCTAAGTTATAAATTAGGGGGAGCTTTCCATGTTTTATTTTGATTAGAAAGGTTATTTTCTTTATTAGTAATGATTTTTTATCTTAGGGGAACCTATTTTCACTTAAATTATTCACATTAAAGAGGTACACATTTGTTTAATCTTTTTGATAAATTTCAAATATGGTGATAAATTTTGGAATTTATATTTATTTTCTAATTATTAAAAGTGGTAAAATTTTTAAGTGTATCCTTGATTCAATTTATTTATTTATGTTTTGAAAATCACAATACTTCTTCATTATATAATTATAATTTTTCATATGTTTTATTTAAATCCTTTATTCCCTCTAACATGAGTTATGGAACATTTTTTTATGCTTACATTATTTATAAGAAATTATATTATTTATAATTAATTACTATTCTGATTTTTATGTATTTTGTGAATTTATTTTTGAGAAAGATCCATTATTATATGGGTTAATATCACATATAATATGAGTCTATATATTATTCTATTTGAAAAATTTAGGTAAGCCTTGACTGACCACATGAAAATAAGGCAAGAGATAGTATGAATAAAATCCAAGTGACTACATGAAAAAAATCCAAGTGGCCATATAAAGAAACACTAAGTAACCGCATGAAGAAACTTAACTTCCCACATTACTATAGATCGATCGTAAGATAGGAAATCAAAATTTTTATAACTGTTAAACTGACTACATGAAGAAACTTGATATATTTCATGATATTCAATCAACCGTGACTTGAAACTCAAATCCATTATTGTTCAACTGTTTTATATAGTTATTAATTATTTCTATTATTTTTTATACTTTATTTTTCTGGGTTATACTACCGATAAAAGGCATGAGTCAGGTTTTTACACCCTATACAAAAGGTACTGGTTTTTCCATTATTTATAAAATGAAAGGGAATCACTTATTCCTTGGTTTTGATAAATGTAAGGTTTGGTTTCTACCACCACTTAAAAATGTAGGTTCTAGGTTTTGATTCTAGTTGTGAAAAATTCAGGGTGATTGGGTCAATTCACCAGGTGTGAAAAAGGATTATTTTGAGTTGTGCCTTTATGGTTTAAAATAGAATTGTAAAGCATTGTGATCACCCTTAAAAAGTTATAGATTACATATTTAGTGGATTAAAAATCTCTCTATGTTTTATAGGGGTTAATATTAGAGTAATATCATTTATATTTGAACTACTATAAAATCACTATTTTTATTTCTCTTTATATTTCTACCAAATTAGTTATTAACTTTGATAATAATTCATTAAATACTTTTATAATGGTCAATTCACCCCTCTTATAAATTAAACCCTTCTCACATTGAGACTTAACATTTACTTGGTGGAATAAATGAGTACTCTTTTTATCCATTCATGGTTATAAACTAAGAGGTTCAGTGAGGCCACTTTGAATATATAATTTTCAACTAGCGATCTTTATTATTTTTGGAGAACAAGCACATTGCCATGAAATATCCTTGGAGTATTCTAGTGAGGTTGAACCAAGTACAATCACTTGTGTTCTTTACTATTTTCAATGATCCTGTAGATATTTCTAGGGAGAGATTTAAATATTCCTCAAGTTGAGTGAAAAATATCAAAATCAATGTTTAACTTTTATTTACTCTGTAATACCCTAATTCACCCCCTATCATGGTATATACATTTATCAAGGACCAACAAGGTTATTAGAGAAAGGTTTTTAGGTGTGTATTTTTCTCTCAAAAGTATGGAAATGATTTTCAACCACAAAGGTATTCCTATCTTTAAAGGAAATAATTTTCAATTATAAAATATCTATATGAACCACTATTTTTGATTATTGGGTATACATGTATATGTGGTAGACATGCATGGGATTTATTCAAGGATGGATAGTGGAGATTTATTAGAAAATGATCATAGAGAATTTGATTTGAATTCCAAGGTGATTAATTCCTTAGGGGAAGCTCTATTTAACCATATTTAAATAAAGGTTATGTGTTTTAAAACCACTCATGTAATGTGGGAATTTTTTTAACATATATGAAGGTTACTCAAATGTTAATTAGGAAAAAGATGAAAGTTCTATGGAATTAATATAAATACTTGATAATGAATTCAAATGAGATAGTTGATACTTTATTTGATCGATTGGATACACTTGTAGAAGATCTGTTAGGACTTAGAAAAGATCTCAAGGATAATAACATTATTAAAAGAATCATGAGAATACTTCCTCCTAGTTTTAATGAGAAAGTACCAATTCTTAAAGACAAATATATGAATAAGATCACACTGGATATCCTTCATAGCACCCTCATTGATATAAAATGAGATATAAAGATGATGATTCTAGATTGAAAGAGTGTTCTCAAGAAGTGAATTTTAAATCTATAAATAAACTCACCATATAGGAGGACCTACAATAGAAAGAAGTTGAATAGATGACGTATTTATTATACATTAATATTAAAACAGGAAAAGGAAATTTTAGAAGAAACATTCCTCTTACTTTATTCAAATACAAAAAAAGTAGGACATTGTCATGACCCATCCTTGGGGCCCGTGCCGTGACTACCCCAAGCCCGCCTTCCATAGGCCAAGGATGGTGACTAACACCAAAGGTGTAAATCCCAAAATAAGGGAAGACATTGCATTTATGAAGTAACAAACAAAACATAGTATGCAAGTGAAGTAAACACTAAGAAAAACTGAGTACAAGGTAAGTGCTGGAAAAGTAAATGGGCCAGTATACAAACCCAACTAAAAGTAAAGTACAACTGAAAGGAAAGTACAAAAACAATAAGAAAAATAGCAACACCGAGTTGTCCTCCGGAAATCCCACCTGAAGGGTGGGTACAGATAGTCTTCTTAGCTCCTCGGGTCCGGTCGCCTGCTCCGTGTACATCTTGTCAAGTGGTCCACCTTCGGGTACCGTCCAGCTCCTCAAGCCTCCACCTCGATCAGCGCTGCCCGTCGTCTGAAACCAACACAACGTAGTGCGGGTATATCCCATGCAGGGGTGAGTATACAATACTCAGTAGGGACCCCGAGACCCCCGAAGGTCTCTCAGAATCCACGAAGGATAAACCAAAAAGGAAAGATACAATCACAAAGTATCAACAACACTACTTAGGTATATGCCCATACATATACCTAAGTAATCAGTTACAGTTCGTCTCCAACTCCCAAGCACCACGCAGTCCACAAAGGAAGGCACAACCCAGTCCACAAAGGATAGCACAACTCAGTCCACATAGGAAAAACACAACCCAATCCACAAAGGATAGAAAGTCAATCGCATCGATGATAAGATTGAGAATCAAGACTCATATCACACAGGTATACACTTCGTAAGGAGATAGAGATGATCAGATATAGCCACTGATTCATCTAAGCTATCAGACCCACATAGGATACAAGACCAGCTAAGCTGTCGGACCCACACAGGATACAAGACCAGCTACTCTGCCGGACCCACATAGGATACAAGTACAGAGGTCAATACTGCCGGACCCACATAGGATACAAGAATAGTAGTCATCGCCGTCGAACCCACGGAGGATTCCAGTATGGTTATCATCGCTGTCGAACCCACAGAGGATTCTAGTATGGTCTTCATCGCTGTCGAACCCACATAGGATTCCAGTACAGAAGCCGATGCAGTCGCAGCCAGCTCTAGGGTTCTCGCACACAGCATGCTCGATTCTCGGAGGGTCCGCTCCACGAGCCAAGGGGGTCGATACATCAACTGTAACGAAGTCCAGATTTGATGTATCACAAAGTTCTGTCTCTTCAAAATAAACCCAATGCGATAGATGGTGCGTCAATCGGATGCCCGGTCTGAGAGTTATTGGCCTTTCCATCCCAGGGGCCCGATTGGTTTTTAAGCTAAAACCAACCCAACCATACTCCAGCTACACCAGAACCTCAAGAAGAGTAAGCTAAAAGAACTGTATCACTAAGATGAATTCAATAAAGTTGAAGACACATCAATCAGACGTCCGGAGATCAAGTTATAAGCGTTTCCGCTCCGAGGGCCTGGTTGGTTTCGTGTTCGAACCCACCCGGCCATACACAAAGTTCTCGGAAACCTTGAGTGTAATATACCAAAATGAGCGCCTCGATCCAAGGATCCTAATGAAACTGACGGTGTGTCAATAGGAGGTCTATATCCCATGATATGGGCGAAATACTAAAAGCGGTCCGAAATGGGGGGTCTCAGCCCGGCCCGACCCGGTTCCGGGTCCGGCCCGATAGGGCGTGGCACGGCCCGGTCCGCACGAACCGCCCCGGCCCGGCCAGGGGGTGCGCTGGCTCGGCCAGCGGGCCGAGCAGGGTGTGGGGGACGTGGTCCCCCCCCCTTTGCGCTCCACAGATGTGGTGGGTGCCGCGTCCTCCTCTGGATCCCGCACGGCCGCGGGATCCAGCCGCCTGCCGCTGCGACTTCAGCCGCGGCGGCTCCTGTCGGTGGTGCGCCAGAACACCACCGCCGCGCCGGAGACCTGCACCGCCAGAGATGTCTATGGGCCACTGAAGTCATTCAGGTGGTCCGTTCTTGCTCCCGTCTACGCCTGTGGTCGTCTTAGGACCCACTCTTCACTGCGACGGCTTTCAAACGCCGTTGCGGCCCCATTTCATCATCGCCCAACGTTCCGCGCATCAAGAACATAATAGCGGTGGGTTCGTACTTGTTCGTTGGTCCGCACCCACTGCATTAGTGGTTCAAACAACTCCCAATAATTATACGTCATGCCGAGGGTATAATTCACATAAAGAAAAATAAACCAAAACCCCTACCTCAACCAGGAAGACGATCATCGGCATCGCGGTACACGACATCGCGTAGAAGAGGATCGTAGGTGTCGTCGGGGCACGCCATGGAGGAAGCGGTTTGGTGGCGCGTCATCAAACTCCGAGGAACCAGCGTTCTTCGTCGGAGGGTAGTGTCGTTGGCATTTCATTAGAGATTCCTCCCGCGGGTTCTCAAATCATTTGCCAAAGGGTTGATTAATAAAAGAATTAATCCTCACGTTGTGTTCATTATTATGGTTCATTAATGAGCCTAAATTAATGAACCTATTACACACACAGGCATTGCTATTACACAACCAAAGGGACGAGTCATTAAATAGCCCTCATTTATTGATCTTCGTTACGCTGCGATTCCGCCAACTGTCGCTTGACGGTGGAAGAAAAAGAATAAAATAACTTATAGTTATTTTATTATATATAATTCTTTTTCTGAAACTCTAAAAACATATCTTTTTCATCTAACCCTTGTTGGTTGAAGTTATGATTTTCCTAAGTGAATCCCGGCACTGTGAATTCATCGGTGCCCTTGGATTTTAATTCTGAGCACCAATTCAAAAGTTAGAAAAACTCGCTCGCTCGTTCAATGAACGTACCCGAGCTAAACTTCAAAAATTGATTCCGGGCACACCAGGCCTCAGAATAAAGCGCCGTCAGAAACTACATACACGTAAAATTCAAAAGTATTAAAAAAAAATTCCCTTGAAATTTCCAGGTCTTTACAGACATATTGTGGCTAAATTACACAATAAATTTCGAGGGGATGATAAGAAAAAAGTAAAAGGAAAGGAAGGAACATAAAAAAGATTTTTCAAAAATAAAAAATTTCTCTTACAAGAAGATGTAAATTTTGAAGAATGTAAAGTTTAAAAGTTTAAAGTTTTCAGGGATCTCAATGAAGAAGAATTAATAGATATTGTGGAAAATATAAAAGATAATGGTTGTGATATTGAAACAAATAAAATCAATGGTAAAATTGATCTTAAAGTTGAACTTGAGGTAGCCATTAAATAGATTTATTTTTGGATGGAAAAGGATAATATATAAAATAGAGTGGTACTTGAATCTAATCTTTATATATAATAAGTTTAAGAATAAAAAATATGATTTAAGAGTAGAGGTTGAAAATCATAATTCTATAAATTGAAGAAATTCAGAGAAATGAGTTGAGTTTAAAATAAAATGTTAAGAAAAATACCATATCATTGATTGGATATCTAAATCAGTGAAATAAAGGAAATTAGATCAACAAATCTCTCAACTGAGTTCTTTTTGTATAATAAATCATGAAAATAGAACACCAAAAATAATTTTTTTACTATGGTAAGTTCTAACACATTCAATCTATGTTATTTACTTCTAATAGATATCTTTGAGTGAAACCAAAATATTAATAGAAAAACAAAATTTCTAATTTTTCTTTTTCTTTTAATGACTATTGTTATTTTGTGAAGGTTTTGAAGAAAAACTATTCATTGTGCATCAAGAGTGAGATAAAGGGTTCCAAATTAATCTTGGAAAAGTTGAATATGATCGCCATAATATTCATCTAATAAGATAAAAATTTAAAATATAATCTCAAATTTTCAAAATAAAAAATATTTAATGGACCCAAAATAAAAGGGAGTTCATACCCCATCAAAAAAGATGGAATGAAACTCATGAACAAAGAAAGGAAATTATGGGATGGAAATGTGGATGAGATATCCTTTAGAGAAAAATAAAATCCCAATTTATAGATTTTGGATAGAGGATACACAGATCACATGTTTGGAAATGAAAAAAATAATCATGGGAATCAAATAAAATAAATATGGTGTTGTTTTTTTGGAAATGATGAGGGTCTCATTTTTTTGGATCCAAGAAGGTGAAAGTCATTGGAAAAGATCTCAGATGAATTGATGTTCTTCTTATTAAAGGATTCAGTTAGAACCTTATTAGTGTAATTAAATTGTGTAACTCTGGGCATATAGTGTATTTCCATAATAAAACATGCATAGTTAAATAAATATATGATTAATTTGTTCTTTAGGGAAGATAGAACAAGGTTAATATTAACATTATTGCTGAAGAAAATTGGTGTATTCTATCCAAGGAAGATGAAAACAAGATGTGGCACAAATTCCTTAGTAATTTGAGCCAAAAATCCTTATAAACTACGGTGAAGATTGATAGATCCTGAGACATTCCAAAACATAGATGTGATCATAATGACACATGTGATTCTTGTCAAATAGAGAAGATCATACAAAATACCTACAAGCCAAATAATCAAAAGTCATCAAGAATACTTGAGCTTATTCATATGGACCTATTTGGGACAATTATACCAAAATACATAGACAAAAAAGGCACTATGTATTTTTTTATCATTATTTAAATAGAATGGTATGGATAATGTTGATAACCCATAAATATGAAGTGTTCAAATGAATCACACGGTATTAGAGGGAAGATAAAAACATGTTTGATATAAAGATTAAAAGTATTCATAATTATAATGGTATGATATTAAATTAACATTAATTAGAATAATATTTGAATAATCATGACATTTATTTTCATGTTTTAGTGGTAATAACTCCTCAATAGAATGAATTTTTTGAAAGAAGAAATCAAATTATCAATAACATGGGTTGGGCCATGTTAGTTGAAAAGGTATTAACAAATAAATATTGGTAAGAGGTTATACTTTCAGTGGTCTACATCTCTAATAGGCCCTTACTATGTCTAAATGAAGATAAAATTCTATATAAAATATAGCATGTAAAGAAACCCACACTTAAATATTTACAATTGTTTGGAAGTACGTTCTTTATTCTTAATAAAGAAAAGAATATAAAGTTGAAAGATTATAGTGATGAAGGATTTTTCCTCATATATTCATTAAAAAAAATTCTATTAGTTCTTCAATAAAATTTATAAAAAAATGATTTAAATTAATGACGTAATAGTAGTTGAAAATGAGTAAATATCAACTACACATTAGTAGGTTACAAATTAAGGTGGGCATATTTCTCATGAGAATTGTCCAGTTTTTAAAGTTAAAAGTGATGAATATGTGTATGGATTAGGGGGAGTTTCTTGGGATATAGAGAACTAATAATATATTTCTAATGGTGAAGAAAATACAAATGGGATCACAGGTTCAGGAAGACAATCAAATTGGACCGAAATCACTGAAAACAACATTATAGGAGACCGAACAACCCCCATTCAACAAATAAGGATGAAAGATCATAAAAAATCATATCTAATATCATTGGTGGAACCAAAATATTTTTAATAGTCTAATAAAGATGAAATTTTGGTAAAGGATATGAATTAAAAACATGACCAAATTGAGAAAAACATGGCATGAGAAGTTTTTCCAAGGCCACAAGATAATAATATCATAGGAACTAAATGGGTCTTTCAAAATAAATAAAATAAGGATGTTAATGTGAAAAGTATAAACTCTTAGTTAGTATACAAAGGGTATTCCAAAATTCATAAAATTTATGTTTATAAGACATTTACACCCATAGAATGACTTGAAGTTAGATATCTTGTTATGATTATGTACGACAACTCTAGTGCTACAAAACTTAGTAAAAATACCATTTATCATTAGAGGAATAATCACATTGAGATTAAATATAATTTCATAAATAATAAATTATAATAATTTATGGTGTAATTAGATTATATGTTAACTCAAGAAAAAGTGGTGGATATTATGATAATGGCACTACCCAAAGTTTATTTTGAATGACATTAGTCAGCTCTTTGAGTCCAAATGAATCTGCCTATTTGGATGGACTAAAGAAGGAACCCCCAAAATCCCATGGGAATTTATATAAATGGAAAGGTGTGAAACGTTTTTAATTTTTCATTATCATATTTATAATCCTATTATGTAACCTTTTAAATATGTACTCTCTTTGGGTTAGTTGAAAAAGGGGGAGAAATATCCTTATCCATTTTTCGGAGAAACTATGGTAGTAAAATTAAAAGGGGAAGAGTATCCTGATGTTTAATTAGGGGAGAATGTGTGTGTTGTAAGTTGAAATATTTAATCATGAGGATATTTTTATTCAAATATTGTTTTACATACTGATCATGAATTACGTGGTATTAGATTTGGTGATTATGAAATCATTGATGCTTATTCTTGAAGGTGATGGGTGTTTTGGAGTTTTAGAGTTATCAAAAAACCTAAAGGGGGTATTTTTATAAAAAATATCCCATTAGGCATTTTTGGGTTGGTTTTTTTAACAAACTTGATAAAGGATGCTTACCCCAAAATAAGAAGCGGTTTGAACAAAGTATATTTGAGAGTTTCATTCATTCTTGTGAAGTAGATCTTCACCAATACATGAATCACACTATGGTGAAATAATAAAAGTTGGTTTATTATTTTTAACATCTAGATTGAAGATTGGTTTAAGTTTTCATGACATTTTTGTGGGTATTTTGGTCTGTAAGATCACCTGTTCGAAACTGTATAGCCCAAAATGGGTATTTTTTAATTAGCATAGTTTATGGTTAAGAGGTCATGTTATATTGAATATTTGGATTTTGATATGGATAAAAAAACAATTGAAGTACACCACATCATTTAACTAGGTGTGGTGGTCTAGATGTCCACTTAAGAGACATAGGGAGGCCTAGAATGGGTGTGGAGTTGGCTATATTGGGTTTATACTAGATGAAATTATAGAATAATTCTATTCCATGGTGATTTTTTTTAGAATTTTGATTGTCATGGTGGACTTATGAAAGTAGAGTTTTATCTTCTAGATGTAGAAGGTAAAATGAACAATATGTTATAAATATGGGAATTTTAAAGTGAATTTTTATTGGCGACACATATTCTACACTGTGGTGTCCATAAGCAAGCTATTTTTTCTGGACATTTTGGTATTTGAGTTATAAAAATATTGAGAATACACATCATAGTTATTTAAGACTTTATAGAAGTTGTAACCATTAATTTCTGAATGGTAATGGTTCATTTTGAAATCTCCATTAAGAACTATCAGTTTTATAGAGAGGAATGTCCATGAAAGAAGAGATATAAAAGGATAAAATCTTCATTAGGGAACCATATATATGATAGCATGTAAAAAATAGATCATGTGAAAAATAGAAGGGGAATTATAGTTATTACTAAAATTATTTAAGGGATTTCATATCACTTATAGAAGGTCAAAGTTGAAGTAGGAGGTGTTCCATGAGTCTATTTTTTCTTTTGAAGTTTGATTCAACAATATAGAAGAGAAACATAATATGTGGTGTATATTTTAATCACCATCTTGTGAAGAAGAATATGAAACCATAAAGATAAGTGAGTTACCTAGTTAAGGAGAGTAGTAATATTTATATCCATTTATGGTTGTAAACCAGGAGGTTTAGTGAGGCTGATCTGAATCTTTAATTAACAAGCAGTGAGATTTATTTCAGTTGTATGCACATTACCGTACATGCTCCTTGGAATAGCCCAGTGAGGATGAACCAAGTAAAATCACTTGTTTTTTTTACCAATTTCAATTATCTTGGAGATATTGTGAGGGATATATTGAACTGTTACTCAAGTTAAGTGAACAAGATCAAAACCAAGGTTTAATTTTTATTTACTCTATAATACCCTGATTCACCCCCACTCAGGGCACGTTACTTGATTAAGGACCAATATAAATACTATGATTTTCTATTAATTATCACCTAGGGAGAGAAAAAAGTCACTGATGCATTAATTTGAAAAGGCCTAGTGTTATTACAATGATGAGGATTAATGGAAGTCCATTGATCAAGGACTTGACAAAGATAGACATTGACATCATAAGGTAAGTGACGCCCTAAATCCTACCCCAAATGACTTCTTAACCATTATTAATAGAGAAAATATATAAATAACAATGATAGGACCCTAAGTTAAAAAAAAGATATAATATATTAAAAAATGTAAGTTTAATAAGTTTTATTTTGATCAAGAGGGTGTAATATGGTTTACCATAAGGCCATGTATCCTATATATTTAGGAATTAAGGAAAGAGATGATGGATTAAGATCAAAACTCTGAATTCTATATTCATATTAGAAGCACCAAAACATATAGGTATATATGAAATCATTATCGGTGGGATAATATGAAATGGGATATCGATGATTATATTGAAAGATATTTGTTATGTTATCAAGTGAAGGAAAAGTAGAGACTTCTAAAAGGAGTACTTCAACCACTACCCATACTTTTATAGATGTGGGATAACATCACCATGAAATTTTTTACCATCTTTACTAAGACATCCAGGGAAAATAACTTCATATGGGTAATCATTAATAGGCTAAAAAATTCTGCCCATTTTATTTATATACAAAATTATTTATCCCTTGAATAGATTTCTGGGTTTTATATTCAACATAGATTATTCAATAAATAAATAACCATATATATACTAATAAAAATAAATAATATCAATATTAAATAATTTTTTAAAATTAAAGTTTTTCTAATAAATTTCAACTTACATTCTCAAAAATTTAATATAATTATTTTTAAATAACCCTTCATGTTAAGCCTACGGGTTACATATACCTTAACCCAATAAAAACTCTCCCAAAATATCATTAATAAAATTAGAATACAATCACTTAAAACCTAAAAAGGGATGTATATTCCTTTAAAATTATGATCAATTTTATAATTATAAACCCATAATGGTATCCATAACTCTTAAGTTATCCTCACATGAAAACATC
Organism: Viscum album; assembly: GCA_963277665.1. Classification (NCBI taxonomy): domain Eukaryota; kingdom Viridiplantae; phylum Streptophyta; class Magnoliopsida; order Santalales; family Viscaceae; genus Viscum; species Viscum album. The sequence goes on along the minus strand of OY728129.1, from coordinate 914,342,224 downwards.
CTAATCTCTAAAGTTATATAATCACATCTCTGATACCAACTATAAAATCCCCAAACCCACAGTCTTGGATTCAATGCTAAACATATAATATTTACATTTCTGAATTTGGTATCAATAAACATGAACCAATTTTATACATACTTAAATTAAAAAATAAAACCAAAATATCATATCACTGACATACCTAAGGACTTTTTTATGTTTAAAGTTTTAAATAACTAGGACACACTCTTACATAACAATACCCATTTCTTCAAGTGATAATTTTCCAACGACACCCAAATTTTTTATATTCCACATTAAGTATTCAATATATCTCATAAATTTCTTCAAACATGAAAACTTTCTACACATAAATAATTTAATATCATTGATTATAACATGGTAAAATGGAAACATCACAATGGAGGAGATGAGGTGCCCATTTTTAATTAAGGTAAATGAAACACTTGGAATTACTTGAAAGATTAAATAACATATATCATAATCCTATTAAGTGGCATAAATGCACTAAAAATTAGAAGATAAGATGTGATAGGGTAAAAATAAACTAAACCAATAACATTTATAAATGTTTTAGAACATTTTAAGCCTTATATCTTAGTTAAACCACTTTAAACTCATTTTAACCATAACCATGATAATATAATTTTTTACCGTGATCACTTAATAACAAGAGAAAAAATAAAAGTGAAATTCTAACTAAATTTATACATTTTGATTGAAAATTTTTAATCCATTTTATCAGATTCAATTTTTATAGTTAGAAGAAATTAATTTTTATATAAGTACACAAAATGCGTGAAAAATAGTTTTTAAGAAAATATCCGATTTAAGAGTAAGGATCATTTCAACTTGAAGTCAAGAAATAAGTCTATTTATATGATTTTTTTGCTTAATTAATAAAAAATTAAAGTTTTAAGAATTTTTTATCAATAAAAAACCAAATGAAACCTTCCAACCAAACCATTAAATTAAATGACCCAAAAATAGTTCTTAATTAGAATAAAATATAACTTATCTTCACAAAAGTCAATATTTGGTTCCAAAATTCAAAATAAAGTGTTAAAATAAATTATTAACTCCCTAAAAATATATTTTTTTGAAAAACACTCATCCCATAGGATAAATCTATGTTTTAGAGATATTTTAAATCTTTACCCCATATTTTTATCTCAGTTTTACTGGTCTTACTAAGGTGTAAAATATGTATTATGGTTACTATTCATAATAACAAAAAATTATGTTGAAAATATTAAATTATATTAATTATTAGAATTAAAAATATGAAATATTTTTTTATAAAATTAAATTAATATAAGTACAATAATTTTAATTTAAAACTAAACCTGTAAAACTCGATCAAAATGGTTTTCTTGAAAAAATGTTTTTTAAGAATAAAAAGATTTTATATTAAATGAAGAATAAGTTTGATTCCAATGATATTAATTCGATTATTCCTAATATAAATGAAAAAATGTTACTTTAAAACCAATTTAAATCAAAATGTAACTTTGTACACTCTTAAAAAAAGAAAGTTTCATTAAAAATCAGTATTTTATACTATTCACCCAAAAATCAACTTTTTTTGAATATTCCCAAAAAACCATATAAAGATAATTTTGAATTTATGATATAAAAATGATATAATTTTTATCAACTAAGATTTCTGAAAGTGTTATAATGTAATTATAATATTCTCTCACAAAAAGCAATAAAAACCACTTTTGAAGCGTAAAATGATTTTTCTAAAAATCAAGTGCTTTTTCCTTATGAATTAATCAATAAATTTTTATTGAGTAGGAAATTTATATATATATATATATATATTTTATGATATGGTTACTCATATTTATACCATCCAATTTAAAATCTATCATATAAAAATAATATTTAAATAATATTATTTTTTGGTCATTAAATCTTAGTGTTGTGTAACTTATACACTATCAAATATAGTCTTATTTTAAAATCTAGGGGTGTTATATTTCCAAAATTTAATAAATTGAATCATATCAATTTTATATTTATCTCAGACATTCCAGGTTTTAACATTTGAAAAAACTTTTTTTTGAAAACCCACATCTTATAAAGGATTAATAAAAACTCCTTTTAAAAAGAGGGAAAGAGAAATATAAAGGTCATATAGAATAACACATAACTAGGTTCCAAAATAGGATAAAGTTAGTGGGAAGTGAAAATATGGACATTGAGAAAAAAATTAATGTCTAAATAATCATGGAGAGTGATATAGAGAATTGATCATAAGAAAGTGAACCATTTTTCTAATGTTAATGATAAAAAAACATAAAACAACGAGGTCTAAAAAAGAAAATCAATTCATCATAAATGAGGGTAACATGATAAAATTTTTGTTTCAAGATCCTTTTCTTAGAGTTAGGGAATTACTTTACCATATAGAATAAGAGAATAAGGAAATATACTTACTTTAACTTATTAAAATACATAAATTCAAATTATTCCTTTGGTTACATGTTTCAATAACTTTCTAACATTATCTAACCTCTTACACCAAATAATGAGTAGGAATATTTAAAGCCTGAAGCACTATAATCAAATTTTGGTTTACAATGAGGTATATAAAAGGATGGAGATATTTTCTTACTATCATTGATAATACCAAAATGGTTATAACATTTTAATATAATAACCAAAATGAATAAACCTTTATATGAATAAATAATTCATCAATATCAAAAATTCAACAATAACAGAAAATATTAAACAAATATTATTCTATAAATAAATAACCCTATATCCTAATTACCCTCAATAACCTCAATATTAAATAATGTTTTAACCTCAAAGGTTGTCTCACACCTTTCATATTATATCCCCCAAAATGTAATATGATTCTTTCCAAAAAATCCTTCATGTTAAACCTAAGGGTTACATATACCTCAACCCAATAAAATATCTCCCAAAATAACATTAATTGCTTCAAAATACCATCGCTTAAAACATAAAAAGGTGTGTATATTCCTTTTAAATTATGATAAACCTTAAAATTATAATACCATGATGGTATCCGTAACTATTATGTTATCATAATATGAAAAAATCATAATATCTAAAGTTATATAAACCCTGATCTAATACCAAATATAACAGCCCCGAACCCACACTCTAGGATCCAATGCATAAAAAACAATCTTTATATTTTTGGCAATGATATAGATAAATGTGACCCAATTTTATCCATCCAAAACATAAAAAATCAAATATAAATATTGGATCAATTATATATCCAAGGGCCTTTTTGGGTTAGAGTTGTAAAGAACTAGGAAAAACTCTTAAATAATAATACCCATATATTCAAGTGATCATTTTTCCTATTATACACAAATTTTCTTATTCTTCTTGAAGTGTTAAAAATATATCATAAAATTATTCAGGAAAGAAACCTTTATAGACATAATTAATTTAACATCATTATTCATATCCTGGGTAAAAGAAAAAAATAAGAAGGGAGGAGAGGAGGTTCCCTTTCTTAAGTAAAGGTAATGACACTTGGAATTACTTAAAATTTTAAGTAATATATATCAAAATAATGTCAATTAGAACCAAGGAACCCCAAATTTGAAGATAATATTTTATATGAACAAAATATAATCAATAAATCACATTTGAGAAAGTTTTGTAAACATTTTAAACCTCATCTTTTAGTTAAACCACTTTAAACTCATTTTAACTTTAACCATGATAACTCAACTTTTTACCATGATAATTTAATTATTTTATGTAAAATAATGGAGAATTATATTTTTTTTGGAAATTTTGATTCTAAAATTTGAATCCATTTTATCATATTAAATTTTTATATTTTTAGAAATAATTTTAATATAATAATACAAAATACATGATTTTTTTTATAAAAATACCTATTTTAAGAGTAAAAATAATTTCACCTTGAAATATTGTAATAATTTGGTTTATATAAATTTTTTTGGTTAAATAATAATTTTTTTAATGTTTTTATACTTTTGGATCAAGTATAAAACCAAATGGAACCTTAAAACCATATCAGTAAATGAAAAACACAAAATAGTTTTAAATTTGAATACAATAAAACTTATCTTCACAAAATTCAAACATGGGTTCCCAAATTCAAATTAATGTTTTAAAATAAATTAATTAACTCTATAATCATATCTTTGGTTGAAAACTACTCAATAAATAGTATAAATAAATTTTAAAATAAATTCTAAATTTAAACCCCAAATATTTAATCTAGGTTTACCTATTTTACTGAGGTGAAAAATATTTACTATGGTTACTATTCATATTGAAAAAAAATTAATTTTACTGTCACGACCTGACCCTACCCAGGCTCGAGCCACAACTATCCCAAGACCGCCTCCATAGGCCTGGAGCTGGAGACCAGCGCCGAAGGCACAACAACTCAGGGAGGCCTTTGCCTAACTACCTGTACACACAAACACATCACACTCAATGCAAAAGTGCAGAGTAAAAGAAAAGACATGCAAAGTAAAGTGCAACTGCTATATATGTATAAACCACAGATGTGCATCGACCTATAAACAGTACAAAGTACAAGCTGAAGGTAACTGAAAATAAAAGGGAAAAAACACGCGCCCAACCAAAAAAGTGCCACAACCCGACAACAGGTGAACAAAAGTAAACAGCTAGAAGGGTCCCCCACCTGGAACCCGACTCCGACCACCGCACGTGGTCCAAGCTCCCAAGCTCCCAAGCTCCTCTGAAGTCACACTCCACCTGTCCATCGTCTGCAAGGGCACAACAAGTGCGGGCAAAGCCCAAGCAGGGGTGAGTATAAAAATACTTAGTAGGATACCCCAAAGGCTCGAGGGAGCAACAAAGGAGGTACCGAAGGGTGAGCAGTAGAGCGAATAGAGAAAAGTAAGGGAGTACAACCGAAAGTGAAGTAAGGAGTATAGTAAAGAGTCCATCTCAACCCAACAAGAGGCAAGAAGGTAGAATCGTCCAGACACAAGGAGATGGAAATGGTGAGAAGATGAACTTCTCGTCGAGTATTCGCTACCTATAGCAGGAGAGTAGACTCGTCCAACCACGAGAAGATAGACACGGAAAGCATGTGGCATACCCCGCGCGTCTTTGCCTCACCTGGAAGAAGAGTAACCAAACACAAGAAGTGGGTACCAGAACAAGGTATATACATATCCCTATGCTCAATCAAGAAGCCCGAACAACGTCTTAAGGGGATCTTCGTCCCGTAGCTCAGCCCAAGAAAAGTGAGTTGCCAACAGTCCCAGAAGTAAACTACATCGATGCCCAGCATCTCGCATGTCTGCCCCAAACCGCAAGCCAAGGGGCTTAATCACTGCACTTCGACACTATCTGCTTTGGGCGGAACTGACTCGCCCGCACGGTTTTAGATCACGTCACAAGAATGCGTCTCAGTGGGGAAAGTGCCCCTCGTACTTGAGAGTTCAAGGGAAAGTCAAACCACACCTCGTCACTGCCCTGCAGTCGAGAGGTATTCTCAAAGTCAAAGATGTCACAACACTGACCCGAATAACCAAGGGTCCCGCTCCGGTAATCACGGAGGAAAGCCACATGCTAGCATAGTAGAAAGGACTGAGCTTGGAATGCCAACAGGTGTCCCACTGCCTAGCCCTGCTGGAGGGTAATTCATAATAGGATATCGGGTGACCAACTGCCCAGCCCTGCTAGAGGGTAAACCCTAATACATCACCAAGCGACCCACTGCCTAGCCTTGCTGGAGGGTAGACCTTAATACATCATCAGGTGACCCACTGCCCAGCCCCGCTGGAGGGTAGACCTGGAATAAGTCAACAGGCGACCCATTACCCAGCCTTGCTGGAGGGTAGACCTGGAACTAGACGACGAGCGACCCACTGCCCAACCCTGCTGGAGGGTAGACCCTAAGAGGTCGTCGGGTGACCCAATTCCCAGTCTCTGCTGGAGGGTAGACCCTAAGAGCGTCGGGTGACCCACTTCCCAGTCTCTGCTAGAGGGTAAACCGTAGAAGTCAGTGAGAAACCCACTGTCCAGCCCTGTTGGAGGGTAAAACTGAAGAAGTCGATGAGTAACCCACTACCCAGACCCGCTGGAGGGTAAAACTCAGAACTTCTCTGGACATATCTACTGGAGGGTACAACATTGGCCAACTAAACACGGAGCGGGTATCATGCAACTAACTCTAGAACAACTCACCCTAAAGAGGTTCAACGTCTGCTCCACCACTGGGTGTCACTATCACTGCTACCAGCCAATCCATCGAGGACGATACCAGGGCGAGACCACTCAACCTTGCTGGTCAAATAAACGAGCACAGAGCCAGGGGAAAAACTCCACCCTGCTGGTCGAGCAAACGAGCACTGAGGGACCCTATACGTAGTGAGAGGTCAAAGTACGCAAAGTAGAACACGACATGCACATGGGGCCCACACGACGTGTGGCCCCAAGTCAACCCCAACCAAGTGCATGAACGTATCAGGTAAAAACCACACGTACCTCCAAGCGCTCTCACATACTCCCAGAGTATACCACGTCTCCAGCCCAGGGGTTATCATGCACATGACACCCAACGTCAACGCGAAGGCGTGACGTAACATTTCCAACTTTCCGCCTCAATGACTGGGGCACGGACAACCACACGTTTTCACTCACACAGGAGTGCATGCGATCACACGCCAAGGGTCCTATGCAAACACGACGAGAAGAACTGCCATCAGAGCATCTTTCACACTTCCACATTTAACAAGATCGTGCAAGAGGCTCCGCACAACCAAACAGATCGCACCGTTGTAATCCTCGCGAAGAAACATGCGAGATAGACTACTCACTCACCTCAAACGGATATCCAACGGAAAAGTCACCAACATCGCCTCACGCCCGAACGGTGCCCCGTGATCCCGATCCTCGGCCCTGAAAATAGTCGGGTGCATCGCACCATTGCGATCCCCTCAGGAAAACACGTCAAAAGCACTACTCACATGAGTGCAATGGATATCCGGAGAAAAGGTGCATTCTGGTGCACCACACACGAGCGGTGCTTCGTGGGAGCCGCATCCTAGTCCTGAAACACAACGAACGGATCGCACCATTGCGATCCTCTCGAAAAAGCACACAAGATGGACTATTCACTTGTCCAAAACGGTCGCCCGATGATAAAGATGGAAAATCACCGTCGACGCCCAAACGACCCCCGTGTGCCCCGCACCATCGTGCCGAATTAGGGCGGGCGTATTGCACCACTGCAATCCCCTCAAAAAAACATCCAGAATCGACTGCTCGCACGCCCTGAATGAATTCCCAGTGAGAAAGGCGTGAAACGCTGCACGCAGCTCGAAAGACGGGTCATGGGGCCCACGCCTCAAATCTAGTCTCAATGCCCGAAACTGCCCTGGAAACCTTCACCCCTGATAAACGCCCGTCCACTTAACGGTCACGTCGGGCCTCCACGGCCCCTCTTTTCAGGAATTAAAATTTCCCAAAACCATCTCAAAAGTCCCGCCTTTGCATCAGGTCCGCGCCGCCGCAGACGGCACACAAAACGGACGTCCGTAGCGAAAGCTATGGGTGTCGGAAATTAAAAGGGGGGGGGGACCCCCCTTGGTCTGGACCAGCCCAGTCCGCCCACAGCCGGCCCGCGGCCCGGCTCACTTCGCCGCGGCCAGCTGGCCGCGGCCTACCGCCATCCGACCGGCCCAGACGGCCGGTCTCGCTGCCCGCACGCGGAGACCCACAGTTCGCAGGTCTCTGTCCGCCGAGTTCACGCCGCGCCGCGACCCCGGGTCGCCGCCCCATTCCGGCGAGCTCGGCCGCCGCGCCTCCGCGCTGAGGAGTGCCGCCGCCAACTGCCCACGCCACATAGCGCTACTGCGCCGCCACACTGAGGTGCGCTACCGCCAACCGCCACCGCCGAAGAGAGCCGCCGCGCTGAGGAGCGCCGGCGCAAGCCGTCGCCGCCGAAGCCCCTTCCGCTGCACCTCGGACCGCCGGAGCACCCAAACCGGCCGGGATCACCTTCAAAACCTGAAAACTTCGGAGATCAACCCCGGCCTTCTCTGAGCTTGTATTTTGATTCTGAAAGATGCATTGGAGAGATAAAAATGTATACTACATGTCTATGGAATTTCTTCGAAGATCAAACAACAACTTGACTCATAAAATCGAACTCAAAGGGGGGTTCAGAAGTTAAAATGCAAAACGCATAATCCTACCTCAATGGGCTTCGCCCGAAGCTTCGCTGCGATCCGTTGGAGCTGCGTCTCACTGGACTGTCTCTCTAGAGATGGAGGAGGAGAGGGGAGGTCTGCGTCCTGCTACTGTCTAGGTAGGGAAGAAGAAGAGAGAGGTGAGTGAGTTAAGCGTTTAAATAGAAAACGCTTAACCACCTGCCCGTAGGCCCGAACCCGAACTCCCGACGGGGTCGCGGTTAAGCCTCACTTATTGTAAACACCACCTCCCAAGAACAATGGTAGTATCGTAATTTTAATTCGAGACCTCGTTCAAAAGTTATAAAATTTAACGTCTGAAGCCGCTAAATTACAAAAACGCCCATGGGGGCATTTTTCACAGGCGGGCCGTGCCCGCAAAACTTATACCCCTCCTATGGTAAAAGGCACACTCCAAACTCAACAGTGACCTCAGTTTTCCAATCCGAGCCACTGTTTAAGATATACTTGCGTTTCAACATTAAACGAATAAATAAATAAATAAATTAATCCGTTTAATGTTTCAGAAGTGGGCGAGGGGTCCAAACGTCCCGCGCCGACAAGTTTTATGTCGCTACTAGGGTAAACACCCCATTCCGGACCCATCCGTACACCCGAATCTCTGATCCAGATCACTATTTAGGAGTTATCGCATTTCTTTGGTGTTTCCAGTTTGAACACACTGAAAATTTAATTCCGTCCACACCGGGGCTCGGAATTGCACGCCGTCTGAAGGCGCTGCTCTGTAATATCATCAAAAATATTCCAAAGTCTTCCACAACAAAAACTGGGTTCTTAAATAATTCCCTCCTTCAAGATTTTCATCCCTGAAAAGCAAAATTAGGGAGCAACACAGGGTACTAAGCCCACACTCAGCTCTTCCGTACCCAGAATAACTCTCGCACAGCTCTACGCCACCACACACAGACCAAAGGATTGATCTATTCATGCGAGGTCGGCCCTTGCCGATGTCGTGCATAGGAGCATGCACACCTCTTCTCGGGTGAGTCACGTGGTAGACGCCATGCACTCAAACCAGCCCTTCGGGTTAGGGTAAGGTGGTAGAGAACCTCACCATCCCTCTGCACGGTCTCAAACGATCCGAAGGCCCTCGGGGGTAGCTCACCTCCCCGATCGAACCTCTACGTCGCACGCCGCGACTGGAATCACCACCCACACCTAGAATAAGGCCTGGTGATTCCCTCCTTCAGAACATCCATAAGGTGAAACACCCAAGGATATCTAGTCACACAAGATGCACAGTCGATGTCTCACAACCAAGACTCTCTTACACACTCGGAAAACGATGGAGTCTACACCATCGATTAAAGAAGAAGGTCCCACGCCTTTTTTTCATACCAACATAGGGTTACACCCGACACCCTGTGCCACCCTGGTAACACCACAAGCAAGGATCAGGGAGGAAAGAATTTCACACACAACATCTACCAACTCTACTGAAAAAAGGTAGAAGAGCTGTAGAGCATACCTCCTATCACCTCATGCTCTGCAGGATAATAGACATCCAAAGCCCGCGACTGTCCGTGGTCCCAACTGTCGGCTGCCGGAGCCTAACGTGGACCACCCAGTGGTGGTGGGAAGACCTCGTAGGGTCGTCCTCCACTTCCAGCTCCTCCCGATCCTCTGCTAGCACCACCTCTCTAGGTACTACTCTGATCACGTCACTACCTATGTCGTGGCGGTGCACCTGCTGCCTGCCTGAAGCTCTCCGCATGCCTGGTCGGGCAGTCCCGTGCCAGGTGACCTCGCCCATCACAAGAATAGCTCCGTCTCTCTCTAGGATGCACTAGTGCCCTCCGGCGCCACTGTGGTGTACGACCATGCCCCTGAGTCCGGTTGTCAGAAAGCCACCTGCGTCGAGGTCCTGCTTGCCGACGCCCGCTAGCTGCGACCGACGTCTCAGTTCCAACGTGCCCGCTACCACCACAAACTCCATAACATGACAGGAAGCTCTCTGTCATCAACGCTTTCTCTAGCACCCCGAAATATGTGAAAATGCCCAAGGGTACTATGACAGCACAGATCTCTCGGCGGAGACCCTACTCAAACTTCCGCGCTCGGATGTTGTCGTCATGGACCAAGTCTGGGTAAAATCATGCACGGTCTGCAAAACTAGACGCGTACTCGGTCACCGTCATACCTACCTATTGAAACTGTAGGAGCTCCTGAATCCGAGCAGATCGCAAGAAGGAGGGGCAAAACTCCTAACAAAACAACAACTGAAAGTCGCCCCACGAAAGCGACGACTCGTCAAGAAACCGAGTCACCAGACTCCACCAACCCCAAACTGATCCATGAAAAAGGCTGGTTGCCAAAGCCACTCTCTGATCTGCCGGCGTCTGCATAAGCCTGAAAAGGCTAACCACCGCCTCTAGCCAAACCTCTGCTTCCTGAGGGTCTGGCTCACCACTGAACCTCAGCGGTCTCTGCCGCTGGAACTCACGGTGCGTGCTCAAACTGCGCTCATGCTCAACCTGATCTGCTGAAATTGCATGCTGGTCAACAGGTGGGGGTGCTAGTACTGGCCCACCTGGAGAAAGGGGCTCACATGATGGGTCCTGGAATGTGGCCTCGTAGCTCACAGGGTCGTCGTCACACACCAAAGCTGGTATCCTGGCTGGATGTCCTCGCAGAGACATCCTGAATATTATCAAGGAGTGCCGATGTCAGATGGGCATATATGTATATACCAATAACAACGATGGGGAGCTGACTCAAGAAGGACAGTCAAAGACTCAATCCTATGTGATCCACAAACAAATTTTTCCCTGCAACAAGTGTCTCAGCATGTCGAGTCAATAAGCGGGTTATCAAGGTCCGGGTGAATGGATACGTCGGCCGCCGCACCATCACTGGACTCCCTGGCCTGAGAGCCGCTCTCGAGACACATCAACACTATTTCCCTAAATCCCAACCAATTCCTATTTTAGGGACATCCGCACAACGCCCCTAGGAAAGAACCTTTCTCTGATACCAATTTGTCACGACCCGAACCTACCCGGGCTCGAGCTGCAACTACCCCAAGCCCGCCTCCATAGGCCAGGGGCTGGTGACCAACACCAAAGGCACAATAACTCGGGGAGGCCTTTCCTATGTACCTGTACACACACACGCAGCAAACTCAATAAAAAAGTGCAGAGTAAAAGAAAATACATGAAAAGTAAAGTGCAACTACTATATATGTATAAATCACAGATGTGCATCGACCTCTAAACAGTACAAAGTACAAGCTGAAGGTAACTGAAAAGAAAAGGGGCAAAACACGTGCGCAACCAAAAAGTTCCAAAACCTAGCAAAAGGTGAACACAAGTAAACAGCTGGAAGGGTCCCCCACCTGGAACCCGACTCCGAACACCGCACGCGGTCCAAGCTCCCAAGCTCCTAAGCTCCTCTGAAGTCACGCTCCACCTGTCCGTCGTCTGCAAGGGCACACCAAGTGCGGGAAAAGCCCAAGTAGGGGTGAGTATAAAAATACTCAGTAGGATACCCCGAAGGCTCGAGGGAGCAACAAAGGAGGTACTGAAGGGTTAGCAGTAGAGCGAACAAAGAAAAGTAAGGGAGTACGACCGAAAGTGAAGTAAGGAGTACAGTAAAGAGTCCAGATCAACCCAACAAGAGGCAAGAAGGTAGACTTGTCAAGAAACAAGGAGCTGGAAATGGTGAGAAGATGAACTTCTCGTTGAGTCTTCGCTACCTATAGCAGGAGAGTAGACTCATCCAACCACAAGAATCTAGACACGGAAAGCACGTGGCATACCCCGCACGTCTTCTCCTCACCTGGAAGGAGAGTAACCAAACCCAAGAAGTGGGTACCAGAAAAAAGGTATATACATATCCCTATGCTCAATCAAGATGCCCGAACAACGTCGTAAGGGGATCTTCATCCCATAGCTCAGCCCAAGAAAAGTGAGTTCCCAACAGTCCCAGAAGTAAACTCCATCGATGCCCAGCATCCCGCATGTCTGCCCTGAACCAAAAGCCAAGGGGCTCAATCACCGCACTTCTACACTATCCGCTTTGGGAGGCACTGACTCACCCGCACGATTTTAGATCACGTCATAAGAACGCGTCTCAGTGGGGAAAGTGCGCCTTGTACTTGAGAGTTCAAGGGAAAGTCAAACCACACCTCGTCACTGCCCTGCAGTCGAGAGGTATTCTCAATGTCAAAGCCATCACAACACTGACCCGAATAACCAAGGGTCCTGCCCCGGTAATCACGGAGGAAAGCCACAGGCTAGCCTAGTAGAAAGGACTGATCCTAGAATGCCAATAGGTGTCCCACTGCCCAGCCCTGCTGGAGGGTAATTCATAATAGGATATCAGGTGACCCACTGCCCAGCCCTGCTGGAGGGTAAACCATAATACATCATCAGGCGACCCACTGCCCAGCCGTGCTGGAGGGTAAACCCTAATACATCACCAGGAGACCCACTGCCAAGCCCCGCTGGAGGGTAGACCTTAATACATCATTAGGCGACCCACTGCCCAGCCCCGCTGGAGGGTAGACCTGGAATAAGTCAACATGCGACCCACTGCCCAGCCTTGCTGGAGGGTAGACCTGGAACTAGACGACAGACGACCCACTGCCCAGCCCTACTGGAGGGTAGACCCTAAGAGGTCGTCAGGTGACCCACTGCCCAGTCTCTGCTGAAGGGTAGACCCTAAGAGCGTCGGGTGACCCACTACCCAGTATCTGCTGGAGGGTAAACCCTAAAAGTCTATGATCAACCCACTACCCAGCCCTACTGGAGGGTAAACCCAAAGAAGTCGATGAGTAACCCACTACCCAGCCCCACTGGAGGGTAAAACTTAGAACTGCTCTGGCCATCTTTACTGGAGGGTACAACATTGGCTAACTAAACACGGAGTGGGTATCGCGCAACCACCTAACTCCAGAACAACTCACCCAAAAGAGGTTCAGCGTCTGCTCCACCACTGGGTGTCACTATCACCACTACCATACAATCCATCGAGGATGATACCAAGGCGAGACAACTCAACCCTGCTGGTCAAATAAACGAGCACAGATCCAGGGGAAAAACTCCACCCTGCTGGTCGAGAAAACGAGCACTGAGAGACCCTCTACATAGCGAGAGGTAAAAGTACGCAAAGAAAAACACGAAAAGCACATGGGCCCCACACAACATGTGGCCCCAAGTCAACCCCAACCAAGCGCACGAACATCTCAGGTACAAACCACACGTACCTCCAAGCGCTCTTGTATACTCCCAGAGTATACCACGTCTCTAGCCCAGGGGTTATTATGCACACGACACCCAACATCAACGCGAAGGCATGACGTAACATTTCCAACTTTCTGCCTCAACGACTGGGGCATGGACAACGCAACTGACGGCACTCAAAGCGGACGTCGGATGCATCCGCGCCACTCAAAACAAGATTCCCGGATAAACGCCCGTCCACTTAACGGTCACGTCGGGCCTCCATGGCCCCTCGTTTTGGGAATTAAAATTTCCCGAAACCATCTCAAAAGGCCCGCCTCTGCGTCAGGTCCGCGCTGCTACAAACGGCGCGCAAAACGGACATCCGTAGCAAAAGATACGGGCGTCGGAAATTAAAAGGGGGGGGGGGGACCCCTTGGTCCGGTCTGGCCTGGTCCGTCCGGTCCACCCACAGTCGGCCCGCGGCCCGGCTCACTTCGCCGCGGCCAGCTGGCCGTGGCCTGCTGCCACCCGACCGGCCCGGACGGCCGGTCTCGCTGTCCCCACGAGGAGACCCGCGGTTTGCAGGTCTCTATTCGCCGAGGTCGCGCCGCGCCGCGACCCCGGGTCGCCGCTCCGTTCCGGCGAGCTCGGCCGCCGCGCTGAGGAGCGCCGCAACCAACCGCCACCGTCGAAGAGCGCCGCCGCACTGAGGAGTGCCGCTGCCAGCCGCCGCCGTCGAAGCCCTTGCCGCCGCGCCTCGGACTGCTGGAGCACCCAAACCGGCTGGGATCACCTTCAAAACCCGCAAACTTCGGCGATCAACCCCGACGTTCTTCGAGCTCATATTTTGATTCTGAAAGATGCGTTGGAGAGATAAAAATGTATAATACGTGCCTATGGATTTTTTTAGAAGATCAAACAACAACTTGACTCATAAAATCGAACACAAAGGGGGGGGGGGTTCGGAAGTTAAAATGCAAAACGCATAATCCTACCTCGATGGGCTTCGCCCGAAGATTTTCCGCAATCCGTCGGAGCTGCGCCTCGTCGGACCGTCTCGCCGGAGATGGAGGAGGAGAGGGGAGGGATACCTCTTGCTGCTGTCCAGGTGGGGAAGAAGAAGAGGGAGGTGGGTGAGTTAAGCGTTTAAATAGAAAACACTTAACCACCAGCCCGTCGGCCCGAACCCGAACTCCCGACGGGGTCGCGGTTAAGCCTCCCTTAGGGTAAAAACTACCTCCCGAGCACAATGGAGGTCTCTGAATTTTAATCCGAGACCCCGTTCAAAAGTTATAAAATTTAACGTCCGCAGCCGCTAAATTACGAAAATGCCCCTGGGGCCATTTTTCACAGGTGGGCCGCGCCCGCAAAACTTATACCCCTCATAAGGTAAACGACACGCTCCGAACTCAACGGTGCCCTCAGTTTTCCAATCCGAGCCACCGTTTAAGAGATACTTGCGTTTCAACATTAAAAGAATTAATTAATTAATTAATTAATCCGTTTAACGTTCCAGAAGCGGGCGAGGGGTCCAAACGTCCAGCGCCAACAAGTTTTATGTCGCTCCTAGGGTAAACACCCCATTCCGGACACTTACGTACACCCGGATCTCTGATCCGGATCACCGTTTAGGAGTTATCACATTTATTTGGCGTTTCCAGTGTGAACACACTGAAAATTTAATTTCGGCCACACCGGGGCTCAGAATTGCACGCCGTCTGAAGGCACTGCTCTGTAATATCATAAAAAATATTCTAAAGCCTTCCGCAGCAAAAAATGGGTTCTTACATTTACCATATTAAATTATATTAATTATTATAATTCAAAATATGGAATCCATTTATCAAAATCAATTCACACAATTGGTATAATTTAATTTAAAATTAAACCCATAAAACGTGATGAAAAGTGGTTTTCTAGAAAAATATATTCTTAAGTAAAGAAAGTTTTTATACCAAAATCAAGCATGAAATTGTTTAAAATTATCTTAATTGGATTATTAATAATATAAATGAAATAATTTTTCTTTTAAACATTTTTAAAATAAAATTCAACTTTGTAAATTCTTGAAATAAAAAGATTGTTTTCAATAAATAATAGTATTTTCGACTATTCATCAAAAAATAAACTTTTTTATGAAAATTCAAAAAAATTAAAAATAATCCAATTTTGAATTTACGATATCAAAAATGATATACTGTTTATAAAATATAATTTCTATATTGGTAGAAGTTAATTATAATATTCACTCACAAGAAGTAATAAAAACCTTTTTTTGAAGAAAGCATTTTTTTGAAGCATAAAACGACTTTATTAAAAATTGACTTATTTTTTTTATAATAAATATTAATTTTTTTATTGATTAGGACCTTTTTATATATATTTAATAATGTGGTTACTCATATTCATACTTTTCAATTTAACAGCTAGGTTATAGCAGTCATATTTAAATAATATTATTTCATGGTCATTAAAGCTCGGTGTTTGTAACTCGTATGAAATTGAACATAAAATTGTTTTAAAATATTGAGGTGTTAGATACATCTTATACTTATTGAATTATCCTATAAAAATAGTTTCCAATTGATCATTCAAATTAATCCTTATAAAGCAGTCTATAGAAAGAGGTGTATAACTCTAATACATTAGGATGAAGTTATAGAAGAAAAACTATCGGGACCATACATTGTGAAAGATGCAATGGAGAATATAAAAGTGATATAAAAGCATATATAGGCTTCCTAGTGTCAAAAAAAGAGTTATGTTGAAAATATAATGAAAGAATTAGAATTTAAAGTTGGGGTTCATGTATTCCTCAAGATATCACTATGTAAAGGAGTCATGAGATTTAGAGATAAGGGAAAATTGAATCCATGGTATATATACCATTTGATATTTTGGTGCATGTTGGAGAAATTTCATATCAGTTCAAATTGAATCTGAATATTTTCAATGTCCATGGTGTATTCTATATGTCTCTTTTAATAAATTATATGTTATACACAATTCATATAATTGATATAAATATTGGGGAGCTAGAACCTGACCTATTATATGAAGAGGAATCAATATAAATTTTTTATTAAAGGGAACAAGTGTTTAGGAACTAGAAAAAATAAATCATAAAATTCTTATGGATAAATAATAGGTTCAGAGAAGTAATTAGGGATCATGAAGAAGCGATGAATAAAAAAACATCCTCATTTATTTTTAGGGTAAGACATAAATGTCAAGGGAATAATTTTTTAAGGGGGAATTTAATGGACTTGAATTTATTTCTATTATAAGTAAAAGAACTCATGTTTTAGAATGATTATTTTATTATGTTTTATTACAGGAGAACATAGAAATACTTTTACATTACCTAGGAATATATAGTTCATTAAAAAATATTGATCATAATAACAAAGAATAATACATAGAGAAAAACACAAAATAATAGTGAAAACACTAAGGACAATTCCATAGGCATGAATTCTCTCATAAAGATCACTCAAACTATAAATACTATAAAAATAAGAAGAAACAATAGGAATATGATCAAAATTATCAAGTTAAGTGTATAACCTTTGGAAGTAAAGTAGTGAATGATGATATATGATAATGATAGAGCATATATTGGGTGTAAAAGGAAATGTGAAAGTTAGGATCTGACCATTATATGACCATTACCTAACTATTACAATGTGACTGGTATATGACCATTTAAATAGTAATAATACCCAATAGAATAATAAAATAATAATTTTAAAAATTAAATTCAAAATTATTATATATAATAATTTTAATATATATCTATATACTCTTTATAAATCAATACGTATGACATTATAAAATTCAGAATTCTTTAAAGTGAATAAATAATGTCTTTTTATTTTAAAAAATATTTTATAGAATATATCTATATTTTATTTAAAACAATTATTTATCATATATATGAAATTATTTTGATAAAATAAACTTCATATTTCAAATTATCACATCAAAATTAGGTTTGGGTGAAATTTTGAGATTTTTTGAAAATACTTTAGTTTTCAGTGAATAATAAAAAAAAAGTTTTTGTTTTTTTGGTATATTTTATGACTTTATAATTATGTTATAATGATTTAGTAATATATATTTTGTATTTAAAAAATAAATATGCTTAATTAATTATTTTATTATTTTATAAGTATTTAATTCATTTTTAAAAGGTTATTAAGATGTTCCAAAGTCTAAAAAGATCTATTGACTTTTAAAAATAATCTTTAATGAATAAATGATTATTTTCATGGTCAAATTAATATATATAATAGAAACTATATTATGAAATTGAACTATTCCAAAAATAATGTCCTTAATGTCACAATATTTCTTCTAAAACCAAGGATATCCCATGGTAAATGTATTTTCCAATACCTATAATTCCAAAGGTTATATTTAAAAAATAATATAAAATTATCCTTATTTTCTAAAAATACCCACCTATAAACAACATTTCAGTCCCTCAAAATATCATTATCATGTCTCTCCCTCTCTTATCCTCTCATAAATTACTATGTAGAATCCTGAAATCTTTTAAGGAACCACCCCTCTAAGATTAGGAAGTGATACATAAGGTAACATATTCTTTTCCTATGCCCTTATATTAAAGTACTTATTTTGTAATATTTACTTTTTATTTTCAATTTATTATTCTTTAATGTGTTTATAATCATTATCTTACTTTCCAAATGTCACCCTATTAATGGGATATTACCTCTCTCTGACTTATCTAAATATATAGACTGTTATGTATAACCGTTATACTATAAAAATTATTCTTTGATTTTCTAAGACATAATTTTATTCTATGAATTATCAACCCTAATTTGATTCAAGGTTATTCATATAGATATAAATATACTTCATTTATTTAGGGCTTCCATGTATGAAACCCACATTCCCTACTCATGGGTTAAAATGATGAAATATTTTCTTATGATATATGATCTATATGGAACACATAAAGTTACATATATGAAGGTTGTGCCCTAATAGAACTCTAATGTATTGGGTAAATAATTACCACTTGATATGACATGCTTATGAAACCTTGGTAGTATTTCTTAGTAATGTTTTATGATACCTTGGTGAACAATCTTGGTAATATATTTTACAGTAAAATGGTGATGAACCTTTCTGATATGATTATGAATGTATCCTTTTTT
The DNA here is from genome assembly GCA_963277665.1 of Viscum album. Taxonomy (NCBI): domain Eukaryota; kingdom Viridiplantae; phylum Streptophyta; class Magnoliopsida; order Santalales; family Viscaceae; genus Viscum; species Viscum album. Next base: position 914,323,642 of record OY728129.1, on the reverse strand, counting down.
ATGTTTTAGAAAAAATTTCATTTTATGTATCTTATAATCATGATTATTCTCTTATGTTATGCCTCATGTTTTATCTATGACAATCACTTATATACCATTTTCTTTTATTTATCCCCATTTTTGGAATTAAGCTCACCCTTTCCTTTTGATGTATATCCCTAAGAAATAATGTGCATTAAGGTGACCTAAGATAGGTTTATATAGGTGTATTTCAAGAGGATTAAATTAAATTTATGTTTTTATGAGATCTAATTACTCCTAGTATTATGTACTATGTTTCCAAGACACTAAAACTCAAAAGAAACTTGAAAGTTATTAGTACAATTTTTTGTTAAGAAATAATGTTAAAAATCATGTATGAAAAATTTGGGTCATTATAATGAATCGAAATTAACAAATGAAATATACATGATTTTTTTTATAAATTAAGTATTTAATAAGCTTAATTTTTTTGGATGTTATATGGACTCACCAAAAGAGTCAGGGCACAGGGCAAGGTTTCTTTGTCTCAATTTTAATTCCTCGATATATATTTCATTTTTTGAAAAATGTTTTATTTTATATGGTGTAATTAATTATATATTGTATTAATGTATAAAAAAACACTTTAATTTTATGAGATTTTAAAATACATATCATTATCTCCCTTTCATGTTCTATTAATTCATATAATACCAAAGTCTTAAAGGTTTCTTATCTCAAAATTTCCTTTTTTGGGTATTTTTTTGTATCATGTATGTATTTTATTTTTTATGTTGTATATAATACCTATTTAATGCATTATGTCATTATTATATATTTATTTATGATATTTAATGTTCATTTTAAATTTCTATCATTCAAGGGTTTGGATTCAAAGGTTACCAAATCCATAAGGGTTTTGCCAACTCAATTTCTTTTTTCATTGGTTCATAAATTTTATTACTTGAATAAACTCTTATATGTTTCTTTTATTCTACCATATCTCTTTTCTATATTCTATTTTCTATTTTTCTCTATGTAAATTACACATTTACATCAAAATATTCTTATTTTATGGTTTTTGTTCTCTATAAAAATATGATGCTTTTACGAATAATTCCCTCCTTTCTAATGATTCTTTTCCATTCATGTCCATAATATTTCTAATGTTTCAAAAATGTTATTATATATAAATAAATTATTTTTAGGATCCTTTTTAATATATTTTACTTTATTTAAAAGTAATCTATTGAATGTTTTCTAGATGGGACAATTTGTACTTTCTTTAGAAAAAGTGTTTAAATAACCTCATTTTAACATTTACTATATTAGTGAATTTTCCCACTCTTATAACTATTATTCTTAATGGAGATTCCTCAATAAGTTTTCTTAGTTTTATAAAGTATTTTCTATTACTATTTTTTGTGATATTTTCAATATAATTGCTAATGTTTTAGAATAATAAACAAAAAGATTTCACTCTATGTATTTATATTTTTATATTCCACTACACATTCCTTATCTTTACATTTATTCCTTTTAAAGATTTAAATATTTATAATTCTTTTAAAATTATTGTTTTAAATTTCCACTTTTCACTCTGTTGAAATGGAATTTTAAGGTTACTTAAAAATTTTATTTTACAACCATGTTGCAATTTTTTTTTTGATTTTTTTATAACTTCACTTCCATTTTTATCTAAAAATATATAAGATATATCTAATTTTGAGTTATGTTTCATTTATTACCCTCTAAATTATATTACGATGTTTTTAACTGGGTATAATAAACTTTTGGTATCAAATGATTCAATTCTTTATCTATTCTTATGTGATACTATTATAAAGTGTTAAGTAATCCATTTTCTTATAAAAGTGATTTTCATCTATGTCAAAATCTATTAATATTTCTTTTGTTTCACTAGGGATATTCTTTATTAGTACCATACATATTATTTCTATAGATTAAATATGATCACATTTTTTGGTAATCTTTATAAAACACATTTCTTTCTTAGGTTAATTATAATTTGGTGAAATTAAGAATGTTTTCTTATGTGACACATGTATACATGTACAAATTATGATGTGATAGGTTGGACCAGAATTATACATCCCTCCAATGCATTGGGTAATGTTTTATATCTCATGATATTATATGTATGGGAATGGGGAGTAAATATAATACACTATGGGACTCTGTACACTGTGTTATGTTCTTTTAGAAGTGAGACTTGACTTATGCTTATAATGTATTGTTTTATTTTGTTTTTATATTACTCTGATACCATGATCTTATGATATATAATTCTTTATGAAAAATACCTATGTTATGATTCATGACTTATGATCTATATTTTATTAGGTATGATTTCTTGATATTTTATTTATGTATCTTGATTATGTTCTCATACCTACATGTTTCTCTTATGATCACTTATGATCTTGGATTATTATCACTTATGTTTACCCTTACTGAGAATTTGATCTCACCCTTCATATATTTCCATTTTACATGATAATTAATAATTATATTATTTATGATATGTCTATATGGATATCTTGTGTAGATTTTCGGTATATATTTATGTATTATTATAATATAAACAATCCTCAGTTTAGTTAAAAATACCCATTTAATGGAAATGATATGGGATTTGTTAGATATTTTTTTTCGTAACTCTCTAAAACTCTACACCTAAAAGGTATTTTGTATATAGTTAATTAAATATTTGTTATTTATATTGTAATTATGTATGGTTAAGTTTATTTTCTTTAGTTGGTATCAAATTCAGTATGTAGAGAATAGTTTTTCGCACTAGATCTAGGAGTGTGGGTCTGAGACATCTCACACACTAAAATTCGCATAATATATCCTATGAAAATAATTTCAGACAAGCACAAAACATATATTGATTCACTTTTATTGAATAATAAAAATGACTAAAGGAGTGTATGTATCTTTATATGTCTATGTTAGATGATCACTTAATGTTATTGAAGGATTCAAAAGGGTATTTGAAGAGTCCTTAATGAGATATGGTAAACATAGTATTATTCTTTACATTGAGGGATGAAGTTATCTAACAAACATTAGTCTATCTATTAATGTGGTGGTCATATAACTCTCACATCAAGAGAATACTATGATTAGTTTATTGAGTTATTAATTCATGATATTTGAGATTATTTTTGTATTATATTTATGATCAACATGATCATGAATTCATTTGTGATTTATTTGAGTTAAACAAGCTATAATATAATGAATGAATTTAATGAAAGTGAAAATCACACAATGGAGGGAGACAAAGATCATATTTTTTTGACCAATATAATTAATAATTATCACTCAAATTAAAATCAAAATATAATGTGGTTCAAACTATATCATGGTTTATTATTAAGAAAATCAACTTGTGAAAAACTGAAATAATGGTCATGGTTCCAACCATAGTTCCTGGAGTTGAAGGGAAAAACTCACTGGTTTTGAAATTAAGGAAAACCACATAATGGTTCTTGAAATAACATCGTAGTCTCAAAAAAATGTCATAATTAGTCAATGTGGATTGTTGGATGATTTCTGAGATGGTTTCTAAATTCATTATCACCCACATGGAGAAAACACATTATATTTTTATTGATCACACCATTTTTTGGAGGATAAATGTTAATGGTTTAGTGATTGGTCCTTAGAGGATATGGAGTAAAATTCCATGTCATGGTTTAGAGGAAAACTCATTATAAATCCATTAAATGATGTGAATATTAAAAATAAAATGAATTCCAATTTTTAGGCGGTTCTTGATTTTAATCATGGTTTTGGGATCTTTGGTTGACCAAGTGAAATCACATCGTGGTTTAATCCACCATGACATGTTTTATTGAATTATATATATTTAAATATATATATATATATATATATATATATTTATTAGATTTTATTGATATAAAACAACCCAAAATTTCTCCATATATTTATTGGGAGTAAAAAACTAAATTTGAGTGAAGAATATGGTTCACACATATTAAATAGATTAAAGGAACCTAAGGAGGAGAAAAAATATCATTCATGATTTCTCACACTCATTGTTGATCACCCTTCTCATTGAATTATTTCTTTCATATTGTATGACATCTATGGATATCTTAATTACTCATTTAGTTTTCATTGATAATAAGAAAAATGTTATATGATATGGGAAACCACCTACTAATCATTAAGGACTAGACACTCTTAAAGATTTTGTGAACCTTGTAAAAATATCTTGTGTTCATGTTCAATTATATCTTGTTTCCCATATCCCATTATTTTTTATCTTTTTTTGATCCTATTCACTAGCCGAGATAGGAGTAATGTGTTTTTTGGGAAAGGTTTTTTTGAATCACTAATTCAACCACCTCCAATGCTATTTATTCTTACTATGGGCACATTAGTCAGTATTATAGTTAATGTTTTCTCTTGAAGATATTTATTTTTATTTCTTATGATCACATATTTTTTCGTCAAAGATTATTTCATGGAGAGTATGAATCCTATCAATGATAAGGGTATCACTATGTTTGATGGAAAACAGATTTCATATTTCAAAGGATAGGTAGATCCTATAATTCTTATTTTTATCATTTATCATTCTTTAAATCAAAAATAATGTATTAAATCCACCAAGAGCAGGTTAAAATTTTATTTCAATGGATCAAAGGAATATTAAATCCAAATTAAGATATAGTAATGTGTTTCTATCATCGCTATATAAGAATATATTTACTAGGATGATGATTCCATTGGGAAAAAATTGTATGATTTTTATCAAGGATACAATTATATGGGAGATTCATGAATTAAACTTATCATACTCATTTTTAATTCACAAGAATGATTTAGGATGAATTGGTACATGGATAATTTTCATGGGTCAAATAAATTATTATTTTAATTCATATCTATATATATGTGCATAAAGATTCAACCATCACAAATAATTTGATGATAATCCCATCGATTAGATTTCATATGAAAATTTATTTTCTTTAGGATCAATAGTTGGATGAGTTCTCAATAGACAAACCTCACAATATATTAATTTATTAAAAGATGGTAATTAGCCCTGCCTTGAATAAGAAATATTGATCAAATAAAGAGAATACTTTTGAATTATTTTAAGGATTTAAGATCAATGAAAAACATATATCCCATGATGATGAATCAAAATATAATATAGAAAAAATTAATTACAACAATTTTGTGTTACTTTTATATAAATAATTTCAAATATTAAAATCTAAGTATAAGAGTAAACATCTATTTAAATGTTTCTATTGTAGAAACATTATAAAATTTTAAGATAATTCACCTAATATAAATAATAATTAGGATGATGAACCCAAAATATCATCAAATAAGAATAACAAGGTGACTAATTATTATATAAAAATTAATTTCTATAAAATAAATGGGAATAAAACTTAAATGAAAAAGAGGAATCTTCTATCCAAAAATTAAGTTTCATATTGTGATGAAGAAAGTAAATACAAATTAGAAGACATATATGATAAATAAGTTTAATATTTATTGGAATAATCTAAGCACTTTAGTGAATCCTCTAATGAATAAGAAACTAATTAAGAGGATGATAAAGAATAATAAATATATAATTAGTTCCAAATGAGAGTGTATTCCATAATTTAGATTAAAAAAATTTCAAAACTTGATAAGGATAATGGATAATTAAAGAAAACCATTAAAACATAAAATTTCAAATTAGAAGTCAAGAAGGAAAGTGAATTCTCAAGAATGTTTGATGATATTAATGTAATTATTTCCTAAAGAAATAATATTCTTGATTATACTAAAACTATATTTATTAGGGGTCCACTCACTTGAGGTAAAGTTTTATTAATATTTAAATTATATTAATAAAATTTAGTTTGATCTAAAAAATCCTCTTAAATTAGTGTAGAAATCATCAAAATCATTCATGAAGGTTTTTAAATCTGTTCAAGAACTTGATGAATGTACTATAAATTTTAAAAAATTACATGTAAAAAATTAACTGGAAATAATGGTGATAATGAGGATTATAAGTATAAGGAAGAAATGAAATTATCTAGAAAATGTGACCCACACATTATTTCATCCTGTAAATGTTCTAAAAATATCAATAATAATGGTGTGTGGAAGAAAATGATAAAAGTGAAGAATACGGGAAACTCTACTGAGATGATAAATCCAACCATAAGTGATATTTTTATTGAAAATTATATAATCTGAAAATTGGTGAAAAGGAAACAATAATATTTTAAACAATAAAATTTTCATCCTATGAGGAGATACAAATTTTAAGGTATAGGTTAGTGTTGTGGAGTCATTGGGAATAATGTATACATTTATTTTTAAAACATGTATTTTTTGAAATCTAAGGTAGGATTTAATTAAATGGGGTTACAATATAAAAATATAAGAAAGAAACTAACATAACTTCAAAAATAATAAGTAAAGTTGAAAAAAAACTTTGATACACATTAGGATATTTTTATTAGGTGAGAACAAAAAGGAAAAATGAATATTATTGTTTTAAAATTATACCATAGAATTTCATGAAATTTTTTAACTCTAACTATCATATTAAGTGGAGTGACCAAAAATAAACAATAATATTTAAGGTTACTTATAAATAACCAAAGATTTAAAGAACTTGGATTTTCGATAGTGGTTTCATTTCACATGTGTATACCAATAAAAATATTTTTAAAGGCATTTAAATATATTATAGATGTGCTATAACTTTTTGAAAAGATAATTCCTTAAATTCTAAAGGCACTATAAGTACTCAAATATATGAAAATAAAATAACTTCAAAGAATGTTTTCTTTATTTATAGATAGATAAATATTTTTTAGAGCGCAACTCAATTGTGTGATAATGGGAATGAAGCAATTTTTTATAATAATGGATGTATTATTAATATATTTAAATATGAAAAATTTATAATGAGATACTAATGAATAATTAGTTTTTTTCAAATAAACAATGAAAAAAATTATTATTTATTGAGTATAAATGAGGATAATAAATTATTAAATCAAATAAATGGTCATTTAGGATAAAATAACATGAGAAGAAATGACCATTGTGATGCTATGATAAATTATTTTAACCACATATAGAATAATAATCAACACATATTATGTTTTTCAAAATGGGAATATGGTGAAAAAAAGTAAAAAATCGGAAGGGATAAAAATAAGGTGTCTATTTAAACTCATATATTAAGATGCATGTGACTCGATGATTCCAAAATAAACTAGTGAATATAAGTATTTCAGGAATTTTATTGATGATATTACTAATATTCATTATTCTTTATTCACATTTGGTAAATCAACAGCTTTTTATAGGTTTAAAAGTTATCGATGAGATATTGAAAAGTAAACATGGTATGTCATCAAAATATTTTAGTTTTACATTGGATCCAAATAAAAAAGTAGATATTTTAAATCTTATACTGAGAATTATAAAATTGGGAATGAATATATCTCTCTTTAAAAATCTCACTATATTATAGGAATAGAATTAAAAAATAAGATTCTGGTTAATAAAGGAAGAATCCTGTAATCAAATCATGAAACTTCAATGTTATTTTTTAAATAAGAAACAACAATGAATGTTTTTCTTAAAAATATAAGTTTTATTTTACTTAATTCATTGAAAATTACTTATGATATATGTTTTATAAATATGAAAATTTGAGAATATTGTTATTGTTTGAAAAACCTTGTTTCAGTAATATTAAAGGATGACATTTTTGAAAATTCAACGAAAGAGTTGATGGAGGTATTTTTCTTATATATGCATATAGTGGGAGAAGTCCCAATTGTTATAAAAAGAATATTAATATCATTGAAAATTTTTATATTATTATCATGTAGAAACATGGAAATTCATGATCATCATTATTGTTTTATGATGAGATTAAAAATTCACAGAGGAAACAACAATTATCAAGGTACAATATTAGTTGATACAATAAGTTTTCATGATTGAACAAGATAATTTTGAAATTTCAAGTGACTAGGAAGGGATAAAAAAAATGTTTATCTAAGATCTCATTTCTTTGAAAAAATTTAGTGTTTTAAAATATCATTAGTGACACTAGTGATGAAGTTTAAACTTAAATAACCTCGAGGAATTAAAATCATACATGTTTACTTTCTCAAGTGGAATCTAAAATTAATGAAGAATATTTATAATAAAAGGATTATATTGATGATATAGAGGATGAATTAAATCAAATTGAGAGGAATGACACATGAAAATTAGTGTCATGTACTAATGTGAAGAATTTTATAGGGGTGAAATGTGTTTTTTAAATTTAACTCAATGAGAAAGGTAAGGTAGCATGGAAGAAATATAATCTTTTATGAAAAAATATTTTCAAATTAAGGGAATTTATTTTGATGATACTTTAATTTTAATTTAAAATAATTAAATGATTATAATTTTTCTTGCAACTTATCCTCAATATAATTACCATATTTTCAAAATGGATTTAAAATTATCATTATTGAATATAGATCATTATAATGGGGAGTAAATTTAATAACTATAGGTATTTATCCTTAACAATGATGAAACCCAAGTGTGTAAGTTGAAGAAAGAACTCTATGAGATTAAACAAGTGTCCTATGCATAATATTTAAATATGGATTGCATCTTTAAATAATATGATGTTCAAGAGAGGTAAAGTGGACAACAATATCAATATCAAATAAAACAACACTAATTCACCCATAAAAATAGTTTATACATATGAAATTATTTTTATTAAAATGAAGTGAAATCTTGTGAATAATTTTCTACCTAAATGAGGAAAAAATTTTAAATACAAATGATTGCTAAGATAATTATTATCTTTGGTTTTCAATTAGTGTATACAATAGATTATATTTTTATATAATACAAAAAAATTCCCATGAGTTTTGGAAAAATTTGTAATGGAAGAATCAAGATAATTATATACTCCCATCACTTGTAATACCCAGAAATGGGTGAACCATTGGGGTGGGGGTTGAATTAGTATTTCATTTTTATAACTCATTTAACATAAAGTTAAACTCTCTAAATTGTTAAGGTATTGATCCAATCATTTTATAAAACACACTTTCACTCGTATGAACAAAGTAAACAATAAATAATTGTACGTATATTTTTTATACGGTTTAACCTCAATAAGGGAACTTACTCCTTACTGTGGTGGATATTTCTAAGTCCAGACTTTAAACTATAAACAATTATTAATTAAAATGTTTTGATAAGTGATAAAACATAACCCCAAGTGGATCGTTAAATAATTTCTACTAATAATATGATTATACAGGTTCCCACTGATTTATATGTTTTCCTTATCCTCTAATATTTCTGGAACATAGATGTTCATAACTTGAATCTACCAGTCCTATAGCTTCCAGCCACATCAACTCAGTGAGATCCTTATTAGACTTAGTTTACCTTATAGAGATTGTATATCAAGATCTCAATAATATTACTTACTCATAACTATAAATAATCTCAATATTATTTACTCGGATGATGTTCCCCATTTATATAGTCAAAACTTTATCTGATAAATGTAGGGAACACATGAGATTAAATTAGAAACTCCCGTTCATTTCAAGTCTTTAGTCAGCATCCTTAACTAGCTTATGAAGATATAAAAGTTTGAATTCTTCAAATACTCTTCATGATTTGGCATAAAAAATAATTAACTCTTCTATAAAACATGAATATGATCATGAGATTTCCTTTATGAACTTTGAACTTTGAACATCCAGCTTTAATTTTCACAATAGTTATAACATAAGATGAATGAAAATTCAATTAAAATCTTTTAATCAATAAAATTTCATAGAACTTAATAAGATCCTTTGTGTTATTACCTTTATTCCACTCAACATTCTACAATATTCAATACTTCAAACACAATCTAACAAGATTATTGTTCTTCTGACGATCTCCATATGTTGCACCTTCATCTAGTTTCAACTTGTAATTGTAGCTTTTTCTTCTAATAAAATAATAATCTGATTGATATATCTTCTAATTGACTCAACTTGAATAACTATTGACATTCCTCCAAAGTCATTAACTTACATTGATCAAACAATACAACATCATCTAGATTAAATTTTAGAGCTCCCTCCGATAAATGTCTAACTCTTCATTAATCTATGATATTCTAGGGAACATATGAAAACCTCTGGAATCATGTATCTAGATTTAAAAAAATTTACTCAACTCAAAATATTCCCCCAAATAGGGTTGAAAACAATTACAACACCTTCATAATACTAAGGGAACTTTAATCTGCCTTTTTTTTATTTGTTGTAAACACAACACTTTTCATCACATAACACTTATTACTATACATCATATCATATCATTTCTCAAGAAGAAAATCCATGAAACAAAATAATAGATAAAGAAATATTTTTGAGATAATTACATAACTTAGTGAAAATTATTTTTTAGCCAATTGATTTTGATGTACCCCTATATATCTTTAATTTTATTAAATTTTTTATTAAAACACTATACTCAGATTATAAAAAGATAGAAAAGTTTTTACTCATCCTCTTAATAAATATTTTCACCACTCTTACCCTTGGAAACCATAATCCAAGTCATAATGGGGGAACTTACCATTATTCGGTTAGAAAAAATAGTAGAAGTATTTGCGGTGAATAGAACTTATGAAATTTTGAAGTGATAAAGCACTAGAAAATAAAATAATATAGTGAACATAGAATTTTTGTAGTAGTTCAGTCCCAAGTGATTCCAGTATACTCTTACACATCTCTACTCAGCGAGAGATGTGCTTTCATAAACAGATTTTTGAGGGGAATCATATCCTGATACAAAATGAACCTTTTATTGTAGAGGTATAACAAGAAATACATGATGAATTTCATATGGGTATTGAAAAAAATACTAAATTTTTGAGGAATATATAACCTACCATCACTTTTAGAATCTTTGAGTCACAACCTGTATTACTTGACTTTAGAATCTAGGAGTCACAACTTGAAGAAACAGAATGATTTTATATGGTAAAAGCATAAAATGAATGAGAAATCATGTATGAGAGATGAGAAGTTATGTTATAGACAGATGAGGATAATAAAAGATAAATAGATAAACCTAAGAAGCACTGAAACTGGTTCTTTAGTATTTTATTAAATTGTCTCACCATAATAGTAGAGGTCGAAGCAATTTATGTACAACCCTTGAGAGATCTTTTGTAATGTTAAACAATGTGTACATGATCACTTTAAGGTTTTTAGAGTATGAGTGCTTCATATTGCTTAAATTCAGAAGAATAAATCATTATATGTAAATATATGTACTTGTATGTAATTATCATATCATTCCATGCATCCTCTAGGTTTTTATATAATTTTTTCAAAGATACAACAGTTAGAAAACTCATAAAAATTGGTTAGAAATAAAATATATTCAACCATTTTTATCAAAGATAAAATATATTACATGAATATAGAAAACATTCAAACCAATTTAAGTACATCATTTTAAAAATTTAAAATAATTCAAACAATTTGAAATTTTAACAATCAAACTAATTAAGTAATACGAAGTCAAATAAATCCATAAATATCATAAGCAAGTTGACTGTGTAAAAATACTTCCTATATCAATTCATCAAGTATTTAAATAATAAATATAATTTTAAGACATTAAATACACGTTGAACATGTTTGTAGATATTTAATATAAATTCTTGAATAGTTAAAATAAATAAAACATGTAGAAAAAATTATATTCAAATATATAGGAAACATGCTATGAATATTTTCTATAGATACAGAAATAAGTATTAAAGAATCACTAAATATAAATTAAAACACTCTAGAATAAATTATAATATGCTCAAAATAAATTATAATTAATTTATAACCATTTAAAATATTAAAAACATGAAATAATTATAAAAATAATTTTTAAATAAAAATAATTTAGACTTAAGAATGGTATCATAAATTAATGAACATGGTATTTTTATCACTGTTAGAAATAAAATTCCCAATTGTCCTAAAATATATAACTGATGGTAGTATAGTTTTTGAATTTATTGAAGTATAAATATTAAATTGATAAAAACTTAAATTTTGAACCAATGAAAGCATAAATTTTAAATCGACAAAAGTAGAAATTTTGAACTAATGGAAACAAAAATTTTGAATTGATAAATGAAGTAATTTTGAACTAACAGAAGTAGAAATTTTTAACTAATAAAAGTAGAAATTTTGAAATAATTGAAGAAGAAATGTTAAAAAAATGGAATATTTTTTCTAAATTGATGTAATAATTAATTTTTAACTAAAGGAAACATAATTTTTGAACTGATGGAATGAGGAATTTCGAATTAATGAATGGATAAAATTTGAATTGATGGAAGATTTTTTTTTGAATTGATAGAAGAATAAATTTTGAACCAACATAAGTCGAAATTTTGAACTGGTTAAATTAGAAATTTTGAATTGATTGAAGGATAAATTTTGAAATGATGAAAGATTGAATTTTGAACTAATGGAAGAAGAAATTATAAATTAAAGGAAACAAAAATTCTTAAGTAAGAGAAGACAAATATGATAACTCTTAACATGATATTTAAAATTAAAACAATAATAGATTATTTAAAATGATATCAATTTTTTTTCAAAAAATGAGACATGATAAATATTTATGAGTAACACACAAAAATTTTATTTAAATAAAAAAATATAATAGGATCACATTAATATAATTAAAACAAGTAAGGAAATGTGAGGTAAGTATTTATAATCAAACACATGAGATAGTTGTAATCATATAGATGGGCTTGAATTCTTGGTGAAGCTTTCCATTTTCTAGATATATTCACGCCCTCCCCTTCGATTTAGACATGGCTTCACATGACTGCATGGTGAGGGTTCGGTGAGGGTCCATTGTTCGAGTTTCCAGCTGCTGTGATGAAGGTTGTCTTCACCTTGCTACATTTTTTATGGGTGTTTTGGGAAGATCTGTTTTTTTTGTATATTCTTGAAGGTGGCTACATGCATTGCATTATTCTTCCAGTTTGGTTTGACGTTAGGGTGATTATTTTCGGTGATATTTTTTGATGTTCAATGCATTTTTTGAGTGCGATTTTTTTGGTTCATGTTTTGGATTAGGTTTTGTGGTTTGTGGTTGATATATATGGATTTGCAGTGACGGATTGTTCCAGCAGTGCTGGTGATTTCTGGTTGGGGGTTTTTGTGATTCAGACAGTGGTGGGAAGCATTCTTGATGGTTTGTTGTTTGATTTGTATCTCTGAAGGGTTGGATTATTGTTGCCTTTGATTGGTGAAGGTGGAGGATCGACTATTTGTGAATTGGTTTTGTGAAGGATTTTGAGAGATGTTTTTGTGTAGTGGGTTGCTGTTTGTGGAAGTTTTTTAGTGTGTCCCTATGGTTGACATTTAAAGGAATTTTCAACCAGTTCAACTATAAGGGGGTTCTCTAGATGAGATCCAGAGAAGAGGTTTTCACCTAGAATTTCTATTTGTATTCGTATGTTTGAGAGGGTATGGCTTTGCCATCGGTTCTAGGCCCATGTAATCATGCACAGGACAACTTTACGAGTAGTGATGAGTTGGTGGAAGCTGGTATTTATGGTTATGATACTGGGTAGGAGCCTTGCTTTGTATTTTTTAATGAGTTGCTTTTTTCCTTGAACTAACTATGGAGGTTTGGTTATTGTTTAAGTCATTATGTCAAGTTGGGTTCCCCTTCATCCCTTAAAAGAGATTATTTAATAAAAAAATTAATTTTTAGTCATACACATGAGATATATAGAAAAATGATGCATATGAGGATATTAAATCAATGTTATCAAACAAAATAAAAAAATTGAATATTTAATACACCCATTAAATAATATAAAATAGAACATGTGAAAATAATCTCCTTATATATGATTGATTACAAAAACAAAAATTTTAAAAAATATTTTTTTATTTTCTCCCCATTTTTTTAAATAAACATAAAGATAAAATAGAAACCCCTTAAACATATACATAGATATCACAATTAAGCTTCCAACATGTTGATCTCAAATTTAATTTTTTAAAATTATAAAGGTCTAAAGGCATACAAATGATATATATAAGATGATTATATGTAGGAATAAATTATAAAACAACATAATCTTTATTCATATAATATATAATAAAATGAATTCTAAAGTTGATATTACTTGTTCTAGAATACTATAAAGGATTTAAAGAGATAAAAATTATAGTTATATTGTTACAATAAATATTAAACTTATAAATATAAATACCAAAATCACATAAGGTTTTATTAATTTATAAATTTTAACCATAATAACTACCAAAAAAAATATATTCTACTTCAATAGTTGATAAATAAATAGATAATTCCTTCTTATAAGACTAAGAAATTAAGTATTTTCTATGAAAATGAAACTTACATGATGCGATTTTTTGTAAATTTTTTATCCTCCAAAATCAAAGTCAGAATATGATATTAAATCAAAATAATTATTCTTAGAATAAAAAAAACTAGAGTTAAAGGTTCATTTAACATATATAATTATTCTTTTCATAACTTTAATATGAATCTCTATAGGTCTAGCTTGAAACCTTGCACAAAAACAAACACAAGACATGATATTGGGTCTATATGTAGTTAAATAAAAAAATGCCTATATTTCCTCTATAAACATTAACATAAATAGATTTAATAGAATCATTACAATCTAATTTAAAAATAGTACTCATAATAGTTTTTATAGATTTATAGGAATCGATACCAAACCTTTTAACAATCTCTTTAACAAACTTGCATTGATTAAGAAATATATCATCTTTATTTTTCAAAAATTTAAGTCTAATAAATAACTTTAGTTATACCATTAAACTCATGTCAAAATCTAATGACATAAAAGTAGAAAATCATTAAAATTTAAATCACTAGAAGAACCAAAAACTATATAATAAAAATATATTTTCATGATTAAAATATCATTATAAATTATTTTAATAAATATAGTAGTACCAAAGTTACCTTTATTGAAACCATTATTTAACAAAAATAAAATAAATCTTCTTAAACTAATCATTAGGTGACTGTTTGAGACCATAAAAGATTTATGTAACTTAAAAACACAATTATAAAATTTCTCATCTTCAAAACTTGGGGGTTGATTAACATAATCTTCTCTAGATATAAAACCATTTAATAAATTACTTTTAACATCCATTTGATATAACATAAATTTTTTTAAAAAATAAATAACTAAAATGATTTTAACAGCCTCTAACCTAGAAATAGGTGAAAATTAATTATAAAAATCTATAACTTATTCTTGATAATATCCTTAGGCAACAATTCTGGATTTATTTTTAAAAATATATCTAGATTCATCCATATTGTTTATAAAGATCCATTTAGTTTTTATTACCTACTTATCCTCAGAAAATTAAATTAAATAACAAATATTATTTCTAACAAACTGATTAATCTCATCATGTATTTAAACAATCCAATTAGGATCATTTAAAGCATCAACAACATTATTAGCAACATGATCAGAATCAAAAAAAATTTAGCAAATAAATTTAAAGTAGAGCTTCTAGTTTTTATAATATAACTAACATTACCAATCACATTGTAAATAGGATGATATTTATGAATCCTTAAAGATGTATTATCATATTGAAAATCATTTTTCTCCCCCTCAAAAGATCTGTAGGTTTTTCTTTCCCAAAACTAAAATACTTGAAATCATTTTTAGAATTTTACAAAAAAATTTCTGAACATCACACGATTAATAAAAATTTATATGAAAATATTTTTAAATACTCATAGAATTATTATTATAAAATCTATTAACTTTAATATTATAATAATAACTAATAATTATTCCTTTAACACTTTTAATATCAAACTTATCTACATTATCCTTTATATTTAAGATAAAAACTTTACATCCAAAATCATTAAAGTAAATAACCTTTTATTTTATATCAATAAATAATTCATAAGGGGTTTTCTTAAAAAATTTCCAACATAAACTATATTCAGGGTATATAAATAAGTATTAATAGATTCACCCAAAAATTACTTGGAAAAACCAAATTCATTATGCATACTTTGACCCACTTCTTGAATAGTTCTATTTTTTTATTTCTAAAACAAAATTTTCTATGGGATTCTAAGAGAAAAAAGTTATGAGCATAAAAATTATCATTAAAAAACTTATCAAAATAAAAATTAAAAAACTCACTACCTTTATCACTTATGTTGGAAATAATTAAATAAACTTTCATATTTTGAACTAGCTTATGAAAAGGAGTAAATCTAGCTATGGTTTAATGTTTATGAGGAAATAAATAAACCTATGTAAATATAAAGAAATCATCAATAATAAGAAAAAATATTTATTAACACCCAAAATATAATTTTCTATAGGGATAAATAAAATTTTTTTCAATAATTCAAGAGGTTTATAAGAAGAAACATGATTGATAAATTTAAAAGATTCCTTGTGCTGCTATCCTTTTAAGCTTGAATTACAAAAACAAATCTTTCCTCATATTTAAATTGGGTAAATCTAGAGCATATCCTTTATTAGAAAATTTTCATATCATTTGAAAATGATCATTTCAAGGCCTCTTATTCTATAGAATACCATATATTTATTTATTAATGAGACACATAACATTTTGATTGGATATATTTTAAAAATTAGTTGAATAAATATTATCCATTATATACGCATAAAATAATAGAATTATATTTAGACACTAAAAATTTATTATATTTGAACTTAATATACATACCATCACAAAAATTTGAGATATTATCCTTTAATTATTTTTAATAAATTTGACATATATAACATTATAAATTAAAACAAAATTAAAAATACATACTTCACTAAAACCTTTACCCTTTCCTTTAAAATTATCTTCAAAAGTGATAGAGCCTCCATCACATTTGTTATAAGTGAGGAAATCTGATAGATAATTTTCATTTGTTGAGAATAACCACTATCAATGTACCACGTGTCCTTGAGATTATTAAGGTGGTTATCCTGAAAAGATAAATTATACATAGACAAATTTCAGCACCCATGCTATTTTGGGTCCAATTGGGTTAGAAATAGAATTATTAGGTACCCAAATAGTTTTGAAACATTTATTATAAGATACTCTAGTATATATATATATATATATATACTTGAAATATAATATATTGTATATCAAAGATATTTATTAAATCTAAGAGAATATTCATTAAAAATAATATCCCTAAAACCTACACTTAAAGTATGTAATAGAATAAAATTTTCCAGCAAAACCTTCAACATAGGTAGTCTTGTACAGCTAAGGAATCTAAGAATTATAACAAAAATTGGTTTTTCCTTTATTCAGTTTCATCATATCCATGATATTTTCATATTTATCTTTTCATTAAACAAAACAAAATAATATTTCTTTTAATATAACAAATTAATTTATAAGATTATAATTCTCTTTATGAATAGAATCAAAATCATCATAGATCATACCGTATAACATGAAGAAAAATTTATCTTTTCTTACTTAAGATAATTATTATACTTATTTAATTTATTAAATTCCTTTATTAACCTTTTATTTTATTATTTTAATTCATTTTACAACTTAATAACTATAATTTGTTTTTGAAAATGTTTATTTTATTCATAAAAATCATCAAATATATAACCATCACTATAAGAATAATAACTAGAATAAGAATCATTACATACCTCATTTTTATTTACTTCTAACAAACATATATTGCAGGACTCCTTCTAACTTATAAATTCATCACTTGAATTAGATTATTTAGTGTAACTCTATATATAATGATAAGAATATTTCATTTACTTCTAGTTTTTATTACCTATCCCTTATTTCTATAGCTTTGGATAGTCAGGTTTGATGCGACTCTTCTTTATAAATTTATAATTAGTTATATTTGGTCCATATGTAGTACAATTCTTTTATTTTTGATTATTTTTTATCTTTAATTTGTTTCTTCATAAATTTTTTATTTCACTTCATTATATTATACACCCCTTTTCTTATATTTTAAATTTATCCTTTATTACTTTCATGTACCTTATATTCATAATAGTTATAAGAAACATTTATAAGAGATTTGAAAGAAAAACCTTTCTTATTATAAGTATTTTCTTCCATAATATTCTTCTTCTCAAGTTTGTATTGTAACAATGATCCAATGAGTTCATCCAGTGTGTACTCCTTGAAGTTTTTTTACTTTTATCAATAGATACCTTGTTTGCATGCCATGGATTTGGTTGTTCTCGAAGAACTCTTTTAATAAGTACATAGTCCTCTAATATTTCTCTAAGTGAATTAATTCTATTCACCATTCTAGTGAGTCAGTCGAAAATTTTGTTTATTGTATCATCTTCAACCAATTTTAAATCTTGGTACTTAGCTTATGAAATTACAAGTTTGGTTATAATTAGATTTTACGATCCAAGATGTGTCACTTGCAAAATCTACTTGATCTCATGAGCTATCTTACATGAAGATACATGACTAAAAACACTTCTATTAATAATATAGTATAAAATAATCATAATATTATAATTAAAAATATATTTTACCTCATAACTTCCTATAAGAGTATTAGGATTAGAATCGAGAAATTGGTAAGGCTTTACCATTATCATCTAACAATCAATGCTCAATTGATTTAGATAAGTTTCCATTCTGGTTTTCTAGTAACCATATTCATTACCATCAAAATGGGGATATTTTCATGGAATCCACTCATAATTATGATTTATTCCTTTAATCTTAAACAATATTTATCCCTAGATGATGAGGTATAGGAATAAGTTTGTATAAAAATAATAAGGGAATTAAGCTGAAAATTCCTAAAAGGGTCAACCTTTGATCCTAATTATTAGGTCTTCAAGATAAAGGACCAGAGGGGGGGGGTGAATATGCCTTTAGAAATTTTAAAGTGATAAAGTATATGAAAATAAAATGATAAAGAGAAAAATTAATTTTTATAGTATTTCAGTCTAAATTAAACCTAATCTACTACCTCTCTACTCATCCAGAGATATTCTTTCTTAACTTGATTTTTGAGGGGAAATATAATCTGATACAACATATACCTTTTCTAGTGGAGGTATAAACAGAAAGACACACTGAATTTTTTTATGGGGAGTTAAAACCCTTAAATTTTTTTTGAGGAAGCTCTAACCTACACCGACTTTTAGAATATAGGGTTCACAACATGAATGACCCAAATTTAGAATCTAAGAGTCACAACATGAAGAAAGATAATTATTTGGTATAGGAAAAACACAAATTGGTTGAGATAGAACATTTGAGTGATGGGAAATAGTGTTATAGACACATGAGAATAAGAATAAATAAATAGATAAAATAAAGAATCACTGACACTGGTTATTGAGTATTGAATTATCTTGACTCATAAAGGTAGTGGAAGTCAAAGCATTTTAGGTAAATCCCTTGAGAGATCATTCATAATGGTAAATAATGTGTACAAGAACAATTGAAGGTTTTTAAAGTGTGAGCACTTTGTATTTCTTAAAGTCAAAAGAATGTATTATTTTATTTAATAATATATACTCATATTCAATCATAATTTCATTGTATGCATCCTCTATGTACTTTATAGAAATTCTTCAATGTTACAACATATATAGAACTCATGAAAATGGTTAAAAAAATAATTATAGAGTCAACCTATTTTATTAGAGATAATAAAAATTCCAATAATATCAAAATAATTCAAATAAACTTAAATACATCATTTAAACAATTTAAAACAAGTCCAACATTTTGAAATTTTAACATTTAAACTAATTCCATAATACCGATTCAAATAAATCCATGAATATCACAAGCAATTTTATTGTGTAAAAATACTTCCTGAATCAATGAATTAAAATTTAAAATAATAAATATTCTTTTAATACATTGAAAAAACATTTAACATGTTTTTATACATTTAATATTAATTCAAAAACATTTAAAATAAACAAAACATGCACCAAATATTATACTCAAATATACACGAAACATGCTATGAATATTTTCTATAGAGAAAAAAACATGTATTAAATAATCACTAAATATAAATTGAAACACTCTAAAATAAATTCTCATAGTATCAAAATAATTTATAATTAATTTAGAAACCAATGAAATATTAAAATCATGAATAAAAAATTATAAAAATAATTTTTAAATAAAGATAATCTAGAATTAGGAATGATAAAAGAAATTAAATAAACTGGGATTTTTGGTACTGTTAGGATTCCATGACTAATGGATAACTAATTGTAGAATAGTTCTTGATATAAGAGAAGTATAAATATTAAAATAATATAATTATAATTTTTTAATCGATAAATGCATATATTTTAAACTCATAAAAGTATATATTTTGATCTAATATAACAGAAATTTTGAACCGGAGAAAGCTGAAATTTTTAACTAAAGAAAGAAAAAATCTTGAACTGATTGAAGTAGAAATTTTAAACTCATATAAGAAAGAATTTTTAATTGATAGAATTATAAATATTGAATTTATGGATGATTTTTTTTGAACTGACAGAAGATTTTTTTTGAACTGATGGAAGGAGAAATTTTAAACTAATGGAAGTAAAAATTTTGTATTGATAGAAGAATAAATTTTGAAGTGACAGAAAAAATTATAACTCTTAAAATTATTTTTAAAATTAAAAAATTAATAGATAATTTTAAAAAGTAACACATTATTTTTTTCACAAAATAAAACATGTTAAATATATGTGATATAACTCACACCCAAATATTATTTAATTAAAATAATAATAATAGGAACAATTTAAAATAATTAAAACAAGTAAGGGAATGTGAGGTAAGTAGTTGTATTAAAACACATGAGATAGTTATAATCAAACACATGATACCTATAAAACAAAATAAATTAATATCATAAGAAATTTAGATCAATGTAATTGAAGAAAAAAATAAGGTAATGAATATATAAATCAACCATTTAATCAAACAAAAAAACACATGAAAATATTCATAACATCAATTAAGTGAGAGGGGAAGGATAAACATGAAGTTCTAGACATAATTCTGCAAACCTTTACCTTGGAATATCTTTAGTGAAAATTTAAAATATTTTATCCTTTATTAAAATATGTTCCAACTTAACTTCTTTGGACAAAGTTTTTTCCATGATAAAATGAAACTTGATATCAATATGTTTTTATCTATACTATTGAACCAGGTTATTTGAATGATAAATTTTAATTTTTTTATCACAGTAAATTCTCAATAGATTTTAAACCTTCACTTTCTAGTCATGAAATTAAACTTTCATCCACATCATTTGAGTGAAATAATGAGTGGTAGAAACATATTCTGATTCATCTGTACTCAAATTCATTGAGTTTTTTCTTAAAATACTGATAAATATATGATCATTGTAACCACTAACCCAATAAATGTCTATGAACTTAAGTAAGTTCAACTTAGCACTTCTACAATACATCAAGATAATGTTTAATGTTCCTTTAAAATACCTCAAAATGATTTTAGTAGATATCATGTGCTATTCCTTTGGAATACTCTAATATCTAGCACAAAAAGTTACTGTATAAACAAGGTTTGATCAAGATATATTTATTTAGAGTAAACTTCCAATCAACCTTTGAAAGTCTCTTTAATTAACAATTTTACCAGATTCATCTTTTCTCATTTTTACTCTAATAGTGATAGGAGTCGAAACTTCCTTTTAATTTTCCATTCCAAACTTCCTTAATATATATTTGGAATATTTTTACTATTAATAGAAGATATAAATTATTTTTTTACAACTTGTATCCTAAGAAATAATTCATTTTACCAAACATTGTCATTTCAAAGTACTCTTTAATTTTCTCTAATAACTCCATACAAACATGTTTTTTGTCACCATTAAAGATGATATCATCATCATAGAAAATTACTATCAGATTTATGGAACTTTCCCATTTTATACACAAGTTTATATAAGCTTTTCCTCTATAAAATATTAATATCTTAAAATAATTATTAATTTTAGAGTATCAGGCTTGAGGGGTTTGATTCAACCTTTATAATGATTTCTTGAGTTTTAAAACCATAATTTCATCCTTATCAAGTATAAATATTTATAGTTGTTCAATGTAACCATGTACATCAACTTAACCATTTAAGAATGCTGACTTTACATCCATATGATAAACCTTGTATCTTTGATGAGAAACAACAACCAAAAACATTTGGATGATCTCAAGCCTTGAAATAGGGGAAATATTTTCTATAAAACTAATACCTTCCACCTATGAATATACATTCTAAACCAAACCTTATTTATTCCATGTAACTTTTCCCTTTTTATTGATTTTTTTACTAAACACACATTTATTTCTGATAATATTAATATTATTTCCTTACAGTCTTAGAACAAGTTCCTAGGTGTTATTATTCTCAATTTTATCTAATTTAACATTCATGGATTTTAACCATTCTTTATGATCAACTACTTATAATATTGACCAAGGTTCAACCTGAGTGATAAGTGTCACTTGATTCTACAATCTCATATTTCTTCTCATTTTAACTAGATCTTCACAACTTTTGATGATGTTACTTGGTTCAAACCAGTTCTGTAATGTATAGAATTTTTTGTTTTTGTTTCCAGTAGAACTTTCTTAATCACTGGATTCATTAGAACATATTTGATCAATATTCAGCTCATGAATTCCTTCCTAGTCAATAATTATTATATTATATTTTCTCATACCATTAGTTTTTTCATTGGATTCACCTTTCTCTTCATCTAATGGAGTGGACTTATTTTCAATCACTTTAACATCACATGATTCCACTATCTTGTGTAATTATTTGTTCCAACACCTAAATATTTTTTAAAATTTTAAGTAATATAGGAAAATTCATTCTTTTTATTTTTCATAAAATTTTCTTAAGTTTGGATTTTTAATCTTGATTATAAAAAAAATTTCAAACACTCTAAAGTACTCTACC
The DNA here is from genome assembly GCA_963277665.1 of Viscum album. Taxonomy (NCBI): domain Eukaryota; kingdom Viridiplantae; phylum Streptophyta; class Magnoliopsida; order Santalales; family Viscaceae; genus Viscum; species Viscum album. The sequence goes on along the minus strand of OY728129.1, from coordinate 914,300,519 downwards.
ATTGATTTATTTTTATACCACATCTCACAGGGGTAATTTATACTTCTGGTGTTAGTTGAAATCTATTATAAACATGTATTTTAGTACATATATATTCTCTATAGAAGATTTTTAGGAGTTTATACTCCAAAATCTTGGAACTTACCATTTCAACAAAACTCTCATTTTTATATTCTTCAACCCCATTTTCTTTAGGGATGTAGGGAGAACCAAAATAATATTTTATTTTTTTCTTTAAAAGATATTATTAAAAAATGTTTCATATAAATTACTTTAAATTATCTATTTTTATCTTTTAAATATATGAACTTACTTTCTTTTTAGGTTCCCTTTTGTAAAACTTAAGAATTTCTATAATATAGGATTTATTTTTCGTAAACAAGACACTAGCCATCTGGGTGAGTCATCAATGAAATTAATAACCCTTTTTGAATTGATTCCTCATTAGTCCCCATGTATCAAAATGTATAAGTTGAAGAGGTCGGGTGGAATTAATTTCTACCCTTTTATGTATACCGCTAGTCATCCTCACTTTCAATTTTTTTTATAAATGATGGTTCTTTCTCCTTTCAGTAAAGGTAAATATCTCATATATTTTTCTTTTGAGATTTTTATCATGTTCTATTAGTAAGGATGACCAAGTATTCTGTTCCATAATTGATTTTCATCTTTCTTACTTAGGTAACATGATTTACTTAGATAAAAAATTCTAAATAAACTACCTCTGATTCTTATTCATTCAAAAACAATTTTACCATTCTTTAAGAACCTAATGATATAAAAATTTGTTTAGAAGATAACTTTGTTTCTATCATCACACTACTGACTTACTCTTAGTTTTTGTTTGAGTGGATTATCAAATAATAAATCCCTAGGTTTTAACTTTTGGTTATCTATGGAACCTGTAACAATCCATTTTATTTTAAGGGAACTATAATTGACAATGTTAACAACTCCTTCACAATTTACTTCTAAGTTAATTTGGATTTTAACATCACATATCATATATAAAAATAAGTTTCTATCAAGTATCCAAGGATTTTCTTTCAATCTATCTTTTTAAGTGACTTCAAATATCAGGGAGTTTTCATCTATATTTTATTTTCCATTACCCTTCCAATTTTTGATGTATTGTGCTTTTCTAAGAAGAGTTTTCATGTAATATTATTCACATTAACCGTTTTGATCACATATTCCATAAATTTATTCTAGTAAGACAAATTTTTTTTATTGAAGTGTTTTTATATTCATAATCCTCTTTTTTGAGCCTTTCCTCTCATGTATTGAGTGTAATTTTCTTCTCTTTTAGAGTTTCTCCTACTCAACCCATGCCTTATTCTTATAAGTAATGTACTATCCTAGATATTATAGGGTTTTTGCCTATATTTTAAACAACACCAAAAATATCCTTTGAACCTCATACTTCCTAATTGATAGAATTTTAGATTATAGAACTTTTAGGTTTGTTCATTCATATATAAGATTTCATTCTACTTATAACATGGATGAAATTGATTTATAATTTTTTGTCTACCTTTCGTTGGTTTAATTTATGAAATCCCACTTTTCTTATCAACCCATAATTTATCATTTTTAGTTTTAAAATATTAATTATTAGTAAAAAATGATTTATTTTTATATTTAGTAGGAAAAAATTTTACCTATTTTTTCATACCTAACATTTTCAATAACTTGTGAAGATTCAGATTTAACTTTTATTATATTGTTGAAATAATATTTTAACTAATTAAGAGTTTTTTAACCACAAAACACTTAGATTCAGTCTTTCTCAATGTATATTTTGATATATTAAGTTTCTTATCTTTATCCTTTATAATTTTTCCTCGTTTGGAATCTTCAATATGAATATATTGATTTCGTCAATGTATGAAATCTCATTTTTGAGAAAAAATTGTTCACTTTTCATCTTATTATCTTATTTATTTTTCATTAGGTGAAATTAATTCTTTATTTTAGTGTTTTTATATATACATGATTCAAGTTAAAATATTTTCATGTGTTCCAAGAAAGTTAATACTCCTCCTCCTCATTCATATCTTTAGGTTTCCTTATGTTTCACATGATCCATGAAGTTTCAAATTTCTCCAGGATTTCTTCGTTGGACAATGTAACATTAGATGATTTCTATTATTTTTCATTTTTCAGTAAACTCGTTTTCTTCTTCTGGGTATAATTACCTTTTTTTTACCTTCAACTAGTATTCTAATTTCCTTTTCATTTTACTCCTCTTATTTTTCTAATGGTTTTCATTAGGGTCATCCTATTCATCTTTAAAACCATTATTTTTAGAGAAATTAATAGAAATGTGCTCAACCTAAACACGCTAAAATCATTTCAACAGAATATTTCCCTTGTATTTTCCTTTACCTTTAATAAAAGTTTCAGAGATAAGAGAAATTATTCTATTACGATCCTTATCCATAATATCTTTATCTTCTAATTCAAAGAATGGTTTATCTACTAATGTGTTGAGTATAAGTATCTTCATAGATTGATAAACCATTTCCTCCTTATAATTTTTCTTGAATGCTGAAGAATTATTCATTTTATGAGTTACTAAAATATTTTGAAGTTCAAATAGAGATAAATCACATTTATCCTCCAATTTGGAGACTTTATGATCAATTCTATTTGAGAAATTTCTCACTAAAAGTTTCACAATAATTGATTCCATCAGAGTGCCTCCAAATCACCTGATATTATTTAAAATTTCATTGAATATTATGAAATAATCATAAATGTTTTTCTCATTAGACATCTTAGATTCCTCAGATTGACTTCTCTATATTTTAAGTTTTTATTCATTTACTTTAACATTATCTTCAAAGATAATTTTTATATTATGCCAAGTTTCTTGAGCTGATTGAAGACTCATCACCTTAATGTAAACTTTTCCTGAAACATACATGAGAATTTAATTCTAGGACATACCATAAAATTCCATGTTCCTATTATTAGTAAAATTCATATAAGTATCCTTTTATATAGTTGGAAAACCTATGATAGTGGCATACACCACTTAAAATTCAAGAGATATGAGATATGGTATCATGATATTCTTACATAAATAAAAGTTTTTTTCATTAAAGGTAGGGTTACCATGACTATTAACTGAATTTAAGTTCTCTATCTTCAATAAAAGGATTCAACAGATGGAACCTAACTTTGATACCACATATAATAACCAAGAATGGGTGAACCACTGGGGTTAGGGGAGGAGAGGGGGTAAATTAGTGGTTTATTTTTACAAATTCCTTTAAATTCATATTAACCTCTATAACATGTTAATGTCTCAGTCCAATCATATAATAAATCCCACTCTCACTTGTATGAAAAAAGTAAATAATAAAGAAATGAAAATAAATTTTTACAAGATTTATCTCTAATGAAGTAACCTACTCCTTTCTATGCTTTGTATGTTTGAATGAAAATTTTACACTATAATAAATTATCAATTAAAATTATTTAAAAAGGGACCATATTTAACCCAAAACTAAATCCATCACTAATATATCAAAACAAGATGCGTATACTGGCTCCCAATACTTTCAATGTTTGTCTTATACTCTAAGAATTCTAAATAACAAAGAATCTCTTGGTAAAAAACTTAGATATCTAACACTTAGTCATATAGAACTTGTATCTGTTGGTCCTACAATTTCTGATAACCTCGACTCTACAAGCTCATTCTTTTACCTAATTTAAATTCTAGAGAATATAATTCATGCTCTTGAAAATCATCCTTACATAGAATGCTGGACCACATTTACTAAAATGACGTCCCCCCTAGGGGTGTAAATGATATAGTCATACTCTTAAGATACATGATCTCAACTCAAAAAATATTTAAATTTGACTCAATTTTTTTTTAAGTTGATCTTGATCTAGAGTCGTATAAGTACCTCATTGAGTTGAGTTCGTGTATTGAAATAATTATTTTGAGTTGATCATGACCTTATTCAAGCAATATAAATAATAATATATAAATTATTATTCATATATGTATATATATATTTAAAATTATTAGTTTTAATTTTATTATATATTTATAAATATATATAAATTAAAAAATTGAGTGAAACCCTAATCCATCTACCATTTACCTTCTGAGATACTCCATTCCTTTACCTCTCTCTCAACTCTCACCACCCCCTTCCTCACTCTCCCCACCCTGGCCACCATCGATGTACCCCCCCCATGACTTCCTCTACTTCTCCCTAATGCGATCGAAACCCCCTATTCCCACCACTCTCTAACCCTTTCCTCTCTAGGACTCACCCTGACCTAACTCATATAAAAAATGCTGGCCTACATTGCCTCCCCCAACCACCTTTGGATTTACCCTACAACTCCCTCACCCAACTAGTCATCCTCCATCTCCCCTCCCTCTATTATGATTCCCTTGCCCTTATTCAGCCACCTTGAACTATTGCATCCATCCTCCTTTAAGAATCTGACTCCCTCTCTCAATATTGATTTAGTTTTCCCACTTCTATCTTTATTCATCATGTTATTTACTACTTCATCCTTGTTTTTTATTTTAATACTAAGGAAAAAAATACTATATTGTTTTTGAATTTTTCATTCATGTTTTTTATTTTAATGTTAGGGTAAAAATATTTAATTGTTTTATGAATCGTATTAGGTTTAAAATACTAAATAATCTATTAAATTTGTTTTTGTGTTCTTCATCTCTGAATTTGTCTAAAAATATATTGTCACTAAACCTTATTGTTTCTAACATCATAGTCGATTAGAAATTAAAAAAACTGAATTATTTCTTAGTCTTCCACACATTTTAGTCATATGAATAAAAGAATACTAAATTGTTTATTTAATTTAGTTTTTTATTCTATATGTTATGTTTTTTTTGAAAAAGTTATTATTTTTTTATTCTAAAATGAATTTTTTGTTCTCCAAGTAAAACCAATTTTTTCTAATAATTTATTTATTTTTATTTCTAAAATGATTATTTTATTATATTGAAATTTAATTTTTGTTAGATCACTAATCTTTTTCATTTTTATTTTTTCATCTATTCAAAAAGAAATAAACTATTGATATTCCACTTATCTTTTTATATATAAAATAAGATGATGTGCTCACCATCATTAATTGGAATATATTTTTTAATTTATGGTTGATTTTTTTATATTTATTAGTTTTTTATCACGTGCTTACTTTTTTATATTATTTATAGTGAAAAATTAAATATAACCTTTATTCAATTGAATAGCTATAATAGTTTGTATTTTTTCTATAAAACTAATTAAAAAATATCAAGAAAGAAAATATGTGAGTTAATCATGGTTTAATTATTTTATCTATAATTTGTTTTTCTATTGATCTCATACCATAGATTCTTGTTTCATGCTTTTTTTAATATATGATTTATTTAATATTTCTTCAATTATAGGGTTATAAAAGTCTACAAGTGGTATTCTACTTTTTATTTATTAAGTTTCTATACAAATTTGAATCAATTTTTATAATACCGTTTAAGTAAAAAATTTATTCTATAAGTATTCAATTCAATATTTTGAAGTTGTAAAAAGTGTATATAGGATTTAAAAATTTAATTCATTTATATTATAGTTTCATGTTAGAACAACTACATCAAGGATTTTAAAATTGAATTCATTTAGAATATATTGGCTAAATTGGAATATAAAAGAAAAACTCCTAGAAAAAATAAGAGGCTTTATAGATATAAATGACCACCAAGAGAAAAATAAAAACATAAGACCTAAGGATTTTATATATACATGAGATTAAATTATTCACATGATTAAATACATCACATACCATCTACATCATAGCTGTATGTAAATTAGAAATTTTCTATATCATTGAGATGGACACTAAAACTGAAACCACCTAGCCTTTATTAATTATGTCCAACCTAAAGGATGTGGAACTATTGATAGCCATAATATGAATAAAACCCAAAATTTAAAAACCCATAATAAAATTAGAAGTATTATCAGACACAATACTATTTCAATGACTAGAACAATCCTAACCAATCTCTACTATATCTTGAGAATCATGTTTTAAGGCCATGATCCCAACCTTGTTGAACCTAAATTCAAACCATAACTCTTTAATAATGAATTTGAAGAATTTTTTATATTTAATTAATATTATTTATATTCTTCCTAATATTACACATTTATATGGAGTCCCTCACTCTATTGATTTTGTGATTGCTTCCCATGCATATTTCTCACTTTTTAATTTGTGTTTCATATCACTATCACTCATATTCTATAACACCTTGATGACATAATCCTTTAAGAGTTTTTTTCTAAAATTATAACAAAAAGGTTTCATTGATTTTACTATCCAATACAATCTAAGTAGTTTTATCATTTTTCATAGAATCTAAATGAATTCCATTTATTTATTTTTTTCAAACATTGTCTCAAGGGGAAGGGTACTACTTAAACTTTGTTACCCAATATATTCATTTTGAATTCAATAATACATGAATATTTTTCAATAGACTCTATTAAATAAAAATAATTTTGGATGTTGGTGGTCAACCATTTAATTTCGATTCAATGTTCAAGCTAAAAAAATTGTTCAGTTTTTAAAGTATTTTATAAATAATTTTAATCAATAAGAATCATAATCAATTTTAATGATTTATTTTTGTAAGTATTAATTATAATTATTGTTTTAATAATTATAAATCATTGGATAATGTTTATGTTTTATTCTAATGTATTTTTTTTTGTGTAATATGTTATTCCATGTGTAGATATTAATTTATATATCTAATAGTGAAGCTTGGGTTCGAGCTCGAGCTATGGGACAATCGATCTTGAGATGACGTTTTTTGTGTGTAATAATTTAGCTAATTTCATTAATAAATATTAATCGATCATGATTTCATATTTTTTTTAAAATTCAGTCTTTTATTGAGTTGAGTTGAGTACAAAGTATTAGAATTTTGTATCAAAATTGAGCTCAAGTAACATTTTTTATTGACTTGACTCGACTCGATCACACACCTAGTTCCCTATCTATATTACCAAAACATCATTTGATAAATGTGGGGAACACATAGAATTAAATTTGAAACTCTTTATCACATCATGTATTTAGTTAACAACCTTCATTAAATTTCAAAGATATTAGAGTTTCACATCATGAAACCCTTTACAAGACTTGAGATCAAAATTTTTCAAGTCTTCCACAAATCTTTTCAAGGATCGTGAAATTTAATTCATGAATGTATAAATTAGAATCATTCCAATGGTTGTGAATTCATATAAATGTAAAGTCTCTCATCATCTCCTTGATAATTTTTTTTCATAAAAGTCAATCATCTCCTTCTGGTTCCACGCTTTCTTCTACTCATTATTCTATAGCCTTTAATAATTTGAACATCCTCAGACATGATTCCCATGGTTCCAATGGTTTCCATCTATTTCACCTTCATTTAGTTCAATATTATTCTTGAAACTTCTTCTTCATACATCTAAACTCCTGATCGACATATCTTATAATCAAATCATCTTGAATCACCATTGGGTTTATTCCAAAGTTATTTTATTCTATTGATTAAATAATACAACATCATCTAAATTAATTTCTATATATCCCTATAATAAACCTAAAACTCCTCATTCCTCTATGATATTATAGTGAACAAACAAAAAACTATAGACTCAGGTCTCTATATTTACAAAAATATACTCCTCAACTCAAAAAAATTCTTCTAAAAAGTGTTAAAAACAAATAAAATAACTTTATAATCCAAGGGAAACCTCAAATATTATGACTAAATTTCATGAAGATGATGAAGGAAAGGGTTTGGATCAAATAGATTTTAGAATGTTGATTTTCAGTTGTCTTTATTTGACGCCGTCACAACAAATCATTTTGTATTCTGTTTCTTTATGTACGTGATTCTAAAGAAACCCTAAGGATTCACATCCTATGGCAGTGAAGGGGATATTTCATTACATTGCATGAAATCTCAAGTATGGAATCAAATATGATAAATAAAAATCAATCAACCTTTATGTTTTTTCATATAAAAATTATACAAGTGAGGTTAGATACCAAAAGTCTATATTTTGAGGTGCATTATTCATCATAGGAATATGTGTTTCTTGGCACTCTAAGAAGTAAAATTTATTCACACTTAGAACAAAGTAAGTTGAGTATATTCCAGTACCACAATATAGAGCTCAAATTTATTTATATGAAATTTTTTCAGGAAGATATGAGAGTGGAAGTCATATATCCATTGTTTATTAGGAATGAAAACCAAAATGTAATTAATTTGATAAATAATCCAATGAAAATTCTAGGGTTAAAACATATTGATATTAAATATCTTTTCATCAAATACAATATTGAATATGGTGATTTCAACTTGGAGTATATTTGAAATGAAGGATAAAGTCATTAATATCATGATGAGGCCCTTGAAAAAAGATGCATTACAATACTTTAAAGTGTTATTTGGAGATAATTATCTCCCAAAATAAATGTTGATACATGTTTTATATTTTATTCCATTCATTAATTTTCATTTTTTAATGAAGGAGGAGAATATATTGGGGGTTTTCCTTATAAATGGAGGATAATACCTAATAAAAAGAGGAGAATACCAAGGGGGAATATATTTAGGGGGGTTTCCTTTCAAGATGAGAAATGAGTTTTCATGATAAAATTATTTTAGAGTTTAATGTTTTTGGAGTTTAATGCATGTTGTAATGAATAAAAAGATGCATATTGAAGAGTCCCCAATGAGATTTAAGGATTCATGGTAGAAATTTTAGATGCCTTAAAATGGCTTGGTAATACCCCACGTTTTTATGGTATGTCTATTTTCAATGTTAATATTTTTGAAATCTTATATTACATATGTTCTTCCTCTAATGTGGTGCATTTACGGGTGGTGCGGAGATGGAATGACGAGGATAATCACCCGTCCCATTTTCCACAGAGACAGCCTCTTGTCAAATTTACCATTCCTTTGTTTCAAATTGATCAACGTCATTAGACTTTAAAGAAGGTTTAATTAACCATGTGGGGGAACTGTTGGTCCCAGTGAGTGATTGTATAGGGGTCAAGAACTCATGCAACCAGTCCTTCTCAGATATTACTTCCTCGGATAGTCTCCAACATGTTTATTCTCGGAGAAAAGAATGCCCAACAACCCTATTATCCATAATTCATGGACCTTATTTCCAAAGGTAAGAAATCGTTGACTGACGATTTAAAAAACACATGAGGAATCCATTGATCGAGAGGATGGGAAGTCAGGCTCACCACAACCTTCTGGGAGAGGATTGTTTCCTATTTCGGGACTCTCTTATAGATTTATGTCGTGTTGATATGTTCGTGAATCCTTGGTTCATTCCCAAAGAGTGCGTCGACAGCCTACACTTGGTTTGTAAGATCATCGTGAGCATGCATATGTTTGATGCCACAGATGTGATGCTGACTTAGACATATTATAAGGCACTTAGGAGTTTATTGTCATATAGGGGGGATAGAAGGTGACTTGAAGCTAGGATCGTGCCCACAAGTAGGGCTTTCTACATATCCTTAGGAGAGTAATCAGAACCCACGTAGTTCAGATGTGTGGGGCTTACGCATGGGAGATTCCCTATTTAAGGGGGGAATGGTTGGGTGGACCCTTCATGGATGAGAACACTTTTGAGATTATGCCTTCTAGCAGGCTTCCTACGTATCCTAATCTAGTCAGGAATCAGAGTTCTCGTAGTTCAGAATATGTGGGACTTACACATGGGAGCTGCCCTATTTGATAGACATGAATGGGTGGAACCTTTTGAGATGGACACCCTTTTGTGCTCGGTCCTTCTGCGAGGAATCCTACGTATCCTGATCTGGTCATGAATTAGAGTTATCATAGTTCAAAATGTGTGAGGCTTACGCATGAGAGCTACCCTATTTGATAGAAATGACTGGGTGGACCCTATTGGGATGTGCACCCTTTTGAGATCAGGCCTTCTGGTAGGTATCCTACATATCCTAATTTGGTTAGGAATCAGAGTTCTTGTATTTCAGAATGTGTGGGTCTTACACATGGAAGCTTCCCATTTGAGGGGGGCATGGTTGGGTGGAACATTTTTGAATAGGAACCTTTTGGATCTTGGGCCTTCTAGTAGGCATCCTACATATCCTTATTTGGCCAGGAATCAAAGTTCTCATAGTTCAGATTGTGTGATGATGTTGTATTCCTCACAAACCTCTAATCCCATGTGAGTTATGCTCGGTGTGATAAAAAACAGAATTTGAAGAATTCAACAATGCACATGCTTCCTCCCCTGTTAGTGGGGGAGGGAGAGCCCGTGGTGGAAGAGGCCAAGGCGACCATGGGTGAGGGCGTGGAGTAACAAACCCTTTAATGTGAGATAACATTAAAGGTCATGTGACCATGCCTCAGAAATTTGGGGACTTACCTCAGTGGGAGGGCCCCATAACATCATATGGAGTATAATACAGTTTAAAGTAATATAGCTTGGATGATGGAATCATAGTTTAACGTCATGTGGATGGGACTATTTGGGGTCTTGCAGTTTAGGGTCATGCGATGAGGACAACTTTCTATAGAAACCATAATTTTATGAAGGAAAATCATGTTTGGATATTCTAATGTACCTCAATCATGAGATGGATGGAATGTTTAAACCATGATTATGGAGGATCCCAGATTAAGAGAAATGATATGAGGCATGGGGGCTATTGAGGCATACAGAGGTAGGAGAGGACTCTCCTGAGGATGAATATTCCTCTTGTTGACATGAAATTTTTGTGGGAAACATATGCAGAGCCACTGGGGCGTGATGTACATAGTCATGTAGAGGTGTCTGTAGGACACCGAACATCCTCTTCTAATAGCCATGGAGGATTATGAGGATCCAGAATCATCAGAGACAAAAAGTTTGATGGATGGAAAGGATGTGTTTGGGCATTTAAGAAACACTCAGGCTGTGATTATCCAGGGAGTTCTAGGTCAACCTGGCATAGAAGGTAGGTGATATGGATTTTTGGGAGGTTCATGAAGAATGTCTCTTCTCATGGTATTTAAGGGATGGAAGTTTGGGTGACATAAGGATGGAATGGAAAATGCCGTCAACCTAGCCCAAAAAGTTCACGATGCGACTCTCCATTTTTCATGGGGGTCTGTAATGGAAGCGAAGGGAACAACCCAGAGAACCGAGACTACAACCCAACACTAATCCTGAGTGGGGGTGTGGGGGAACATCCCCCGAGGTATAGACCAGTGGGCGCAAACTATTTTCCACATAGAGCTGGCTGTATATTAGTTGACCGCTTAATGTGGTACGCGGAGGAGTTGGTCACATACGATGGTTCACTAAGGAGATTTCCGTGAACTGTCTTCAACATAGGGGGTCATCATACTACTTTCCATCTATGGGAATCCATGAACCAATATTCTCATATGGGCATCCGCAAACCGTTTTCCGCATATGGGCATCCGTGAACCATTTTCCGCATATGGGCATCCGCGAACCATTTTACGCATATGGTCATCCATGAACCATTTTCTGCATATGGGTGTCCATGAAACATTTTTATTATATTTTTTATTAGTTCGCTGGTTGGCTATATAGGATCTTTAGAATACAGTTTTCGGGGAGGACTTCTGCGAACTACATTCTCTATATGGTTCGCGAGATGGATTCTACGAACTATTTTTTTTGGGGGATGGAATCCTCAAACTGCTTCAGGTGTGGGGAAATTCATCCCTCACCCTCTACTTTCTTCACCCAATTTTTACCCATCCCAGAGCTCTCTTATTCCCCTCTCTTCCTCCCCCCTTTGATTCCCATGGTGGTACTTTTATAGTGTTCTAGAAAATTTGTATCTGCGGTACACTTGACACCTTCTTCGAAAGCCCATAGAGGAAATTATACCTATTGAAGACTCAATCAATCCGAGGTTTGTGGATGTGCGGTTCACCGTTGGCATCTCCTCATCTGTGAACCACATCGTTTGCGGGGATGGTACGTGGGGCATACTTCCTTCAGATTCTCACATGTGAAAATAGTTCCTGGCGACTTCAATTTGCGGGTGGAAATTCACCACGAACTGCTTCGTTCGCTGGCCAATGCCTCCCGGGCCAGTGCATCATAGGCCTTCCATGTACTGAATGGTTTTTGGTTTATACCTTTCGTGAACCATTCCTGATAATCGGTATGGGACCAAGCTGGATTCCTTTTCAAAATTTTATTTCTTCAAATTATTATTAAATTTGAAATCCAATTTTCATTTCATTACTTCGCCCAACATGCAGGATTATTTTCCTTCCCTTTTTTAGATTTTCGGGACCCTACAACATGCAATACCTAACTTAAACAAACAATGATATACAATTAAATACTATTATTTTAACAAAACTATTATAACCTAGTCATTAAATTAGAAGGAATTAATATTATTAACCAAATTATGCAATTTATTTATTATAAATTTAATCTTTTTTTTTAAATTTAACCAAATATACTTGATATACCTCAGATAAGAATAAATCCAATTTTATACATAAAAAGTTATATTTTTCTAAAGGTAGTTTTTCCCACTTTTAATAACACACTTTTAAAACTAAAATTTGACACTTTTATATATTATATTTGAAAAAATGAACTTCATTTTTGAGTTATTAATATAAAAATTTAATTTGGTTGAATTTTTGGTATTTTTTTGATAAGTTTCATGTTTTGATGAATATTGAAAAAATATTGCATTTTAATTGAAAATAGCTTTCTCATATTAATAATTTATAGTGTTAAATTATAGTATTAATTGGGTTTAAACAATAATTAGATCAATTTTTCATTATTTAATATAATTTAGGCCATTTTCATCAATTTTACATAGAATTTTGAAATAAAAACAATTCAATATTTTGAACATTTTAACTTTAAAAACTCATTTTATCTTTCCATAAATGGGATTAATTTTTAATTAATTACTGAAACTTATATGTTTTGAATTTTGAAAAATGAATTCCATATTTTGAATTAGTGGATAAAAATATTGTAAACAAGTTCCTTTTATTTTTGGATATTATGAATAGTAACTTTAGTATTTTTTTATTAACACGATTAAAGGTAAATAAAGTAATTAAGGGTAAAAATAATATTATAAATATTATAAAATTACCGTAAAACTTTTTCTAATTTTATTGAATGAGTGATTTTAAAAATAAATCAAACTTTATCCAATTTTATAGACTCTTGGAGCCACTTTAACGACTTTAAGCCTTTTTTAGTATTTTATTCTAAGGGAAGTCCAATATGTCACACTCATGTTTTTAATAAGTATTACATTTTTTAAATAGGGTAATTAAGAATATATATTAGACTATAATTAGTAATTTTAAAGATAAATTTTTTATCTTTATCATGAGAATTTAATTTTACTTTTTAGGAAATATATAATTACCTTGATGACATACACAATGATGGTGGATTACTTTTTTAATTAATAGAAATATCAAATAAATGATATTAAAAATTTAAAAATAAATATAATTTGTGATAATTAATGTCATACAAGAATTTTTTAGATGAAATAGACATATTAGGGATATTTTTAATGGTGTTTTCGAAGTAATATTGTATATTGATATTTTTTAAAAAGTCATGTAATTAATAGTGTCAAAATTGACGTTAATAATATTCTAAAATAAATAATATTTTATTAAATTATATAAAATTCATAAAAACATAAAATTTGGCCCACTTATTGGGATAAGTTTTAAAATTTCATCCATGAATCACTCATTTTATTTGTTATTTTATAGTGACTATATTAACAAATAAAAAGTAAAAAACCAAGTTATAATAGTAAGAGGTAAAGGGGTTAACTAAGGGTTAAATCCAAAAATAAGGGTACTAATGTCACCTAAAATTGTTTGAAAATTATTGGTTGAGAGGATTTAAATCCATCCTCATATTATATTAAAAAAATTTAATTTTTATCCACTTAAAATTTTAAATTAATTTAATGTTTTGAGAGTTTCAAAAAGCACCCCTCCCCTTAATTATAAAAGGGTAGCTCCTCCCTCACTTCTTCACACCACTTTGAGCCTTCTAGCTCAAAAAACCATACCCATTTCTCCTCTATTTTTTCCAAATTCATCATAGAGGCCTTAATTTGGTCATTAATCCAACCAAAGAAGTCATTTTGTATAAATCAAAAAGAGATACCCAATGAAGAGGTAACGTTCATCAACAAACATTTTTGTTTTATTTATTCCTTAAACCCATTAATTTTTTTATTTAATATTTATATAGTCAAATTAGTATCCTAAATATACTAATAAGTTTTTATATTAAGGTTTCAGCCTACAATCACACACACTTCCATCAAATGGGATACATAATCATCATTTGTGTGTACGGTGGACTACGGCCTCACGAACCGATGTCATTCATTCTTCTATTTCCACCTTTCATGGTTGAGAATAATGAATTAATTTATATTTTTATATGATATGTATGATATTTATGATGTATTTATGATTATATGATGTATTTATGATTATATAATTATTATGTAACATATACCTTCATGCTTTCCATTTTGTGTAAATACGATAACTTGGTTTGTGGATGCATGGACTACCACCTCATAAAAATGACGTGATTCATTAAAAAATTATATGGAATGTATTAAGGATGAGTTTAGTGAATTTATATGATGTATATTAAATAATAGTTCAGCTAGAATTATATTATTTACTTTACTTCTTTTAATATTATATGATAATGGCAACAATGTTCATACGTACGTACGACCCACCATCTCCATAAACCGTGTATTTCAATTTCAATTTATATTTTTTATAGATTATTATAAATACATAAATAATGAATATATATGATATTTATGTCAATATTATCATTCTAGAGATGATGAAATCATGATATAAGTAAGAGGATAAAAAATATAACAAATCAAAACACATGCGAAAAACAAAGCGGTTATTACCTGAAACATAACTTCAACAAGAAATTGTTAATAAATGGGTAAAATAATATCATAAGTAAATCATATATGGTATTATAGAAATGAAAATGGTTATGTGATAGATGTATAATAAACCTATATTTATCATACAAGAGGTTTTAATGAGTATGATGAGAGACAAAGTATAACACTACCAGAAAAAACCAATTTAGCGACGGTTTTCAAAACCGTTGCTCAATGTTCTTAAAATGTTTTTTAAATATATATATATATATATATTATTTATTATTATTTTTTTAAAAAAAATTAAATTTATTTTTAGCAGGGGTTTCAAAAAACTACCGCTAAATTAATGGTTTAAAAAAAAATTTATATTTATTTATTTTTTATGATCTATTATTTATTATCATATATAGTTTATTATTCATAATTTTAATTAATTATCATTTTTTAATTAATAAATATTTATAATTATTATTTAATAATAATTTGAAACTTAAAAGAAATATTCAATAAGTTGAAAATCCGATTTCAACATCAAATGACCATAACTTTTGATCTGGAGGTCCATTTTAGCCCCACAACCAGTCAAATCGAAGATTATAAAATGAACTAAAACTAAATTCAATTTAAATTTTTTAATAATTAAAAGAATAAAATTTATTATAGTTTCAATAAAAGTTGGAAATTGAACTCGAACTTCAAATGACCATAACTTTTGATCTGGGTGTCCGTTTGGGCTCTACTATATATCAAATCGAAGCATGTAATGAGCTGTACGCCCTAATAAATAGAGGGGATCCCATTAAATATTTTTTGAGGTAAAAAGTGTCCCTAAAGGCCTCAAAAAATGAGTTTTTAGTCGGGTTACCCCAATTTTTTAACATTCAATGGAATTTCAACATCATTAAAGGGGTCTTATTGTCTTTTTTCGGTGGGGATTGAATTTATTCTTAGGGATTACATTCATAGTGATATTATGATTTTGAATTTTTATCATTTTTCATAATGTATTTTTATTTATAATTAAATATATTCATATTTCCTTATATTTACTTGTAACAAATCACTTTTATGAATACATATTAAATAGAAATGTATTTTTAAACATATAAACTATATGGAAATAAATATTTATTATTCATTAAATTTAAAATAAACAATCATAGACTTTATTTACCTTATAAAAATGCATTAATATATATATATATAAATATATATATATACCTATATAAGTATTTTTTATATATAAACATGTGTGTGTCAAAAAAATTATATTTATGGGCATATACTAATATATGTAAATAAATACATATATATATATGTAAATATTTGTGTGTATAGGAAATATATAAATGTATTTTTATATAAATATATCATTATAATTAAATATAGTATATAAATGAATTTATAGTAAAACTATATGAATATATATACACATATATAAATAATTATATATATATATATGCATGTGTATTGATAAACTGATATATATATATATATTTATATTCTAATATATGTAAATAAATATTAACATATAATATATTTAAATAAATCTATGTGTATATATATATATATATCACACACATTTAACAAAATTTCATCTTTGCTAAAGACTATCTTCATATTCTTTTTATGCCATTTATGATTTTATTTCATTAATTTATTTTCATATTGATTTGATAGTGTTGTAATTATTTTGCTTTCTCTTTTTGTAATTTATTATCAATTATATATACCTGTTTATATGATTTAATGAATATTTGTGTATATATACATTTTTATATATTTATACATATTTATGTTTATATATTTTTATATCATATATATTTAAATATATATAGCGATATTTATATTCACTTATATATATATTTATATTAATATACAATTATATATCTAAGTGTGTTAATTTTTTATTTTTGTAACATAAATGTGTGCTTATATATATTTATATACATTTTATTATATATATATATATATATATATTTATACCAATTTGTTATTTATTATTTATTATTTATTCAATTATTAATTATTATTTATTATTTATATTCACTATTTATTATTTATTTTTCATTGTAATTTTACAATTTTAAAATTTTGTTATTTCATTATTTATATATTAATAATTTCTTTATTATTCAATTATTTTTTATTTTTATTTATTTTTTATTTAATTAATATGTATAAATTATTTATTAATTTTTTTATTTTATTATAAATTTAATATTATTTTAATATTATTTTATTATTAAATTCTTATTATTTATTTTTTTATTTATTATTTTTTTATTTTTTTATTTTTATTTAATTATTAATTTCTAATTTATTTGTTTATTATTAATTTATTCATTATTTCTTTACTGTTTCTATATTAATTATTAAATTATTAATAAAATTTAATTAATTTATTGTTATATTATTAATTTATTATTAACTTATTATTAACTACTTATTTATTATTTATTATATATTTATTTATTCATAATTCATAATTCATAATTTATTTTTTTATTTATTATCTATTAATTTATTATTTATTTATCGTATATTAATTTATTTTTCAACCAATTTATTATTTATACATTATATATATATGATATATGATATAATATATATTTATTATATATTATATATTATATATTATTTATTATTTATCAATAATTATTCACTATTAATTTTTTATTATTTACTATATATTATTTATTATTAGTATTTATTATTTACTATTTATTATTTACCAATTATTTCCATATTATATATTTATTTATTTATCTATTATTTATTTATATTTTATTTATTAATTAGTAATTTACACTTAGTAATTATTCAATGTTAATAATTATTTATTACTTATTAACTATTAATTATGGATTAATCATTATTGATTACTGACACACGATTTAGTTGCAGTTTTCCAAAACCAACATATAATGATTTAACGGCAGTTTAAACCCCCACTAAACAAAAAAAACCCGCTAAACACTAATTTTGGTATAGTGTAAGTAAAGGATTTTGTCCCACTTTTATTTCTATGGGACACATGCCTTATACCATACTTATTTCTTTTATGTGGTGTATATACTACTCATGAATGTCTTTTATGAAAATTGTTATAAAGATTATGGTATTTTAATATCCATATAATTTTCTTTCTTTCATGGGGAATACAATTATACTGATTATAAAGCGGTAAGGGTTATTTCAAAATCCCATCATTATTTAAGAGTGTCTTTGTTTAAGTATCCACTAGGGAGTATTTCTCTTATATATTAGTGTTTTTTAAAAATAATTTCAAAAGTGTTTTTACTATTCTCCAATGATTGTTTAAATTTATTTTTATGCCTTTTTGACTATTTAAAAAATGCTTTAAAAGGAATATTCCCATCATTTTTCAGAATAAGGTACTTTATGAAATTTCTTACAAAAGTAAAAGGAATGATTTTTAACTTATATAACATAAACCTAATTTATTATTTTCAAGATACCCTAATATTTTGAAGCTTATTTTACAAGTTTATATTGTTCTTTTCAAATAAAATATTTTATTTTATAAATATATGGCCTTTTAAATTCTTGATTACAAAGTGGTAGGGTATTTTGTCTAGATTTCATTTCATTAAGGCATACTGTAATGTTATGCACCTAGTCTCTTCTATATGGTGTATATAATTCCCTTGACATGTTATATCATGAATATACTTATTATCATAATATTCTAAGTTTCATTTAATGTTATTCCTTCATGGGGACTATGATTCAAAAGCTTTAAAGGGGGATATGACACTTTGGAATGTTTAAAGTGTAGGTTCCGGGTGCAGTAGAAGCACGTTGTAAGGGTTTGACCAACTTTAATTTTAACGTTAAACAACGTTCAATCTGAGATCCATCATGATTTAAAACGTAGAATCCTCGAAATAGAACGAAGAACAAAAAAAAGAAAAGTAGAGTCCCGGAACCCTTGAGATAGGATCATCGTATGTTGGTTATAATTAATTTAATTAATTCATAAGAATTACGACGATGTAATTATTTCTTCGTTGGAGTCTCCGGTCATGATCTTGTGATCCGTCGTTGCGTCGTAGAATCCAAGTATAGGATTCCTCTAGCAGTGATCCACACGTGCTCCATGTATCTCTGGACGTCGCTGAAGGGATCTCTGGGTGCTAGCGCGGAAGAACCTTCACTTGTGATGTCCGCCTTCTACCGCCTTGATCTGGTGGAGGATCTCACTCTCGTAACTTGAAAGTGTTCTTGGTGGAAAGGGAATTATCTCTTGGCTTGAGAGTATTTTCAAATCCTTTGTGCACAATAATGGCTCTATTTCTATGAGAATAATGTAATTGGGATTATAATACTTAGAATAATAAAATGAATTAATTGCCCGAAAGCATTTAATCATTTCGTTTAATTCTTATTAATACCCCATGTCTTAATAATGACAGTTGACCATCATTATTACTTGACATGAACCCAACGTATTACATTTAATATCATTTAATTAAATAAACAATATTTTCTCACAAATCCTGAAAAAAAACTACACGGCGTGTATATAAATATACACGGTGTGTACTTTTATTTTTCATTTTTTTTATTTCCTCCACCATATTTATTAGACCTTGAGTAATGGATATTTATTTCTTAAATAAATGTAACTGCATTACTTGCTAATAAATATATATTATTTCGCCCATAATATATTCTCTCGAATAACTAGTGTCGAAATAAATGTGATCAGGCATCCTTAAATAATTATTAAACCACAATCGGGAATAATATTTATTTAACTTGTTAAATTAATATTTTAACTAAGATACATGGACACACTCAGTGTGTGACCTTCTAAGCCTCTTTCTCAGTGGAATTAGGTGGAGCCTTCCTAAAGTCTAAGGTTAGCGTCTAGCAACATGCCAAGGCACCCATAGAGAAAGAAGTTAACGCCGCAATGACACTTCACCTCCTATGAACGCTTACCGTGTAATATAATCCCTTCCTCTCTATATCTCCAATAAAGCGGGTTGCATGCTAGTGCCATCAACCCATGTTCTCGATTATTCATTCTTTGACTTCCCAGAATTGAACTCGCCCATACCTTATGATGGTCATGGATTTATTTAGGCTATATCAATTCCATCAAATGGCATGAGATATCTACTTCCGTTATGGAACAGAAGGGACAAATCCTTTCTCGCATTATCTATTAATGTAGTATTACTCGTGACGCACCCAACGTATCCTACCTCATTGCAAACAGTGTGTCGTCAAAGTTTTTGTCAATACATCTAAGTGCGTGAGTTGTAATACCCATTAATAATAATCTTAAAGTCTAAGGAACAATACACACGTCCGCAGATAGGAACATCCAATGACACTATGAAATTTGGATTTCCTACCGGTGGGTCTCATTCTCATAATATCTTCCTGGATATTACCAAGGGAGCACACCATGAGAAGGTGCCTCAAAGTTTTATGAGTCCTCACCCCTAATGACCTGTATTATTTGTGTCCCTCAAATATCATCCGGCCATAGAACATATATTCAAGAACAGTGTTATGGAACTTCTGGGTTCCTATCATAGCAGGGATCCGCTATGACCCATTAATGCAGCAACTGTCCTTAGGACATTATCACATGCATTGTCACGCAGAAGAACAATCAAGATGTGATAAGGCTTTTATTAATGAATAAAGTACAATGTAGTTGGTTCTAGACCACCAACTCCAACAGACTCCCACTTGGACTAGATCCAACTGCTAACAACCTTTAACCTGCTAGCTCTCACATGATATTCATGCTTCTACAGAGATAGGCCTTTAGTCATGGGGTCCCCCACGTTCTCTTCCGTGGACACTCTGCTCACCGCAACTTCACCCCTTTAAAAGAAATCCCTCTAGAGGTGATACTTCTGGAGTATGTTCTTTGTTCGTTGATGTGACCTTGGTTATTTTTTCAAGAGCCACTGCTACATTATTATCACAATACAATGTAATGGTATCTTCACTCTTAGGCACCACATCAAGCTCCTGGACAAAGTTCCGAATCCAGACGGCTTCCTTGCCTGCATCAGAAGCCGCTATATACTTGTACTCCATTGTAGAATCGGCGACAACTGGATTCTTTGAACTCTTCCAGCTCACAGCTCCTCTATTGAGACAGAAAAACATATCCAGATTGTGACTTCAGATCATTCTGATTTGTCTGAAAACCAGCATCAACATACCCTCTGATGACAAGCTCCTCTTCTCCTCCATACACCTGGAACATATCCTTAGTTCTTCTTAGATACTTAAGGATAGTCTTAACAGCAATCCAATGCTGTTCTCCTGGATCTGCTTCATATCTTCCTACCATGATTAGTGCATAGGCAACATCAAGCCTGGTACATAACATGGAATACATGATGGATCCTATAGCCAAAGCGTATGGGATCTTACTCATCCTATCTTTCTCCTGTTGTTTCTGGGGACACATTTTCTTAGAAAGATGTAAGCCATGTGACACTGGAACCAATCCCCTCTTGGATTTTTCCATACTAAATATCTTTAGTATCTGGTCAATGTATTTACTCTGACTTAGTCTAAGCATCCTCTTGGATCTATCACGAATGATCTTGATCCCTAGAATGTAGGCTGCTTCTCCTAAGTCCTTCATAGAGAAACACTTGTTCAACTAGTCCTTAACTGACTGTAAGGATAATACATCGTTTCCAATAAGAAATATGTCATCAACATATACCACTAGGATGAAGACCACATTCCCATTAAACCGCTTATAAACACATGGCCCACATTCGTTCTTAATGAAACCAAATTCTTTTATGGCTTCATCAAATTGAATGTTCCATGACCTGGATGCTTGCTTCAATCCATAAATGGATTTCTGCAACTTTCAAACCCGTTTGTCTTCACCTGGTGTCACAAACCCTTCTGGTTGTGTCATATAGACATCTTCCTGAAGGTTCCCATTAAGGAATGTTGTTTTGACATCCATCTTCCAAATCTCGTAGTCATGGTAAGTTGCTATGTCAAGTATGATTCTTATGGATTTAAACATGGAAACTGGTGAGAAGGTTCCATCATAGTCAATTCCTTGATGTTGTCTGAATCCTTTAGCCACTAGCCTTGCTTTATAGGTGCTAACCTGACCTTACATGTATATCTTTCTTTTGAATACCCATTTGCATCCAACATGCTTTACATCAACTGGCTCATCGACCAGAACCCAAACTTGGTTATGATACATGGAATACACCTCAGAATTCATAGCTTCTAGCCATCTTGCAGCTTCTGAGCTTTCTACTACTTCCTTGTAGGAGAGAGGTTCATCATTGTCTAACAATAATTATTCACCATCCTCGTTGACTAGAAACCAAATATCTCTGGTTCCCTTACCTCTCTTGATATCCTACGCAGTACTTGTGTTTCTAGAACCTCTTTGACGGGGACCTGTGGAACTTGCTCCTGTACCAACTCTGGTGTATCTTGAACATCAACTTCATAGAAGTCAATCTTGCTCCCACTATCCTTCTTGAGGATGTGATCCCTCTCAAGAAAGACGACTTGTCTGGAAATAGTCACTTTCTTGTCTTGAGGGTTATATAGGCAATATCCTTTCGTTTCCTTGGGATATCCTATAAAGATACAGTTCGTGCCCCGGGGTGCTAGTTTGTTGCCTAAGAAGACCTTAACAAATGCCTCGCATCCCCATACATGTGTATACGACAAAATGGGTTTCTTTCTACTCCATAACTAGGAGGGAATTCCATTTGATGCCTTAGTTGGTACTCAGTTTAATGTGTATGCTGCATTTTATAATGCATAATCCCAAATGGATAATGGAAGATCCGCATAACTCATCATTGACCTCACCATGTCCAAAAGGTGCAGTTCCTCCTTTCACTAACACCATTCCACTGTGGTGTATAAGGAGGAGTGAGCTGAGATAGAATCCCAGACTCCCGTAGAAGATCGATGAACTCTTGGTTTAGATATTCTCCACTTCACTCCGATCGAAGCTTCTTTATCTTCTTACCAAACTGATTCTGTACTTCATTCTTGAATTCCTTAAATTTCTCTAAGGCTTTTGACTTATACCTCATTAAGTAGACACAACCGTATCTACTCAAATCATCAGTAAAAGCAATGAAGTGAGAATATTCACCTCTAGATTCTACTGGAAATGGTCCACAAACATCCGTGTGTACCAATCCAAGAAGCTCTATGGCTCTTTCACCTTGTCCATCAAAAGGTGGTTTGGTCATTTTTCCTTGTAAACAAGTGTGACATCTATCAAGTGGTTTTAGCTCAGTAGAGTCTAAATAGCCATCTTGTAAGAGATTTGTCAAGCGCTTCTCGTTCACATGACCAAGGCGGTGATGCCATAACTGGCTGATGTATGAGTCATGTGAGTTTGTTTCGTTATCGATTTCCAACACTTGGTTTTGGTAATTTAATACATACAAACCATTTTTCAAATGTTCCATACCATAACATACGTTGTTCTTATAAAAGAGACAACCCTTATTTCCAAACTTGAAAACAAATTCATCCATATCCAAAAAAGATACAAAAATTATGTTCTTGGTAACAGTAGGAACAAAATAACAGTTATCTAAAACCAAAAATCATCCCAGTTGGCAATGAGAGGTGGTAGTCACCAATAGCCAATGCAGCCAGCCTTGCACCATTGGCAGCTCGAAGATCCACCTCTCCTCTGGTGATCTTTCTAAATCTACTTGGTTCCTGAATTTGAATACAGATGTGAGCCCCACAAGCTGTATCTAATACCGAATGTGTAGAAATAGAAAGATTGCACTCGATAACGAACACACCTTTACGTCCCCATGCTTTTGGGTGTAATTCCTCTTCCAATGGCCCTTCTTTCCATATGAAAAACACACCACCTCCCGTTCCTTGCCCTACCTCTGGATCTTCCCCTTTTTGGAGGGACAATGCTTGGGGGCTTCAGACCATTTATAAGTCTTTGGACCCTTTGCCTTGTCCTTCCTTTTCTTGTTCACCATAAGGACTGCGGGTTTGTCACACCCCATGTCCTTGTCTACCTGGAGAATCAAGGTCAGAAGCTCCGACATACTCTTATCATTTCCGCTCATGTTATAGTTGAAAATGAAGCTGGAGAAGGTCTTGGTCAGTGATGATAGGATGAGACCTGTATGCAACTCATCCAAGAATTTAATACCTATGATGTCCAGGCGTTCAATGTTTCCAATAATCTAGACTACATGAGGCCCAGGTAGCGCAAACTCTCCAAGCTTTGTGGTAAACAAAGAATTGGAGATCTCATACCTATCCTGTCTCACCTTCTCTTGGTATAGATCATTAAGGCGAGACATCATGCTATACGCGTCCATGTTTTCATGTTGCTTTAAGATCTCATTAGACATGGCCGATAGCATGAAACATTGGACATCTGTGTCATCATCCATGTGTTTCATGTAGAGAGATAATTCCTCATCACTAGCCTCTTTCCCAGGTGCAACTGGAATAGGCTCTTCCAGCACATACAATTTCCTTTCGTGGAGAAGGACGACTCGTAAATGCCTCCGCCACTCTTGGAAATTGGTGCCGGTGAGAAGGTTTTCCTTCTCGAGTATGGTGCACAATGATATGTTTGAAGTCATTTTCATGCTGTTTCTACAATTAAGATGAGAAAATTTTTAGTAATTTATTACAAAAATTGAGACAAATAAATAAATTAATAATTTTTAGTCTTCCACTATTTTATCAAAATCCAATAGCCCTCACCATTGACTTCGGAATATTCTGTTTCATGAATATTCTTGTGGCAAGGATCCATATTTCCCTTCACATTACCCCAACTACGGTTGGTCAAGAAACTTGAAGGGTTTTAGGTAGGCATTCCAAATGACAAATGCATTCACTCGCAGCTCCTTGTTCCACTAAGTGGACTCCCCAATCTTGAAATCCTTTTTGGATTTCCTCAACCTTTGCCTCTTGGTCACACCAAGTCCTGCTGTGGTAGTCAAACCTTGATGCGAACCAAGTCAAGTCAACCCAAAACCTTTAATTAGAATTCCCTGATAATTGAAAGCACCCCAACTAGGGTTGGTCAAGCACTTTGAACTATGGTTTGATTCTAACCAAGATTATGGAAGGCTATACCGACTTAATATTTCTTTTGAGGGATTTTATCCTTATACGTAAATTTCCATTTTATTATCTTTGATTACATGCTTGTTAATATTAAGTGGGATATACTTAAGTGATTAACCATGTCTAAGATAATATTTATGTATAAGCCAGTTTTATTTTAGTTCCATATTGCGTGCTCGTTTAATTCATTAATTGTGTGATCGTGACAACACACCCACAATAAATAAACCATGAAACTGACAAAAATAAAATAAATGGTGTGATCATGAGCTTTTCTATTAGTTAGTTTATCTAGCGGTTGATAAACTAACCTAAGAACTAGGGGAGAAACACCTTGAACCTTTAGTGTTCGTGTTTACAGCTTTCCACCTGTCCACCTTTATATCTCCTTGGATTGGTTTAACCTTGGCTCCTAACTTGAGCCGCCTCCACTATCTTGGGAGCTCCATCCATTACATATGCATTTATCTCACACGCAGGTGAGGGGTAAAAAGGGGTTTTTACAAAATGAATCCTTGGGCGCGCAGACCCTACATATTAATGATGAGATGGCTCATAGGCCAACAAATTTAATTTAAATCAATAAATTAAAATAAACCATTCACATACAAAGGTCTCGGTCTAGCTCATGATCATCCATACATGCAACGATATTTACGCATAAATAAAACTAGCATTCAATTCTTTAATCGTTCTTGTTTAAGATAAATCACGCTCGAATTAATTAATTATATTTAATTAATCAATCCTTTTATCTTAAATCCTTTTTCTGAATTTCCTAGAGATTCTCATCCATCATAATTTTAAACAAATAAATTCATTTAAAATTATCCTTGTACGTAACTTTTACCTTGGAGGCAACCCGGTGAATTCCCATTTATTACGCAGATGTTAAATTAAACACATATATATAAAACACCTATCAAATATTGTGCCTCAGCTTTATGCCTGCACCATGGTACATGTCTCAAGGGTTTGTATAATATAATAATAAATTTTAATAAATATGCGTAATTTGGGTGAGTACCCGACGTGTAGTTCCGACTACACGACACACACTTTTCTTCACCGTCCATATGAAGTACACGCCCGGGGACATGGAGTGTTTATGTACTTCAAAAATTTTCAGAGTACACAACATTTTCTGTGGGACACACACCATGTAGTTTCCGCGTTACACTGTATGCAGCCGGGCAAGCCGTGTATGGGATACACGGCCCAACCCTAACCCGAAGGGACTACACACCGTGTTCATTGGACCACATGGCGTGTAATCCGGAAACCGTGTGCCACCTGTTTCTGGTCAACACACGGTGTCTTAAATTCTTAGAAAGAATCCAATACAAAGCCAGATTTGGCAGATCAGTCAATGCATTGAACCTAGACTACATGGTGTGTACTTCCGAATACACGCCTTGTATTCTGGTGTTGTACGGCCAGAAACGTTTTTCTCCTCCGGATGAGTTCCTCTATTTGATTTTAATCAAAATTAAAAGAAAAATTCGTTTCTGTGAGGTGAACGAGAAATGAGGGAGGAGGAACAGATCTCGATGTTCAGATTTCTAGAATGATTAAACTTGAATTGAAATAACTAAATTATTAAATGTATAAATTACCAATGAAAAACTAAATAATTATAATCAATGATATGACCGCACTGATACCACTTTTAGGTTTCGGGCGCAGCAGAAGTGCGTTTTAAGGGTTTTCCCAACTTTAATTTTAACGTTAAACAACATTCAATCCAAGATCCATCACGATTTAAAACACCAAATCTTTGGAATAAGAACGAAGAACAAATAAAAGAAAAGAAGAGTCTCGGAACCCTCGAGATAGGATCATCATATGTTGGTTATAATTAATTTAATTAATTCATAAGAATTACCTCAATGGGATTCTTTCTTCGTTGGAGTCTCTGGTCACGATCTTGTGATCCGTCGTTGCGTCGTAGAATCCAAGTACATGATTCCTCCAACGGTGACCCACACGTGCTCCATGTATCTCTAGATGTCGCCGAAGGGATCTCCGGGTGCTAGCATGGAAGAACCTTTGCTTGTGATTTCTACCTTCTACCACCTTGATCCGGTGGAGGATCTCACTCTCATAACTTGAAAGTGTTCTTGGTGGAAAGGGAATTCTCTCTTGGCTTGAGAGTATTTTCAAATCCATTGTGCACAACAATGGCTCTGTTTCTATGAGAATAATGTAATTGGGATTATAATACTTAGAATAATAAAATTAATTAATTGACCAAAAGCATTTAATCATTTCATTTAATTCTTAGTAATACCCCATGTCTTAATAATGACAGTTGACCATCATTATTACTTGACATGCACCCAATGTATTACATTTAATATCATTTAATTAAATAAACAATATTTTCTCACGAATCCTGAAAAAAAAAACTACACGGCGTGTACTTTTATTTTTCATTTTATTTATTTCCTCCACCATATTTATTAGAACTTGATTAATGGCTATTTATTTCTTAAATAAATGTAACTGAATTACTCGCTAATAAATATATATTATTTTGCCCACAATATATTCTCTCAAACAACTAGTGTCGAAATAAATGCGATCAGGAATTCTTAAATAATTATTAAACCACAATCGGGAATAATATTTATTTAACTTGTTAAATTAATATTTTAACTGAGATACATGGACACACTTAGTGTGTGACCCTCTAGGCCTCTTTCTCAGTGGCATTAGGCAGAGCCTGCCTAAAGTCCAAGGTTAGCATCTAGCAACACGCCAAGGCACCCATAGAGAAAGAAGTTAATGTCGCAATGATGTGTCACCTCCTACGAATGCTTACCGTGTAATATAATCCCTTTGTCTCGATATCTCTAATCGACCGGGTTGAATGCTAGTGCCATCAACCCATGTGCTCGATTATTCTTTCTTTGACTTCCCAGAATTGAACTCGCGCATATCTTACGATGGCCATGGATTTATTTAGGCTATATCAATTCCATCAAAGGGCCTGAGATATATACTTCTGTTATGAAACAGAAGGGAAAAATCCTTTCTCGCATTATCTATTAATTTTGTATTACTCGAGATGCACCCAACGTATCCTACCTCGCTGCGAACAGTGTGTCATCACAGTTTTTGTCAATACATCAAAGTGAGCAAGTTGTAATACCCATTAATAATAATCTTAATGTCTAAGGACCAATACACACGTCCGAAGATAGGAACATCCAATGACACTATGAAATGTGGATTTCCTAATGGCGGGTCTCGTTCTCATAGTATCCTCCTAGATATTACCAAGGGCACACACCATGAGAAGGTGCCTAAAAGTTTTATGAGTCCTCACCCCTAATGACCTATATTATTTGTGTCCCTCAAATATCATCCAGCCATAGAACATATATTCAGGAATAGTGTTATGGCACTTCTGGGTTCTCATCATAACAGGGATCCGCTATGACCCATTAATGCAACAGCTGTCCTTAGGACATTATCACATGCATTGTCACGCAGAAGAACAATCAAGATTTGATAAGGCTTTTATTAATGAATAAAGTAAAAAGTAGTTAGTTCTAGACCACCAACTCCAACATAAAGATTATTTTCCTAAAAAATGTTTTTAATGATATTTCAATGGTATTTCCATTCATAAACGTCAACAACCCTTGATTTTTACATATTCTCCATTAGAGAAAAATTGATAAATCTATATTCTTAATTAAATACAGACATGTTTTATGGAACATTGTTTTTTAATTAAATTGATTACTCTATATGAGGAATTCTTCATAATGGAAATGATAGGTGGGGCTTAGACTTTATATAGCCCCTCAATGCATCGATTGGTCTCATAAGACAAATAAGTTGGCCAAATTAAATGGGTTTCTACCTATAGTTTTAAATATTATCATGAAAGGTATTGAAATTTTAATTTCTCATGTGCCTTAGACAAGACGTTCAATAATTAATAATTTAATTTATAAATATTTTAGTTATCAATGTTATTATCCCTGATGTTTATGATAAAATCTATTTATGCATTTCATTCTCAATTTATTGATTAAATGATATGTGTTATGAGTTATTTACCTTATTATGTCAATTTGTTGTCATTAATTCTTTTTTTTCACTTTACTTACCCTTACTGATCATTTGAGCTCACCCTAATTATGTTTCCTTTCCCCAGTTTAAGAAAAGGAATTCTTTTAATGAGTTTCAAGGATGCTGATATTTTACTTATGTTATGCTATATTTTTATTTTCCCAATGTATTATGGGTATCATGTATGTAATCTAGTTTTTCCAAAACTGCTAAACTATTTTGTTCTTTGGAATTTGATTCATTGTAATCATGCCAATGTAATTAAGTTATACACCAGCTCCAGGCTTCTGGCATCGAGGCATTACAGTTGGTATCAAATAAAGTTTAACATTAACCTTGTAAACTTGATTTAGGAAATCATGGATTAGAAAAAATAACCCTATGATTGACTTTGAAGATAAGTCCATGTATAGTATATCATTCTATAGATTTGGTAATACCATTGATAATGTAGTTTAAACATAAGGATTAATAGATTGAGAAAGTTTCATGATTTATACATCCTATAAATGATTATTCTGGACCATATCACTATGATTAGTGTTTCTCACACTATGATTTTCATTTTCATCAATTGTTATAATAAAAAAGGTTATACAAGTAATGGTTATAATACTGATGATGAAGAGACTACAAAAGAAAAATGGAATGAAGGAGGTTTTAAGGAATAAGATGAGGAAGCGTAGTTAGTGGTTTAAGAGTGAAGTTGAATAATTAAAGTTCCTGTGTAATTGGATCCAATAATTATTTTTCCAATGGAGCTCTAGTTATAATAATAATGAGATATATAAGGATTGTACTGCAGTACTTCTTCTATAAGAATTTGGAAGCATGAATGTTTTCATTAAGGTTTTTAAAGTTACCAAATAATTGGTATGTGACAATAAGAGCTACATTATGTTTTTTTGGAGAATAAAATGTTATGATTGATTTTCAAAATTTAGGGACCTTTTTGGACTATGAATTTGAATAGATGTATTTTGAAAAAGTCTTAAGGTTGGAATGAATTAAGTTGAACACTATATATTTTTGTTCGAGGTTAATGTATGATTCATAATATCAGATAACTTGTGATAAAAATTTTAGTTTTAGTAAATATTTAAAGGCTAAAAGAATGACTCATGGATCTTATAATTATTAAAAGTGCTTCAACCATGAAAAATTCATTTTCAGGTGTAAGGGATGAAGTGAAAATAGATTAAAGAACAACCAAAGGATGATATTTTTCTTATGATATGGAAATAAATCAAGTAAGTGATTATATGTATAGTAAAAGAATCCCTCAACTCTTGGAAAACGATTTTGGAATAAATACATTATCCATTTACTTTTATTTATGAGAAATCAATGGTATTTTAACCTATAATTTTTTTTACAGTTTTTTGATTTTTAACTTTATAATGACCATTTTATCTATCACTCTCCATAAAAAATTGATAGTTAGATTTCTCTTTAATGTCTATGTTTTCACTTTATGATAATGTTCTCCTATTAGAAAGCCTAATTTTGTGGTAAAATTATAATTTCCCTTTCCCTCTTATTAAGAGAATGTTTTATTAATCCGAATTTCGATGTAGGTGTCCCATAAAGGAATTTTTAAGTATCAACCTTTTTTTTGAAGTTCAATTTCAAATTGTGAGGATGAAATTTATTGAGGGAGGGGAGAATGTAATACCCCAAGATTTTATGTTATGTCTCTTTTTAAAATTAATATTTTCGAAATCTTATGTTTCATGTAACGCCCAACTTAAACTAACAATGATATATAATTAAATATCATTATTTTAACACGAACTTTATAACCTAACTGTTAAATTGGTGGGAATGAGTAGTGTTAACAAAATTATGAAATTTATTTATTATATATTTAATAAAATTATTTTAAATTCATACAAATAGATTTTATATGCATAAGATAAGAATAAATATAATTTTACATATAAAAGGCTATATTTTTTTTTCTAAAGGCTATTTTGCCGTATTTTAATGAAGCACTTATTTTAAAACTAAATTTAGTCAATTTTATATATTTTATTTGAAAAAAAATTCTTTTTGGAAATATTAATACAAAAATTTATTTTTGTTTAATTTTTTTTCATTTTTCTGATAGATTTCATGTTTTAATGAATAATGAAAAAATATTTCATTTTAATTGAAAACAAATTTTTCATCTAAATAATTTATAGTGTTAAATTATATTTTTAATTGTTTTTAAAGTATAATTAGTTCATTTTTTTACCATTCAATCTAATTTTGTCTGTTGGAATCAATTTCACATTGAATTTGGATGTAAAAACATTTCAATCTTTTGAACGTTTTCACTTTAAAAACTCATTTTTTTGTTCTATCAATGAGATCAATTTTAAATTAATTACAAAAACTTAGGTGTTTTGAATTTCTAAAAATGAATTCCATATTTTGAATCAGTGGTTGAAAATCTTTTAATTTTTTTAATTTTTGTAAATTATGAATAGTAACTTTAATAATTTTTTTATTAAAACGGTTGAAGATAAATAATTAATGGGGAAAATAGTATTATAAATATTAAAAAATTACGCTAACTCTTGTCATAATTTTATTTGATGAGTGATTATCAACAAAAATTATCTTGGTCCAATTTTATGGCCTATTGGTGCTTCTTAGATGACTTGAAGCCTTTTTAGTATTTTTTCTAAGGGAAGTCCAATATGTCACACTCATGTTTTTAATAAGTATTATAATTTTTAGATGTTGCTATTCCGAATATATATTCGACTATAATTAGAAATTTGAAATGTAAAATGTTTATCTTCATCATGGAAATTTATTTTTAATTTTTAGGAAATAAATAATTACCTTAAAGGCTTACACAATAATGATGTAATAATTTTTTAATTAATAGAAATATTAAATAAATGATATTAAAATTATTAAATTAAATAAAATTTGAGATAATTAATGTCATAAAAGAATTTTATATATTACATAGATATATCAGGTATGTATTAAAGGTTTTTTCTCTAATTTATCTTATGTATTGAGATTTTTAAAAAAATCAAGTAATGAATAGTGTCAAAATCGACATTAACGATATTCTAAAAATAAATAATAATTCATTAAATGCTATAAAATTTATAAAAAACTAAAAATCATCAAAATTATTTGGATAAGGTTTAAAATATAAACCATGATTCATTTATTATTCATTTCTAATTTTATAGTAACTATATTAACCCATACATAGTAAAAATGCAAGTTTTCACGATAAGAGTTAAAGGGTTTAACTAAGGGTTAAAGCCAAAAGATAAGGGTAATAATGGGAACTAAAGTTGTATAAAAATTATTTTCTGACAATATTTAGATATATAATCATATTATATTATAAATAACTCACTTTGGATCCATTTTAAATTGAAAATTAATTTATATTAATATAATATTTTGAGAGTTTCCAAAAGTACCATCACCTCAATTATAAAAGAGAACCTCCTCCCTCACTTATTTACACCAATTTGAGCCTTATATATTAACCAAAAACTACCCATTTCTCCTCAAAATTACCTCAATTAATCATATAATACTTAATTTGGGCATAAAACTAACCATAGAAGTCATTTTGTGCAAATCAAAATGAGATACCCAAAGAAGAGGTAACGTTCATCAACGAACGTTGTTATTTTATTTATTCCTTAAAACCATTAAATTATTTTTATTTCATGTTTATATAATAACATATTTATCCTAAATATACTTAAATATTTTTATATTATGGTTTATACCTACACTCACACACACTTCCATCAAATGGGATACACAATCATTGTTCAGGTGTACAACAAACTCCCGCCTTGTAAATCAATGTCGTTTGTTCTTCCATTGACACATTTAATGTTTGGGAATAATGATGAAATTTATATTCTTATATGATATAAATTATATTTATAATGCATTCATTATTTTTAATTATTATATAACACATATCTTCATACTTCATTTTTTGTAAATACGATAACTTTGTTTGTGGATGTGTGCACTACCGCCTCCTTAAAACAATGTGATTCATTCATAATTTACATAGAATGTATTAAGGATGAGTTTAGTAAATTTATATTATTTATATTATATAATATTTATACTATAAATATATTATTTACTTTATTTATTTCAATATGATAATAAAATGGAAATAAAATTCATGTGTACATACGACCTACTATCTGCATAAATAGCTTATTTCGTTTTAATTTTATATCTTTCATAGATTATTATAAATACATATATAATAAATATATATGATATTTATGTTATGGTAATAATTATAGATATTATGGAATCAAGATATAATTTATATTATCAAAAATATAATAAATCAAAATACATGTGAAAAACAAAGCGATTATTACCCGAAACGTAACTTTAACATGAAATTGTTAATAAATAGTTAATTTAAAGTCAAAAGTAAATCATATATGGTATTATATAAATGACAATGGTTCTATAATAGATGTATAATAAACCTATATTTATTATACATTAGTTTTTTATAGATCAAGAATAGATTCAAGACATAAGGTAAGAGATTTTTGTCTCACTTTTATTTCTGTGGGACACATGCCTTATTTACTACTTATTTCTTTTATGTGGTGTATATAATATCCATGAATGCATTTTATGGTTATTATTAAAATATTATGGTATTTTAATATCCATATAAATTTATTTCTTTCATGAGACCTATAATTATACTGATTATAAAGTGGTAAGGGTTATTTCACAGTCTCATTGTTATTCATGATTATTGATGTTTATCTTTACCAGGGAATATTTATTTTCCATTTTAGTGTTTTATAAAAACGTTTTATTTTTTTACTATTATTAAATGACTATATAAATTAAATTTTACCCCATTTTTACTTTTTAAAAAATAATTTAAAAGGAATCTTCCTGTTATTTTCCAAAACAAAGTACTTTATATCTTTTCTTAATAAAGCAAAATAAATATTTTTTTAACTTATATGACATGATTGGAAGTTCCTTTCATAATGAAAACCTAATATTTTTATGTTTCTTATAAACTTTTATAATTTTATTTTAAATAAAATATTTTCTTTTATAAATGCATGACTTTTAAATAATTGATTACAAAGTGGTAAGGGATTTTGTCTCAATTTGATTTAATTGAGGCATATTGTAATGTTATGCACCTAGTCTCTTTTATATGGTATATATTATGAACTTTTACATGTTATATCATGAATATACTTATTCAAATGATATTTTATGTTTCATTTAATGTTATTTCTTCATAGGGATTATGATTCAAATGCTTCAAAGTGGCATGATACACTTTGGAATGTTTAAAGATTATTTTCCTCAAAAATGTTTTTAATAATATTTAAATGGTATTTCTATTCAACAACATCAAAAAAACATGTTATTAACTATCCTCCACTGGGGAAATATTGATAAATATGTATTCTTTATTCAATATGGATATTTGATATGGCACATTTCTTATTAATAAAATGGATTACTAGATATAAGGAATGATTTAGACTGGAAATGACAGGTGGAGCCCATAATTTATATATCTCCTCGATGCATCAACATGTTATCACGAGAAAAATAAGTTGGCCAAATTAAATGAGTTTCAACCTATAATTTTAAACTGTATTGTGAAGGGTCTTGACAGTATAGGTTTTCAGGTTCCTCAAACACGAAGTCTAATAATTAAGTATTTCCTTCATAGATATTTCAGTTATCATTATTATTATCCATGATTTTTTCATATGATAGAATATATGTATTCATTTTATTAATAGTTTACTGATTAAATGACATGTTTTATCAGTTATTTACCTTTCCATGTTGATTTATTCTCACTAATTCATTATTTATTCCTCTTTACTTACCCTTAATGATCATTTGAACTCTCCCTTATTATGTATCCTTTCCCCTAGTTATGAAGAGGAATCCTTTTAATGAGTTTCAAGGATGAATATATTTTACTTATGATATGATTTATTTTATTTTCCCAATGTATTATGGGTATCATGTATGTAACTTGGTTTTTCCAAAATTACTAAACTGTTCAGTCCTTCGGGATTTAATTCATTGTAATTATGCCAATATAATAAAGTAATGCATCAGTTATGGGCTTCTGGGGTCATAGTGTTATAAACTTGGTCAACAACTTATTATCTTTTACACTTAGGTATAAAGTTATATTATAATTTTTTCTCTATTTAGAGATATGGGTTTTAGATAAATTTAATCTTGGAATCATACTATGGCTAATTTCTTGAGTTGCTGATTCATGAACTTTTAATTTTTTAAAATAAATTTTTATTTATTAATATCTAAAAGAAACACCTTATAATCAATGATTAATAAAGTAATAGAGGCCAAAAAATTACCATGCACAAAGAATTTACAACATAATATAAGGGACCCAAGAATACCACAAACCTCCTCACATTCACAAGTCTTTTATTATAATGAAAATATGTCATCCACATTGGGTAAAAGTCTATGTCTTTAAAATTTGAAAATTATTATTCATTACTTTAAATGATTTATTCATTTATCTTATTATGATTTCAGTATGATTCGATGTCTATTCTATTAGGTCATGATATTTTCAGATATAATTTTATAATCTATGATTGATTATTTATGCATTTAAATCTCCTCTAGATGTTTTCCTTAACAGAGACCTTAAGTAGTTACTTGGTTTGGAATCTTTAATTATAGGTTAAAATGGGTCATTTAATGGTTATCTATAGTGAGAGTGTTAGTTAGTAGTGAGGTGTGAGGAAGGGTTTATCTATTTGTTTTTTTGTCTCTTGTGTTTTTACCTATTTTACTTAAGAGTGAGTTGGTATTTATCTCTTCATTGTTTTCTTCTATTTTGTATCCTGGATAGGTCTACTGGTTCTAGTTTATTACCTATAATAAGTGTTGATTGGGCATGAGTAATGTTTAGATAGGCAGTGTCATGTTAATAGGTTCAATGGCGATTGAACTTCATGGCTATTCAGCTGGGATCTCTCTAGAGATGTCAGATAGTACCTAGATGTAATTAAGAAGCAATACTAGGTTGATTTTTTTTCTCTTGTTCAGTATCTAGTTTACCTTTTATTGACGAAATTTTATCATAGTTTATATATTTCCATTTGGACCTTTAGGATGTATGTTATCTATAGTGGTACCATTCTGTTTAAGGAACTACCCTGTTATCTTGGTTTAGGTAGAGTGATCTTCTTAAGTAAATATTTTCGATCTTTGTTAAGGATTATATTATTCCTTGAATATATGGTTTTCCTATTATTATTTTTAAGGTGGAGTATCTCAGATCACATCTAGAGGTGCTAGGTGTTTTGATCCTTGATTTTTTGGGTTTATGTGGAGATAGTGTTTTTATGTTGTTATAAATTGATTTTGGAATTTTTATTCATTTTATACCATTTTCATGATAACCTTATTTTTTAAGTTAGTATTTATTAATTTTTTGAGATGTTCATTATGTAATGTTGTTAGAGGATGGGTAATTTTATGTTCTGCCATGTGTTGTAGGTATTGGTTAGTTGGGTTTATACTTCCTTGATGGAATTATCATTGAGGGTGAATTAGGTAATTACAGGCATGGGTTTAATCATTTATTTTTTTAGACTAGTTTAAATTATAATCATGGTTATGGTTTTTTTGAATATCATTCAATTTGGAAAGTATGTATCATGTTGATGAATATTTTTGGTAGATGGACTGATAATTTGAATAAGGTGATATAACTATTATACCCTTTATCTTTCTATTTATTTTATGCCTAAATTGTTGATTTAGGTGTTAAAAAATCATTATGAGGAGTAGGGATTTAATTTTCAAGGTGAATATTATATAATTTTATTGAATATTATATAATTATATTCAATATTAAAAATTCTATATGTATTTTAATTACCAAAGTGAAAAATTTTGAAATTAAAATTCCACAATAGTTATTAATTAAATGATTTTATTTTAATATGCATGTTTATTTTCAATTTTAATATGTTAGTTTAAGGGATTTTCATTTGGGATAAATTTGTTCCCATGTGGGCATTTTGTTGGTTCATCCATCTAGCCCTATTATTTGGCCTATATAGCTAGCTTGTTTTTTGGCCTACTCCCTTTACTTATCCATTGTTCTCCCCTAGCATGAACTTCATCCATCCATCAATTATGATTATGCGACCTTGAATATTTTTTATTGTTCTTTGTTTTTGTGTTTATCAAAAATATATTTGGCCTATATTTTCACCATCCCTGATCATCCCATATAGATTTTAATAAACAAACCTGGACTACCCTTGATCCATCTATCTATGTCAGCCTTAATACATGGCTTAAAGAGAATTATTTATCCCCAAAGGCTAATAGATAGTGTATGGGAATCAAATTTAAACCAGTGGGAATTATTTCACCTGATGAAGTAAGAGTAACACATGTTTTCCATTTAGAAGTCCTACATGTCCATTCTATAAGTTTAATAATCACATATAAAAATATGAAGTTTTAATAATAAGCCAAAGTATATGAGTGAAATGTGTATAGAGGAACCATAGTGGTGATGGTCATTCTAGCTACCCCCACTTGGACACTCAGGGGGTGGGATTTATAACATCCTCATCACATAATCTATCCTTCTTCCCTTTCACTAATCCTTCCTCACTCCCAGATTTTCCTTCCATTTCACTAATCCTGAAGGTACCCTCATTTGATTCTATGACTCCCCAACTCCCTCTCTCACTCTAGGAGTTTTATGAGGCTTCACATCTTCTTCACAACTCACTGGTTTATCGTTTCGGTCAGAGACATCTATCAATGGATACCTTTGATAGGTTCATCAAAAATTATTGGGGTTTAAAAAAAATGCAGTTTTAGGTCTACTTAATGATCAAAACTTGCTGGTACACTTCATTGAGGAAGGTTTCCTTTCATTTTATTAGTCCAAGTCTTCATGAATTGTTGAAGAGTTTCATTTCTCTCTTTTATTATAGACCTATGGCTTTAATTTGCAGAGGTACCCCCCAATGAAAACAATTTAGGTTCACTTCCCAAAACTTCCTTTCCTCTTCAATAATCCAAAAATCCTCCATATACTTGGAAACTTGGTAGGTTTTTTATTGTGATTTGATAACAGGTCCATATCTATGGTCCACTACATTTCTCCATGGTTCTACATTGAATTTGATGTGTCCAAACCAATGATCGATATTGTCTGGCTTATATTTGGTGAGGAATTTTGTTGAAATCAAGAAAAGTTTTTTGAATCTTGGAGTGATCACTACTCATTTTTATATTGTTTTGGGAATTTGTAACAAGACCTATATTGAAGGAAATCATGTTGAGGGAGACCTTCCAGGAAACCATCCTTGTATAAAACTTGTTCGGTAAATACTGGTTTGGCTATCATCTTCAAAAATCCACTTTTGGATAAACAAGTTCACAACAATGATCCATATTAGAAGTCCCCTTAAACCACCAATGTTCTATTTGATTCTTTTGGTCAAAATCCCCTCTCGAAGGTAAAAGTGATATCTGGGAGGATCCTTCCTAC
Organism: Viscum album; assembly: GCA_963277665.1. Lineage (NCBI taxonomy): Eukaryota > Viridiplantae > Streptophyta > Magnoliopsida > Santalales > Viscaceae > Viscum > Viscum album. The sequence goes on along the minus strand of OY728129.1, from coordinate 914,261,710 downwards.
GATCCTATCCATTTTAGTCTATCAGTTGTACACAACAATGGTGGGTTTAACAGTAGTCTATCATCAAGATCAGGGTACCTCCAGCTCATGTTTGAGTGAGAATATTAGTTCCACAAGTGCAATACTAAAGAATAGTTTATGAAATTTTGGTGTTGAGTATGAGAAACTCATGCAAGAGGATGAAAATCATGATCCAAAATAAGTTGTTTTTGGCACCATTAGTTAAGTTGCAGGCCCCCTTTCCTTAATACATATTCACAATCAATTCAAAACATAGAATAAAAATGATGAGGGAAACATTTATCTGGAAGGGTCGAAGACAATCACTCTAAGGTGGAAAAGTAAGAAGGATGTTTTAAAGAGTCAGGGAAAACCAAATTATAGTGACACAATGTTAGAAACTCAATATTCTTCAGAAGGTTACTAGATTCATCAAGCTATGGTATCATTAATATTAGGCTTGAGGAATGTGAATAAGGGCATTCATGATTCTATAAATTATCTAGTAAGAAAAGGGAAGAGATCTAGACCACATAAGGACTATTTTAACCTAAAAAATATATGTCCACCAGATCCTCTAGTAAGATCAAAGGGCTTGAGATTGAAGAAGAGGCATGTTTTAATGTAATGGTATCTAAAAATGTTGTAGTTTAAGAGATTATAAGTCTAGATGGATAGGTACCATTCCCTTGTGATGAGGTTGTGTTGCAATATGAATCTCACACTGACAAAAAATAAGATACATGATGTAGGACCATGAAATCTGGATGCATGGGATCTATAATTTCCCCAAAATATCTCTAGTCAAATGAAGTATTCCTACCTAAAAATTTAAAGGATTCATCCAAGGAATATGCTATATCCCATACAACCACTAGTATGAACAAGGAGGAGTGAAATAGAATCTCATATGAGAAACAACCTCAAGGACTTGATAAACAGTGAAAGCAGTGGTTTATTCCCAAATTAATTACATTTTTAAGAATTTTGATCCTGTTTTTTCTTTATTGATGATTTCTTGATGGTTGTGAATCTTATCACCTATTACATTGAAGATAGTGTCTAGATTCATCTTATAAATGATATATGAGACCTATTATGGAAGTATAGGGGTATTCTCCCCAAATGTGAAGAATAATGAGTAACATTGAAGTTTTTATTTATGTTCTCTTGGAGCTCATTATCTTTGGTTAGTTTTTCTCCTTGGTTGTTATCTGGTTTGGTGAAATATACTACCTTTTATGATTTTGAGATTTTTTTATTTCATGAATGATGGTTTTGTTCTGGGTAATTTTTTGAGGGTTTCCAATAAACCCCCTAAGAGTGTAACTTTCTTGAAAATAACAATAAAATGATTAGGATAATAATAACCCAAACCAAATGGGATAAAACATAATACACAACTCATGAAACTAAAATAAAACCTAGACAATGTAAAAAAACATTTCAATATAAATATAGGGCCAATTTAAGGACAAATACTAATATAACCATAGAGATAACAAAATAAAATTTTGAAATGGAATAATAAATGGGATAAAAAACTACCCAAAAATAAATCAAGGTCTACCACTTCCCATTTCCACATGTTAAGAAAATGTTCCTTTTCTTGGAACTATAATCATAATTGAACCAGAATCTTAAGACCAACCTCTACATCTGAGTATAACCTCATTGAACCTAAAATATATAGGCATGAGGAAAAAACCCATTAGGTATATTCCTCACACCCAATGCATAAAATTTTAAATTAAATCCCTTTCATGATAGTTATAAAATACAATTATAAAGGTATGTTTTCCATTTTAATCTAAAAAATTCACCTGAAAGCATCACTTATGTTCATTTAATCCATGTTAAATGATTCAACCATTTAAAAATAACCAGTATTCTAAAAATTTTAAGAAGGGGTAAAATTTAATATAAAAGAAAAAATTTCAAAACCATGCTTTTAAAAATACTTACACTTTAAGAGTAAAGAAAAATACCCCCTTTTTAATACCCCTTTTTAAATTCCATCAACAATGTAACAAAGAGATACTATTATACATTTCAAATAAATGAAAACCCCAAAGATGATTAATATTAACATAATTTCCACAATTCAACTAACACCAAAATATAAATAAGAGGAGATAAACCATGAAATGCAATAAAATGTAAAAAAATGATATCCACTAAATAAAAAAAGTAATGAAATATAAACAATAATAACATCACTGAGGTAATGGAAAATAAATAAATGTCATCATGAGAGTAACCCAAGAATACCAAGGTCTAGGAATCCCTAGGGTACCAAGGTCTAGGAATCCTAATATCCTTATATTATCTCATGATCAAACCAATTATACCTAACCATATCTAGTCCCACAAAGGCTGCTAAAGAGAACTATGTTATATACTAATGGTAATCTATATTATAGTTTTATTTAGTCAGTGTGGCATGATCTAAATCTAGGTAGGGCATGTAATAACTAACAATATATAAACTAATCTTCCCCAACTAAATTCCCAATGGTATCATGATTATCAAATGTATTTGAGTAATATCAATCATAAAATCAAGTATATCAAATTTTAGTGGTATATAAAAGCACCTAGAAACCAAAATCACAACACCCTCTGACCTTCAAACACCCTTTATATAATCAACCATATTGTCATCAAGAATAAAATATTGTAAACACATCCCATATCTTGGATTAATCTATATACATACATAATATAAACATATAACTTTATATTTTACATAATATCATACAGGGTCTCACTTATTTGGTTTACTTATATCAAGAAATATCATTTTCATCAAGTTCCAACTAGGAATTTGGAAAAATCTTTTAAAAAACCAAATACTTATTTCATTTCTTTGAAAATTAAACCATGAAAAAATACTTTAAAATCCTTTAAAGACACAACATTATTTAAAAATTCCACCTAACTACATTCAAATCCATATATCAAAAAATATAAAGAAATCATCCAAAAAATTGTTTATGCATAAGAAAACTTTAGAAAAACAAATCCTATTATTAGTTTGTAAAAGCCTTTTCTATAATATATGAATTTTCACCCTTTAAAATCATCATGAACCAAAACACCCTATTTATAAATATATTTATTTGGAAAGAACCATTATGTAATTTTAACATACACCTTTAAAAATTCTATTTATATGTAAATAGGTATCCAATATAGAAACATGAGAAACCCATATTTACATAAAATGAAAACTGGGAATGAAACCAACACATTTAGAAAATTATAAATAGGTTCACATTTCACAAATTTTAAGAAATTAAAAGCATGGTTTAAAAGTATATAACAAATCATGACTTTAAATTTAAATAGTTATACAATAAATAACCAACCTTGTTTGACAATCTATAAATCAATTCCAATATTATATCGGCCTTCCATGAGTATATAAGAACCTAAATTAACTATAAACAACACTAAACAAATAAACTGAGCATCAAAAACCAAAATACCATAATGGGATAATTGAAACCAAAATCACTGGGCATAATAACAACATTGAACAATGAGTAACAAGGTGGTGCCTATTCCTAATACACACTCAAAACCAAAGACACAAAAAACCAATTAATCACCTAATTAAAATATATAATTTGACCCAAATTCACCCAAAAAACCTAAAAAAACACAAGGAGACATGACTTGAAAAAATTAATGAATGATGACATGAAAATCCCCTCTCGATACCTACTCCATATGACACACACTAACTCCCCATGAAGCGAGATTATTCCGAAATGGCTCAATGGAATCAACATTCAAAAACCCTAATATATCATACTAAAATTAGAAAGGAATAAGAGGAGAATAAAGAGGACAAAGAGATATCTCATACTACTGGTTTTTTTACTGAACCACTTTCACTTTCTTTATATTTTTATATTTACAACTCTTCCCCATGTTTTTATTCTTTAATTTTTAAATATTTTTTTATTTTATTCTATAATTATTTTATCTTATACCATGTGAAGTTTAATTATATTCTTTTAATTTTTTTTATGAACTATATGTTTAATATTATAAAGTTTAAAACTAGAAAAGGAAATATTTCATAAGAAGTAAATTAATCATAGGGTTTCCTAAAATTTTTTTTATGAAATATTTTCCTTTAGTATCAGAGTAATTATTTCCATACATAGAATTGATTTCTTATGATATTTCTTATCTTATGAAATATCTATCTTATTTGTTTTCAAATATTACTAAATATTTATCATATGAAAGTTATATCTTATGAAAATAAATTTAAAGTATTATGTGCTTCTTTTAAGTATAATAAAAATACTACTTATGAACATATCAAATGATTCTTATTAATTTATGAAAAATAATTATATGAAAACTAAAAATTGACTCATACATAGTTTTCAAATAAATTATATTCCATTTTCATATATTTTTGATATTTCCTTTCACTGTATTTTTATATTGTTTATTATATCTATTTTCTTAATTTATAAATTACTTATAAATGTTAATGATGCTATGTGAAGTGGTTTTAAAGTGTTGTACGTAGGAATAAAATGAGAATTATTTTTTGAATATGTGTAGAACTTAAAATAAAGGTAACCATAAGATTTCTGTGTTTATTTTATTCTAACCGATGCAAGTTATGATAAATATTTAATAAACACCCCTGTGGTCATGAAAGTCATGGAGATTTTATTTAAGGGAATTAAGCATTGATAATTGTTTTTATAAATAGAGGTTGAGGAACTTGAACAGTGACACATGATTCCATTACATTTTATAGAAGTGATGAACAATTTCTTTCACTATAATGTTCATTCACAAATATTTGAAATTGACATGGCCTGCTGGTTTACCCAAAGCACACAACATTCAACACCAAATCTAAAGGGACGAAGATAATTTTCTAGTCCAAAGTTATTTTATTTATCTATCTACACTTTAATTATTACATCTTTCTATGTGCTATTTTATTCAGCTATCTTAAGTATTCATCAAGTTATAATAAAACTCACACATGGTTGTGCCCCTATTAAAGTAAAATATCAATTATGCTAATCTAATAAAAAAAATACATCATAGGTTGTCACTAAAAAATTTAAAATTCATAGGTTAGGGTTGATCCTTAGAAAATATTATGGTTTTCATGCACCCATTTAAAATAAATTGGTTTGGTTTGTCCTAAGTAATAGACTGGATTAAATCTGAACATGAAACAAAATATTAGGTTGGGCCTGACCCTTTTTAAACGAATATATTATAGTGTATCCCATAGCTCTTGAAGAGTTAGAGATTTTTTGAAGAGTAGACATATGACAACTTTGATCCAAAATACTATAAAAATATTTGTGTCCTTTTATTTATGAATTAAAATATTTACACAGTTCATTATATTTGTATGATTTAATTATATTATTCCTTTTATACTAAATTCCCCAATATATTCAACACTTTGATAAATTTTAAACAAAGACAATTCACCCACCCTCATGTTCATTTTCATATGTATTATGGGACCAAAACTTACCTTGAATCCATGTGATAAAACCCCTCCAAAACAAATTGAATTGAAGAGAGGAAAAGGGGGGAATAATAGTTAGCTAAATGGGGATGTCATGAACCAGCTTGAGTTGACCCTGAACCGGTCACCCGAGCCAATCCGCAACATGCCCCAAGGGGAATTTCTGATCCCCCCAGGATGGAAATTTGTGTCTGGAATAAAAGTATACATGAGGGAATGATTTAAGTCCAAGAGATAAAACCATGACTAGATAAATATATAGAACAAATAGATCATGTAGAAAAACAACAACTGAATCTTAAATGAATACAAATAAATAGATTTATTTACAATGTACACCTAAAAAACCAAAAACTAAAAAACAAGAAAAACCAAACCGCGCAATAAAAACCTCCATGTGACCTCTTAGTCACCGTCAACCATTAAACATAATCTGCTCTAACACTGAGCAGCGAGACCAAGAACCTGAACCAAAAGTTGAACCTTCATTTAAAGATATAAAGTAGGCGTGAGCACCGAAATACTCAGTAGGAGTGCCAAAGATCAACCACAAAATCCAGAAGTTCCCTTTCCCAAATTAGTCTATAAAACTAGTTTTAAATACTTCTATAAAATATGATTTTCACATTTTAATAAAAACAACATCATTACCCCATTTTAAAATCCAACACAGAGACAAATAATTTCCAAAACCAACTACCATTTATAAATAAAAATGATGACAAGTGATACCAAAGTGGTGTTAAAATAAAATAGGTAAATAGTACAAGATGGAAATAAACTAGTACAACTGAAATTAAATAAGTAATTTAAATAATTAAGTAACCATGGGTAATCCTTAACATCTCTAGAAGTCCCTTAGACATAATCAGTTCAGAACCACCTTTCGACATATGGTGAAGCCCCTAAGTCAATAACCAACTTGCTTCCCTTACCTAGACTCATTATTGGCACATCCCTCCTGGCTTGTATACAACCTTAGAGGGTACTAAAATTTATAATTGGGGATAGAAAGAAACAATCACTCGATAAACTAAAAGACACCCAAGAAACCATGGTGGTAATAATACAGTGTAAGCAGGAGGCCCTCATACGCATGGCTCACCTTACCTTACACCACCATACTTACCTACCCAAAAAATGGAAACTCTATATGATAACCCACAAATGGATATCCACCTATAGAGTTTCCCTATAAATATATACATACTTATATCACATTATCACATCATATCATCAAAGGTTCTGGCTGGGCAGTCACGCCATACAAACATCAAAATCATTTCAGTAAACATTTTAAATTGTCGGCCGGGCACTCAATTTTACCAAAAAGTATTCTACCAAACAAGATTTCCACATTTTTAGGTAAACATGTAACTTTATAAAATCATGTCAAAAAGAACTTTAGTTAACAACATTCAACCATTTAACAACAACACTTACAAACCAATTTCAAAACAAAAACAAGCTTCATATTTATACTAACGTGTCCAAATGATCCTTTAAACCAATATTTCACCAAAGTGAACCCAAGTGAATTTTTAAAACCAAGTTAAAACACACAAAGTAAATGAATGTTACAATTGGGATTTACACTATTTCAAGAACAATTTCCTTTTTATCAACAATATAAACATTATAAACTTCCTCCAAGATAGAAACCATCTCTCCCAAAAAATAACAAGTTTCATAAAACCAACCCAACATAAGCCAAACTACTTCCATAAAAATGTTTCCATAGGAAAATAACCCACAAAAATTTAACAACATCATTTAAAAATAAAAATATCTATTCAAACAAAGTTGGATAGGAATTCACATGGGAATAATTAAAAAAACATCGAAAAAGATATTTTTAACCAGGTATACCAAAAAAATTCTACCATAAATGAACTATAATAATAATAGTAGTGATAAACATGTTTTAAAAATAAATTAATAAAACCCAAGCATTATATGGATAAAACTTTAAAAATAATGCATGGAAACACCTACACATAATCAAAGAATTATTTCAAATATATTTTTAACAATTTTAACTAACATAAAAATACTATAATGAGTTAAATATCATACTTATAGAAGTGAAAATAAAATTTAAAGACTAATTTAAAACACACAATTTCTATGGTTGTGTTGGCAAGGATTTTTTTTAGAAAATGCCTACCTTGACATGTGTGAATGCAATGAGACCTTAACAGGAGGAAGATCAACACCCTACATACCAACCACACACCGTAATCAATGAGAAAAATGGGAGAATTAAAAACCAAAATATTATGGGTTTTCTTAAATAAAAAAAACACCAAATATGAAATGAAAAAAAATGCATAAACCGGAGTAGGGGTTGTGACCAGGGGGTCTGAGCCGGGAAAGGGGTTCGGTCAGAGAAGGTGGCCAGATCGGGGGACTCACATCAGTCGGACATGTGTGCATAGGGGGTTCGAGCCATCAGAGTGCTCGCGAGAGAGGTATGGGGGAGGGGGGGGGGGGGGGAAGCGGGACAGTGAGGGGGTCTGTTGGCTGGAATATGGTGGGGTTCAGCCGGAGAAGGCTGTTAGACTAGGTGTGTGCAGGGGGAGCCTGTCCGAGTGTGCATCGTTGGTCGAGCAGGCCGAATAGAGGTTGGGGACACTGGAGCTGGGAGGCCGCACTGTTGCTGGCCACCAGAGACGAGGGCCGACAAGGGGAGGTCGGGCCACTGGGATGCCGTTACTGGCTGGGACGAGTCTGGGTTGGAGGAGGCACGGTGTCTTGGGAGGGTGTGGGTGCACCGTATGCAGAAGATGGGGAAGGGGGGGGGGATGCCCCCTAGGGTTTTTTAATTTTTTTATTTCATAATAATAATAATAATAATTACAATAATAATACAATAATAATAATAATAATAATATGATAATAATAATAATAATAAAACCAATAATAGAACAATAATAATATTAATACTAATAGTATCACATTAATAACACTTATTTCATTTATTTTATGATAATAACATTAAGAAAAAATGTAAAAATAATACTATTAATATCAATTTATAAATAACATTATTTAAACAAATTAATAATAATAATAATAATATCTATAGAATATTAATATTATTATTATTATTATTAAGGTACTAGAATTTATAAAATTTATTTATTTTTTAGCTTTTGGGTAGTCGAACGGTCACCGAGGATAACTGCACGGTTATCACTAATCGTGCAGTACCCATGCACTAGCCCAAAACCCACCTAAAATAATAATACTCAAAAATTTTAAACCAGAATTCAACCTGGGCCTTGACAAGAGAACCCGGAGGTAAGAAATAATAAAATAATATAATATTAAAGGTCGATGTGTAAAAATTATCTCCACCATAGAACTTTCTGCCCCTAGAAAGTCACCAAGACTAAAGTTGGTCAAGAACTGAGTCCATTCCTGTATAGAACTAGAAGAACCGGGGAATTTATATGGTGACTATTTATTTTACCCCAAGTCACACCCGACCGATCTAGATGAAAATACAACCCAAAACAAGGGGAGAACATGAAGGGGTTCTCCCCACCACATGGGCTCAAGTGGAATTGGAGTTTCAAAACCCAACTACACCACCACCACAAATGAGATCTAGGGATCTACCAACCCGAAATCCTTCAATTTATCCACACAAAAAACCCATACCACTATGATTTAGACAGAAAATCCACAATGAGGGAACCCGAAAAACTAGACGCTAGGACTAGAGAACCAACACAACCCTTTTTTTCACACTAACATAAAACACCCCTTTCGAGGCTGGGAAACTCATAAAAAGAAGTTGACCCAAATAGTGAATCCAAGCACAACTATAAAAATCTATTCTTCCATAGGAACTTAAGTCTCCAAATGAACAAATCTAAAATGAGATCAACCCATAAAAGGGCCAAACACACCATTAAAAAAGACATAGAATTCAAAAAATCACATCCATACAAACAAGATTATTTAGATTATAATATAATGAGTCCATCATAACTTAACAACAAAACAATGAACTTACAAAAATAAAAAATTTTAACAGAATAAAAATAAGAACAAAAAAGACTTTAAATGTTCCACTCTCATCATGGAAAACAAAACCTGGACCGAGGCTCCACACCCCCAGTAACTCCTGACTATGCGTGAGCTTCACCCTGAGACCTGTGGTTAGGGCTCTGATGGCTGAAGAATCTCCTACCTCACAGTCAGGCATTGGAATAGTCCAGTCATAACATCTTATTCAGGTGACACTTCCTGTAAAACTTCTATGAATGACCCAGACACCTGCAATAATGGTATGTCTTTAGAGGGATGTGGTAAGATGGCTTTGAGTGCCTGAACCAACCACCCTGATGACCCACCAAAAAGTGGTTTGATGAACTAGAAGTCAGAACCAATGAGAATAATTCCTTAGGAAAAGGGTCCTCTGGCCTCTACTTCCCACCAGATGGGGAACCTTCACAAATGATGAGAGACACCATATTACAAAACATCTATGATCCATAAACTGACTACCTCAGGAGAAAATGATACCAACTCCTTGAAGTGTTCAAAATTATCCTTCATCGTCCTTCAGCCTTGTTGAATACTCATAAAATTTTCCCTTTTTTCATCTTCACCTCCCCAGTTATGAATTATTAGAAAAGTAAAGACTCAAACACTTCTCATGTCATCTAAACTTGCATCGATGGTGGGGAAAGAAAATCCCATTCGTCTAAAGATGGACCCTCAAAAAACCCCAAAACAGCATGATCTACAATTACCTCTGGAGTTCCCAAATAAATAAAGACAGAAAATACCTCTTCAAGCCACACCACTTCCTCCAACAGACCTCGATCATCACAAAAAATATGCAACACATGATAAGAATAAGAAACTAGGCATGGATCACAAGGATTTTTTTTTTATTTTTTTCTATGTAGAATATTAAAATCAACATAAAAACTCATAGCCAAAAATTGAAATATAATAAAATCATAACCAAAATAAAATCTCATTACAAACAACTAGCTCACACACCAAACACAAAAAAAACTCAAAAAATTACTTTTCAAAAATCAACATTTCATTTCAATTTCCAAACTACCTTATTTCAGGGATACTTTTGAGACACAAAACCCACCTTTCACAAAACAAAACCCACATTATAAAACAAAAACCAATTTCTGTAATCATTTTCATCTTCCTAGAAATAATTTTAGAAAAACAAGGCTAAGACTTCAGTTTCAAATAAATACCCATGGAATCCCATGAACTATAATATGTGTGTCTTTAAATTCTACTCATGTCATCCATGAATAAGTAACCCCCACACACATTCCGAATATACCCACACACATGCGATTGTCCATAAAGGATACCAAGGGTCACACCCAATCCATTTCTTTACCAATTCCGAGAAAGTTTCAAATTTTAAAACCAAAGTGCTTTAAATTTTAAAACCCACTTTACCAAATCATGTCATTTAAAAGAAATAATTTTCATTTAAAAAAAAATTTATTTTAAAAAACAAACTCATACCAACCAGAATCAAATCAAACCAAAACTTACACCAAACTGTCAGAATGAGGAACTAGTATTCAATCTTAACCCAACGACATGGTAGTAAGCCATGCCCAAAGTAGGCATAAATTACTAGGAGGATCTTAAACCATTCACTCAGACTCCATATGGGTCACTACTCCATGTGAAATCATGACATAACCCCAAATTCCCTCCATTTTCATCCCTCAAAAAAAAAAAGAAAAAAGAATCAATTCCTGAACTACCCATGGTAAATCAGGTCTCATCATGAGCGGTCGTGATCAGGAACAAACCCACAACCTACCCACTGAGTCCTGATAGTTCTAATCTCCATCTACTAGACACCCTAAATAACAAGGGCCTGCTTTGATACCATTTTTTCATGAACTAGCTCGAGCCGAGCCTGAACTGGTCACCCGAGCCAGTCCACAACATGTCCCAAGGGGCGTTCCTGATCCACCCAGGATGGAAAATAGTGTTAGGAATAAAATTATAAATGAGGGAATGATTTAGTTCAAAGACATAAAACTAGGACCAGATAAATATATAGAACAAACAGAGCATGAAACAAAGAGATAACTGAATCTTAAATGAATAGAAATAAATAGATTCAGTTACAAGGTAAAACTAACAGAATGAAAACTAAAAACAAGAAAAACCAAAAAACACTATAACAACCTCCATGTGACCTATTGGTTACCTCTAACCACTAAACCGAATCTGCTCCAACAGTGAGTTGCTAGATCAAGAGCTTGACCCAAAAGTCAAACTTGTATCTGAAAATTTAAAGTAGGCGTGAGCACCGAAATTCTTAGTAGAAGTGCCAAAGATCAACTACAGAATACAAAATTTCCATTTCCTAAACTATTCCATAAACACTAGTTTTAAATACAAAAATAAAATAGGGTTTTCATATTTTAATAAAAACAACCTCATTTCCCCATTTTAAAATCCAACACATAGACACATAATTTCTAAAACCAACTTCCATTTATAAATGAAAACCAAGACAAGTGATAACAAAGCGATACTAAAATAAAATAGGTAAACAGTGCACACTAGAAATAAACTAGTACAACATAAAGTAAAAAAAATAAATGTAAATAATTAAATAACCATGGGTGATCCTAAAAATACCTAGAATACCCCCAGATATATTCAGTTTGGAACCCCCTATTGGCATATGGTGAAAACCCTAAGTCAATAACCAATTAGCTGCCCTAACCTGGCCTCACTTGTGGCACATCCCTCCTGGCCTATCTACAACACTAGGTGATACTAACCCATCTAATTAGGGATAGAAAGAAACCATCACTCAATCAACTAAAAGATTCCCAAGAACTCATAGTGGTAATAGTACTGTGTAAATAGGAGGCCCTCACGCGCGTGACTCATTTTACCTACCACCACTGCACTTGCCTACCCCGAAAAATAGACACTCTATATGATAGCCCACAAAGGGATAGACCCCTATAGAGGTTCCCCATAAATATATATATATATACTTATATCACATGTTGACATCATATCATTAAAGGTGACAATTAGGCTATCACACCATATAAACGTCAAAATCATTTCAGTAAACATTTTAAATTACTCACCAGGAACTCACTTTTACCAAAAACACATTCTACCAAAAAGGTTTCTACGTTTTTTGGAAAACATGAAACTTTATAAAAACATTTCAAACAAGCATTTAGTTTACAACATTCAACCATTTAACAACAACACTTACAAATTGATTTAAAAATAAAAACAAATATCATATTTATATTAACTCTTCCAAATGATCCTTTAAACCAAGATGTCACCAAAGTTCACCCAAGTGAATTTTTAAAACCAAGTTAAAAGACACAAAGTAAATGATGGTGCCAAACAGACTTTCCACCATTTCAGGAATGATTTCCTTTTTATCAACACCAAAAAATTCATAACCTTCCACCAACATAGAAACAATCTCTTCCAAAAATAAAAAGTTTCATAAAACCAACCCAACACAAGCCAAACTACTTCCATAAAAATATTTCCACAGAAAAATACCTCCAAAAAATTTAACCAGACCATTTGAAAATTAAAACATCTATTCAAACCAAATTGTCTAGGCATGAACATGGGAATAATTAGAAAAACATTGAAAAAGCTATTTTTAACCATGTCTACCAAAATAAAATGCTACCATAAATGAACTATAAAAATAATAGTGGTCAAAAACATGTTTTAAAAATTAATTTATAAAACCCAAGCATTATATGGATAAAAATTTTAATAGAAGGCATGGAAACACCTAAACATAATCAAAGAACTATTTTAAATCTATTTTTAACAATTTAAAAAAACATAAAAAATACTATAATGAGTTAACTATCATTATTATAGAGGTGAAAATAAAATTTGAAGAATAATTTCAAACACAGAAGTGTTATGGTTGCACGAGATAAGATTTTTTTTTGGAAAATACCTAACTCAACATGTACGAACACAAAGGGACCTCAATGGGAGGAATATCAACACCCTACAGACCAACCACGCACCCTAATAAATAAGAAAAACATGCGAATTAACAACCACAACATTAGGGTTTGTCCAAAATAAATAAAAAAACCAAATATGCAATGAAAAAAATGTGTAAACTAGAGTAGGGGGTCGCGAGTAGGGGTTTTCACCAAGAAGGAGGTTTGACTGGAGATGGTGGTTGGATCGAGGGACTCATGCTGGTGAGATGTAGGGCATCGATCGGGCTGGTTTTCATATGGGGGTTTGAGCTATTAGAGGGCTAACGAGAGGGGTCTGGAGGGGGGGGGGCAAAGTGGTATGTCAAGGGGGTCAAATGGTCAGTTCAAGGTGGGGTTTGGCTGGAGAAGGATTCTAGACCAGGTGTACGTAGGGGTAGCCGGTTTGGGTGTGCGCTGCTGGTGGAGAAGGCCGAATAGAGGCCAGGGATGCCAGAGCTGGGAGGCTGCGCCACTGCTGGCTGCTGGAGACGAGGGTCGGTGAGGGATGGTTGGACCGTCGAGATGCCGACGCCGGCTTGGAAGGGTCCAAGTTGGAGGAGGCGTGGCAGCCTAGGATGGTGTGGGTGCACCGTGCACATGATATGAGGAAGGTAGGGGGGACACCCCATAAGGTTCTTTTTTTTCATTTTCTTATAATAATAATAATTATTACAATAATAAGAAAAATACAATAATAATAATAATAACAACCTGATAATAATAGTAATGTTAAAACCAATAATATAAAAATACTCATCTTAATAATAATAGTATCACATTAATAACATTTATTTCATTTCTTTAATGATAATAATATTAATAACAAATTTAAAAATAATACTATTAATGTCAATTTAGAAATAATAGTATTACAACAATTCAATAATAATAATAATATTATTATCTACAAAATATTATTATTATTATTATAATGGTAATTAAATTATAAAATTTATTTTTTTAAAGTTTTTTGGTAGTCACATAGTCACCGGGGTCGAATTCCTAGTTACCGTTAACTGTGTATCGGCCCGAAACCCACAAAAAATTACAATCCTCAAAAATTTTAAACTAGTGTTCAACCCAGGCCTCGACAAGAGAACCCGAATCCAAGAAAATAATGAAATAAAATAATTCTAAAGGTCGGGGTGTGACAAATGAGATCCCCTAATTATCAATTAAAGGAAAGGAACCATGGGGGGGGGGGGGGGTTCCAAATTAGGCCCTCACAAAATTCCCAAAAAGGGCCCAATTAAAAGAATAGACCAATATCCAAGATATAGAATGTACATAATGGCCATGATATGAATCATATCTACCTATTATATTACATGGTTTATCCCCTTTTAGTCCATGGCACGAATTATCCTAGATAGTGAGCCCAACCCATAGATATCCAATATCACGGTTTGATCCCTCTAGGTCAAGATGTGACTACCCATGTATGAGGATCTAACCTTGACCAAATGTTATTAAAACACCCTGACTCTAGTAACCTTGATCCAATGTTTACATTACTATATTTCTATAAGATATAAGTAATATCACCATGTAAGATCAATTAGTTTACTTGTCTTGGAAAACTAGATACATACTTGATTCCAATATTATGTTGGAAATATAAAAACATAGCATAAGAAAAAATCTTTCATCCTTGAAATAATTCATAATATCCTACTTCATATATTAGGGAATAGAAATAAAATAAAGGGTGATCTCATTTTCTCATTAAGGTTTATGTATAATGAAAACTATCATGAGTAAATAAAGCATAGTCAATATGGCATAATGTATAATCAAAACAGATGCCATTCAATCAAAAACACGTGTTCAAATTACATCCATGGATAATATCAACATAAAAATAATATGGATAATGGATAATATATTATTAATAATGGAAATGAATAAATATAGATGTTTATAAACTTTCTGTCAATACATCTCAATACCTATCAACCAAGATGCCATTCTTAATAAATGGATATGTGTAAACCAAATACCTATATCATTTTTCTACCTATTTTGTCTCATGATACATAGTGATACATTAAGGTAATATCTACAACCGGACCCCCTATCAATTTTACATCCTATGAATTTCTCAAATATTGAATGATCAATAAAATTCATTCTCAAAATTCCGTAAAATCAATATTTATCCATACTTAATCAAGAATACAAAAATATTTCCCTAGTCAATTAAATAAATTCCTTAATAAGATTCATTTAACTGATACAATATATAGAAATGGTATATGGTTGATACAACATAAAATTAATGTAAGTGATGCTAAATTCATCCATGATATTGAAAATAAGGACATGAAGGAGAAATATAATCCCAATGAATAATAGAGAGTGATAGAGAACATGATCATAATAAAGTGAATGGTCTCAAAATAAGGTATAATCCATGAGTCAGTAAAGGATCATTGAAGAAAATAAATTCATTAAAAATGAAGGTTTTACAGTAAAACCAATCCTTTAGAAACTAAAATAGAATAAATATATTTAAAATAACTTCATTGTAACTTTTTGTAAGAATGGAGTTATAAATCACGTCTCAAAATTATTTTCATTAATTTGAGAAAATAATACCCTTTTATTTTGATATAATTTTAAATAAAAATTCCAAAAATATTGTGAAATATATTTTATTTTAAAATGAACATGGAAAATTTCAAAGGAATTTTCATAGAAATGAACAGTCATGATGGTGGTAAATTTTTTTTCGTGTTTTAAACATTAAAACAAATATTAGAGTTAGTAGGAAAACTTTAAAACATGTTTTTTAAAATAAAATAACTTACATATAACTTACTATTTATTATAGATAACAAAAGAATAAATGAAATATAAATATATAAAACCAAAACATAACCGAAGGATAATAAAATACATGGAGTTTAATAGATTTTGATCATATACCAAAGGAAATCAATACATAAAAACCCTTAAATAAAATGAGATTGTAAAAGAAATCCCATACCTTGGGTCTCTACTTAGTAATATATGTTTGATCATATTTTATAATTAATTTAAATTTATTAAATAGTTTCTTAAGACCCTTTATATATATATATATATTCATTTTAAGGTCATTTTATAATAATTTTAAATTCATTCATTGAATATTTCTTGTTTACCTCTACCAATTAAGGTTGTTCGATCAATTATTCCAAAATTAATTTATTATATCATCCATGGTTAAAGTTGTTATTAAATGGTTAAATTATTTATATAGTGTTAATAATTTCAAAAATATAATTTTTATTCATTATATAATAGTTTATAATCATCCTAGAATAGTGATAATATTAAAACAAATCATATCACTTTGTTGAGGTGGTAGTCCACACGTACGCATGAGTGACATTATAAATTTACAATTGAGGGAAGGGTAAGGTGTTAGATGATATATTATATTTATATAATAATAATTATGTCATAAATATCATGTATATTTATTAATTACCTATTTTTTAACCATCCAAGTAAAAAAGTGATAAAACAATTACACCGTTACGTGGAGATAGTAGGCCATACGCATGCATAAACGATGTTTTCATTTTCTATAGGATATAATAGAGGTGAATACAAGTTTTACATAAAAACCTTGACTCTAGTAACCCAAACCAGATTTCTAGTTTATTACATTGACATAGATACAATGGATCGAATCCCAAAAGACAAATCAATTTAGTAGTTTTGGAGAACCTGATACATATATGATACCCATTTTACATTGGTAAAATAAAACAAAACATAATACATAATAATATAAAATAAACTCAATCCTTGAAAACTCAAACAAATATTTATTATTTATGTCCTGGGTAAAGGAAACCAAATAAGGGTGGGATAAAATAATCAGCAAGGGTTAAGTATATTGGAAGATATCATGAATCAATAAAGAATAATAAATATGGAAAGGTAACTAATGGGACACACATGATATTTAAATAACTTAACTACATTAATAGACAAGGCATAATCAATCCGATAAGGTATATAACTAAAAATACAATCCATTTAAATAATAAACTGAGAATGAAATGCATCCAGAGATAATATCCTAGTGAAAATATCATGGATAATAATAATAACTAAATTCTCCATGAAGGAAATTCATAATTATTAGATTTAATATTTCCTAGGTACATAATACCTTTACCTTCAAGATCTATCCTCAATAAAATTTAAAACTACTTGGTAAAAACCCATATGATTTGGCCAAATGATTTATCGCATGAGAACACCAATGCATTGAGGGGCTATCTATAACCAGGACCCACCCTTGTCTTGCATTTCAAAATAATTCCTCATATATCAAACAATCTATTTAATTCATAAAAAATGTTCATTGTCATAAAATATACACATTTGGTAAAGAATAAAAAATTATCAATATTTCTCGAGTTAAATAAATAAATTTCAATGTAGAATACGATATGTATAAATGATATAAAGTTTAATAAAAAAACATATCCCTAATAAATAAAATGGATATTTTTGGAAAATTTAATTTCCACAACAAAGTTAATAATTCAAGGAAAGTTAATGACCCCCAAAAGGAATCAAATGAGTGAATGTAAATACTTTCCTTGGTCAAAATGACTAAAAACCATTTAGATAAATAATAAGGATAGTATCAATGCAATATATAACTATAGGAGAAATAATCGAGGGTTGTTTTCAGTGATGAATAAAAACACTATAAAAATATCTTTAAAAAAATTCTTGAGGAAAATATATTTTTCATTTTGAAAATAACCTTTTTAAAATAAAATTTCACAATTTTATAATTTTTTTTGAGAAAAAAACCTTATAAACTTATAAAATAATCATCAAAACATTTGATTTTTTCATAATGGTTGGGAATTCTGTTCATCCCGTATATTTTAAAACAATGATTCCATTCACTTTTTTTCAGTGAAATCCAAAAAAGCATTGTTTTAAAGACAAAATGAATATTACCTTAAAAAATTATGTAAAAATTAGAAATTTTTTAAAAAATATGTAATAAATTATTTGGAAAATTTAAAAAAAATGAAAATATTTTTTTTAAATCATGGTTTTATAAGAAAATAGATTTCCTATCGAATAGAGAAATGAAGTCAAATTTTCATAAAAACATTTTCTAATTTTTTTAAGTACCAAAGATTAAAAAAATGATAATATAAATTAAAATATCATGAATAACCATTGGAGGTGAAAATGATATTGGTTTAGTAGACAATTAATAAATATTTTCCTTTAACTAGAATTCTAGAATAAACAATCTTGATGAGAATGAGATTGTGAAATAAACCCTTACAATGATCATAATGTTGAAGTGAGAATTGTTAAATGAGTATATTATGTGTATCAACTATAAATACACCTAAAAAAGTGGAAATATAGTATAATATAATCAAAATTCAATACACACATAATCTTAAATTATCAAATATGTTGAAAAATAATATAACCCAATAAAAAAAATTGAGTTATAAAAATATTTATCACTTAGTAAATCTTAATTCAAATCCCCTTGGATGAAATAATTAAAATTTATTATTAAAATATCATGTGTTATGAATGATTTTTGATATTAAATTTTAAAGGGTCAGTATATACACCTTATAAAAGAAATTCAGTGCATAATATTACAATATGTCCCAATGAAGGGAAATTGAGACAAAGTCCCTTACATAATGCTTCCTTTTGCGTTAATGCACTTTAACCTCTTATATAGTGGTTTTAAAAATGTAATTAAATTAAAAAATATCCATATTAATATTTATAATATCATATATGACCCTTTTATAATATCATATCACACATTCATTAATAATATTTCATTATTTTCATATTTTTGGGTGTTAATTTCCCTGTTATCTCATTCATTATTTATCATGAAAGTTTCAGTTATTATTCATATTATATGGTTTTATCATATATATAATAATAATCTTGAAATAATTATCATTTTTATACATCAATTATACTTTTAATTCCAATCATGAAATATGGCTTTGAGAAATGAAGTACATTACAATCCTAGAGATAATAAACTGTACGTATGCATGCATAATGTTTTCATTTTTAAATGATCATTATAGAAAGGAGTTAAGTAATATTTTACATTTCCATAATTATAATAATATCATATTATTAAATTAAATATACTTATACATATCATTCATGTGTTTTGGTGTTGAAAACTGAGTCTCATCGCTTTGTGAAGGTGGTAATCCACAATTATATGAATGAAGTTATCAACTTTAGGTGAGTGAAAAGGTAAGAATGAAAATGATATATATTATATTTTTATAATGATAAATATTTAATTAATATAACAATTATTTTATGTGTATCACATATAATAATTCATTTTATCCTGATAATCTTCCATGTAAAGTGTTAGTGAAAATGAATCACATTACTTTGTGTGGCCGTAATCCTCCGTACAAATGAGAAATGTTATCGTATCCCATGAATAATAGGAAGTAAAAAAGTTATATATGATAAAATTATTCAAAATTTATAATTATTTTATCAATATTATATATATAATTTAGGTTTATCATTATACTGAACCTTGAAAGCTGGTAATGGAAAAATGAATGACATCAGTTCATGAGGTTGTAGTCCACTGTACACACAAATGATGACTTCGTAACCCATTTTATAGAAGTGGGGATGGATTTAGGTCAAGAACTTAACTTTTAAAAAATATAATTATATATAATATAATTAGGTTATTATATCATAATGGTTTAAAAATTATTGTAGGTTGAGGAATAAATAAAATAAAAATGCTTATTGAAGAAGGATACCTCTTCTTCGAGTATCTTCCTTAAGTTTTCAGCAAAGCCTTCCTAGGTTAGATTTATTCCAAAAATAGGGATTAAATTAGTATACTAGGGAAGTTATGAATTTTTTTGGGTAGGTCTTTGATGAAACATAAGGGTTTTAAGGTTTTAATAAAAGAGGATAGGGGGTGGCCTTTTATAGGTGAGGTGAGTGGTACACTTGTAATTTGTCGAAAAGAATGAATTCTACCCAAATTTTGTTTCATGTAAAAAGGATCCAATATTGGAAAATTCTCTATAATATAAGTATAAACGTCTAAATATGATCATAAAATAGATTTCATATATGTGTTTAGGTTATTTTAACCTTTATATCTTTAGTTTAACCCCTAGTAAATCCATTTTTACCTTAACCACTATAATTAATTTTTAATGTTTTTAATATTAATTATAGTAAATAATTAAATTAAACTTATTAGATAATATATATTATTATGATTAAAAATATTGTAATAATTTTTCTAAATTAGATTCACATAATTTTTTAAATTTAATTTAAAATTAATCTCATAGACAAGATGAGAAAGTGGGTTTTTAAAGAGAAAATGTTCAAAAGTGTATGATGTTTTATATCAAAATTTAATATGAAAATATTTCAAATTATATAAATTGGATTAATGAATATATAATTTAACTAATTTTAATTTAAAACCAATTAAAAATATAATTTAAAATTATAAATTATTTAAATGAAAATGCAGTTTTCAATTAAAATTCAGTATTTTTCACTATTCATCAAAAAATGAAACATTTCAGTAAAAAAAATTCATCATAAGAAAATTTTGATATTATAATTTAAAAAATGAAGTTCATTTTATCAAATTAATTTTCTAAAATTGGTAAAAATTAATTTTAAATTATGTGCGCAAAGAATGATTAAACTATCTTCTAAGAAAAATACAGTTTTTTTATAAAAAAAATTCTTTCTATTATAAATTATTCTTAATTTATTTATAATCTATATATAACCTTAATTTTCATATTTTAGTTATTATTATTCACACCCACGAATTTAATGTCTAGGTTATAAAAGTATACTATATTATGGTTCATTTCGACTAAGGGTTTCATGTTCTGAAAGCGATCAAAGAGATTAAATTTATTTTAAAATAAATATTTCATAAAGTCTTGGGTGTTTATTTTCTTTTAATAATTGTGTTTCATGTCATACACACTATTAAAAAATTGTTTCTCATTTTAAAATCTTTGGGTGTTATATTCTCCCCACATTAAATAAATCACATCCTCACAATTTAAACTTGATCTTGGTAATCAAGGGTTTGAAATTTATTAATACCATTGTTGAAAAACCCACATCATAAAAAGGTTAATAAAATATACTTTGAATAAGAGATAATGAGAAGTAAAATAATAATATGGAAGAACACACAACTAGGATTCTAAGTATAATAACATTGGTGGAAAGTGAATATTTGAACATGGAAGAAAAGCGTAAATAATTATTTAGAAAGGTAGAGATCATTGATCAGAAAAAAGTGAATGGTCAATAGAAAAATTAAGAACCTTAAAACCATAAATCAAATAGGTGTGAAAAAGGTCATTGATATCATTATAAATGATGGTAATAGGATAAAATTTTATTTCAATATCCTTTTCTCAATGTTGTGGAATTATTTTACTATATATTAATATAATAAAATATTCTAACTTGATATATTTTTATTTTATAGGTAAAATGTCATCACATTTTTGAGCTTCGATCAATTTCCAATTCATCAATTACTCAAATAAATGAATATCCAAAAATTATTTTTTTGGCCTGAAGAACTAGAATTTAATTTTAATAGATTATAAGATCCATAAAAGAGTGAAAAATCTTTCCAAATGTCTCTAACTATTTTCCAATACCAATATGGTTAACACAAGTTATCCAATAACTCCTAAAGTTCAACTTAATCCATTCAATTAATAGTTAACATTAAATCTTGTCCAAAATATGTTTGACCAAATTTATAAGGAAGGTAACGAAATCAATATTGTATTCCCCATACAATATAAAGTGCATATTAATTTCACATTCTAAATATATGAACACCTTGATCACTATAAAACCTTAACAAAACACGCATGCTTCAAAAAATAAAATGTTACGTTGTTGAATATATTCTATAGATCCAAATATGAAATAAAATCTAGAAAATATAACCTAAACTATAAAATATCTAATAAATTTATGGTCACCAACACTATTTCATAAAAATATCATTATTATCTCAATATAGAGAACATATTTAGGGTTATCCTCTCTTAATCATGTGTTTCAAAGTGTTTCAACTTGTCCCTAAATCACTTTTCATTATCATCAGTATAATTAAACATATGATCTCAAATTCTTTAAAAAATAGTAATTTAGTATAATCCTTATACATTTACAAGTATTATAACTATAAAATAATGAAAAATACTTCTATATTATATTTCATGGATCCAAATACTCAAGAACATTCAACTTCATCCATATAAATAGCATAAGCTAGACCTTGATCCCTTCATATATTCTGACGAATATTCCCTTGACTCTTTGGACATTTTTTTTCATAATTCCACATATACTTATATTTGAATCATTGAAAATTAGAAGCTTCTTTCTTTCCCTTTCAATCACAAGCGTGGTATCCTTTCACTCCACACTTGTAGAAAACTCTCATTCCCTTAAAGAATATACCAAGTTGTTTATTTCCAAAATTATCACAGGGGGAAAAATAATTCTTTACATTCTTCCCTTTATCTATCATTTGATATTACTTCCTATTTTTTAATTTTTTCCCTTATAAACCATAATACTTTGGAAATTCTTTCTCAGTATCGATATCATATGATACTACATCCTCGTATGATGAGAAAGATTGGGAGACTAGTTCCCTTCAAAGACTTGGATTAAGAACTTTAAATAAATAGTCAAAATTACACTTTGTGTTGAATATGTAATCCATATAATACCTGAATAAACTTGTAAAGGTAACCCATACTCAGTAACACTTTCTTATTCCCTTTTCTTTAATATTAGAAAATTTCTCTTCATTTCAGTTGTTTTATTATGAGGGAGATATTTGTCAAAGAATGTATTCTTATAAGATTTCCATTCAATGATTTATATTTCCTCTTAATCCATAGTATTCTAGATCAATGATCAATATTGACCATCATCCCCTTTGAAATGATACATTGTAAGTGCAACATCCCCTAACTTGATACTCTCTCACGTGAAAAAATCAGTTTGGTTACATGACCTCAAGCATGCATCCCCGTACACCATAGATTTCCGACTAGTAGCAAGGGTGTGATGATATAGTAGGGAGACAATACCCCCTAATATAAAGTTTAAATAAAATATAAATAAAAAATATAAATAAATATTAGAGTAATGGAAATATAGGAAACACTATATCATACAACTGGGATGTAAAAGCATGAACCAGTAAGTCAATAATAATGAATCAAGAAAAGATAAGTTTAAATGAATCTAAAGGAAAAAAATAATCATAATAAAAATAAAATAACCTATTTAAAATATTATACTCAAAATACCCTAGTCCTGAACCCCATGCCAGTCTCATCTCCAAACTCCATCCCATCCAACAAGCAATAATCTAAAACAAGGTCCCTTGCCCTTATCCAAAATGAATCCATGTAATCTGATCAGGTACCAAATGAAAACCCAAATAGGGTTTGATTAAAACTCAATAGTTCAACACCAACATATATAAACAAAACTAGTATGATAATAAGTGCATGAAATAACATGATAAATAGGTATATTAATTAATCAATTAATAAAATTCATAAATAAACCTTCTTTGGCACCATTCCAGAATGACTCTGACCATGTAGAAAAATCTATCCAACCATAACCATAAACCATTCTATAATCACATAACTGAGAAAATACCTCTTTATAAGCATTTAAACCTTCTAGAAAATATGTATATACAATAATTTAAAAATTAACTGGTCCGAACCTTCTATATAAGCATTTCAACATGTACCATTGGGTCAAGCTCGTAATATAAGCATTTCATTATGCATCAATGGTCCAAGCCCTCTATATAATAATTTTATTATATATCACTGGGCCAAGAACTATATATAATAATTAAAACATATATCATTGGGACAATCCCTCTATATAATAATTACAACATAAATCGCAACACAGTTTATCAGAACAAGGAGATCACAATATCACATCATAAGCCTACATGGTTAATTATAAAAATTACCATTTTTATTTACACATCACGTTAATTTATTTATCAAATTATCAGTAGCCATTTTGATAAAAAATAATTACCAAAGTGGTTCTACATCATGCACTCACTTAAATTCACATTCCATTCTAAACACTCCTTATGCCTTTTTCCAATTCAATTTTAATCAAGTATTTTATCACCCAACAGGTAGCCACAATCTAGGTAAAGAAATAAATTAAATCCAAAGGGATCCAACCAATAATCTAATCATGATTTATAATTATTTAATCAGTCAATTAATTAGAGCAAACGTTACTTCATCACAATCATAATTTTCCATATACTTCACAGCTAAATGGACCATAGTGTTTGGTTTTAGACCACTTACCTTTATCCGATTATTAATGTAACACTTCCAACAAGAACATAAAATAAGAAAAGAGGTGAGGAAGATCACCAGAAGAAACCTAGATCACAGATATTCAAGATCAACATGAATCCATATTAGTGATCAAAATAAGAAACCGCTTTAATGGAACAATGAGGAATGGAGAAGAATAATAAAGAAAAGAGACCTACTAGGGATAAATTTAATGACTCAAATATTCTATGTATTATTTTTGGAAATTGTATATATTATTTTTTAGACTAGACACTAATACAACATGTGATTTTGAGGCCCAGTGTTCCTGAAATTAATGTTTTAAATATATTAAATATATTAAATAACAAGCACACACAATTTTTATGAAAAAGTGGAATAACTTCTAAATAGGGATCTGGATCATAAATCCAAGGGCACTGTTGATATTAGAATGTGGGTTTTACTGTAAGCATGAATTAACCTTGGTTTCTATTTGGAGTATATGGAAAAGTCACCACGAGTACAAAAAGGGATAAAATAATTAATTAAATTATTTTATTTCTATTTCATTGATGTTGAGACTGGAGAGTATTTAAGTAGACTAATATGAAGAAATCCTAGGGTTAGATGCTTAAAAATGGAGCCATTGGAGTGCCATTGGATAGAGAATTGGAGGATCTCACTCAGATGAATGAAGACTAGATTGTGAATTGATGATCGACACACAAAACAATCGAAGAATCTCACCAACGATCATGGAACAAACCCATTATTCCTCAGTGATTGATCCAAATCTAGGTAGGTTATTGTTTGATATGGGTATTTTCCCATTTTGGTTTCTACAAAGAATATGGATAAATCAACTAGCAGATTGATCCACAGATCATATATATTGTGGGATGTGTTAGATTAATTAGGATTTGGGATAATTTATTCATGATTTAATTTTCACCTCTTCATTTTTTGTTCTAATGAAAATTAATAGTGGTTGAAATTAACATTGATCAAGGTCCATTAATCATGATTATTATTTTTCTTTTCTCACCTAATTATTCATTCATCATGGGAATTATTTTCTTGGACCATGGTTCAACATATCCCAATTTATCAATCATTGTTCACCTATTTCTTGGAGAAAATATCTGATATTGTAGACATGGGACTGGCATGACATGATGGTGGTACGATAATGGAAGCGGTGATGTATGAGACAATTTTTGATACCCTATTTCATGTTATTGGGTGAACAGTGAAGAATAGAATGCAATGGTGATTTCTGAATAGATTTTATTATTAGAACCTATTGATCATCAACATCGAGGATCAGATGAGGCGGTTCCTTGATTTTCTTCAAAAGATGGTTGATGGATCGGTAGCTGGAGGCATGAGAACTAATGTAGAAACCAGATCAAAGAATCTAGAAAATTCCATGATACACAAAGTATAACTCAGAGCCACATGCTTTCTGGGACATTTCTAGTAGGGGATAGGGTTTTAGGAATGTGATAAGTATCATAAGACATGTGACACAGTCACATGACATGTGACCTCTCCCTTGTGGATTAACATTTACCTCAGAGGGTACATTGGCATGGGTTAGAGAAAGCCATGTACTCCCCTACACAGACATGGCTTGGACAAGTACATGGGCTAGCTGTGTATTGGTACACATGTAGAGTACATGGGAAGCCAACACGAAGTGTACTATTACACATACATGGGAATGAGACATAGACTATTTACATGGGAAGGACCTGAGGTCAAGGGATATGGAATGTAACCATTATACACACCATGTACATTATAAAACATATATTGGATCCCTTGTCCTATGTATCTTAGAAATGTTTCATTAGGGTGCATTCCTCATATCCATTACCTAATGGTTAGTATATAATCACCACTGACACATAGGATAAAGATCCATCCAATAGTAATTCTTGGATAGAGTTGTTGGAATCCCTCTGTGAGGCCCATAGTGAGATCCTATATTCATCTTCATGGCCTAGATAATGTTCTTGGTATTGTTGTGACCAACACTATGTGAGTTCCGATCCTATAATTAGATGGTTAATCCACATTGAGTTGTTGGTTTACCCCATGACCTTGTGTGTGATCATCATCTATGAATTGTAATTCTTTAGACATCTAATTTGTAATTCCTATAATGATACCCGATAATCAGTACCAATTGGAAAAAAATCACCAGTGTTATCAGAATAAAGAGTGTGTTTTCCCAGATAAGTTATTTTTGGAACCTTTGATCTAGAATCCTAGGCTATCATTATGGTTGTGATATACCTTTGTACCATGTTTCTTTGCGGAGTATATCTAGATATTATTGTTATATTTTTTTAGAAATATACCTGAGTAGAGATGACTTTATTCCTTTATTGTATGCTTTGTCATTTTGGGGTGTCCTAATGGGTATTTCTATACTCACCCATGCACTAGATTTTCCTAAACATGTCATGTCTTGTTCAGACAACTGACCTATTAACAGAGTCCTCGATGGACCGAGACTAGATGGTGTTTAGTGAGACTGGATAGTCCAAGGTGTGTTATTTTAGAATCTTGACAATAGTCACTTTTTGTTTTTATAGGTTGGACTTATTTTTAGACTCTTTGTGGTGGACTTGTATTTGGACCTTTTTTACTTTCTTTTACATCTAGTCATACTCTGGTTATGGTATTTAGTTGTATGCAATCATGGTTTTTCAATTTTTGTTATATTTCAGCATTGTGCATGATTGGAGATATGTGCGTGTGTTCAGGTACTTAGGCTAAGGCCTCCCATGTTAGTGATATACCTACTCAGGGCTAGTCGCTAGCCCCTGGATTACTAGAAGTGGGCTTGGGGATTCACTTAATAATCCCCTTGGGGATGGGTCATGATAGAATGGCATCAGATTAATTTGTTCTACCTTAAGACCATAGTCTGTGAGTTTGATTTGGGGAAAAATTGTTAAGTATTTCGAGTTTTGATTTTAGGCCAGGGAATCTAAAGTTGGTGCGATAGTCGAATTATCCATACAACATGACATTGATCACCTATTTTTTTGACTCGGTACATGAGAAAATTGGTTGTAGGGAAAATAATGGTACATTCATCATATAGGAATGAGTTTTGGTTTCCATGTCCTTCTTGAGTTAGCTCTCCAGATATACACATTGACTTTGGTACATCTTTTTTACTTACCAATTGACTCTATGATATACTGCAACTAGGATTCAACATCATGATCATGAGGATTATCCCCTCAGTAATGAGGCATAGATATAGGTACCAATTACAAAGATGTTACCTCAAAGTGGTGCGCCGACTATACCACCACCTATTGAGCAGATGATGGTACCTGTGGAACTAGAAGATGAGGTGCGTAGGATGATCAAACTTCATGAGTTACAGTGATAAAGACCCCTCATGTTCTAAGGAAATACTAACCCATAGGCGGCTAAGGACTAGCTTGAGGTGGAGACATGGGTTTTCTTTCTGGTCAGGACACCAGCAGAACCGATATTGGTCCTAGTGATGATCTATCTTCATGGTTCAGCAGGTTGATGGTGGGGTTTGGTGGCTTGGTATTATGATGAGGCGAATCTAGCATGATAATATTCTGAGCACAATTTCACATAGGATTTATCTCTAACTATTCTTAGGGAAGTAAGTATCCAAAAGATTATATAGCTCAAACAGGGTATCACGACAGTAAATGAGTATTCATCGAGGTTTACCAACCTCTCCTAGTACTCAATGGATATTGTTTGTGACAAGTTATTCAAGGATCAGACCTTCGAGGGATGGATGTGTAGAGAAATACGAGACAATGTTATACCAATATGAATTCCTACCTATTTTGGGGTTCTAGATCGAGATTTGGTGTTTGAGAGTTTCTTATTTGAGCAGACACAACAAGTGGTTGTAGGTAGTGGGAAAGAAGTAGTAGAGACCTCGACAGCAGGGAGCCGACATCAGTCCTAGGGACCTGTACATGTGATATATTTCAGTACAAGGTCCTAGGATAGAGTGTATGTGGTTCATGGATCTTAGTATGGGTTTAGTATGCCCAGTGAGAGGCAGTTCTAGTCATGTGATGGAATAGGACATCTTACATGATATTGGTTGACCCACTGAATGTTTGACAAAGAGACCATGGATGGACCACCGAGGTAGAGGTAGTGGAAGGAGAAGGTAGGTTCGCATGGTGGTGAACATGGTATAGGATATGGTAGAGTAGTATAAATTGGTAAATTCTTTTACTTGTTTTTACCACTACCCCAAGGTCATCCACGCTAGGCTCAAGGAGTTAGAGGGCATGGGTGGGGACAACTATAGGTGGTCGAAGCTTATAACCCAAAGGCTCTACGAATGATTTGAGGTACGATATATTTATTTTCTACCTTACCTATAGTACTAATAGGCATAGGTTTTATTTATTCCTTTCTTTCAACATATCTTATTCAAGACGTAGAGATCCTGGTTGAGCCCTTAGATAGACCCTTGGGCTTTGAGACTCCCATAAGAGATGACTTAGTGATCACACACTTGTATTGATAGTGTGACCCAAATCCTAGAGGTGAGAGTTTCTATTGGAATATATTTGTTGTAGCGATGAGGCCTTATGATGTCATCTTAGGTATAAACTATTTATCCATAGTTCATACCTATATTGACTGTTTTAAATGTAGGATGTAGTGTGTCCACAGTTATGGAACTAGGTTCTCCTTTATTAGTGAAAAGGAAACCCATGTAGCACAATATGTGATCATGCGTATGAGGGTATCATTGATTACTCATCAATTGGCTATAATGACCCTTGGTGTAGTGGATGTTATGAGTTTCTAGTTTCCTTTGGTGGTGGAAGAGTATGAGGATGTCTTCCTTGAGGATGTTCCAAGTTTACCTCACTATTGAGAGATAGAATTCTACATTGATATACACCATAGGACAACATAGATATCTATGCTATCATATCAAATAGATCCTCTAGAGTTGCATGAGTTGATGGTGCAGTTGGACGATTTATATAGGAAGGGATTTCTTAGACCTAGTGTTTCACCCTATACAACCCCAGTTTTGTTCACCAAGAATGAAGATGAGAGATTAAGGTTATGTGTGGACTACTGATGCTGGAAACAAGTGACCGTGAAGAACAATTATCTACTATTGAGGATCGATGACCTATTTGATCATTTCATAGGTGCACGATGGTTCTCAAAGGTTGAACTCAGGCTAGGATATCACCAGTTGTGAGTATGAGATGAGGATATACCAAAGACAGTTATTATAAGTACTTGGTGATTCTATTTGGCATGAAAAACTCCCCAGTAGTGTTCGTGGGACTTATGAACCAAATCTTTTATCCTTTCCAAGACCTGTTTGGGGTAGTCTTAATCGATGATATCCTTATGTACTTGGTGTCTAAGGATAATAATGCAAGACACTTGATGATTATTCTTGGTGTAATATGAGAGCAACGAATTTATGGAAATATCTCGAAGTGTAATTTATGGATATATGAGGTCCACTTTTTGGGACACGTTATCTCACCAAATGGAGTGGAAATGGACCTGGCCAAGGTTAAGGAAGTGTTAGCTTGGGATCCACCCAAGAGTGTGATGGAGGTGTATATATTCCTTGGGTTGGCAGGATATTACTCAAGATTCATACCCAATTTCTCTAGGATATTGGAACCCATGTCATCTTTGACCCAAAAAGGGAAGACTTTCATCTAGATTTAGAGGTTCTACTAGGATTTTCAGCATTTGAGGTAGAAATTGACAAGTGCTCCCATCTTAAGATTACTAAATGAGGGTTTCAAGTATGTAATGTTTGATAATGTATCAAGAACTGGGCTTCGTTTCATTTTGATATAGAGGCAGGAAAGGATTTTCTATGTTTCATTTCAATTGAGACCACATGAGTTGAACTACATGACCCAAAATCTTGAGTTAGTAGTGGTAGTCTTCACACTATAGATGTGGTGAAACTACCCGATGCGTGAGCGGTTTATCATTTATATAGATCACAAGAGTCTCAATTATATCTTATCATAAAATACATTACCTTGAGGTTGAGGTGATGTCTAGAGTTCCTCTAGGATTATGACTTCAAGATTGTCTATTATAAGGACCCATCCTTATAACGTTACTTAATATTGAATTACATTGAATAATTCACATTGAGGATCTTTTCAGGTTTAGAGTTTTAGAGAATTAGGACATAACTATTACATCTCAAAGATTACAAGGTAGACACATCTACTCATTTTCCATTTTTTCCCCAAAATATAAACTCTTTAACAAAAGAGTCATGTCTAGTTCCATGTTTTAGACATCATGACACTTCCTTGATCCCATCCTTGACCATATTCCATTTTAAGAACTGTGGAAAACATTTCAAAAAAACATGGGATGAGCATAAAAAGATCAGTAAGGGTTATCACAAAATGGAAAGAAAACATCAGTCCATTTATACATAAGAATCAATGAAATCGTACTTTTCCCATAAAACATAAGAACTTTAACATACCTCATGAAATCATAAGATTTATGAATAATTCATAGAAATAATAAGACATAAAGGTAACTTGAGTCATTTATAACATTCTTACGTAGGGAGTAACCCTCATGGTTACGTTTGGAATACCCATCATAGTATATTCCCTAAATATCTTCGGAGAAACCTTAACGTTTAACCCCTTTGCGTTACCCAATGCATTGGAGAGCTATATCGGGCTCACCCGCCCTTAGTTTATCACGGAACCACCCATCTTCATAAAAAATACCCAAGAACCATAACGTAATCATAGGACATAAATTATTCATAAAGGAAAGATAACATTCCCACATTTCAATAACAATATAACATTTTAAGATATTGAAATAATGAATCCATTCTAAAAACCATTTTCAAAACCATTTAAAACATTTAATAAAGAGATTTTTGAATCAAAATGTCCCATACCACTTTGAAGATTTTAACATTTTAAACCATTAATATCCATATAAATAAATCCTTAACCATTTTTAAAACATGAATATTAATGAGAAATATTTATAATAATAAATCATTAAAACATTTAAAATGATATTTTAGTTAAAGGGTTTTTAACAAAATGAGAGACACTTGAATACAATAATTGAGGAATAACATTTAATCAGAACTTTATAATATCATGATAATAAAGGGATCCATGATATAATATTCCAAAAGATAGTATATACACCATATAAAAGTGAATTGGTGCATAACAACAATGAAGTCTCAATAGAAATGTAAGATGAGATGAAATCCATTATAAAGAAGGTATCCTTAAATTAAGGATAAATCAATCGCATAATTATGTGTGAAAAATATAAATACACCAAATATAAGTGGATATTAAGTGTAAAACAACCATATTTCATTCACACATATTCATAGGATTACATTTTCAATAACTACAAGTTGAACCCAAAGAAATCGAAATTGGGTTAAGAAGTTCCCTTGGTAAAATTCGACAGCCTAACGACATCACTTTAAAATTCATAAAATTATTTGATCAGAGAGAAAATGGTATTTCATCACTTTGAAATAAAATTTACACCAATAAGGACATAAAATAACATATCCCAACATAAAAATATGTAAATTAAAATACATAACAAAATAAGTCTTGTAAAAAGAGGATTGTGAAAGGTTCCCTTACCGATTTGGGAATCTTTTGAAACGTACACCCCATGAAATAAGGGTCATAAAATGAAGATGTAAATACCCATAAATGAGAGTATATTATACAGATAGTAAAATAATGGGCAAGGAAATAGTGGCCAATGTAGCATGAATCTCACGGGAATAAAAAGTGAGATGAAAATCCCCTTATGAAAATTTGGCAGCCTAACAACGCCACATAAAACTTCCAAAAATGGATTGATGTGGTCAAATAGGGTCTCTAATCATATTAAAATAAAATGTACAGCAATAGGAATATAAAAAAACATCCCCCAACATAATAAAGAGGATCTTAAAGTAAGTTACATAAAAAAGAGTACATAAAAAGAAAGAGAGAGGTAGGATCCCTTACCTCAAGTCCGACTTGTCTTGTTCATTTCTTTATACTCCTGAATAATAAACATTGGTCAATTTATAATTTCTTAAGTACCTCCTTTAAATATTATTATTCAGTTCATAGCAAATATTATAATGTTATAATAATTGGTTTATAATGTGAGTTCATATCATACGTTTTTGTCGATGTTTGGTACATGAGTCAAAAATGAACTTGTTTGAAAATGATTGTCCATGTAGTTATAAGTAAATCATCTCCAGAATAGTATTAATGATTTAAATATCATATATATCCATTACATATTCATTTTATACTATTAGATAACATTTATAGTCAAAAAGAAATGAAATGCACCGTTCATGGAGACGGTAGGCCGTACGTACGCATGAACACTACTTTCATTTCTTTGTCATATTAATGGAATTAAAAATAATTGAGATATATATATATATATATATATTATAATTACAGTATAATATATATGTTATATAGGTAACATAAGTTCATTAATTTCATTCTTTATACATTCCATGTATTGCATGAACGAGTCACATCACTTGAGGGGGCGGTAGTCCACACTTCCTCATATGAAATTATGGCATTTGTACAACATGAAAAGAATAAAGGTATGTTTTAAATATAAAATAAAGAAGCATATAGAAAACATAAATACCATATATATAATATAAAAAATACATTGACATCATAATGGCCACCTTTAAATGTGTTAATAGAATATTGAACAATCATTGTTTCGTGAGGCAGTAATTCACCATCAACAGAAAAAATATGTTCTTTAACCATTAGACAGATTTATGTGTAAGTGTAGCTATACTAATTCTTATAAAAACATACTAGTATATTTAATATACTGGTTTTGTTACAAAAGAAAGGAATAAAAAGAGTTTAGGGAGTTGGAGAAGCAAAATAAAACAAAAGAACACTAGGGAAGACTTTACCTTTAAATCGGGTAACTCCCCATGGTTTGAATTAAAAGGGTTTCTTGAAGAGCTTTATGCCTATGGTGAGGCTTCAATGATTAATATAGGAATGTGTAGAGATGAAATGGGCAGGTTTTGTCCGAGATAAAGGCTTTAGAGGTGTGGGAAAGGTGGTAGAGGTGGGGGCCTTTTATAAGAGAAGAGGAGGGGCACTCTTGGAAAGTTATAAAATATTACTTTATTATAAAATGATTTTCAGATTTTAAAGGTTCTAAAAGGATATATTTCAAGGATAAGGTGATAAGTTTTCGAAATCCACCCATCCAATAGGTTTGTGACAAGTGTAAGACTTATATTTTACCCTATCTTCTCATTTTATTTAAATCATTCATTTATGAGGTAATCACTACATCATCACGGTGTCATAAATAAATTAATTTATTTAATGTATAAAAATTATAAAACAAATATAATGATGTAGGAAATATTTTTATCTTTCTAATTAATATTTATAGTCAAAAATATGACTTGTATAATCCCATGTAAAAATTCTTTTAGTAAAACAATACATGTTTGTGACATTTTAATTTTAACTTTAAATAAAAAGTTATTAATGTCATTTTCCTACCGCAGTGACTCCATGGGGACCCCAAGTTGACCCATGGATTTTCTTGGTCGTCCATGACCCATAAAATAAGGGTAGGACATGTTTCAAGGTCATTTCATATTATTATAACATTATCTTTACCTTAAATTACACTAATTACCTTTAATCGCGATTAATAAAACTTAAAAGTTACTATTCACCAAAAAATTATGTTGATCCCATTGAACCACATTTTACATACTAATGAAAACCATGTATGTTGGATTTTTGAAATTCAAATCACAAAAATGGTAAAGTTTCATTTAAACAAAAAATCAGTTTTTTAACGATCACTTAGTGGTTTCACTATTCATCAAAAATTGAAGTTTTTCAGAAAAATACCAAAAATTCACCATAAGCTATATTTGATATTCCGAATTCAAAAATTATTTCTATTTTAAGAAATTAAAAACATATAAGTTTCATTACTTAATTTAATAATTAATTCCCATCATCAGAACAAATACCGTGTTTTTATGAAACAACATATATCAAAAGATTGACACTAGTTTAAGTCCAATTTCAATGAAAAATTAATTCCAATGACCACTATTGGATTAAATGGTAAAAATATATTATAATTGGTCTTAAAAACAAATTCAACAGATAATATAATCATATAAATAAATTAGATTAAAAATAGGTTTTGAATTAAAATACAACATTTTCACTATTCATTAAAAAATGAACTTTATCAGAAAAATACCAAAAATTTACACAAAATAAATTTTGATGTCCCGATTCTAAATAATAATTTTATTTGGTCCAATAGAATGTATAAGAGTGACCAGAACTATATTAAAGAGGGTTCACCATCAAAAGTTGATAAATCGACCTTTTAATGAATTTTAGAGTATTTATGCTTAAAATTGAATTCTTTTCTTATTTTAAGCTTTTATATTTTATTGGACAAATGTAAAAACATTTAACAAACATATATAATAATATTTTAGTTATTTATATTCATTCCTGCCAATACAAAGGCTAGTCATTAACAACCATTTAAAATAATATTATTTTATTATTAGAGTGCAACCTAAGATTTCAAAGAAACTCGTTGTTGCGTATTGGGTACGCCATCGAGCATAGAGTTCCATTTAAAGTAATATTAATATTTTATTCAAAAATATTAATAAATATGAAAAAGTAATATTCTTTATTTACCGGGGATGTTACATCCTTCCCCCTTTTGGTAATTGCGTCCTCGCAATTTTAAAATTGGGCTTGGAAACATCATTAAAAGCCCTGCATCAAAAAAGGAGTAAATTAAACTATCACTTTAAAAGAAAGAAAGGGAAGTACAAAGGTTACCCAAGTTAACCCATACTAGGATTCCATATAGGAAAACATGGACATGGAAGAAAAACAAAGGGTCATATTCTGATGGAGAGTGATAGAAAACATGATTATGAGAAAGTTAACCACAAGAAAATCACAAACTTGTGATGAGTTAAATGGTATTTGATTCCCCAGTAGGAAAAGTTAACGGAAAACATTTTTGTTTTAAGTTACTTTTCTTTGAGGAATTTATTTATGATCTTATCTAAATCATAAGGGAACATACTTGTCGTGTAGATTTTCATCTTTTACTAGATTTCTAACACAAACTCATTCTTTCTCCAAATGATGAGTATTTAGGATGATTTGTTCACATTTAGAGCGCTATAATCAACATCTAGAGAATCACTTAATCCACAAAATAGAACTATATATTTCCCATGTCTTTTGAAAAAATCCAAAACCAAAATTGTTAGTACGAGATCAGATAATACCCAAAAAGGATAATCCATTATAAAAATAAAATATATTGTTAATCTCCAAAATTTGTCCAACAAAACCCAAAGTTCAACAAAGACCATTCGATAAACAATTTGTCCATAAAATTCGTCAAAGTAAACCAAACTAAGATTGAAACCCAAATATTTGAAGGATTTAATCACATAGTCTTCCAAGGTAAAAATAACATTTATCTCCAAATAACATTAGTTGATATTAAAGTCTCATATTGAAAAGTAATCAACCTAATCCCATATTCTCCATGATAGGTTAATAATTTCCATAGATAACCCGAAATCAACTTATTCTTGATTCATAAGATCATCTAACTAAAAAATAATTTGTCATACTGACCAGGGACTTCACGTAGTCCAGTGGTAGGTGATAAATACGAGTCGCACTTCGGTTGTGGGTTCGATTCCCACGGCTTGGTCCGATGCGACGAGTTGTCACACGGTCTGTGTGTTTTCCCTTTTTCCAAAACTATATAATTCTTAAAACATTCCCCAAAAGTGATAAAAGATTCAAAAATAACCATAACATAATTTAACCTCAATTTTATCTCATGTCATTCATATTCCATCATAGCATATAGTAACCCATAATTACCTCAAAAGTAAGGATCATATAAACCCTAATGGTTACCTTTATAATTATTACCTGAACTTCCACATCGAGTTGGTTCTCTAATACACGATGCATTAGAGAACACACCAAGGTTAAATTGGTTGATCATGACTCCTTGATAGTTGGTTTAGAATAACCATGAGATTCCTCATTGAATCCCCCATTTCATCCAGTCTCTTAATTAGAGAACCACCACAGTTTTCTTCAAACCCATTGTCACTTTGGTTCCTGCTAGATCCATCCATTTAATAAAACCAAAAATGTCAGTGTGAGTATATCAAAAAAATCATCATGTACTAAAGAGGAAGATAAATACTAAGATATAATTATCCAAGTTATCTCAAACTCGTTCCAATTTTCATAAATAACAATGACTCTATCTAATATAATAACCATTGTGGTTATACAAAACTTTTCACTTATGCTTAAACAATACTCTAACCTCTAAAGTTATCTATACCGACCTATGATACCAACTATAAGGACCTAGCCTTATAACGTTACATAATATTGAATTACATTGAATAATTCACATTGAGGATCTTTTCAGGTTTAGAGTTTTAGACAATTAGAACATAAATATTACATCTCAAAGATTACAAGGTAG
Source organism: Viscum album (assembly GCA_963277665.1). NCBI lineage: Eukaryota > Viridiplantae > Streptophyta > Magnoliopsida > Santalales > Viscaceae > Viscum > Viscum album. The sequence goes on along the minus strand of OY728129.1, from coordinate 914,224,079 downwards.
AAACATCTACCAAATTTCCATTTTTTTCACAAAATATAAACTATTTAACAAAAGATTCATGTCTAGTTCTATGGTTTAGACATCATGACACTTCCTTGATCCCATCCTTGACCGTATTCCATTTTAAGTCCTGTGGAAAACATTTAAAAAAAACTTGGGATGAGCATAAAAATATCAGTAAGGGTTATCAAAAAATGGAAAGAAAACATCAGTCCATGTATACATAAGAATCAATTAAATCATACTTTTCTCATAAAAAATAAACACTTTAACATACCTCATGAAATCATAAGATTTACGAATAACTCATAGAAATCATAAGACATAAATGTAACTTGAGGCATTCCTAACATTATTACGTAGGGAGTAACCCTAATAGTTACGTTTGGAATACCCATCACTGTATATTCCCTAAATCTCTTTAGATAAACCTTAACGTTTAACCCCTTCGCGTTACCCAATGCATTGGAGAGCTATATCGGGCTCACCCGCCCTTAGTTTATCACATAACCACCCGTCTTCATAAACAATTCCCAAGAACCATAACGTAATCATAGAACATAACTTATTCATAAAGGAATGATAACATTCCCACATTTCAATAACAATATAACATTTTAAGATATTGAAATAATGAATCCATTCTAAAAACCACTTTCAAAACCATTTAAAACATTTAATAAAGAGATTTTTAAATCAAAGTGTCCCATACCACTTTGAAGATTTTAACATTTTAAACCATTAATATCCATATAAATAAATCCTTAAAACAATTTTGAAAACATGGATATTAATGAGAATTATTTATAATAATAAATCATTAAAACATTTAAAATGATATTTTAGTTAAAGGGTTTTTAAAAAAATGAGAGACACTTGAATACGATAGTCGAGGAATAACATTTAATCAGAACTTTATAATATCCTGAGAATAAAGGGATTCATGATATAATATTCCAAAGGATAGTATATACACCATATAAGAGTGAATTTGTGCATAACAACAATTAAGTCTCAATAGAAATGTAAGATGAGATGAAATCCCTTATAAAGAAGGTATCCTTAAATTAAGGATAAATAAATCTCATAATTATGTGTGAAAAATATAAATACACCCAATATAAGTGGATATTAAGTGTGAAACAACCAAATTTCATTAAAACATATTCATAGGATGACATTTTCAATAACTACAAGTTGAACCCAAAGAAATCGAAATTGGGTTAATAAGTTCGCTTTGTAAAATTTGACAGCCTAACGGCGTCACTTTAAAATTCATAAAATTAGTTGATGATAGAGAAAATGGTTTCTCATCACTTGGACATAAAATTTTCATCAATAAGGATACATAATAACATATCCCAATATAAAAATATGTAAATTAAAATACATACCAAAATAAGTCTTTTAAAAAGAGGAGTGTGAAAGGTTCCCTTACCGATTTGGGCATCTTTCGAAACGTACACCCCATGAAAGAAGGGTCATAAAATGAAGATTTAAATACCCATAAATGAGATTATATTATATAGATAGTAAAATAATGGGCAGTACATACACCACACAAATGGAAATAGTGACTAATGTAGCATGAATCTCACGGGAATAAAAAGTGAGATGAAAATCCCCTTATGAAAATTCGGCAGCCTAACGGCGCCACATAAAACTTTCAAAAATGGATTGATGAGATCAAATAGGGTATATAATTATATTAAAATAAAATTTACAGAAATAGGAATATAAAATAACATCCCCCAACATAACAAAGAGGATCTTAAAGTAAGTTACATAAAAAATATTACTTAAAAAGAAAGAGAGGGGTAGGATCCCTTACCTCAAGTCCGACTTGTCTTGTTCATTTCGTTATATTCCTGAATAATAAACTTTGGTCAATTTATAATTTCTACCCCCTTTAAATATTATTATTAAGTTCATATCACATATTATAATGTTATAATAATTGGTTAATAATGTGAGTTCATATCATAATTTTTTGTCGATGTTTGGTACATGATTCAATATTGAACTTGTTTGAAAATGATTGTCCATGTAGTTATAAGTAAATCGTCTCCAAAATCATATTAATGATTTAAATATCTTATATATCCAGTAAATATTCATTTTATACTATTACATAATATTTGGAGATAAAAATAAATGAAATGCAGCGTTCATGGAGACGGTAGGCCGTACGTACGCATGAATGCTACTTTCATTTCTTTGTCATATTAATGGAATTAAAAATAATTGAGAGATATATATATTATAATTCCAGTATAATATATATGTTATATAGGTAACATAAGTTCATTAGTTTAATTCTTTATGCATTCCATGTATTGCATGAACGAGTCACATCACTTGAGGGGGCGGTAGTCTACACTTCCTCATGAAATTATCACATTTGCAAAACATGCAAAGAATAAAGGTATGTTTTAAATATAAAATAGAGAAGCATATAGGAAAAATAAATACCATATATATAATATATAAAATATAGTGACATCAAAATTTCCACCTTTAAAGGTGTTAAAATAATATTGAACAATCATCGTTTCGTGAGGCAGTAATTCGCCATCCACAGAAACAATATGGTCTTTAACCATTAGACGGATGTGTGTGTAAGTGTACCCAAAATCCTTATTATAACAACATACTAGTATATTTAATATACTGGTGTTTTTATGAAATAAAGGAATAAAAAGATTTTAGGGGGTTGGAGAAGCAAAATAAAACAAAAGAACATTAGGGAAGACTTTACCTTTAAATTGGGTATCTCCCCTTGGTTTGAACCAAAAGGGTTTCTTGAAGAGATTTCTGCCTAATGTGAGGCTTCAATGATGAATATAGGGATTTGGAGAGATGGAATTGGCAGGGTTTGGCCGAGCCAAAGGCTTGAGAGGTGAGGGAAATATGGTAGAGGTGGGGGCCTTTTATAAGAGAAGAGGAGGGGCACTCTTAGAAAGTTATAAAATATTACTTTATTATAAAATGATTTTAGGATTTTAAAGGTCCCAAAAGGATATATTTCGAGGCTAATGTGATAAGGTTTCTAAATACACCCATCCAATAGGTTTTTTAATAGTTTAAGACTTATATTTTACCCTATCTTCTCATTTTATTTAAATCGTTCATTTATGAGGTAATCACTACATCATCACGGTGTCATAAATAAATAAATTTATTTAATGTCTAAAAATTATAAAAAAATTCATGATGTAAGAAATATTTGTATCTTTCTAATGAATATTTATAGTAAAAAATATGACTTGTATAACTCCATGTAAAAATTGTTTTAGTAAAATAATACATGTTTGTGACATTTTAATTTTAACTTTAAATAAAAATTTATTAATGTCATTTTCCAACCAGAGTGACTCCATAGGGTCCCCAAGTTGCCCCATGGATTTTAGTGGTCGTCAACGACTCATAAAATAAGGTTATGACATTTTTCAAGGTCATTTCATATTATTATAACATTATCTTTACCTTAAATTACACTAATTACCTTTAATCGCGATTAATAAAACTAAAAAGTTACTATTCACCAAAAAATTATTTTGATCCCATTGAACCACATTTTAAATTATAATGAAAACCATTTATGTTGTATTTTTGAAATTCAAATCACAAAAGTGGTAAAGTTTCATTTAAATGAAAAATCAGTTTTTTAACTACCACTTAGTGGTTTCACTATTCATCAAAAATCGAAGTTTTTCAGAAAAATACCAAAAATTCACCCTAAGATATATTAGATATTATAAATTCAAAAATTCTGTCTATTTTATAAAATTAAAAACATATAAGTTTCATTAATTAAATTAATAATTAATTCCCTTCATCGGAACAAATAGCGTGTTTTTATGAAACAATATATATAAAAAACATTGACACTAGTTTAAGTCCAATTTCAAAGTAAAATTATTTCCAATGACCAATATGGGATTAAATGGTAAAAATATATTATAATTGGACTTTAAAACCAATTAAAAAGATAATATAATCGTATAAATAAATTAGATTAACAAGATGTTTTGAATTAAAATACAACATTTTTCACTATTCATTAAAAAAATGAACTTTATCGGAAAAATACCAAAAATTTAAACAAAGTAAATTTTGATGTCCCGATTCTAAAGAATAATTTTATTTGGTCAAATAGAATTTATAAGAGTTACCAAAACTATATTAAAGAGGTTTCACCATCAAAAGGTGATAAATCGACCTTTTAGTAAATTTTAGAATATTTCTGCTTAAAATTGAATTATTTTCTTATTTTAAGCCTTTATATTTTATTGGATAAATGTAAAAACATTTAAAAAACAAATATAATAATATTTTTGTTATTTCTATTCATTCCCACCAATAAAACGACTAGGCATTAACTACCATTTAAAATAATATTATTTTATTATTAGAGTGCAACGTAAGATTTCAAAGAAACTCATTGTTACGTATTAGGTAAGCCATCAAGAATAGAGTTACCTTTAAAGTAATATTAATATTTTATTCACAAATATTAATAAATATGAAAAATTAATATTCTTTATTTATCGGGGATGTTACATCTATACTCTTGGGAAGGGGAACATGGCAGTAGATTCTATCAACACGATATATTGTTCATAGTTTCTCAATGTGGAATCAGAGCAGTTTTCCTCATATCAGTTATCCTTTATGGTTGGATATAGATCATTTAACCTCCAGTAAATGGTTTTAACCCCTTTTATTTTACAATTAGTTAGGGAGGAACAACTTGGGGATACTAACTATGAGACCCTATGCACTTAGATATCCACCAAACCTGTTTCTGATAGATTTTATGAAAGTGAGGATCATGTAATTATTTTCAGAGGATACATGATGATATTAATGAAATTGAGGGAGGAGGTTCTAAGATAGTTTCATACATATCCATTGGAGATAAATAAAGATGTGGAAAAGATATACCAAGACCTATGATGCTAGTTTTTTATGTATACGGATGAAGAAGATAGTTGTAGAGTTTGTCTCTCAGTGCCTGACTTGTCAGCAAGTGAAGGTTGAGAACAAAGTTTCTATAGGTTTAGCTCAACCCCTAAAGGAGCCATAGTATAAGTGGGATAGGATATATATATACTTAATGATAGTATTTTCATGTTCGTCTAGGAGACACAATTCTCTTTGGGTGATCGTAGACCGACTCACCATGTTGGACCATTTATTATCCATTCAAGAGTATAAAGTAGATAGTTTGGGATGAATCTACATGAAAAAGATAGTCCAAATCTATGGAGTTCCATAGAATATCATTTCTAATCATGATGACTGCATCACATCCCTATTGTGGATGGGATTATATGAGGCCTTTGAGACCCAGTTATGCTTGAGCATGATGTTTCACCCCATACTAATGGCTACATATAGAAAACCATTCAGGTTTTGGAAGACATGTTATGAGATTGCATGTTAGACTTTGGCCATTATTTTAAGGATGAACTACAATTGGTAGAGTTTTAGTAAAATAATATTTACCATTCCAACATTAGTATGGAACCATTTGAGGCTTTATACGGGTGACCCTGTATGTCACCACTTTGTTGGACAGACATAGGATATTTAGTCCTCATGGGCCTAGAGTTGGTGCGAGAAACTACCGAGAAGGTGTAGATCATCCAAGATAATATGAAGACTGAACAGAGCTACCATAAGTCTTATACGGATAGATGACAACGGACTTTGGAGTTTGAGGAAGGAGACCATGTGTTTCTATAGGTTTCACCTCGATGTGTATTATAGTGGTTTTGATTGGGAGACAAGCAATCTTTGAGATTCATTGGCCCTTTTCTGATACTATATAGAGTTGACAAGGTGACATACCACTTAGCTCTACTAAAGTTTCCAGTTAGGATCCAAGTTTCACTGAGAGGGGGAGGGGGTGAATCAGTGATATCATTTTTCTTTTTATGTTTCCCTATTTTTGAAACAAACTTCACCTCCTGTAAAAGATTTTCTTGCCTACTGAACACACACAACCACATGAACATAAGATTTACAAGCTTCACTACTCAATAAGAGTAGCTATGCCCTCAATATGGTACTAAAACAATCCAGTACCACATAATCCACTAGAAAACAATCCATTTTGTGGAATAAAATGAGTAGGATATCCCCTTACACTCGTGTAACACTTTAAAAACAATCCCACAATGACTGTTCTCCATCTTAGCACAAATAGGGTAAAATAATGTTTCTGTGCTTCTTGAAAAACTTTCACAAATCAAATCTTTAAAAACAATTCTTCAGTTTCCTACCTAGAAGCTGGTAAGAACCTCCTGATGCAAAAAACTTCCACATCACTCCCTACTTGAATGCCTCCCTACTTGCGCACCTCCCTGCTTGCACGTCACCATGATTACATGCCTTACTAATTGTGTGCCACTAACTACCTGTGCACCACTTTTGTTCATAGCTCACAACTTGTGCACAACTATAGGTTTATACAAAACACCCTTATTTCACACAACTCTCTGATTGCGTTCCTCTTAAAACTTGCACAACACTTTTAATTTCACATCACTTTGATTGTGCTCCACTTTTCTTGAGTGCCTCCCTACTTGCGTGCCTTATAAATAACTCCCGACTTGCACGAAACTTCATCTTGTGTGCCACTTTCTACTACGTGCATGTTTGGAGATCAAATTTTCTCTTAAGTGTTGATCTTGGAAAAGTGAGGAGGGTAGCCATCTATTTATAGGCATTTTGGTGACCCTATGTGTGAGGCATGCAACTCACCTTATGAGCCACTTCATGACTTGCACATCACATACACTTGCATGCCATTTCTGCTTGCACGCCACTTATACTTTCACACCAATTCATACTTGCACACCAATATTTAACTTGCATGCCACTTTCTTTCCTTTGTAATATTTTTATTGTTATTATCTTGAAATATGGTTTTCACACAACATACACTTGCGCGCCACTTATACATGCATTCCACACTTGTGAGCGAACATTTAACTTGCGCACCACTTTCTTTACTTTGTTATATTTTTATGTGATGATCTTGAAATATGACTTCTGTGCAACATACACTTGAGATCCAATTATACTTGTGTTCCACACTTGCGTGCCACTTATACTAGCATTCCAATTTCTTTCCTTTTCCAAAAATACTTATCTAATACCCCTATCTTTCATAATTATTGCATCACAAGTTCTCCAAAATTATGATATTTGTGAAATACAAATAAGAAAAGAATCATTATAATTACCATTAGAAGTATTGTAACTTCCCTATCTTCCATCAACCACTTAAAAAAAGTGATGTGATTTCCTTTTTTCTCAAACTTCCTTGACAATAGAAGACAATACCTGAAAATGATGTTCTTCATAACTATCTTGGTCCTAACCCCCCCCTTTGGATTTTTTTGTCAACCAAGATTCATAAATCAATGAACTTTGTAATCTCAAGAAATGGATTAATCATCAAGAATTCTAAGACTATGCGATCTAACTCATTGTAGGAAACAAGAATTATTGACAGCCAAAACCATGCTGTCAAAAAGTAGTGATTAGGAAATTTCATTATCATATCTCCTCAGCCTTACTCATAACATCTTACAATGTTCTACCTCAGCATTATTCACTTCTTCAATATACATGCTGAATTCCCAGCTTACCCACAACTCCCCCTTTATGAATGCTTATATAAGGGTATATTTATGAAACAATTCTCCCCATTGACAACACTATCCAAAGGTAATATTAGAGTGGGTATAGAAACACGTACCTCAACCTTGACGAGAAAGAGGTTGGATACCCATGTTCAACCACAATTTAGAAAATGGTTCCTTTGGTAAAGGTTTTGTGAATATGTCATTAACTTGTTCCATTATAGGAACATACTCTAGATTCAATTCATTCTTCTCCACCTGTTCTTTGATGAAGTGGTACATTATGTCAGTGTGTTTTGAATGAGAATGTTGTACCAGATTATTTGTAAGATTTATTTCACTCTAATTATCACATCCCAAGAGTAATGGTAGCTTCAATTCAACAAGTAGATCTTCCAACTGAGTCTTCATCCATATAAGTTGGGTAACAGATTGAGTGTAAGAAACATACTCAGATTCATCCATGCTAAGAGTTACTAAATTCTGTTTATTTGTATGCCAACTAACACAAATTTTCCCCAGAAAGAAACATCACCAGATGTGGATCTTCGATCATCAACATTTCCTGACCAATATACATCTGAATAACCAAACAAATCAGTATTTTCTAAGCCATCATACTTGATTCCAAAATTTATTATTCCTTTGATATATCTGGGAATTATCTTTCCAACAATTAAATGTGATTCTTTAGGATCACTCTGAAACCTTTCACATAAGGTAACAACATAGACAATGTCGGGTCTTGAGGTAGTCAAATATAATAAACTTCTAATCATATTTCAAAACTATTTCTGATCAACTTCCTTCCTTATAAATCTTTATACAACTCGGTTCCCACTGAAATTTGTGTGGAAACTAGTTTCTAATTTTCTATGCCAAATATCTTCAGAAGTTCCTTAGAATACTTCTCTTGAGAAAGAAAAATGTGGTTACCTTTTTTCTGTAAGATTTATAACCCAAGAATGTATTTCATTTCTCCTAGGATGGACATCTCAAACAAATTATTTATCTCTTCATCAAATCTTTCACAGGACCTTTCTTAATTTTCAGCAAAGATAATGTCATCAACATAAATAATTACAATGAGAGAAGACTCCTGACATTCCTTGATGTAAATATTGTTGTCAAATCTTCATATCTCAAAACTCATCTTCCTTAATCAAGTATCTAGTTTGTAATACCATACCCTTGGATCTTATTGTAGCCCATACAAGGATTTCTTTAGCTTACACACATAACTTTCATCTTTGCCAACAATAAATACATAAGGTTGGTCAATGTAAACTTCTTCATCAATATTTCCATTAAGAAATGAAGACTTCTCATCCATTAATTTTTTATGTAACCTCATTGTGTAGAAATAAAAAGAAATATTATGATTGTTTCCAATCTAGCCACTAGAGAAAAAGTCTAATCAAAATCAACACCTTCAATTTGTGAGTAACCTTTGCACACTAATCTTTCATTGTTACTTATCACTTCACCTTCTTCATTCAGCTTGTTCTGGAAAACCCATTTTGTACCAATAACATTTTTTCAATTGGATCGGGTATGAGTTCCCAAGTATCATTATTTTCTATCTTATCAAGAACTTCATTCATATCCTGAATCCATTATGGATTCTCAAAATCTTCATTCACATCATTTGGATCCACTTTTGAATATAAAGAATTATGTGTAACATCATATGTTTTTTCTTATTGTTTGAAACCTATGATGTTGATCACCAATAATGTTTTGAGCCTACACTTTCTTCCTCATCCTAGGATGAGATATTCTAATTTGATCCTCATCATTTGAAATTTCTAATTTTGATTCTTCTTCTTGAGTTGAATTACCACTATTGGTAGCATTATCATAATTTTTAACAAGACATTCCTTATCCTTTTCAACTTCTATATCAGAAAGAGTATGATTTTCTTTCTCAACATTTTAAATAAATTTAACATCAGCAGAATAAACTATTCTTCCTATTTTTTTGTTGAAACATCTGTATATTATTCCTTTTGAAGCATGGCCAAGAAAAATTCCATCTTCTCCTCTTTGTTCAATCTTTCCAAGGTTTCCACCCTTTTTCTTTATGATTCATGGACTCCCAAAAACTCTTAAGTGTTTCATACTTGGTGTTTTTTCATAAATCATTTCATATAGAGTCATATCTGATTATGACCTATAGAAACATTAGTTCTAAATATACACTGCCATACTCATGTATTTCCTCCAATAATAATGAGAGAGACCATGTTCAAGTAACATAGTTCTCCCCATTTGAACCAGACATTTATTCTTCTGTTCAGAAACCCCATTTTGTTGAGGTGTGTATGGTGAATTGAAATCATGAAAAATTCCATGGTTCTCAAGGTTACTTTCAAACTATTCATTCTTATACTCTCCACCATTATTAGTTCTCAACTTCCTCACTAAATAATCACATTCATTCTCTGCTTTATTCCTGAAACTCTTCAAATTTTTCACAACATCTGACTTATGTTTCATGTAAATAACACCAGTAATATGAGTAAATTCATCAATGAAATTAATGGAGTACTTATCTAAATTTTTTGATTTCTTTCTCATTGTTCAACATATATCAGAATGTATAAGTTCCAAGGGTATTTTTGAATGAATGTAAACTCTCTTATGCATAGAGTTTTTATTCTTCCCTTTTTCACAAATAGTGCAACACCAATCTATTCTTATTGATAAATTAATAATATCTCAGACACTGTATCACATTGATAACTTGCACATGATTTTCTGACACATATATCCCAGCCTTTTATGTCATAACTAATTTTCATCCACCATACCCATGTATCAAGAGTCTTGTACTTTACCAACTTGGAACAAGTTCCCTTTTGTACGTTTTCCTCTTGTAACTACCTTTACATCATTTTCATTTTCCAAAAAACCCGTCTTTCCTAAAGATAACATTGTTTCCCCCATCACTTAGTTGTGAAACACTCAACATATTGTGTTTCATCCCATAAAAATATAAATTTTTCATGGATTTCATTTTTTTCTTCCCTGATGATGGCTGATCCATCACCTTTAATCCTGAGAGATTCATCATTTCCAACTGTAACCATTCCTTCTTTGCAGTCTTTCAAATTCTTTAGAAACTTTAAGTCTCCTATAATATGATAAGAACACCCACTATCAAGAATCCATGGAAATTATCCTTTTATAGATTTCAAGGCAATTTCAACAACAAGAGCTTTCTGTTCTTTCTTTTCATTCTTCACCTCCAGTTTCTGAGATTTGTTAAGAACATTTTTTTGTGATGAAAACAAAACAAGACATACTATAGAAAGATTTTTGGGCTATTCACATCTTTCACAAATAGTTTCTAATGGTTGGAACCTATTTTAAACTTTCACACCAGCCTTCTCAGATTTATTCTAAACTTCTTTCTGTTACTTCCATTTTTTAGAGGATTAACTCCCCCTCAAACCTTGTCTTCCATAACTTGTGGTATAGTAGTAATGTGGTTGATTTAATCAACAAATGATTGAAGTGTGTTCGAATCCACAAAAATACCAGTAGTAACCATAGAATGAATATTTTCCTCTAAAACTTATATACTGACCAAAGTTTTGAACATGATTCTTGACAACCTTCTTAATAGAACTCTGCTGACCATCAACCTTCCTATTTCAATCGTAACTTTCTTCTTTAGGTAAAATTTCTGTTCAGACTTATCAGTACCAGAAGTAGTAGATATATTTTTGGACTAAGTATTTTTATGTACTTCTGATTTTTTGGCATTACTGACTTTGTCCACATACATAGAATTTAAATCTTTGTTATTATCAGAACCAGTTTCGTATTTCCTCTCAATATTTAAAGGTAACTTTTGTGGATCCTTCTTTGGTTTATTCTTACTAGAACATTCACAAACGTCTAAGACAGATTGTTTAAAACTGATATTCATTTATTTAGCTTTAAAAAGTTTCTGGTGGACATGTTCCAACTCTTCATCTTTTTTACTTCAGCTTTACTTTAGGATGATCATTACGATTCTTTGTATTCTCAGGAGAATTTTTCAGATCATCAGTCTCCTTTTCCATCTTTATTTTATCATCAAAAAAACCTTCTTGATTGTTTAATATGTAATTTTTATTTATCAACTTCTTGTTTTCCTTCTCAGCCTTCTAATCTTCCTCAAACATTCTTTAAACTCTTATTTCAGATGATATTAAAGTTAAGTTTCTTCTTCTTCATAACTATTGCTCTTGTAATCTTCATTATTCATTACTATAATAAAGGTATTCTCTCTATATTTCTCAGAAAATTATTTCTTGGATTCAGCTTCACCATCTTCTTCTTCTTCATCTTCAGCTAAAAATATTATTCTTTTTTTATTTAATGAACCTTTTATCCTTCACCTTTGAAAAATATTTATTTTTGTCAGCTTGTTTCTTCCACGACTTTCTTGGCCTTCTGTTATCATCATCAATATCTTCTTCTTTATTATTTTGAGGACAACTATATGAAAAGTGACCAATGAATCCACACTCAAAACATTTCAAGGGAAGTTTTCCCTTGTATTTCCCTGTACCTCTTTTCACATTCTTAGAAAACAAGGATAACATTTCATCAAAATTTTTACATAGATCATCTTCAGAATAAGATTCACTGACATCATCTTCAATAAGAGTCTTCTTTGACTTATCTCTCTTTGTATCCTTGAATGAAATTTCTCTATCAGATTTTTTTCTATTCATAATCTTCTCCCTTATCGTTTTTTATGCAATGAGTGTGCTATGAAAATCATATATAGATAATGTTTTAGGGTCTCTATCTTCCAATGAAGATACTTTAACATCAAACTTGATGGGAGGAATTCCCAAGATCTTTTCAATAACTAAATAATCCTCAAAATTTTCACCAAGGCATATACTTGTACTGACAATTTCATTTACCCTGGTAAAGATGTCCCTAACATATTCAGATTCTCCCATTTTCAAGTCTTCATGCTTCAACCTCCAGATTTTTAGTTTTTCCTTCTTCAATTTTCTATTTCCTTCACAGATGTTCTTCAACTTATCCCATATGTATTTAGCTATAAAGTAACCTTTCACTCTTAAAAAATCACTCTTAGAAAGATACGAGAGTAATGAATTTTTAGCTCTTCCATCATTCTCAAGATTCTTCTTATTAGCAGGTATAAGAGGAACCTAATCATCAATAGGAGAAAATCTATTGGTTGTAGTTTCAATAACTTCATAAACAAGAGAAATAATACAAGGAATCATTTTATCTTTTGAGATATGATAATTATTTCCATAAAATATCAAAATCCCCATACTATTCCCACAATTCAGATTCTCCATCACAACTTCTCTTCAAAACTTCAACAAAGAAAAAAGTCAACCTCCCTCTAATACCAATTGAAGTTCCCAGTCAGGATACAGGTAACACTGAGAGGGGGAAGGGGTGAATAAGTGATATCCTTTTTCTTTTTATGTTTTTTTCTTTTTTAAACAACCTTCACCTCCTGTTAAAGAGTTTCTTCCCTACCGTACACACAAAACCATACGAACACAACATTTACATGGTTTAATACTTAACAAGAGTTTCTACATCCTTGGTATGTTATATAAAAAATCCATTGCCATAAAATTAATTATAAAACAATCCTTTGATGTGGAATACAAGTAGTAGGATATTCCCTTACACTCGTGTAGTGTTTTGAAAAAAATGTAATACTGCATGTGCTCCCTCTTAGCACAAATATGATAAAACAATGTTTCTATTCTTTTTGATAAACTTTCACAAATCAAGTATTTCAAAACAATTATCCACTTTCCTACCCATAAGTTAGTAAGAACAAACTGGTGAAAAATTCTTGCACGTCACTCCCTACTTACGCGCCTCCCTACTTGCGCATCACCCTGCTTGCGCGCCTTCCTTCTTGCATGCTATTAATACCTGCACAACACTATTGTTCACAACTCACAAATTTCACATCATTTTTGGATTATACACAACACACTTCTTTCACACAACTCTTTAATTACATGACTCTTACTACTTTCAAACCAATTCTCCTTGCATGCCACTCTACTTGCATGCCACTCTGCTTCCGCGCCACCCAACTTGCGCACCTTATGAATAAATCCTGACCTACAAGACACTTCATATTGTGCACCAATTTCTAAAAATTATACGATCAGAGCTAAAATTTTCTTTTATGTGTTGATATTGGAAAAATGAGGAGGGTTACCATCTATTTATAGGCATTTTGGTGACCCTTTACGCGAGGCATGCCACTCACCTTGCACACCAATTCATGACTTTCACGCCACATACACTTGTGCACCATTACTTCTTGCATGACACTTATACTTGTGAGCCACTTCATAATTGCGTGCCAATATTTAAATTTCATTCCAATTTATTTCCTTTTTTATATTTTTATTGTGATAATCTTGAAATATGGCTTGCACGCAACATACACTTTCATTCCACTTTTACTTGCATGTCAAAATTGCGCTCCAATATTTAACTTGCATGCCAATTTCTTTCCTTTGTATTATTTTTATGTGATGATCTTGAAATATGACTTCCATACAACATACACTTGCGCTCCACTTATACATGCATGCCACACTTGTGTTCCACCTATATGTGCAAACCACATTCTTTCCTTTTCCAAAAATACTTCTATAATCCCCCTATCTTTCATAAGGATTTCATCAAAAGTTCTCAAAACTTATGATATTTGTGAAATAAAAATCAGTAAATAATCATTATAGTTACCATGGGAAGTATTGTAACTTCCCTATCATCTATCAACCACTTAAACAAAGTGAATTGATTTCCTTTATTCTCAAAATTCCTTGACAATAGAAGACAATACCTGAAAAGGATATTCTTAATAATCATCTTGATCCTAACATCTACCACCACAGTTAGACTGGGTACACAACATCTTCAATGTGTTGCAGATGAGGAGGTACATGTATGACCCACCACACGTTATCGACCGGGATGAGCTAGACATCGAGGATGGCGATACCTTTGTTGAGTACTCGGAAGAGATTAAATATCGGTAGGAGATGACCCCTTGTGGGTAATCGATTCCTTTATTGTGTGTCTAGTGGTAGCATGAGAATCTTCAAGAGAGAACATGGGAGAAGGAGGCTCATATTCATGCCAAGTATCCACATCTATCTGTGTAGCCTTTTTTTGGGTATTCAATATGTAAGTCCCCTAGGTGGGGAGAATTTAATGACTCGTATTTTCCGTGTATTATTTTTTGGATATTGTATGGATTATTTTTGAGGCCAAGCGATGAGAATTTGTGCGATTCCGAGGCTTGGTGTTCCTAGAATTAATTTTTGAAATATCTAAAATATATTAAATAGCACGTACACATACTTTTCATGAAAAAGTGGAGAAAAATTTAAATGGGGTCCCGAATCAAAAATATAAGGTCACCGTTGATTTTAGAATGTGGATTTTACCCTAAGTGTGACTTAACCTTGGTTGACATAGGGTGTATGTAAAAAAGTCATCATGGGTGAATAAATGGATAAAATAAATAAATAAATAATTTTATTTATATTTTTTTGACGTAACGAATAGAGAGTATTTAAGTAGACCTCTATGGAAAAATCCAAGAGTTAGCCGCATAACTATGGAGATATTGGAGTGCTGTTAAAGGGAGTGTTGGATGATCTCTCTTAGAAGAATGGAGACCAGATCATGGATTGATGATCAACACATAATGGAATCGAATGATCTCACCAATGATCACAACACAACTCCATTATTCATTAGTGATCAATCCAAATTGAGGTAAGATGTTTGTTTGATTTCTTTTTTATTTAACCTTTTTTGTTTCTATGATGAACACAGATAAATCATCCAATAGATTGATCTATGGATTGTGCATATTATGGGATGAGTTAGATTAATCATATTTTGGGAGAATTAGTTGTGATTAAATTGTTATCAATTCAGTTGTTGTTATAACAACAATGAATTGAGGTCAACATGAACATTTATTGAGGTACATTCCTCTTGGTTGTTCTTGTTCTTTTCTCCCCCTATTCTTCGTTCAATGTGACCATTCTTCTTTTTGATCGTGTTTTGACATATCATGATGAATAAATCATTGTGCACCCATTTCTTGGCACAATGATCCAATATTATAGATCTGGGACCATCACAATATGATAGTGGTGCGACGATAGAAGTGGCGAAGGATTGGATAGTTTTTGGTACATGATTTCATGTTTCTCATTGAATAATGGAGAACAATGCTTGATGTTTATTTGTGAATGTATTTGACGATTTGAACATGTTGTTCATCAACAGTGAGGATCGAATGAGATTTGTTCTTGATTTTCTTTGTGAAACATTTTCCAGATCAGCGACCAGAGGCACATGAATGGATGCAGAAACCAGATATCATAATTTAGAAAATTTCATGATACACAGTGTGTAACATGGATCCAGATATCATGTGGGCCCTTCCTAGAAACAAATAGGGTTTTGGGAGGGAGATAAGTATCAAAAAACATGTGACACAGTCACATGATGTGTGACCTTTCCCCGGTGGCTCAGTGTGTACCTTAGAGGGTACACAGACATGGGATGGAGTACATGAGTTGAAGCACACAATGTACCCCCTACATCGAAATGACTTGGAAACGTACAAAGGATAAGCCATGTATTGGTACATGGGAAGAGTACACGAGCAACCGACACACCATGTACTATTACATGGACATGGGCATGTGACACAGGCCGTTTACACAGGTAGGACCCAGGGTGAAGGGAAAATACATGTAACCCTTCGACATGATTGTGAACTTTATAAAACATGGATTATAGACCTTTTACTATGTTTCTTCGATACGTTTCGTTAGGGTGAAATTACCATATCTATTTCTTGAGGGTTAGTATGGAATCACCACCCACACATAGAACAACAATCCCTTTTACAGGAATTCTTGGATATGGTAATTAGAATCCCTCCATGCGGCCTAGAGTGAAATCCTCTAATCATCTTCATTTTCTAGGAGAAGTTATTGGTATCATTATGAACAACACTACACGAGCACCAATCCTCTATAGAGCGGGTTTATCCAGATTGAGTTTTTAGTATACCCCATGGACTTGGGTGTTATCCTCATTTTTATATCGTATCTCTTCATACTTTCAATGTGTACTTCCTATGATGAGACCTGATTCCCAATACCTCTAAAATAGAAATCATCAGTATTATCTGATTAATGGGAGTGTTCTCCTAAACAAGTGCTTTATGGAACCTTTTTTTGGAATCCTAGGCTGGAATTTCATTTGTGACATACCTTTAGACTATGTGTCTTTTTTGAGTATATATTGATATTCTTGTTATATGTGTTATAGAAATATTCCCATGTAGAGATCACTGTATCCATTTTTTGTATGATTTATGGTTTTGGGGTGTCCTACTAGGTATTTTTATACTCACCCTGACATAGGCTTTTCTCGCACATGTCATTTATTATACAAATTACAAAACTTTTCATAGAGTCCTAGATAGACATGTATCAGATGGTGTTTAGTGAGACCAGGTAGGATGAGGTGTGTTCCTACAAAACCTTGATAGTAGTCATTTTTTTAGGTTGGACTTGTTTTCAGAATCATTGTGGTGGTCTTGTATCTTTCACTTTTTACTTTCCTTTACTTCACATCTTACTCTGGTTATGGTATTTATATGTACACATGCATGGTTGTTTAATTGTTTTTACATTTTAGAATTGTGTAGTCTTGGAGATGTGTGTGTGTGTATTGGTAATTAAGATAAGGACTCCCATTTTAGTGATATACCTACTTGATTCTAGTTGCAAAACCCTGGACTAATAGAGGTGGGCTTGAGGATTCACCTAATGAGCCCCTTTGGGATGGTTCTTGAAAATCAAACACCAAACTACAATGTATAGAGGCAATGAAATCACTCCAGATCCACTAGGAGTCGCCTAAGGGTCTAGAGGAGGGTCTTAAAAAAAGTGGAATGAGAAAAAAGGTGTACGATTGTACTTAAAGTTGATAATCATGATAAATATAGGGCATCTAACCCTCTTTCACGTAGTGTATTTCTTCTTTAAGAGTTACACCAAAATTTGCGTCACCTTGGGTTAATTTAACCCAAAAATAACATTACACTTCTTGTAATGTAGATTAATGGAATGTAACCAGTTCATGGATTTTAATCCTTTAATGAACTATAACCCTTTTAATAGCATCATCCTTGAAGCATTTACACATTGTGTACCCCATTTACATAGTGTGTAAATTCCCTATAGACATATTTCAACCCAGCTACTAAAAAATCATCCAAAACACCATTGATGCCTTCTAAACTCATGAGAAAATCAAATATGCTCATTTAACATATTTATACCTAGAATAAATTAATTCAAGAAAAAATAAATACCCAAACTTTAGGTAATTTCCCCAATAAAGTCTCTCCATATCCAAACAATACTTGACTACCAAGGTTTACAGAAATGTAAAAACCCACAAAAAATATGTTTAACACAAAACTTAAAGATGGATGTACCTAGAAAATTTGGGATCTTACAACATCCCCACCATATAACAAACCATACCCAAGCTACTACAAGCTTCGCTATGGGGTATCAGAAAACAAGTCTAGCCACTATGCTCACACATCAAACTCCCTCTCCCAAATATCCTCCTGAACACAACCATGCTACAATTATTCTTGAACTATAGGTATAGTCCTACCTTGGAGATAATTCTCACTACGGCCCACAATCCATATTGGATTCTCCTCAAAGGACACATATACAAAAAGATCAACATCCTTGATGTCTATAATATGATAAGTTTCAAAATGATATCTATGAAATTGTGACATGTGAAACATATCATGCATGGCACTATAGTGATTTGGAAGGGCCGATCGGTATGCCACTAGACTGACCCTTTCAACTATCCCAAATGGATTGAAAAACCCGGGTGTTATATATACCTTTTTTTTGATATGAAATTTCCCTAACCTAGGCGACACCTAAAGGAAAAAATGATTCCAACCTCAAACTCCATAGGGAATTTTGATGGTCAGTGTAATATTTATATCTATTCTACATAGTCACCAACCAACTCCTAATCAACTAAACCTTCTTAGATTCTCCTTTATGAGACTTGGTCCAACAAGCACTGAATCACCTGCCTCTAACCAAGAAATAGGTGAATAACACATCCCATCATACAAGGCATTGAAAAGATCCATTTGGATCAATTACTGAAAGCTGTTATTATATGTAAACTCCAAAAGTAAAATATTTTACTCTCATGAACCAACAAAATCCAAAAAAACAGGATTATAAAATATCCTCCATAACCTGAATAGTCTCCTCAGATTAACCATTATTATGAAGATGACAGGGAATCCTCAAAATAACCTATGATCCCAGACACTTCTTAAGATCTTTCTAGAACCACAATGTGAAATAAAGATCTCTATCTAAAAAACAATTTTAAAAACACTATACAACTAAACTATCTTACAAATGTAAAGAATACCCAGATCACCAACAATGAATGTCTCCCTAATAGGTATTAATTGGGATAAATTCATTACTTGATCTACGATCACCCGTACTGCCTCATTCTTATGGGTTGTCTTGGGTAATCCTATCACAAAATTCATAGTGTCATAATCCCATTTTGACTCTAGAATGGGTAGATGTTGTAGAAGTCCTACAAGCCTCTAATGATTGGCTTTCACCTAATGACAAGTGAAACATCTTTCCATAAAGGACACTACCTTCTTTTTTATTTCTTACCACCAGTAATGTTTCTGAGGATCATGATAGATATTTTTGAAGCTAGGATGTACCAACCATCTAGAAGAATGAAACTCTATCATTATATCCTCATGAAAACCTACAAGGACACATACTTGGCCACATAAAATAAGAAAAATTTCACTTCCAAGCGACCATCCTACTGGTTTATCCCCACCATAAAAGTTGTATCTCAGAACTAGGTCCTCTAGATTAGATAACTTCCCTGTCTTGATCTAGTAAAAATGAATGGGTATAAAAGATGTTGAAGTCAGAGCTAGTAATCCTTAGAACTATTGAACATCATTTTTCATATCTGAAAATAGTTTCAGAATCTTCCATTCATCACAAGACTCCTGAACTGGATTTTTCGGTCTCCCATCTCAAATACTTGGTATCAAATTTTCCATTTCTTGGTATATAATCCAACTATAAGTCAATATAATATAGATAATTAACCCACCTCCTCTGTTGAAGGTTCAAGCTTTTTTGAGAAAATATGTAACTAAGGATCTAGTGGTCCATGTACACCCAAAAAACTCTCACCCATAAGATAACTTCTCCAACACCTTAGGGAATGTACCAACACTAACAACTATAGATCATGAGTAGGGTAATTCCTCTCATGCGATCTCAACTACCTGGAGATATAAGAAACCACTCAATCCTCCTATATCATAAATGCTCTGAGTCCAACTCTAGATGCATCAAAGTATATGATATAATATTTACCCAAAATAGGTAATGTGAGGATAGGTTATGAGGTCAGCCATATCTTTATCTCTTTAAAACCTATCTCGCATGAATCCAACCAAAAAAAATTCACCCTTTCTTGTTCATCCTAAACATCAGTTCTTTTAGATGGGAGAAGTCCAAGATAAAAGCCAGTAATAACCTATTAAACCCAAAAAACTTGGAATCTCAAAACCATTCTTAGGCCACTCCAAAGACACCACTGATTTAGCTTTCCATGGGTCCACTAACACTCTTAACTCTGAGATGACATATCCTAAGAAGTTCACTTTATCAATTCAAAAACTTCAATTTTCTAGCTTGGCATAAAGCCTATGCTCTCTTAGTGTAATCAAGAAGATTTCAAGATGTTGGAAATGATCTTCCACTTAATGGGAGTACACTAAGATTTATTCAACTAAAACCACTGCAAATTGATCCAGAAAAGGAGGAAAGATCTGATTTATCATGGCCATGAATACTTCTGGTGCATTGGTAAAACCAAACGACATAACTATGAACTCGTACAATCCATACCTGCTTCTAAAAGTAGTCTGAGGTATTTATAATGGTCTCAAACTATACTGGTGTTACCCTAATCCCACATCAATCTTAGAGAAGATATTATAACCTCTCAATTATTATAAGAGATCACTGATGTGTAGAAGGGGATATCAGTTCCTGACTATCATCTGGTTCAATCTCTGATAATCCACACATAAGAGTAAAGTACCATCATCCTTCTTAGAGAAAAGACTTATATAACCCCATGGAGATGTACTAGTCCCTATGAAACCTTTATCTTCTAGATATTGTCACTAAACATTCCACTCCTAAATATTTTCTAGTGCTATCCTATATAATAGAATAGAAATCGGCTTTGATCTTGGAACCAACTCAATCATGAACTCAATATCCTGATCTAGTGGAAAGCTTTAGAAATTGTTGGGAAATACATACTAATAATGGTCTACCACTGGTGTAAAAGAATCTTGATACATTCCTCCATCACCAAGAAAAATGATTTCTATCTGATCTATGAGACAATCCAATCTTCACTAAATTGGTCTTGCATACTATCATGAAGATCCCAATCACCTTGGTGAGAATATATGTTTCCTTATGGGGATATAAAGGTAACTATCCTCCAGTAATACTAAATATGATCTTGGTATATAACTAGCCAGTACATACCAAGAATAAAATAAAAACCTATTATTTCCATCATAAATGGTTCCAAAAAGATATGGTACCACCAATATTCAGATAAAAATCCTTGAAATGTTTAATATTCTCTCTCTACACCCCCAATAGCCTGTCAATGGTCAAGACACAATCCAAGATTTCCCTAACCAAGACTAAAGAATATTAAAAAAGATAAGGTAAAAAGGAATATTATGCTCCTATATCAAACAAAACTCAATAAAGGGTAGATGATGCAATAATCATACCTCTAAAGGTAGAAGGTCATGCATCCACTATAGTCAGAGTTGTTTACAAAGCGTGAAACAGACTGCCCCTATTCCTTGTGCTCCAGTTTGACTCCCCTAATATATTCCCTCTTATTGGTACCACCACTCATGAAATAGGGCACCACATCCCTTGACTCAACCTGAATGTCCTGTGGAACTCCAAATACCTTTTTGTGGAGGCGTAGCTGAGTCCTTCTTAGAATTTGGTACCTTTCCTGATCCCCTTCCAAAGATCTACTAAAAAAGTTTCAAAAAACAATTTGAAGATGACCCAGCTAACCAAAAGCATGTAATAGTAAATAGGGGTATAGAAACTGAGTCCACTTATGGGAAAAATTTACTCACTGATAGATCTATAATAGAACATGGTCCTGCGATGGCTTCCCACTTTCCAGACTGCTCTTTCCTCTCTTGAAATGGAAAAAAATATCAATGTTAGGATTCTTTCCCCCAGAAGAATAAATCTTAGTTCTCCCTACTCAAATAGATTGACTGCTATTTGGGGCCTCTCTCATATTCCCTTATATGATGATTTCATGATTCATCAAATCTAAAATGCTACTCAAGTAAAAACATTCACCTGTGACCTGATCTCATAGAGAATCTCATCCTGAAAACATCTTACCTAAGAGATCTCATCAGCTACCAAGGATGAAATAAAACACTAAAATTTAGTAAAATTTACATCATATTTTTTCAATGACATGCCCTTATACATCACATGCATGAAATTGTGAGCCTTCTCATCCCTCAATGTCTCTGGATATAAGTGTATTAAAAAAGTTTCCTCAAATTCCTTCCAGGATAATTCCCCTTGATTCCTAGCTTTCTCTAGAATATCCCACCAACACTTGGATGGCCCACAAAGCATGTACACGAAAAGCTTCACCCTCCTATCCATGAGTTTATCAAGATACTTAAATATTGTATAGAATACTCAATCTATAACTTGATTTCATGAGGGCCTCCCTCCACAGTAAATATAGGTGGATGCTATAGCTAAACCTCCCTCTCCATCTCATACATTGAAGGCATGATGTGAACAATCTCCCTTTCCATAGATCACATGATCCTTTGGAAGATGTTGTGAACTTGAAGATCCATATAATACTTCAGAGTTACATAAATATCTGTCTCAACTACATTAGGAGTATACTAATAACCACTATCTTAATGCTCAACTCAAAAATATTTGGAGGAATGTTTTCAACAAGACAAACACACTCCTTATAACATTGGCTATAATAATAAGGTCAACCTCAACAAGTAACAAAAACAGAGAATCACTACTACTAGTCTCTATAAACATGGATTCTATGTTTTTTATAATGAAATAATAGTTATTTTAATTCATTTATCATATATAAAAGGTATCTCATTTTACAGTTCATACAGGCAAGTATATATCACATGCAATAAACATGTACCTATCATAAAAAATGCATATAAATATATACCCCTTTGGCTTATCATGATGCATTCATACAAATATTGCACCATACTGTGCCATGAGTATAAATCTCAATAAATAATAATGTCACACAACATGTGAATCACTTAGGGTGAGATATGATGAACTATAACGAGAGAACATCAAAACAAAAATCCCATCCCTGGGCACTTATATTCCCCCCATACATGGGTTAGCTACTCCCATGACAAGATCATCACCAAGTATCGACACATAATAGCCTCATTTATTCCTTTCCCAAATAGTAAAGTAACAAATAAGAAAAACCTACTCCCATGATACCACTTTGTAACTTCCCCTAATCCATAATTCTATCACATACCAAATCAGGTTGGTTATGGGACCTCAAGCATGCATCCTCGTATTCTAGTGACTACCAACTAGTATTGAGGGTGTGATGATATAGTGGGTAGTCTATACCCCTTGGTATATAGTTATAATATTGGAGAAATAAAAAATATAAATAAATATCATAGTAATGTAAATAGTGGAAACAATATATCATAAAACTGGGAACTGAAAGAAGGAACCACAAAATCAATAATAATGAATCTTGTAATGAGAGGATGAAATATATCGAAATGAAAAACTGAACATAATATAAATAAAATAATCACCTGACACAAATAGACTCAAAATACCCCATCCCCGAACCCCATGTTGGTCCCATCTCTAAACTCCATCCCATCCAGTAGGCAATAATCATCAACAAGTTCCCATTCCCTTGTCCAAAATAGCATCCATACAATCTACTCAGGTGCCAAATGTTAGTCTGAATAGGGTGTGAGTAAAAATTAGTAGGCTGACACCATTGTGTCTAAAAAACATGTATGATAATAAGTTCATGCAATAACATGATAAATAGGTGTATTAATTAATCAATTAATATAATACATAAATCATCCTGCTTTAGCACCATGCCATAATGTCTCTGAACATGTAGCACAACCATGCCAACCAAAACCATAAACCATTGGGTAATCACATAGCCAAGAAAATACCTTTGTATAAGAATTTCATCCTCTGTGAATATATATATATATAAAATTATTTCATCATTAACCAGGGGAAAATGCTATATAATCATTTCAACATGTACCATTGGGTCAAGCCTGCTATATAAGAATTTCTTCATTTACCACCAGGCCAATACCATTATATAATCATTTCAACATGTATCACTTGGATATGCTCACTATATAATAATTACACCATATATCACTGGTAAAAGCTCACTATATAATCATTACAACATAAATCACAACACATTTCATAATGGTAATGATATCACAATATCACTTCGTAAGCCTCAATGGTTAATTATGAAAATTACCATTTATCATTAAATTTCACATTTATTTATTTATCAAATTATCTCCAGCCATTTAAATAAATATATTTCATTAATAAATTTATTCTACATTAATAAATCACTTAAATTACCATGTCATACTAAACACACCTTAATCCATTTTCCAATTCAATTTTAATCAATAGTTTTCTCACCTAATGGGAAGCCACAAGCCAAGTCACAACATCAATTGAATCCAATGGGATCCAAACAATAATCCACTCATGATTTAATATAATTCAATCAATCAATTAATTATAGTGAATGTTACATTAGTGAAATTGAAATATTACATATAATTTACAGTTAAACAGACCCTATGGTTATGTTTTAGACCACCCACCTTTATACAGTGATTAACAAAATGCTTCCAATAGAAACTTACATCAAGAATAGAGGTGAGGAAGATCAAAATAATTAACCTAGACCACCTGGATTCAAGATAAACATGATTCCATAGAGGATATAGAAATAAAACATCACTTCAATAAAATAATGATGAATGGAGAAGAAAGACAATATATAAGATCTACCAGGAATCAAACACCAAACCATGATGCTTGAAGGTAATGAAATCAGTCTAGATCCATCGGAAGTCTCCTAGGGCTCAAGATGATGGGATAGAAAATTGGAATGAGAAAATAAGCATACGATGCTACTTAAAATCTCTAATAATGAGAAATACTCAATGTGTAACCCTATTTCACATCATATATTCCTTATTTAAGAGTTATGCTGAAATTCATGTCACCTTGGGTGAATTTAATCCTACCCAAACATTACACACCATGTAATGTAGAATCACAACATGTAACCAGTTCATGGTCTATAACCCTTTCATGATATATAACCCTTTTCAAGAAATCATCCTAGTGGAAGTTACAGATCATATACCTCATTTACATGGCATGTAAATGCCCTATATATAGCTTTCATCACAGCTTCTGAAAAGGAACTCGAACCACCTTCAAAGCCCTCAAAACTCATAGGAAACCCACATAACATCATTTAACATGTTCATAACTGGACATCATTTATTCAAAAAAAATATACATCCTTAAATTTAGGTCATTTTCTCCAATAAAGGCTCTCTATACTTGAACAATACTTGGCTACCAAGGTCTAAGGAAAAAAAAAACCCACACAGAATTCGTTTAACATAAAAATCAAAGAGGTATGTACCTAGAAATGATGGGATATTACAAAAAGTGTAACCTTTTCCTTTTCACCACATCCTAACATTATAAATATCTTCTCTAGAGCCTCAATCCATTCTCAGATACCACTAGATTAATAGTCTCACAAAATTATCGGGGCCTCTGGCACATAAAGCGATCCAACATAAGATAATCTTGCTGTGGAACAATTTTCTCCATCTAGGAAAGTTTATTTGTCATAACCTAATTAAGATACCCTAATATACCCATAATTTTATCATTTATAATACCAGATGTATTGGGTTACTTAGTAGGGAAATATCTACATTGTCCATGAGTATTGATACCCTTCTTCCTTCTATGAACTATTTATAAACAGTGTCATGAACTTGATTAGCTAATAAAATTATGAACTTTAAATCATAATGCATAATTCTAAATATTATGTAACACTTAACAAAAATTAAAATTTATTCATTATTAATATGAGAATCCTAAAAATGTTTTCTTTGGGGATATCACTACTAAAAACACACCTTTAACTGTTCTATATTAAGCTTTTATCAACTCTAAAAAAGCATTGAAAACCTCAGTGTGGTTAAAAGGCAAAGGATTTTATTAGTGAAAATAAAATCATTGATAAAAGACACCATTTATATGCAATTTTATTTAGAACTGATAAAGAAACACTTTATCAGTGATTTACAAAGTTCTAATAAAGATACCTTTATCGACACTTTAGAAAGCACAGATAAAGGATACCTTTATTAATGATTAAAAAAGCCTTGATAAAGTGCATCTTTATCAGCATATTTTTGTAGCACTAATAAAGGTGCAAATTGCAGTGTCATGTTACAACACACTGCAACACTAGAAATAGGTGAAGTGTGCTATAACAACACACTGTATCACCAGAAACATAATATAAATGACCAAAATAAGATACAAATACTTAATTTAAATGAAATAAAATTTATAATGCAAAACAAGAAAAAACACTATTATAGAGCATGTTAGTCATCTTTTTACTAAAATTAATATAAATTTTGAATAAAAAGGTGCATTTGGAGTCATACTAGTCACACCATTATCCTAATTGATGTGTGATTGATTACTACATGTCACAAATGACTTATGTATCATTTTACTAAATTACCAAAATAACCCGAATGCATTTTCTTTATTTAGAGTATGTGAGTTGTTTTTTGATTAAAATTAATGTCAGTTTTGAGAACTTGGAGTCATACTGATCACACTGGGCATTGGATTTAGGTAAACCTAATTCATACACATCAAAAATGACTTATTTATTATTTTCCTAAAATAAAAAAAACAATATGAATGTGTTTTCTTGTCTTTGAGTATGCCAGTTGACTTTTTCACTAAAATTAACATCCATTTCGAATAAAAAGATACAATTGGAGTCATACTGGTCACACTATGTGTCTTACTGATGTGTTGATACTTTCTACATGTCCCAAATGAGTCATGGATCATTTTACCAAAGTATCAAAAAAATCATAATGCGTTTCCTCTATTTTAAGTATACCACTTTTTATTTTTTACTAAAACATAATTTTAAACTGGAAACATTCAATTTTAGCCATACATGTGGCATCGTGTGTGGGTTTGACAAGAGAATAATTCATACACATCAAAAATAAATTATGACTCATTGTCCCAAATTATTAAGACAATCCATGTGTGTTGATCACACTGCGATTTACTGTTTCATTTTTACCCTTACACGATTGTGCTAAACTAGTTTTGTATTGAACATTTTAAAAATAATAACTTATTTCACCCCATTTTTGATTCAATTATTCTATGGGTTTTATAGTTAAAAAGGAAAATGTTAATTTTTATTGATAATTACATTATAGGTGGAGGTGATTTCGAGTTCCCATGATGAATTCTAAAAAAATGGGTCAAACTGTGCATGATCCAAGAATACCAGTGGACTAAACTGAACACTCATACTGAAAAGTGCATCCAAATGGGATAATGTTTTTTGGGATTATCCAAAGTTTAATGGGAGACATTTTTTAGGCACACTAGTCTAGATACCTTGAGAGGGGGGTGAACCAGGATATGATATATGAACACAACTATCCCTTTTCATGATGCTCACCAAAATCCAAACATTAGACCCCAAAAATTTGACAAACATTGGAAAATAGACCCACTTTGTATCTGTTCTTTTATACCACCTACAGATCTTCCATTTCTTTTTCATAGTTTTTTTTCAACATTGATTTTCAACAATATCTTTATAAATCAACAATTCACCTTGAAAATATTCTTTTTCAACAAATAAAATTAACCCAAAAATGCTGCAATGTTACCTTGAAGGATTTTTCCCAATAATATCCCCCTTTGGGTTTGTTGAAAACTCTTCTCATTATGATTCTATGAACTTTGGTACCTCACTAAATATCCTTCCATAATCTACCATCATTCGCCTCTTACAATTCAAATAGCTCCCAAAGATTCACTCACCATATACTCTAAGCCCACATGAGCAATACTTAGTGTGAGAAACGAGGGTCGTATGAAAAGTACACCAATGAAACACTTAATTTTAGACTCCAATCATTGATACCATACTGAAACCAATAAAATTATTTCATCACAAACCTCAGCTGCCGTGATAACTAATCTTTGATTGATCACTTCAATCATCATCATATTTAAAACTCTCCCCTATCTCATTTCTCTACCCTATCTCACTGCTCCACCCATAAGCTTCTCCACGTGTCTTTGACTATGGCATTTTGTCCCTTATTTAGCCATAGTTTCTCCCCCTATAGGAGTCAATCTTTCTCCCCCTTTTTCAATGAACCCAAAGATCACTTCTTTGTGATTTGAAATAGAGTATAGAACACATATCTGCATATTAGGGAAAAATAAACCATACCTCAGGGGGGGTCCACATCTGCACTTTTTCAAGTGCGGAGAGTCGAATGGACTCCAAAAGCTAGTCGATGTCACTCAAAATCTTCCTTGAGTCAATATTTTGTCAGAATGTCTGCAACATGTAGCTCTGTAGGCACATACTCCAACTTCACTAGCCCTTGATCCACCTTTTATTTGACAAAAATGAAACTTTATCTCAATGTGCTTTGTTATTGAGTGATCGACGAGATTTTTTCTGAGATTTATAACACTTGAGTTATCACACTGTATTCTAATCAGAGACTTCAATTCAACTCCCATATCATTAGGCTTCTACTTTGCCCATAATAACTGTGTGCATGCTTGAGTGGACATAATATACTCATCTTCTATGGTTCTCAATGAAATGTAATCTTGCTTCGTACTTTTCCAAGAAATACACAATCCACCAAGATAGAAATCACCTCCTGATGTTGATTTCATTTCATCAAATAAACAAGACCAATATGCATCATTATATCCCAAAAGATCTGAATGAGATTTTTCATTATACATAAAATCCAAATCCATAGTACCTTTGATATACCGAAGTATCATTTTTCACTGCAAGAAGGTTGATTTCCTTGGGATTTCTTTGATATCACGCTTCTTGAAATGTAGAGAAAACAATATCAGTTCTTGTCGCTGTCATACATAGTAAACTTCCAATAACCGGCCTGTATTCTGTTACATTAACTACCTTTCCATCATCATATTTTGATAATTTCATCTAGTAACAACTAGAGTCTTCATCTCCTTGGAACTTTCCATTCCAAATCTTCTTAGAACCTCCTTGTAATATTTGGATTGAGAAATGAAAGTTCCATTACTTCCTTGTGTCACCTGTAAACCAAGGAAAAATATCATCTCTCCAATCATTGACATTTCGAACTCACTTTTCAGGAAATCAGAAAAAAATCTGCACTGATCTTCTTCTGATCCTCCAAATATAATGTCATTGACATAAACCAGAACCATCATCATTTGATTATTGTCATTTTTGAAATAGATATTGTAATCAACTCCACCACGCTAAAAACCCAGCTTCTTCAAATACTAATAAAGCCTTGAGTACCACACTCTTGGTGCTTATTTCAGCCCATATAGTGCTTTCTTAAATCAACAAACCTTGTTCTTATCTTCATGAATGAGAAAACCATCTGGCTGCTCAATGTAAAATTCTTCTTCTAGAACCCCGTTAAAAAATGTTGATCTAACATCTATTTGGAAAACCTTGAACTTCCGTTGCACTATAATGGTCAATAATAATCTAATTATTTCCATCCTTGCAATAGGTGTGAACGTCTCATAAAATTCAATACTCTCTATCTGGTAGTATAGTTTTCACACTGGTTGTGATTTGTTTCGAATCACTGTACCATATTCATCCATCATGTTGAGATAGAACCATTTAGCCCTGATGAAATTTTTATCTTCTGGCCTCAAAACAATCTCCCATGTCTGATTATTTTCAATTTGATCTTGCTATTCATTCATAGCCTGAACCCACTTTTCCTCTTTAGCTGCATCATCAAAGCATTTAGGCTCTACATGCGATATGAAATATGTCTACTACAATTATTTCATTATTATTGTCTAAACTAGAGCTGACTGATCACCAATGATATTCTACCTATCAATTTTAGCTCAACTCTTTGGCTTCTTGTGTAGATACTGACTTTACTTCCTCCTGCTCATCATCAGTATCTTCTTATGAATCAACATCTTCCACTTCTACTACCCTTGTGTTTCTTTCCACTTCACAACATTCATCAAGAAACTATTAACTGTGCTATTGAGTATTCTCTCCATTTTCCACAAAAGTGACATTATTTATCCCAACTACTTCTCCTAGCCTCTTTTTAAAGAATTTGTATGCTTTACTTTTGCCTGAGTAGCCAAGGAATATCCCCTAATCTCCATGAGACTCAAATTTAGTATGTTTTTCTTTATTGATAATAAAGAACTTACTTCCAAATATTTGAAATTATTTCACTATTGGATTTTCACCATACCACATCCCATATGGAGTCTCTCCTTCCTTCAGACACAATAAAGATCTGTTAGAAATGTAGACTGATGTTAAAACTACTTTCTTTCAAAATTTCTCTAGTAGGTACTTTTCAATAAGCATTGTCCTAGCCATGTTGTTGATGATATGATTTCTCCTTTCGACCAATCCATTCTATTGGGGATTTATTACTGAAGAAGGTTGATGCCTTATCCCATGTTTCTTGAGATATTCTTTCACCTGACTGTTTGTGAATTATGTTCCATTATTAGTATGAAAATCAATTTTTTTTACAAGCATCCTTTCACACACCCTCTAGTACTTATTTAGGAAACTGAACACATCAGACTTATAGTAAATGAAGAATACCCATTCCATTCTTCTTATTCATCAATGAAAAGGACATAATACCTTTTTCCATAAATGGATCTTGGTGAGATAGGTCTATAAACATCATCATGCACCAGTTCAATCACTCTTGTTGATTTATTTTGTTTTTTCCTTGTACGTATTTCTGATGATATTCCCTTATTGACATGAATTTCATGTATGATCACAATCAAATGATAGCTTAGGGAGGTCTCTTACTGCATCAAAATTTAACAAATCTTCTAGGGATGGTTGGAATGGATGACTAAGTCATTTATGCCACAACTTGTTTTCTTCCTCTCTGGACAAAACACACATATCTTATTCCCCACTTACCAGGTAGATATTTCCATTTTTTTCATTTTAACTATGGAAACATTGCACCATTTTTTCCTTTAATGATACACATCTTCTTAGTAAACCTTTTAGAATTCCCTAAGGCACATAGTTTGCTGACGCTAAGAAAATTGTGACTGAGACCTTCTACTACTAAGACATCAACATGTCTCATTTATTTTCCCCCAAACTTGGCCTTTCACAAGAAAATAATTTTCAGGCCTTCATCATCTCCAAACAATACAACTCTTTCTTTGTCCTATTTTTTTCCTCTAACAAGATCCTTATTACCTATCATGTGGTATGTTCACCTGCTATCAAGGATCCATACACCAAAACAGTCTGATGCTTTAAGGGAAATTTCATCAACAACTACCTTCTCATCTCTTTTCTTCTTGATTCATATTTTTTTCTTCAAACTTGGTATAAATTTATAACCTTGATATTTCTCAAAGTATAATGTAACAACTTCATTTTCCAAGAGTTCAATTCTGTTCTGAATTTTCAACTAAACTTCTAGTTCATTGATCTTCTGATTGTGAATAGTTTGATTCTGCTTTGGCACATTTATTTTTATAGACGATGTACAATATCTATCCAAATGTCCAAATCATCCACACCAAAAAAAATTCCCTTGAAAGATATTCTAGATTTTCGAGATCTGTTTGGATTCCATTGTTTCTCTTGTGCTATTTTGTAACTCTTAGCTATGGAACACACATTTTGTGAGTGTCCTATATTTCCATAGCAACAACACCTAATACAGGTTTCATTATTACACGTCACATATACACCACTGGGTCTCCCTAGGGTGAACTGAATATTTAGATTGTTCTTCATACCCAAATCTACCTTCAATCTTGGGACGGGTGCTTGTGGGCTGACTTCAATTTTCATAGATTTTTTGTTTTCGGCCAAGCTCCACATCATCCTTAGCATCTGAACATAATTGATGATTCATTTATGCCAAACCATTATGCTCTATGTTCATCTTCTCAGTTTCTTGAGTGTCCTTCTTTCTTAATGTCACAGTAGGAATCAGGAATTTATCTTGATCCTTAACCATTTCACACAAACCAACAACTTCTTCTTCAAGTCCTTTGATACGCTTGATTTGATCTTTCACTATGTAATTCAAGCCGCAGTTCTCCCATTTCTATTATTCAACCTAGATTTTATACTCACTAACTGATTTTGAGTCCTCTGGTGTTGATGATTTAAGTTTCTAAATTTCTTCCATCAACTCAGAGTTCTCTTCTTCTTGCTACTGCATATAGAGTTTTGAATCACGAACTAATTTGTTAGATTTATTTGTTTTGGATCTCTAAACATATATCTCTTCAAGAGAAGCCTCCAACTTATCTTTCATATCAACTCTACCTTTTACTTTTTCTTCTTAGTCAATGTTGGTTTCTTCCTTTTTTTGAGTACTACCGACAACTACCACCATATCATTTTATCTATGATATTTTCATTTCTCTATCTATTCAACCTCCTCAACCTCAAACTCATCTAAACTATCACATTCTTATGAAAGAAGACTATTTTTCTTAAATAAATTTCTCTTGAACTATTTCTTGCCTTTCAAATAGGGTGAAGACTTATTCTTGGGAATTTCGGCTTCATCAACATCATCATCTTTTTGGATCTTTTTGGGACACCTTTCCACAAGATGTCAAACCTTTCCACATCTAAAGAAATAAAGTGGAAGTTTCCCTTTAAACATTCCTTTTCCTATTTGAAGATTTGTGGAATGTAATGACATCACCTCATCTGTCTCTTCTTCTTCATGAGAATCTTCGATAGTGAGCTTCTTCATGGATTTGAATTCCACCTATTTGGATTTCCCCTTTTACACAACATCATTATCATCATTTTTCATTTCATATGCTACAATGGTACTATGCAAGTTATCCATTGTTAGCTCTTTCAGATACTTTTCTTCCAATACTGAAACCTTTGGATTGAAGCGAGGTGGAAGTTTCCTCAAGATGCACTTCAAAATCTTTATGTATTCTATGACTTCACCAAGACTTCAGATGTCTTCTAAAATAACATTTAACCTATCAAATAATGCATCAACAGACTCATTCAGGTTCATTCTAAAATCTTCATACTTGTTCAAAACCACTTTCAACTTTTATTCTCTGACCTTTTAATCTCCTTTATATATTCTCAAAAGTTTTTCCCAAATGGAATGTGATGTTTTTCATGAAATCAACTTTGTATAGTTTGAATTGGATAGATCTCCCCCTAAAGCATTTATTCCCTTAGCGTCAGCATCTAATTATCTTCGCTCAGATTCTGATAAAGCATCACTATTAATATTGGTTGTTATACCATGAATTTATACTATAAAAACTTCTATTACCAAAGATCTGAAGTAGTGTTTCATCTGATTTTTCCATAGTTAAAAATTGTTCCCATCAATGATCATAATCCATTTATGATTGGTGACCACCATTTGAGAGAGAAACACTGATAAAAACCATTCCCTCTGATACCAATTGTTAGATCCACTTGGATAGATACCCTAAGATGGGGGGGGGGGTAAATTAGGGTATGATAGATTAAAATAGCTGCCCCCTTGATCTTGTTTCACTATTAGAAAAAATATCTTATATTATTCCCGTTGTAGAGTATGAACAAATCTTAAAGCATGCACATGACACATCAATTTTACTTGGTTCAACCTCACTGGGATACATCTAAGGAGCATACACCAAAAATATGCCGATATACCAAATCCACTAAAAGTGAACTGCTGTTTACAAGTTCGAAGCAGACTCATTGTCCCTCCTGGGTTACAACCATTAACAATTTGAGAACTCACTACTCTCTCAACTGAAGTGAGTTCACTACTTATTTAGAAGATCCAATCTTAGTTTATAGACCTATAGGTATCTTTATTATCACTAATGAATACATCCTTAATTATATATAGATTCTCATTTGATATCCAAATTTCATCCATTGATGAATACCCCTTTTCCACTGATCACTGGGCAACAAACTTGAGAAGTACCTTCACAAATAACTCTAATTTGCAAATCTCCCAATTTTGAAAAGCTCAAACAAGACTTCATGAATTCCCTATTTCTTCGCAAAGCATACACTTTTATAGAGATTAGGCCATCACAGATCTCAAGTCATCACAAAGTGACTTCCTTCATGAAGCTCAACGAGCCAATGCAGAAAACACCTCTTTCGCGAAGCTAGGTTAGCCACCGCGAAGCTCCAACTTTCACAAAGCACACTACCTCTACAAACCTCCTTTGAAATTATAGAGATTCAAATTTTTCTTAAAAAACTCTTTACTATTCTCAAGGGGGTCTAGGCCTATTTATAGGTGATTCCACTAACTCGAGAATCTTTTGTGCAAAGTTATCCCCATGTCCACTCAAATCTCAAAGCTATGAAATTTATGCCAAAATTCACTCTATATTGCAAAGCACCACGTAAATTTTTGGATCAGATAACTCATCATAATCAGGGAGCGTTCGATAAATTCCTTTGTACCATCACCATCAAAATTCTTCCAGTCTCTACGAAATCCACTTTATGAAGCCAATATTCACGAAACTCATGCCTTTTTCCACATTTTGATAAGATCATCAAGGAAATCAAATTTTCATTATGCTCAACAAAATCCAGATTTTGGACCCCAAAAATTTTGAAAACACTAGAAAATAACGCCACCATGTATCTGTTATTTTGTACCTACTCCAGATCTTCTATTCCTTTTTCATGGTTCTTTATCAACATGTATTGTCAAAAAAATCTCTGTAAATTAGCAATTAACCATGATAACCTGCTTTTTAAACAAACAAAATCAACCAAAAAATGTTTCAATGTTTCCTTGAGGGCTTTTTTCCCAACAAAGTTCTTCTGAAGTAACCCTAGCCCAATTTGGAAACTAATTGGTCCATCCGAACTAATCTGCCTAGGGAATCAAATCTCTATAAAGTCAAAATCAGTGTTTTTTATATCAATATCTTAAGATGTAGTGGTCAAACTCCTGTCAAATTGTATGTGGAGATATTCAAGATGCGGGGTTACAACTTTTTAGTTTTCTCAATAGATATATAAGATGATATGGAGGTCTTAAACAATGGGACAAGTGGTTTTACATAATCTGTGTTCCCAAAACCACCTTCTACTTTGCCTATAAAAATGATACCTCAAGAACCTCATTTGTGAGTTTGATCCAGAAGAAAATATTTTCCATTTTGGTGTCCCAAATGATTCCTCTCCTCATCCAAGAAGTGCTGGAGGCCCCTATCCACATAGGGGGATTAGGAATGAAGAAGATGTTCCACCCGAGCTTTCTCCTCCTCCCAATGTTGAGATAATCAGTGGGTGATAATTATGAGGAAGATACACACATGAAGAGGGAGTTCAGACACATAATTATATATTTGTTTGGTGTACATTGTGGTTTTGAATTGTTCTTTTGTATGTATCTTAACTTGTTTTGATGCATTTAATTGAAACACTTTTTATTTCATAACTGATTGGTGTGCAATTATAAGTGTGCGACTTGTGTTGTTCTGATTAAACAACATAAGACTTCCCTTACTTCCCAAACATTTGATATTTCAATGTTCCTTGACAAACCTTAATTCATTCTAATGGGCATGAACTTGACTATATGATTGTTATGTCATTTTTAGCCATATTTTCATTGTTTTAGGGGTTGTGGGTACCCAAGATCTTGGTTAACCTTCAATCAAAGGATAAAACCAAAAACCTAATAATACATTAATAAAAAGGAACTTTTTAAGTGGTTTAGTAACTTATAAATTATCACATACTTATCATATATTTTTAAAATAAACTTCTTTCTCAATAATTAAACTCTTTAAATTAAGATAGTTTCTTAAAGCTGTTTTCAAAACGACCCCCCTATTTTAGTAAATTTTATTAATAATACACACTATAAAACTATCAAAGATTCTTGATAGATGACCTAATGTCTTACCTATACTATAAAAACCTCAGAATCATAATCAATTTGATTTTTCATGAAAACTCATTCAAATTTTGGCACTATTGCAGGGAAGTGATTTGTTTTTTAGTGCATGTTTTAATATGATTTTTGTTAATTTTGGGAATATTTATTTGTTTTATATTATACCTTTACCTATCTTTTTGTGTTCTGATTTCTTCCTTGTGTAGGTTCTATGGATGAAGCATTTTACTTTGGGAGACTTACCACCTTTTGAACCCAAACTGAAGAGGATCTTATATCAGCGACACCGAGACACACAAGAGAACCCTTTAAAAGAGGACACAAAAAACATTGAAACTCTTCTTGATCATTCTTCTTTTTTTGGAACCAACATTAAAACTAAATTAAACTTGTGTAACATGGATGAAAAAAACCATACATTAAAAGAACCAACCTCACCTGATGTTGATATCCAACCCACTTATATTCAAATTCAAGCTGAGGTACCCAATTATGAACTTAAATCCAGTTTAATACATTTATTACCAAGATTACATGGACTCAGAGGAGCGGATCCAAAAAATTATTTAAAATTATTCCATACTATGTGTTTTACATTAAAACCTACTAATTTGGATAAAGAATAAGTTAATATTATGGATTTACTATTTTCATTAGAAGACACTATAAAAGATTGGTTGTATTATGTTAATTCACCAATTAGAGGTTGGGCAGACATGAAACACCTTTTTTCTTGAAAAATATTTCCTAGCCTCTAGAACCACAATAATAAGGAAAAAAATTTGTGGTATAATACAATCACAAGGGGAAACACTTCATGAATATTGGGAAAGATTTAATATGATTTGTTTAAGTTTCCCACACCACCAAATAAGTGATCAACTTTTAATTTAGTAATTTTATGAAGGTTTAATTTCTATTGATCAAAATATGATTGATGCTACTACAGGTGGTGTGTTAGTTGATAAGACCCCAATTGATTCAAGAACCCTAATTGAGAACATGGAACATAACACTCAACAATTTGTTTCAAGATCCAATGTACCCATTTTAGGTGTCCATGAGGTGTGAAGTACTGAATTCGTGAAGAAGGTGGACACAAAGTTTGAAGAGGTAAGTACCCTTCTAAGAAAAATTTATCTTTCGCAAGGGAAATCCCAATATCCCCTCTCATCCATTGTAGTATATGTTCTTCTGATACCAATTATTCTAACCAATTCCCCAAACTAATAGAAACTTCTGAGAGTTGTGAGGAAATATTTCTAGGCCGCCCCTATAACTAACCCTTTAGGAAAGAACCTTACCATCTATCCAACCCTGGGTGGAAATAAAACCATGATTGTAGGTGATGGGGTATTAAAACCAACCTCAACAACAATGGACCAAATGAGGTAATGTAGTCAACCACCACCACCCAGAAATCCTCAATCACCCCAAAGCCCTTACCAACAACCCCCTCCAAAACACAATCCTAGCCTAGAGGACATGATGAAAAATGGATACCAACATTCTCTAATTACAAAAAATCACCAAAGCTTCTATAAAACACCTAAATACCAAATTATGCCAACTATCTAACTCTGTGGGGGAAATTCAAAGTCATGGGTTGGGTAAAATACCCTCTCAACTAGTAGTTAACCCATGCGATAAGAGAAATGTGAGTTTCATCACCCTTAGGAGTGGAAACCAGTTTAAAATCCAAATTAACCCTCCAATAGAGTCATCCCCTCCTAAAGAAACCTCCATCCCAACCATTGAAAATAGTCCAAATGTGGTAAAACCCTTTCCTTAAAGAAGCCCGTCCAAAGGAAAGAGTGTGTCTATTGACGAGTCACCAATTCCAACCATTCCTATTCTATTTATCCAAAGGGACACCCAACCAAGAAATCGAAAATAAACTAAACTTGATAAATAAATCTTGGAAACTTTCAAAAAAGTGCAGGTTAACCTTCCTTTGATTGATGTCCTGAAGAAAATTCCATGATATGACATGTTTCTGAAGGATATGTGTACACACCAAAGGCGACTTCGAGGTGATGAGAAGGTGAGCTCAGGGGGGAATGTATCAACATTTATAAACCCATCTCTTCCCACTAAATTCAACGATCTTGGAACATTCTCAATTTCAGGCACCATAGGGGAGTATTCCTTTTCCAATGATATTCTTGATTGAGGTGACTATATAAAAGTGATACCTCGCTATATTTACTATTCATTTTAGGTTGGGGAATTGAATCCCATTGGAATTGTTGTTCAATTAGAAAATAATAGTACAATACAACCCTATGGTGTTTTAGTGGATGTTTTTGTGATGGTGAAAATTTTAATTTTTCCTACTGATTTTTATGTGATAAAAATAGAAGATGATAGGATGAATGTACATCCCCCGATTATATTGGGGAGGCCCTTCTTGAAAACCTCCAAAAATGTAATTAATGTCTATAATGGTACATTATCTATAGAGTTTTGGGGTGACATTGTCCACATCAAAATCCTTAATTCCATTAAGAACCCCTTGGAAGAACATTCCTCTCTCTCTGTTAACTCTATAGATTTACTTCCTTCCCCTAAAAACACTTATTTTAGTTCCCATAATACCATTTATGAGTTTTCATAATTGATTTAAATTCTAGTAAATGAATCCTTCATAGAATGTTGTACCGATTTAGAAAAATGTCATGTATGTTTATTAATTGATGATTTCTTGAGCATTGAGGATCACATGACCATCAATGATACTACTAAGCTTGTAAAAGCTTATTCCTAATCTGAGGATGATGAAATTGAGTAGTTAGATGAGATTAGAAACATCATACTTTCACACACACTCCCATAAATCCAAAATCCCCCTGAATTAAAACTTAAAAAACCGCCTCAAGATTTAAAATATTCATATCTTGAGAAAGAAAATATGTTTACTGTTATCATTATTAGTTCACTCCCTCCTGAGCATGAATTATGAATACATGAACTTTTTAGGGAGTATATAAATGATTTGGGGTGGAAACTTGCTGATATTCCTAGTACTAGACCATCAATTTGCACACATCATATATTGTTAAATGATGTGGCTAAACTAATGAGGCAGTCACAACATCGACTAAACCCAAACCTCCTAGATGTTTTTAAATAAAAGGTATCAAAATTATTGGAAACTAGAATCATTTACCCCATCTATGACAACAATTGGGTCAGTCCTATTAAGTTGTTCCTAAAAAAATGGGGTTATGATCATTAAAAATGAAAACAATGAATTGGTTCCAACTCATGTGCAGAATAGTTGGCGTATCTATATAGAATATCCCAAACTAAATCAACACACTAGGTAGGACCATTTCCCATTTACATTAATTGACCAAATACTAGAGAGGCTAGTGGGGAAGTCCCATTACTTTTTCCTTGATGGGTATTCTAGATAATTTCATGTCCATATTTCCCATAAGGATTAGTAAAAGATAACCTTCACTTTCTCCTTTGGCACATTTTCATATAGGAGGATTCCATTAGGTCCGTGCAATGATTTAGGCACTTTCCAGTGTTTCATGATTAGTATTTTTTTGGACTACCTAGAGAATTGCATGGAAGTATTCCTGGATTATTTCATTGTATATGGATCCTCTTTTGATGAATGTTTGAGTAGATTAGGTTTAGTCCTACAAAACTGTATTGAAGAGAATATCATGTTAAATTATGAGAAATGCCATTTCATGGTGCGATAAGGTATAGTTTTAGGATGTTTCATTTTTGGGGATAGTATAAAAGTAGATAAATCCAACGTGGATGTCATTTATTCCTTACCATTCCACAAAAATGTACGGGATGTGTAGTAATTCCTAGGTCATACTGGATTTTACCATCATTTCATTCCCAACTTTAGTAAAATTGCACTCCCCCTCTCCCAATTTCTCCAAAAAGAAAAGGATTTTTTTTGATAAATAATGTAAGGAAGATTTTAATAATTTAAATAGAGTCTCACATCACCCCCAATAATCCAACCCCCTCAGTCAAATTTACCATTTAAGCTCATTTGTGATGCCTCTAACTATAAATTTGGACATTCTTATCACAATGGTTCGATCAAGCCCCACATGTCATTTTCTATGCCACACATACTCTAGATCCTACCCAAGAAAACTAACCCACAACTGAACAATAATTCTTTACCATTATGTTTTCCTTGGATAAATTTAGGTAATATCTTTTAGGGTCAAAAGTCATTGTGTTCTCAGACCATGCAGCCATTCCATATCTACTTAAGAAACAAGAAGCCAAATGATGTATCATTCGCTGGATTCTCTTCCTTTAGGAATTCAATATAGAAATTAGATAATAAAAAAGGAGTAGATAATGTGGTGGCTGACAATATAAGTAATATCCTCCCATCATAGGACATTGACTCATCCCCCTATATTCCCATAAAGGACATGTTTCCTGATGAGAAATTGTACAGAGTGCAAGATGCTATTCCTTGGTATACTAAAAATGTAAATTATTAGGTAGTATCTTTAATTCTTCATGATTTCAACAAAAACGAGGCTGAATATCTAAAATATGAGTCTCGTTGGTACATTTGGGATGACCCCTACCTTTAGAGAACATGTAGTGATCAAGTTCTCAAGTGTTGTGTTCCTGATATAGAGTTTCAATCCAATCTTTAGATTCTTCCACACTCTTTCTTGTGGGATCCACTTTGGTCCCCAATGGACTTCTCATAAGATCCTCAATCTGGTCTCTTTTGGCCAATTTTTTTTGGGATGCCCATGAATTCTATAAATGTTGTCCTCACTATCAAAGAATGGGGAATGTCTCTAAAAGTAATGAAATTACACAAAAACCCTTACTCTTCCATGAAATTTTTTATGTTTGGGGAATTGACTTTATGAGAACATTCTATAATTCATTTGGGAACTTGTACATTCTTCTGGTAGTTTATTATGTGTCAAAATGGGTAGAAGCGTGCACCACAAGGGATGATGATTCCCAAACTATTTTTGGATTTTTTAGAACCCATTTTTTTAGTTTTGGATTACCAAGGTTCTTTATCAGTGACAAGGGTTCTCATTTCTACAACCAAACAATGAAATCTCTTTTGTGTCAGTATGGGGTCGGGCATCGTGTGTCTACTTCTTATCCCCCATAGACCAATGTTCAATCTGAGGTGTTAAATAGATAGGTAAAACAAATTCTTCAAAAAATGGTTCAACCCAATAGAAAATATTGGAGTCTTAGACTCAATGATTCATTATGGGCTTATCATACTACCTTTAAAACTCTCATTGTAATATCACCTTATAGGCTTGAGTTTGGAAAGAGTTGTCATATCCCTATTGAGATAGATCACTAGGCCTATGGGGAAATTAAACTATGAAATTATAATCTTTATGGTGCAAGTGATGAAAGGAATTTGCAGATTTAAGAGTTGGAGGAAATTCATAGAGATTCATATAAGAACTCAAGGATTTATAAGGTGCAAACCAAGGTTTTCCATGACCATCTCATACTTTATCACCAGTTCCACATTGGGAAGAAGGTACTCTTTTACAATTAAAGGCTTAAGTTTCATCTAGTTAAGATTTATTCCCACCGGTTTGGACCATACACTATTATTAATGTCTCTCCATTTTTCATTATTCAGGTTTAAAATGAAGAAACCAAGAAAACCTTCATTGTCAATGGGCAGCGGCTGAAGCACATTCATGAAGCCCTTTTGAAGTCCCTGATAGAGGTGCTCCATGTTCAAGAAGAAATATATGAATTAAACCCACTGGTTTTTATCCTTCCTTCCAACATTCTATTTAATTACAGTGAGTACATTGCATAATCTAGGTGTTGGGGGATGATTATATTCCTCGATTAGTTAGGAGTCTTCATCATCTTTCATTATTTTCTCTTTCTCGATTACTGGATTATTTTGTCACTTTCTTACCCCCTTCCCCCCCTCACTTTTTTCCATAATGTTAATTTTTTTATGCCCAATTTATCATGGAAAATGATGCCCACTTAATCATGCAAGTTATTGAAAATGCATGAGTAATTTCTATATTTCATGTTGTTTTAACATTCAAAAAAAAATATGATGAAATGTTCATTTTAGCAAGAATTTAATACCATGGTGTGACTTTATCTTAAAATTTGTCTGTTTTTCAATGATATAAATGGTTGTATCATTTTTAAACCTTTGAGAAGAATGGTACCCTTTATTAGAATAGTTTAAGAGAAAATTATTTCACTTAATCTCTCTACACATATTTACACCCAACTATGAAGTGTAAACATTTATTACTTAATAGAAGGTATATATAAGTTAGATTAATTTTTATCTACCTTAAAAAATTCTTTTTCTATAAATTCATTTCTTATCTGATCTATTTTATTGTTGTACCATATTGACCTATGTGTGTGTACCTATTATCTGTCTATTGTACATCCTAAAAGAACAAAAACAAATAAATATTGAGGGGAGTGATGAAATGTACAATATATGGGGATATCTAGGTTGGGAGATTATGGTTTGACTTCTTGGAATTCTTAAGTGAGTGGGTCTTGAAATTTGATTGCAAAGTATGTAGGGATGGTTTGGTGGAAATGATCATATTAGTAGACAATTTTTAAAATAACTTATATTTACTTGATAAAACATGGAAAGAATAGCATGAAATGGTTGTCACACACACATGTAGAGAATTAGTGACATGATTATATTTTGAATTATTTTCATTGATTGGTATCATGCATCTCTTGTAATTTCTTTCTGATACAATTTTTTAGATGTCCTTTTCCATGATCATTGAGAATAATCCTCGGTGTGATTTTTTCTTTGATCACATTTCTATCAGGAATTAAATTTTAATTGAATTTTAAATATTTATGAAGTTGGAAATATCTACATATATAAATTTTGGAAATATTAATATTTCCAATAGTGAAAATGTTTAGGTGTGGGGGTGTGATCGCACCACGATTCACTGATTCATTTTCACCCTTACACCACCATGCTAAATGAGTTTTGTATTGAAAATTATAAAAATAATAAAAAAATTCAATCCATATTTGATTCAATTGTTCTATTTTTTTAAATTTTAAAAAGGGTAATGTTAATTTTTTTGATAATTACATTTTAGGTGAAGGTGATTTGGAGGACCCATGATGAAGTCCAAGAAAAATGGGTCAAACTGCAAAGGATCCAAGCACACCAGTGGACTAAAACAAACAATTCTACTAAAATGTGGATCCAAATGGGTTGAAAATTTCTTTCCTAGTCCAAATTTTAATGGGAGACATTTCATAAGAAGTAACCCAAGCCCAATTAGGCCACTAAGAGGTCAGTCCGAACTGATCTGTTAAGGAAATCAAATCTGCATAAAGTCAAAAAAGGTGTTCTGTATTCTATCAATATATCGAGTATTAGTTGTTCAAACGGTTCCAAATATTAGGTGTAGATAGTCAATATATGGGGATAAAACTTTTTAGCTTTCTCCAAATTTATATAAGACAATCTGGAGGTCTAAAACAATGGGAATGTGATTTTACACAATCTATGTTCCCAAAACCACCTTCCACTTTTCCTATAGAATGATACCTTGGGACCTCATTTGTGAGTTTGAACCAAAAGAAAATATCTTCCATTTAGGAGTCCCAAAGGATCCCTCTCCTCATACAAGAAGTTTTGAAGGCCCCTATCCTCATTGGGGGAACAAGAATGAATAAGGATTTCCACCCGAGATTCCTCCTCCTTCTGATGTCGAGCTATGCAGTGGGTAATCATTGCGAGGGAGATACACACTTGAAGAGGGAGTTATGACACATAATTATTTACTAGTTTGGTTCATATTATGGTTTTGAATTGTTATTTTATATGCATCTTAACTTGTTTTGATGAATTTAATTGAAACTATTTTTATTTTATAACTGATCAGTGTGCAATTCTAAGTGCGTGACTTGTGTTATTTAAATTGTATAACAGAAGAATCCTATTATTTCCCAAAAATTTGATATCTTAGTGTTCCTTTAAAAACTAAAATTCATTATAAGGGGTTGTAACTTGACTATATGATTGTTATGTTATGTTTTAGTCATATTTTCATCGTTTTAGGGGTTGTGGGTAACCAAGAACTTGGTTAACCCCCAATTAAAGGTCTAAACCCAAAACCTAATAACCAATTAAGAAAAATTAACTTTTCAAGTGGTGTAGTAACTTAGAAATGATCACATAATTATCATATATTTTCAAAATATACTTCTTTATCAACTATTAAACTCTTTAAATTAAGTTATTTTCTTAAATATGTTTTCAAAACAACCCCCTCTTTTAATATTTTTTTATTAAGAATACACACTCTAAACCTATAAACACTATTTTAGAGACAACCTAGGTTCTGAACTATACTATAAATAAACCTTAAAATAATA
This sequence comes from Viscum album, assembly GCA_963277665.1. Lineage (NCBI taxonomy): Eukaryota > Viridiplantae > Streptophyta > Magnoliopsida > Santalales > Viscaceae > Viscum > Viscum album. The sequence goes on along the minus strand of OY728129.1, from coordinate 914,179,391 downwards.
ATCAATTTGATATTTTATGACAATGTGTTCACATGTTTGTTTGGTTTTTAGTGAGTGACATGTTTTTTGTATCAAAATTTTAATTTTAAACTTATAACGGACACTTGGAGTCATACCAATCACACCGTGCATCATATTAAGGTACTACTAGTTCCTACACATCAAAAAATGACTTACAGTATTTTTTCCTAATGTACCAAAACAATTTTAATGACTTTTTTGTATTTTGAGTATGTTATTTGTTTTTTTCACTAAAATTAATGTTAATTTTAAATAAAAAGATGTACTTGGAGTTATACCGGTCACACCATTCATTAGATTGAGGTGTGACTGATTTCTACACATCCCAAATGACTCATGGATCATTTTTCTAAAGTATAAAAACAATCAGAATACATTTCTTATATTTTGAGTATACCACTTGTGTTTTTTACTAAAATGTCATTTCCAACAGGAAACACACACTTTGATCCATAAAAGTGGAATCGTGTGTGAGTTTGACATGAGACTGATTCATACACATCACAAATGAATTATGAATCTTTTTCTCAAATTATCAAGACAAGTGGTGAAAATGATTATTTCAATAAGTCACCAAAAACACTTTCACAATGGCTCTTATCTTATGTGACAAGTGTTGTGTGCACTTTTAAACAATTTTTCTCAAACATAATCATGTTATGATCATCATTATAATTAATTGGACAACAATATTATTATTTTCAAGACAATTCTTATTATCTTACTCTGCCTTGGTCTCTACCTTAGTCTTCACCTCTACCTCCTCCTCCACATTGGTCTCTGCCTATGAATCGGCCTCCGCCTTCGCCTCCGCCTCCACCTCCACCTCTACCTCTGCCTCTGCCTCTGATTTCATGATTTCCCAAAAATTTTATTGTTTATAGGTCCGTGATTCTAAATAAATTAATTTCCTCCATTATAATTATCCTTGAGAAAGAGATAAAAAATAATATATAAGTATTCTCAGACTAATTTTTCACACCCAAAATAACTTTCTAAGGTCATAAATCACACTAGATAACCAACATAGTAGGTAATCACCTAAACTTTTTTTCTACATATATCCTAACAAAAAGCACATTGTCCACTCATCTACAAACAAATTTATTTATTTTTTTGAGTAAAAAAGTTATCCGCAATCTTGGTAGTATTGAGAAAATATAGAAAAAAATGATTATAAAACATATTTAATGAATTTGTAATTACCTTCAAAAATTACATATTAGGGGATGGTGGTCTTTTCATGTTTTATGATTTCTCTCATAAATTTTTAAAAATAATATCCATAATTAGTGTCATTATCTTGTTTTGGACACTGTAGTAATTTTTTCCAAAATAATTAAATTGTTTTGAAATGTTTTGATAGATAAATATTTCTATATATACATTAATTTATTTCCATTCGTAGTAATACACTGGATTTATCCCTTTAGAAACTGACTTCATACCATGATCTAGCCTGTATTGAGTGACCACCCTATTATAACAAAATTCTTTTTAAACACAGACTGAACATATAATTCGAATTTTATCTATAAAATATTGATTACAGCGTATTACATATTCACAATGCACATCATTTATAGCTGGTTGGTTATATATCCATGCATTGGATCCAAAAAATAAATATTTGGGGTGTCCACATTAACTTATATCAGCATATAGTGAATCTTAAAAAACAAAAAATAATTAAGTAATGAAAAGATTAAAAATATATTTTATGTGATTAGATTGTAGAGTTTCACCTTTTCATTGTAAGCATAAAAAAGAGTCTATCTTCTGATGATTTTTTATTACATTATTTGAGTAGCTGAACTTTTTTCTTATTAATTTCTTCCTCATTAAAAGTAATTTATAATGTAGGAATGATATAGAGATTAATGAGTCCAAATCATATTTCACATGATCTTAACTTTATATATTTGGGATATAAACATATGTACTAAATATGAATAGTTATTAACTTTAATAAACGTATTATCTCACTATTTGGATAGACGTGTTATAAAAATATAACTTATGTATATATTCACCACCAAGATTTCCATCCATTCATACTTGAGAATCTCATTTAAAGTCTTGAGACCAATTCCTCTAGTCAAGGAATGCCAATATATTTCGTCTTCATATTCAATGAAATACATAGTTATATATTTAAATGTGGACTCTAAATGAAGTTGTAATGATAATAAATGTTTCTCTAGAATTGGTGGGGGGAAGGTACTTTTATAAGGTAGTTTTGTTTTCTTGGATGATTCACTATATTTTCTTGATTTGTCCTTCCATTTCCCCATTGCTTTATCCATCTGTAACATCATACCTCACTTCAAACCTTTTATCATCAACTTTTACATTTTTTCATATGAATTTTTTTTTGAAATATGTACCACATGTATATTTATAAGATTTGATAGCCGTGATATGAAATATCCAATAGTAGCTTCGAATGTTGTAATATCTGGACCATCAAGTGGAATAGGAAACTTGTCCATTGACTCATAATCTACCTTAATCACCACTCTCATATAATCTTATGGGAGGTCTTGATTGTGTAGTTGGTATCTTGGGATATTATAAACTATACCCATCACAACACAACAGTACGTTGGTGTTGAAAGATACAAATCACATACAACTATAACTTATAGATTTCTTTGAAATAATAGTTATCAGAAGTTTTTTGATTCACATTTAGGATAAAGAGTAATAAAAAAAATTATTTCCACAGGTAAGGTATACAACTGGTGGGAATGACTAGCCGGAAAGCTTGTGGGATCATTTGATTCATGTGCGGATCTTTGCACCACCACTGGTTGACTTTGATCATTTAAAATACATTGGTATGCCAAACCAGACCACACAATATGTCTTACAGTGAGTCTATTTATGTTGGAAATCATGTCATAAAATTATTTTTATCTTCATGGGGTTTTATCTTCTCAAAATATGTTCACAGAGAGACTCCAAAACCTAATCTTCTAATGTGACTATATTTTCTAGGTCGCTTCAAAGCTAATTAAAGTATCATTTCTTCTTGCATGGGTGTTTCTAATTCTTGTGTCTAAACCATATAAAAAAATATGAAAACATAATAAACATTTTTATGTAATATTGTTATAAAGCATAAATAATTACAATTATGTCTTTATTACACACGCTTTTTATACTTTTTTGTGTGTTTTCATCAACTAATTTACCCTGTTTATTTACACGAGCCTCCTTCCATAGAATATGACATGGGATGGAAGTGGATTTAGATTTTGATTCATAAATATACATATAAATAAAGGAACATATGTTTCTTCATATCAAATAATTAAACTTTTATTATTGATTTAAAATACATACCAATTTCTTCTCTAATGAAGAATACCCCATACTTTCTTTGCTATAGTGGTATGTTGGTTTTGATGCACGTTCTTTATTTTTGGCAATAATTTTATATTTAATAAATTATAAATTTTGAATCAAGTAGGATAAAATAAATAATGTCAAATAATATATTATAGACTGAAATTCACCTAAAATTATTTCTCACTACGACGATTCATGAAATAATTCCATGTTTCCTACTTTATAATGAGTGCATAACTGTAACATCCTGATATTTTATGAGAAGCATATTTTTTTATGTCTTATGTTATACACAACATCAAAGTAATCTTTCACTGCACACCACACTAGCTTGGCTTGTGTTACACCCATTCACGACCTTCCTTGATAGAGTGTGTAGTACGCAATACCGAGTTGCACTAAACAATGATATATTATTGTAATATTATAAACTATCCATTATTAATAGTATTAACTGAATTTTGAATTTTATAACATTATTATTCATCTTACATATTTTTTAAAACATGTTATATGAACAAAATAAATTTTTCGGGTAAAATAAGTATTTTTCAAAAAATACAGTTTTGCCGCCTTTTGATGGCACACCCACATTAAATATAGTTTTGACATGTTTATAAGTTAAATTTGAAAAAATAAAATACTTATTTGGAATCAGGATATAAAAATTTACTTTGGGTAAATTTTTCATATTATTCTGATAACTTTCATATTTTAATGAATAGTAAAAACACGCTATATTTTAATTAAAAACAACTTTTTTCATCGCAATAACTTATATGGTTAAATTATAATATTGAATTGTTTTAAATTATAAATAGAATATATTTTTACCATTTAATATAATTTATTTCATTAGCATTAATTTTACATTGAATTCATAGGTAAAAACATTTCAATCTTTGGTAATGTTTTAACTTTTAAAACCCGTTTTCTTAACAATGGGATTAATTTTAAATTAATTACTGAAACTTTTGTGTTTTGAATTTTAAAAAATTGATTCCATATTTAGATTAAGTGGGTCCAAATTATGTTAATAGGTTACTTTTATTTTTTTGATATTATGAATAGTAACTACGGTAATTTTTATTTACTAGAGTTAAAGGTAAATCTGGTAATTAAGGGTAAAAATAAGATTATAAAATTACTCTAACACTTTCATAAATCTGATTGGATGAATAAAAGTCGACCCATATCACCTAATCATAGGACTAGATGCATTTCATGGACTTCTGACCGTGAAATAATATAATTATTATTAAAACCATAGAAAGTGTCAACATGTCACTCTCTTAAATCTTATAAGTGTAATAATTTTAATTTAGTTATAAATATCATAAAACTTACGATATAAATAGTCCCTAGAAATATAATAAAATTATCTACATAATATTAATTTATTTATAATTTTTAGGGATTAAATAATAATCATTAATTATGACAAAATAGTGATGTTTAAATTATTTTATTAATTGAAATATCAAATAAATGATTTTAAAAGAATTAAAATAAATATTATTTGAAATCTTTAATTTTCTCCACTAATTTTATATATAAATACAACATGTTATGAATCTGTTAAATCTTTTAGTTTGAAAATATCTTTAGTGTATATTTTATTTAAATCCGAATAAATGAATAGTGTCAAAATTGACACTATTGTTATTTTATAAACATTACATATTATAAAATCATTTAAAAATGACAAAAATATTTAAAAATTATAAATTTAAATTTTTATTGGTCGAAAATGTATTAAAGTATAAAATTTTAGACAATTAAAAACATATAACTAATTATTTATAATGATTTAAAATTTAGAATATTATTACCACAAATAAAATTAAATAGATTATATAAGGATAAATCATGTTGATAATGTTTAAAATAAATTCCCAACTTGTCTAAATTTTATTGTTTGATGATATTACAACCCTGTATCATCTAATAATTATATTTGAGTCCTTTTTGGAGGTTTCTAAGTGGGTTTTGAATTTATTATAAATTAATATTTCTTATAATTCCAAAGGTGCCCCTCTCCACCCTTATAAAAGGGCACCTCCTCCCTCTCCTCCTCACACCACATTAAGCCTTAAATCTCGGAAAAACCCTGAAAATTTCTCTTCTCCACTTCCATAGAAACATACTAGAGGTCATGGTCTTCTTCAATGACCAATTTTAGTGCCCTAAGAGGAGGTATCAAAGAGGCGTGTCGAAGAAGAGGTAATATCCGTTACCGATTCTTTCAAATTTATTTCTTCTTCTTCTTCTTCTTCTTTAGTTGTTTCATTATGAAGTAATAAAATCAGTATCACTCATATACTGAAATTTTATTATAAATATGAAACAACCATATTTAATTTTCTATCCATCCTACGGAAAACGAAATCACCACGCGTGCGTACGTACGAAATACCGTCTCCACGCCGTGGTGTAATCTGTTTTCCACCACCCCCTTACTTGGATGGGTATAATTGTGTAAAGAATAACTATATATTATTATTGTAAAGTGAAATTGATTATTAAATAGTATACATACACTTCAATACAATTCCACGATCATGGGAATGATATCATCGCTCGTGCATATGTACGACCTACCGTCTCCACAATGTGATGCGACTCATTATACATGATCTTCATTGAATAATGATTATATAAATGAATTGAATGAGTAATTATGATATATATTAAACTAATACCATTCTGGAAATGAGGTATCTATAACCCAAAAATAAGAATAAGAATTTATTCAACAAAACATGCATAATTACATAATGCAATAAACACCCGAATAACAAGTAGCAATTCAAAATTACAAATAAGAAGCTAAGAATATGAACATATATGATATCATAACAATGAGTATGATTCTGGAATAAGTCAATGACATTATTTAAATCATTATACAAGAGGTTCAGACACGTACAAAGCATATCGGACCTAAGGTAATGGAAAATCTCGCAATCTCATTTTTATCCGAGATTGTTTATACTTCAGAGTTTACTGGGGAATATTGATCATCCAAATACATGTTTCCTCAATATTTAATATTATTTCTATCCTCCTACAATTTTTTAAATCCAATATTACTCATTGGTGAGTTTTAGTAAAAGATATGAAAGTAATCTTTTGTCGTTTGTCGTACAAGGTACTTTTTGACTTTTCTGGCCAAAGTATGGGAAGAATGTTTTTTAACTTATAAGGCATGAATGAATTTTTAAGATTCCATAGAACATTATTTCCATGAAGCTTCCTTTACAAGTTTTCAAGTTTATTTATAATCAACTTCATTTATTTTAAAATTTTATGACATGTTAAGAAAGGAAAAATGTGTTTGAAGTATAAATGATATTTTCCTCAAGAATGGAGTTCAAGTGTTTTATCAAAATTATTTTCCATCTAAGATAAGATAGGGTTCTGTTTCTATCCCAATTATTTCATTGATTTGATTATGTTGTGATGGAATTATTTTTATGAAGTCCTTTATCTTATATGAATTATTTTATGATGTAACGATGTTTAAGAATCCCATTTTTATTACATGGGTTATGCTATGATGTATGAATTATGATTTTGTGGAACACATAAGAATGGTTTCATTATGAGATGGGTGGGACCTATATCTCCCTCCAATTCAATGGGTAAAGATTTATATCTCATGAGATAGACATGCCTATAACAAAAGGTTAATCCGGTTCAGTGATACAGGACTGGAACGAGGAGTGAACTCGGTTCAGTAATGGAATTTTTCCACTATGATAGTCTTGGGAATGAGTCTTGACTAATATGAAATGATTTTCTATGATTATGTGTGTATGCCAAAAAGTATCATGTTTTAAGTTATGATTATTTGGGATTACATTTCACCACTATGATTTATCCCATGTTATGATATTATGACCTCTTTTGCAGGTTAATATATTCAAAATGTTATGTTCTTATGAATATGATATGATTGATATTTCTTTTGTTTACCCTTACTGAGAATTTGAGCTCACCCTTTTGTATGTTTTCTTTTCCCCAGGCCTGGATAAAGGGTATTAAGTAGAATATGCCAAAAGGGACTCTATATATGATGAAATAAATGGGAGATAATGAAGATGAATTATGAACCATTTATTTATGTTTCCCAGTTTCTAAAGACACTATACCTATATGGTCCTTTCATGGTTTTGTTATATGTTGTAATAAGTATGCTTCAATTTTTAAGTAATAACAATGTATGTAGAGTATGAGTCATTATAGTTGGTATCAGAGGAAAGGTATAGTCATCCTTTGGAAACTAGGATGTGAAAGCCTTAGTAAGAACCCTAAGGATATGCCAAAGTATAGAAGACTATCTTAGTGTTTTAGAAATGGACATGAATAACCTATGATAATACCTAAAGTGTGAAATTTTATATCTGATTATTTGGTTTTCCTATTGTAATTAGTGTTTCTCACACTATGCTTCTCGGTTTTAGTCAATGGCTGGAACCCGAAGGAACCGTGTTAATGCTGAATGTGACGGACAATGCAATGATTGTCCGCCTGAGCAACCAAATGTTATGGGAGCCAGAATGAAAAAATCTTGTAGCCATGCTCACACAACATTCTCAAGCTATGAATCATGCATGAATTCCAAACGAGCAAAGGAAGGAGCAACATTCTATTGAATCCTTCATGAGGCAGCATCCACATTTATTCAGCGGGTCTTATGATCCATTAGTGGCTGAAAAATGGATCAGTACCACTGAAAAGATATTTTCAGTCCTTCAATGTTCTGAACATGAAAAAGTCATCTTAGCAGTGTATCATTTGGAAGGTGATGCTGATCAATGGTGGAATCTTATCAAGAATACGAGGTAAAGGGATGAAATTGAGTCCATGGAATGAGACAAGTTCAAGATCTTATTTTTCAATAAGTACTTCCATCATATTCTTCAAACAAAGATGGAGAAGGAGTTTCTTGAACTGAAGCAAAAGGATAATGAATCTATTGGTACCTATGAAACAAATTTTACAAGACTTGCAAGGTACGCTTCTGGAATTATTATCCAACCTGAGAGTAAGACCGATCAATTCTTTAGTGGCTTAAAACAAAGTCTTCGAAGGGCATTAGCCATAAGGGACTTTAACAGCTACGAGGAAATTGTTCGATGTGCTCTCAAGGTTGAGATGGATATTGGAGTAACCCATCAGTCATATGGGTTTGATAAGAAGAGGAAAATGGAATTCAAAGGAAAATATAAAGACCACACTGAAAAAAAGATGAGTTTTCCTTTATGCTCAAATTTTGGAAAGAAATATGGATGGAATTATCTTAAAGGGATAAGAAAATGTTTTAAGTGTGGAAAAGAAGGTCATCAGGCAATTGAATGTCGAAATAATGGGAATAAGATGTCTAATGATGCGAACAAAGAAAGGGATACATAGAATGAACCTCCAACACTTCAATTTTTCAAGTGCAAGGAGATGGGGAATTATGCCAATCAATGCCCTAATCCAAGGGTTGTTGATGATGATCGATGTCAACAAAATCTTAAGGACAAAGACAAAACAAAGTCACAAGAAATTACTATCGGCGATGTGGAGTACGATAATGAAGTGGTGAAAGGTACACTTACCATCCAATCTAAAGTAGAAAATGTTTTATTTGATTTTGGATCCACCCACTCTTTTATTTCTGAAGAATTTTCTAAGGGTATCACTGTATTACCTCAACAATTAGATGTTGAGTTAGCTGTGAAAACTTCTAATGGAACAACGGTCGCATCAAAAGTTTATAATTCTTCTCCAATTGACGTTTGTGGGAAAGTGCTTCCCGCAAATCTTGTGATCCTTCCTATAGTGGAATTTTATGTGATTCTTGGAATGGATTGGATTACATTATACGAAGCTCATATCAGTTGCCAAAGAAGGGAAATCACATTTAATATTCTCGATCAATCTACTATCATCTATCGATCCAAGGATAAATATAACATTCCAGTGGAAATTTATTACATCTTATGGGTCTTGATTCCAATAAATGAATGTTATTTATCTCAAATGGTTTGATAGAAACTCATTATTAAGAATACACCCATTGTACGGAAGTTTGATGATGTCTTTCTGAAGGAATTTCTAGGTCTTCCACCAAATCGTGAAGTTGAGTTTTCAATAGAACTCATTCCGGGTGCTATGCCCATTTTAAATACACCTTATAGAATGACCCCAATTGAGTTGCAGGAATTGAAGAAGCAAATCCAGGAGAATCTTGATAAAGGATTCATATGCCCTAGTGCGTCACCTTGGGGAGCACCTGCTCTGTTTGTTAAGAAGAAAGACGGATCAATGAGACTCTGCATTGATTATCGAGAACATAACAAGATCACTATCAAGAAAAAATATCCTCTCCCACGCATTGATGACTTATTTGACCAACTATGTGGATATCAATATCTTCCATGATTGATCTTCGTTCAGGGTATCATCAATTAAGGGTCAAAAAAGAGGATATACCAAATATGGCTTTCCGTACAAGGTATGGACACTATGAATTTATAGTGATGCCATTTGGTCTTACTAATGCCCCTGATATCTTCATGGATCTAATGAATAAAGTCTTTAGAGACTATCTTGATCAGATTGTGGTAGTCTTTATAGACGATATTCTTGTCTATTCAAAGATCAAGGAAGAACATGAAGATCACTTGAGAATTGTATTGAAGACCCTAAGAAAGGAGAATCTTTATGCCAAATTTACCAAGTGTGAATTTTGGCTTCAAAATGTTTAATTTTTGGGTCACATAATCTCAAAAGAGGAGATATCTATGGATCCAGAAAAGACAGAAGTTATCGAAAGATGTTCGAGACCAACAAAAGTAACTGAGATCCGAAGTTTTCTTGGTTTGGCTGGATATTATCAACGTTTTGTGAATGATTGTTCAAGATTATATAGTCCAATCACCAGGTTGAATCAAAAAGGAGTTAAGTTCATGTGGACAGAGGAGTGTGAAGAGAATTTCAAGGAGTTAAAAAGAAGGTTATCCAGTGCACCTGTGCTCACACTGCCTCTTAGTGGAGAAAGGTTTGTGATCTATAGTGATACATCCAAGAAGGGATTGGGGTGTGTTCTCATGAAAAACGATATGGTGATATCTTATGCCTCAAGACAGTTGAAAATCAATGAGAAAAATTACCCAACTCATGATTTGGAGTTAGATGCGGTAATCTTTGCATTAAATATTTGGAGGCATTATCCTTATGGTGAAAAATGTGATATTTATACTGATCATAAAAGTTTAAAGTATATTTTCTCACAAAAGGAGCTGAATATGCGCCAAAGAAGATGGTCGGATCTGATTAAGTATTACGACTGCTCAATTAATTACCACCATAGGAAAGCAAACAAGGTGGCAGATGCATTAAGTCGACAAGACAATGCTAACTTATCCATAGTGAGGATCTCAAAGGATCCAATATTTATGGATTTACAAAGGATGGATCTTGGAATTATAATGGAAGGGGAAAAATCTTATCTTTCTCAAATGAATGTTCAACCATCTATGCATGTGAAGATTAAAGAGGCACAAAAAGAAGATGTAGAGTTACAAAAGAAGGTGATAAATGTTCCCGAATTCAACCTTGATTGTGATGGGATAATAAGGTTCAGGAATTGGGTTTGTGTTCCTCCCATCCCAGAATTGAAGAAGGAGATACTGGATGAGGCTCATAGTTCTTCATTCTTTATTCATCCTGGAAGCATGAAGATGTATAGGGACATGAAAGAGTATTTCTGGTGGGATGACATGAAAAGAGATGTTGCTAAATATGTCTCATGATGCTTGGTTTGTTAGCAAGTTAAAGTTGAGAGACAGAAGTCTAAGGGGTTGTTACAACCATTACTAATACCTGAATGGAAATGGGAAAACATCACTATGGACTTCGTCACTGGACTTCCTAAAGCATCCAAAGGAAATAATGCTATCTGGGTCATATTTGATCATCTTACGAAGTCAGCATACTTCATTGCTATTAGAGAAGATTCCTCTCTGGATCAGCTTTCCAGGATATATGTAAAGGAAGTGGTAAGATTGCATGGAGTACCACTTTCCATTATATCTGATCGATATCTGAGGTTTACCTCAAAGTTCTGGCGATGTCTTCAGCATACTCTAGATACAGAGTTGAGTTTTAGTACTACTTATCATCCTTAGAGAGACGATCGGTCTGAGAGAACAATTCAAACTCTAGAAGACATGTTGAGAGCTTGCTCTATGGATTTCAAAGGTGGTTGGGATCAACACCTACCTTTGGTGGGATTTTATTATAATAATAGCTTTCACTCCAGTATTCAAATGGATCCTTATGAAGCTCTCTATGGAATGAAATGCCGAACTCCAACTTGCTGGGATGAAGTTGGGGAAAGAAAGCTATTAGGACCTGATATTGTTGACGAGATGGCAGAAAAGGTCTGATCTATTCAACAACACATAAGAGAAGCTCAGAGTCAACAAAAAATTTATGCCTATAACCGAAGAAAATACCTAGAGTTTGAAGTGGGTGATAAAGTGTTCTTATGAATATCTCTTTGGAATAGAGTAATGAGATTTGGAAAGAAGGGAAAGCTGAGCCCTAGATATATCAGTCCTTTTGAAATACTGGATCGTGTTGGGAAGGTAGATTTCCGATTGGTGCTTCCACCGAATCTCTCTCAAGTTCACGATGTGTTCCATGTACCTCTCCTGAGAAAGTACATACCTGATCCTTCACATGTACTAAGCTCAGAAGTTATACCGCTGGTGCAAGACCTTTCTTATGAAGAACGACCGATAGAGATTCTGGATCGTAGTGAAAAATTTCTACGGAACAAGACCACTCTCTTGGTGAAATTTTAATGGAGGAACCACCAATTAGAAGAAGATACATGGGAGCTTGAGGATATGATGAGGGAGAGGTATCCTCATCTGTTTGTTACGAAGTGACGAATTTCAAGGGAGAAATTCATTTTAAGGGGGGTAGAATGTAACATCCTGATATTTTATGAGAAGTATATTTTTTTATGTGTTATGTTATACGAAAAATCAAAGGAATCCTTCACTGCACACAACACTAGCTTGGCTGGTGTTACACGCAATCACGACCTTCCTCGATAGCGTGTGTTGTACGCAATACCGAGTTTCACTAAACAACGATATATTATTATAATATTATAAACTGTCCGTTATGAATATTATTAACTGAATTTTGAATTTTATAACATTATTATTTATCTTACATATTTTCTAAAACATGTTATGTGAAAAAAATAAATTTTTCAGGTGAAATAAGTATTTTTCAAAAAATACAGTTTTTCCGCCTTTTGATGGAGCACCCACTTTAAATATAGTTTTTGATGTGATTATAAGTTAAATTTGACAAAATAAAATTCTTCTTTGGGATCAGGATATAAAAATTTACTTTGGATAAAATTTTCATATTATTCTGATAACTTTCATATTTTAATGAATAGTAAAAACACGCTATATTTTAAATAAAAACAACTTGTTTCATTGCAATAATTTATATGGTTAAATTATAATATTGAATGGTTTTAAAGTATAAATAAAATATATTTATACCATTTAATATAATTTATGTCATTAACATTTATTTTACATTGAATTCATAGGTAAAAACATTTCAATCTTTGGTAATGTTTTAACTTTTAAAACCCGTTTGCTTAACAATGAGATTAATTTTAAATTAATTACCGAAACTTATATGTTTTGAATTTTTAAAAATGGATTCAATATTTTGATTCAGTGGGTACAAATTATGTTAATAGGTTACTTTTATTTTTTTTGATATTATGAATAGTAACTACGGTAATTTTTATTTGCTAGAGTTAATGGAAAATCTGGTAATTTAGGGTAAAAATAAGATTATAAAATTACCCTAACTATAAGGCCCCAGCCTTATACCATACTTAATATTGAATTAAATGAGTAATTCACATTGAGGATCTTTTCAGGTTTAGAGTTTTAGAGAATTAGGACATAACTATTACATCTCAAAAGATTACAAAGTAGTCGCTTCTACTAAATTTCCATAAAATAAAAACTCTTAAAATGAAACATGTCTAGTTCCATGTCTTATATAGCGTGACATTCCCTTGATCCCATCCTTGACCTTATTCCACTTTAAGTCCTGTGAAAAACATTTCAAAAAAAACTTGGGGTGAGCATAAAAAGCTCAGTAAGGGATACACAAAGAATAAAAACTGTTACTTTTTCAAACATCAATTAAACCATGTATACTCTATCAAAGTAATACCTTCACCTTCATGAAGTAGTAAAAACTCTTCACTGAATAAAGTATCATTACTTACCTTTTTGTAACTAAAGGATTACCATAAAACCCATATAAAGAACACATAGAATATATAAAGGTAACTTGGGACATAAACATACTTAAGTGGAATAACCATACGGTCTACTTCCACACATATCACTTAATGGAATAGCCATACAGACAATTTCCATACATACTTAATGGAATAGCCATACGGCCGACTTCCATACCCAATGCATTGGAGGTTATAACGTAACCAACCGTCCTGGTATTCATGTCACCACCCGTCATAATGTCCAAGTACCATTATTACACATAAAATATGGAAAATATAAACATTTGAATAACAATATTTCATTTGCAATCACAATAAATAATTCCCAGATATTGAATTAATCAATCCATTTTCAAAAACCATTTAAAAGAGATTTTTGAATCAAAGTGTCCCATACCACTTTGAATCTTTTAATGGAATTATAATTTTAAAACATTAATGTCCATATAAATAAATACTGAAAACCATTTTGAAAACATGGACATTAAAGATAATGATTTAGAATAATAAATCTTTAAAACATTTAAAATGATATTTTTGTTAAAGAGTTTTTAACAAAATGAGAGACTCTTAAATACAAATAATAGCGGAATAAAATTTAATCCGAACTTTATAATATCAGGAGAATAAAAGGATTCATGATATAATATGTCAAAGGACAGTATACAAACCATATAAGAGTGAATTGGTTCATAACAACAATGAAGTCTCAAAAGAAATGTAAAATAAGATGAAATCCATTATAAAGAAGGTATCCTTAAATTAAGGATAAATCAATCTCATAATTATGTGTGAAAAATATAAATACACCCAATATAAGTGGATATTAAGTGTAAAACAATCAAAGGTTATTCACACATATTCAAAGGATGACATATTCAATAACTACATGTTGAACCCAAAGAAATCGAAATTGGGTTAAGAAGTTCCCTTGACAGCCTAACGGCGTCACATCAAAATGAGTTGATGAGAGACAAAAAAAACTATCTCATCACTTGGACATAAAATTTACATCAATAAGGATATATGAGAACATATCCCAACATAAAAATATGTAAATTAAAATACCCAACAAAAGAAGTCTTTTAAAAAAAGAGGAGGGTGAAAGGTTCCCTTACCGACTTGGGTATTTTTCAAAACATACTCCCCATGAAAGAAGGACAATAGATCATTGATGTAAATAATCATAAAAGAAAGTATATTACACAAATAGTAGAATAATGGGCAGTACATACACCACTCAAAGGAATTTGTGGCAAATGTAGCATAAATCTCACGGGAATAAAAGTGAGATGAAAAATCCCTTACGAAAACTCGGCAGCCTAACGGCGCCACATAAAACATACAAAAATGGATTGATGAGATCAAATAGAGTATCCCATCATACTACAATAGAATTTACAGCAAGATTAATATAAAATAAAATCCCCCAACATAACAAAGAAGAGCTTAAAAGAAGTGACACAAAGGAGAGTACTTAAAAAGAAAGAGAGAGGTTAGATCTCTTACGAAAATTCAGCAGCCTAATGGCGCCACTCAAAACTTCCAAAATGGATTGATGAGAGAGAATATGGTCTCTCATCACATGAACATAAAAATTAAAGTAAGTGTAATATAAAATAACATCCCAATAACAATAAAGATGAGCTTTAGAGGGAATGACATAAAAGAGTATACTTAAAAAGAAATAGTGGAGTAGGATCCCTTACCTCAAGTCCAACTTGTCTTGTTCGTTTCTTTATATTCCTGAATAATAAACTTTGGTCAATTAATAATTGCCTAAGTAACTCCTTTAGAGATTGTTATTCAGTTCATATCACATATTATAATGTTATAATAATTGTTTAATAATGTTAGTTCATATCAGATGTTTTTGCCGATGTTTGGTACTTGAGTCAAAAATGAACTTGTTTGAAAAAATATTGCCCATGTAGTTATAAGTAAACAATTTCAAGAATAGTATTAATGATTAAAATATCATATATATCCAGTAAATATTCATTTTATACTATTACATATCATTTGGAGATAAAAAACGAAAATCACCGTTCATGGAGATGGTAGGCCGTACGTACGCATGAACACTACTTTCTTTTTTTGTCATATTAATGGAATCAAAACAAAATGAGATATATATATATATATATATATGGTATAATTACAGAATGACAACCATAATTTAGATATAATATATTACATATATATCCACTATATTTATGTACTTATAATAGTACATAACATTTTGAGATAAGAAATGAAATGTACCGTTCATGGAGACGGTAAGCCGTACGTACACATGAACGCTACTTCCATTTCTATTTCATATTTAATATAATTAAAACATAATGATTAATAATATTATTTTAATTCCAATATGGTATCATATATAATATAATTAAATATACCCTTTATACGTACCACATATGGTAATAACGAATCAAATCACTTTGAGGGGGCGGTAGTCCGCGCTTCCTTAAATGAAGATATCACATTTACCCATAATGGAAACCATAAAGGTATAAAATAAATGAAAAATACAGAAGCTTAAGTAAAACATAAACATATTATATATCATATATAAATATAGTGTCATATTAATGTCCACCTTTTGAAGGTGTTAAATGAGTATTGAACAATCATCGTTTCGGGAGGCAGAATTTCGCCATCCACAGAAACCGTATGTTCTTTAACCATTTGATGTAGTTGTGTGAGAGTGTAGCTCGAATAAACCTTTTAAAAACATCCTAGTATATTTAAGATACTGGTGTTGTTACAAAATAAGTAAATAAAAAGAGTTTAGGGGGGGTTGGAGAAGCAAAATAAAACAAATGAACATGAGAGAATGAATTACCTTTAAAAGTGTAACTCCTTTTGATTTGAGCCTAAAGGCTTACATTGAAAGGATTATTCCCAAAGGGAATCCTCTAGGATGAGGAGAGAGATGTGGAGAGAGTAAATGGGAAGGGGTTGGCCGATCCAAAGGCTTGAGGAGTGTGTGAAATGAGGTAGAGGTGGGGGCCTTTTATAAGAGGAGAGGAGGGGCACTTTTGGAAAGTAAAGAAATATTACTTTATTTGAAAATGTTTTTCGGTTTTAAAAGGTCCCACATTGATAAAATTCGTGTATAAGGTGATAAGGATTAGAAATCAATCCATACAATAAGTTTTTTACATGTGTAGTTCATAGATTTTACATTATCTTTCCATTTTAGTTAAATCACCAAATAATGATGTCATCGCTGCATCATTATGATGTCATAAATAATTTAATTTATTTAATGTCTAAAAATCATAAAACAAATACTATGATGTAGGAAATATTTTTATCTTTCCAATTACTATTTATAATAAAAAATCTAACTTGTATAACCCCATTTAAAAATTGTTTTAGTAAAACATATCATGTTTGTGCCATTTTTTACATTAACATTAAATAAAAGGTATTTATGTCATTTTCCAACCAAAGTGGCTCCATGGGGTCCCCAAGTTGACCCATGGCTTGTCTTGGTCTGCCATGACATATCCAATGAGGGTAGGACATGTGTCTAGGCCATCTCATATTATTAAAGCATTTTTTTTACCTTAAACTACACTAATTATCACTAATCACGATTAAAAACTTAATAAGTTACTATTCACCAAAAAATTATTTTAATCTCATTGAACCACATTTTACTTCTTAATGACAACCATGTATGTCGGTTTTTTGAAATTTAATACACAAAGGTGGCAAAATTTCATTTAAATGGAAAATCAGTTTTTATAAGTACCACTTAGTAGTTTCACTATTCATCAAAAATTGAAGTTTTTCAGAAAATTACCAAAAATTAACCCTAAGCTATATTTGATATTCCGAATTAAAAAATTAAGTCTATTTTATAAATTTAGAAACATATAAGTCACATTAATTAATTTAATAATTAATTCCCGCTGTCATGACAAATAGTGTGTTTTTATGAAACAATAAGTATCAAAAGATTGACACTAGTTTAAGTCTGATTTCAAAGTGAAATTAATTCCAACGACCACTATTGGATTTAATGGTAAAAATATATTCCAATTTCACTCTAAAAACAATTAAAAAGATAATCTAATCATATAAATAAATTATATTAAAAAGATTTTTTGAATTAAAATACAACATTTTACACTATTCATTAAAAAAAATCTGTATCGGAAAGGTACCAAAATTTTACAGAAAGTAAATTTTGATGTCTCAATTCTTAAGAAGAGTTTTATTTGGTCCAATAGAATGTATAAGAGTGAACAAAACTATATTTAATGAAGGTTCTCCATCAAAAAGTGATAAGTGAACCTTTAGTGAAAACTAGGGCATATACTCCTAAAATTGAATTCTTTCCGTATTTTAAGCCTTTAGATTTTATTGGATAAATGTAAAAACATTTAAAAACATATATAATCATATTTTAGTTATTTATATCCATTCCCGGCAATACAACGACTACATGTTAACTACCTTTTAAAATAATATTATTTTATTATTAGAGTGCAATGTAAGATTCCCAAGAAACCCGTTGTTGCGTGTTGGGTACGCCATCAAGCATAGCATCCCCTTTAAAGTCATATTAATATTTTATTCACAAATATGGATAAATATGAACATTTAATATTCTTTATTTACCTAGGGTGTCACACTAACACTTTCCAAAATCCTATTGGATGAATAAAAGTCGACCCATATCACCTAAGGGTCGGACTAGATTCATTTCATGAACTTTTGACCATGAAATGATATAATTATTATTAAAACCAAAGAAAGTAACAACATGTATCTCTATTAAATCTTATAAGTGTAATAATTTTAATTTAGTGATAAACATCATAAAAATTAGTATATAAATAGTCCCTATAAATATAATAAAATTATCTACATCATATGAATTTATTTTTAATTTTTAGGTATTAAATAATTATCATTAATTATGACACAATAGTGATGTTGAAATTATTTTATTGATTGAAACATCAAATAAATGATTATAAAAGTATTAAAATAAATATAATATGAACTATTTAATGTGATACACTAATTTTCTAGATAAATATGACATGTTATTAATCAATTAAATCTTTTAGTTCGAACATATATTATGTTTATATTATATTTAAATTCAAATAAATGAATAGTGTTAAAATTGACACTATTAATATTTTATAAAAATTACATATTATAAAATCGTTTAAAAATCACAAAAATATTTACAAATTATAAATTAAAATTTATATGGTCTAAAATGTAATAAAGTATACAATTATGGACAATTAACAACATATAAGTAATTATTTATAATGATTTAAAATTTAGAATATTATTACCACAAATAAAATTAAATAGATTATATAAGGATAAATCATGTTGATAATGTTTAAAATAAATTCCCAACTTGTCTAAATTTTATTGGTTGATGAGATTACAACCATATATAATATAATATTTGGATTTGAGTCATTTTTGGAGGTTTTTAAGTGAGGTTGGAATTTATTATAAATTAATATTTATTATAATTCCAAAGGTGCCCCCCTCCTACCTTATAAAAGGGAACCTCCTCCTTCCCCTCCTCACACCACTTTGAGACTTCAAGATCTGCCAAACCCTACCCATTTCTCTTCTAAACTTCCCTAGAAACATCCTAGAGGTCCCAGTCTTCTTTAAAGGCCAATTTCAGTTTCTTAAGAGGAGGTATCAAAGAGGCATGTCGAAGAAGAGGTAATATTCGTTACTGATTCTTTCAAATTTATTTCTTCTTATAATTATTCTTATTCAGTTGTTTCATTATGAAGTAATAACATCGGTATCACTCATATACTGATATTTTATTATAAATATGAAACAACCCTATTTAACCTTCTATCCATCCTACGAAAAATGAAATCACCGCGCGTGCGTACGTACAGAATACCGTCTCCACGCCTTAGTGTAATCTGTTTTCCACCACCACCTTACTTGGATGGGTATAATTGTGTAAAGGAAACTATATATGATTATTGTAAAGTGATATTTATTCTGAAATAGTATAAGTACACTTAAATAAAATTCCACGATCATGTGAACGATATCATCGCTTGTGCGTACGTACGACCTACCGTCTCTAGGATGTGATGCGACTCATTCTACATGATATTAATTGAATAATGATTATATAAATTAATTTAATGAGTAAATATGATATATATTACACTAATACCATTCTGTAAATGAGGTATCTATAACCCAAAAGGAAGATAAGAATTTATTCGACAAAACACACATAAGAATATAAAGCAATAAACACCTGAATAACAAGTAACAATGAAACATTACAAATAAGAAGCTAATAATATGAGCATATATGATATCATAAAAATGAGTATGTTTCTGGAATAAGTAAATGAAATTATTTAAATCATTATATAAGAGGTTCAGACACGTACAAAGAATATCAGACCTAAGGTAAGGGAAAATCTCACAATCTCATTTTTATCCGAGATTGTTTATACTTCAGAGTTTACAGGGGAATATTGATCATCTACATACATGTTTCCTCAATATGTAATATTATTTATATCCTCATAAATTTTTTTAAATCCAATATTACTCATTGGTGAGTTTTATTAAAAGATATGAAAGGAATCTTTTGTCATTTTTCATACAAGGTACTTTTTGACTTTTCCGGCCAAAGTACGGGAAGAATGTTTTTTTAACTTATACGACATGAATAGATTTTTATGATTCCATAGAACATTATTTCCATGAAGCTTACTTTACATGTTTTCAAGTTTATTTTTAATCAACTTATTTTATTTTGAAAATTTATGACATGTTAAAAAGGAAAAATGTTTTTGAAGTATAAATGATATTTTCCTCAAGAATGGAGTTCAAGTGTTTTATCAAAATTATTTTCTATCTAAGATAATATAGGGTTCTGTTTCTATACCAATTATTACATTTATTTGATTATGTTGTGATGGAATTATTTTTATGAAGTCCTTTATCTTATATGAATTGTTTTATGATGTCACGATGTTTAAGAATCCCATTTTTATTACATGGGTTATGCTATGATGTATGAATAATGATTTTGTGGCACACATAAGAATGGATTCATTATGAGATGGGTGGGACCTATATCTCCCTCCAATGAATTGGGTAAAGATTTATATCTCATGAGATAGACAAGTCTGGAATGGCAGGTTAATCCGGTTCAGTGATACAGGACTGGAACGAGGAGTGAACTCGGTTCAGTAATGGTCATTGTCCGCTATGATAGTCTTGGAAATGAGTCTTGAATAATATGAAATGATTTTATATGATTATGTGTGTATGCCACAAAGTATCATGTTTTAAGTTATGATTATTTGGGATGAAATTGCACCACTATGATTTATCCCATGTTATGATATTATGACCTCTTTTGCAGGTTAAGATATTCAAAATGTTATGTTCTTATGAATATGATATGATTGATATTTCTTTTGTTTACCCTTACTGAGCATTTGAGCTCACCCTTTTGTATTCTTTCTTTTCCCCAGGTCTATATGAAGGGTATTAAGTAGAATATGACAAAAGTGACTCTAGATATGATAAAATAAATTGGAGACAATGTAGATGATTTATGAACCAGTTGTTTATGTTTCCCAGTTTCTAAAGACACTATACCTATACGGTCCTTTCATGGTTTTGTTATATGTTGTAATAAGTATGCTTTAATTTTGATGTAATAACAATGTATGTAGAGTATGGGTCATTATAATAACTAAGTGGTGGTTAGGGTTTATTTTCCTCTCAACATCACTAAGATGTAACTTTGTATGAATATTCTGGAAGCTTATAAGGTATTTTCCAACGGTCATTAAGACAAATTTATTAAAAAAATATTCTAAAATAAACAAAGTCTACAAGGAATAATGAATATTAAATCAACATTTAATTATATAATTTTCAGTAAAATAGAGAAATTATAATATAACAATACAGTTATATCTTTCCAAAGGATTTTCTTCGTTACAGGTTTGAAGAAAAACCACAAATAAATATCAATCAACAAATTCATCATCATTGTGACCCCAAGATTACTAATGAACATTGAATTTTTGGTGTCAATAGGTTGGACATGTTGATTCCAACCAACCTCAAATTTTATACCCTGAACTCTTTCCTTGATAATTCTATTCAGTACTATGATGCTGTGTCATTGTTGTATTTTCATCAACATGTTGTTGAGCCCCTAATAATTCCACAGTTTCATCATCAATAGTCCATTACTCCTTGGGATTAGTAACATCATCATATATAGAAGACATTGTCTACATGAGTCAAACATTTAATTTGTCTTGAATAACAAAAATACAATACACTCCAGGCATAAAAGTCCAAAATTTCATCCAACTTGCATAAAAAATGTTATTATCTTGAACATATATATAATACTTCAACACTATAGTACAACTAACCTTCACTACCTTTATTTAATCTATCCTCATACATTTATTGTCATATATCTCTTAATGATGGATTTTACTTTCATTTCAAACTATCCTTCCTCCCATCATTATGCTTCCAAAGTTCATTTATGACTTACCTCCCAAACAAATATTATTTCATTTTGTTGTTTTATATTTATCTCCCATATTTTTTTGACATCCACTTAAGTTTCTTGAAATACTCTAACCAAAAGACATCCCATGATCATTTTATATGACCACTGCTCAGAGTAGTTCATGAAAAATAGAAGAGATGGGGGATGAGTCTCAAGCAAAAATTTCAATAATTTTTCAAGAGATTAAAGTCAAGTTTCCCCAAAGGTTAACAAACAATTTAAATACAATTTTAATTATGAATTATAAGATATTATATTGAAAAATAAAGGAATGAACATTCAAATCTGCATTGTTCCACTCATAGTCATTTACTTCCACTAAAAAACATTTATTGTTTTCCACTTCCTCTGAAATGTTTCTTTTTTGGTAGGGATTAGAGGATACATTAACCTTTGGTGGTATTTATGTCATGAAGATGGGAGAGAATGAAAACCAGAAATTTCTTCAAACTCCCAAGAGAAAGTATCATGAAGATGAAGCTGAAAACAGGACTGGAGATCTCTGCTCATTGTGGGGAGAATACCTTCAAGAATCAGATTATATAACTCATCGTAGTAGTAATCTCATCCAAGTATACATAAATATGGAGTTCTAATAGGATCCAATGTTACCACACTCAAAATAAAATTAATTTTTGATGAAGTGTTGTCAAAATTAACTAGGTTATTCATATAAGAAATTGCATATGAAGAAACCAAACAAATTCATTCAGTATGTTTCGATTAATTTTTTGGTGTCATTTTTATGTTCCCAGGAAGTATTAATTGAGTATGATTAAAGGATGAAAGAGTTTAAGAATGAGTTGGGAGATACGGCATTCAAATCCACATTAGCAACTTCGATGAAGATTAATAAATACATCCCAAGCAGGAGGTATGTCATCAAGGAACATTGGAACTAAAATGATGGGAGGAAGGCTAGTCTGAAAGAGGGATTCCAATCCATCATCAAGATATGAAAGAAAATAAAGCATCTCAGGATGGATTAAATAAAGTTAGTGAAGTTTAGTTGTACTATAGTATTGAATTATTATATCTCTATTTAAGATAGTAACAATTTTCCAGAAAGATGAATGGAAATTTGGAATTTTATGCATGGAGTGTATTGTATTGTAAATATATCATACAAAAATGAATCCTTATTTAAAAAAATTTATTTGTGAAACCCGTGGTCATTTTTTTATGAAATGTTATTTATGTTGCTGATGGATATTATGTATTGTATGCTTCTTTCATAATAGCGGATGGAGATGTAGTTCACAGTGGTCTCGTATGAAGCTGGAATGAATTTACAGAGTAGGGGTGACATTGTGTAGGTATAGGAAAGGGAGAGATAGATAGATAAGACACTCATAAATAAAATTGACACTAATTACTCTTTTTCCATTTGTTTACTTATATATAATATTGATTTTAATAAAATTATGAATAATTTTTAATATAAATAAAAATGAAATATAAGATACTCATAAATAAAGAATAGGAAGCTTATGTGTCCTAAGACCATCGAAAAGAGTATAATATACTAGGATTGTACCTATTACTATAGAATAACCCTATATAGCATCATCCATAGACTGCATAGCTATAAATAATCTACCAACCATATTTAATGACCCCTCATAGTAGGAATAGATGAAAAGGACCATTGGAGGTTCCCTAACTAACCACATCAATATAAATGTTTCAAATCAAAGAGGAAATAATGATTAAGGTTTACTAGGAACCTACAATGATAAAATCACTGAAAAAGTCTCTTTAATTAAAGAGGAATTAGAATACCTATACTATAATGGTCTTGAAGAAATGAATCTTACCCCACATACATTCGACATAACTTCTGTCTTCTCAAGGATTCCTTACCTTACAATTTTGGATATTTTTTTAATCTACCATAGTCCCAATAATTAGTACCAGTAGTCCTGTTGTGCCTGCATTCACATCCCAATACCCTTTAAAGTTATTTTCAACACCATCTAAATATTTGAAACTAAATTAATTGGTATAAAAAGTGATTCACATCTTAAAGGATGTTAACCAACACATTCCCAAAATCAGGTTGAAGAAATCCATCTCATGAACAGAGAAGTCCTATAAAAAGTTAGCATCAATGAATATTATAGAATATGTTTCATAGTTAAATTCTAGAAATTCTCATTTTCTATTAGGTGTTCAAAGATTAAACACAAGTGGTTTAATTTCAACATGTAATCCCATATGATTCGCAATATAATATGTAATAAAATAGTGATATGTTTTATTATCAAAAAATGATTGAATGGGAGTAGAATTTAAGAGAACCATATCACACATTATTGAAGGACCATATTTATCCTCTCTGACCATCAACAAGACACTATATGGTTTTTTAATAGTTGTACACAAAAATTCAATATTAGATTATGGTGGATGCAATTACTTCTGGGGTATTAGTGTTACATGAGAGTCGCCATGGGATGCTCATTGTATTTCAGTGGCAAGGAGATAAGATGTAGGGATCGTCTTGGATAAGAATAAAACAAAAATGAAAAATGCAGAACCCAAAAATTGAAACAATGATAGAGGAAAAGAAGAATATAATATACATTGGATTCTAGCCTTGATTTATCCAAGAGAAGGTAGAGGAGTCACATCATCAGTAGAGGAGTTCCGTGATAGCATGTGAATCACGAGTGACTGAGTCGCGATTAGGGGTTTTTTTTAAATATATCAAATACACATTTAACAACACTTTCACAAAAGTGATGATAAAAATGATATTTATTAGTTCTTTTTTATCACTGATAAAGTTTGAGATTTATCAGTGATAAAAAAGAACTGATAAAAATATCTTTATCGACACTAATGTTTTATCACTGATAAAGATATATTTTAACAGTTATTTTTTAGCATTGATAGTGATTCATCTTTATCAGTTCTAGAAAATTGCAGATAAATATTCTTTTTATCAATGCAAAAATTTTAGCGCTGATAAAGCATTTATAATTATAATTATTTAAATAAATTTATAATAAATTTATAATTATTTTAATATATATAATTATTTATTTATAATTATATAAATACCAATTAAAAAATAAAATTATTTATTTATAGTAATTATACATATACAAATATATAAATATATAGAGTAAATATAAATTTATAACTATATTTAATAATAAAAATATTTTTAACATTATTAGTTGATATATAATCTTAAATACATGAATTTTAAAAATGAGTGAAATAGAATAATTCAAAATGAGTAAGCTTTAAAAAATATTGAAAAAATGGATAAGTTTTTTTAATTAAATATAAATTATAAATTATATATTTAAAATAATAAAACATAGTAAATACATACATATATATATAAATAAATAATAGAAAACGATCAAATTCAAAAATTAAAAAATATTCAAAATGTATACTCTAACTATAATAGTATTAAAAATAAATAAATAAAACTAATCGATTAAAAACATAAAATATCATGTTATAATAAAAATTCTAAAATATACTAAAACTTGAATAAATTACATAAATATTAGGTGTATGTGTTTCTCTATATTGTGTAAATATATTTATGTGTGTGTTTACATATAAAAATACATTAATTACACATACACACACATATGTATGTGAAATCAACGTAAAACACGATGTTTGATATATGTTAAATTATAAAATTAAACAAAATTAAAAATGAATAAGCCATTAATATGTTTTTAATTAAAATTTTATTCATTATATATATATATATATATTTAATATATTTATTATTTATTACTTTTTATACGTAAGAAATATATATACATTAAACTTATTCATTTTTATTAATAATTTTTTCATTAATTAATTTGTAAATAATTTTTCAATTTATTCATTTTTAATTTTTTTGTTTAAAAATTAAAATATATTCATTTTATTTATCTATATTTAATATATAATATCTATTGATATTTATAATCTATATATATGTATATTAAATTTATTCACTTTTTTCAATAATTATTTAATTAATAAAATGTTTAATACTTTTCCTAATTCACTCATTTTAATTTTTTATTTATTTAATTATTTTATTTTATTTATTTTACATATATATATATATATTTAATATATACTATTTATTAATTTTTAAAATTTTATATATGTACATTCAATTTATTCACCTTTAATAATAATCATTGAATTAATGAAATTGTAATTTTTTTATTTTTATTTGTTTACTTATTTCATTTTATTATGGACCTTTATAAATTATTTTTTTAGTGCTGATAAATATAGACTTTATTAGTGCTTTTTTTCTAGCACTATTAAATGCCCACATTTTATTAAGGCATGTTTTTTAGTAGTGTATATTTATTTTCAAATTCTTTATAATGGTCTATAAAGAAAATGTAAATTAAACTTATCATATCCCCTAGGAGTATCAAAATAGGTGTGCAGTAAGACCTATTATCATGCACCATGTGATAATATGTTTAAGCCCAATATTCCCTTTTCAGATTTATTACCCCTAGGTACCTCAGTGCTAGAACAACATCTACTTGTAGTATCCCAACAGGGATGTATTGCAAGGAAAAACCACTTAATCCCAACATTACAAAAACTTTAGGATGTTTTTCTATACTTATCCTCAAATTATATCATAAGTTTATGATATTTAATCAATGTTTTCCCAAATATAGTTCCCAAGGTTTCTATAAAACTTCCTCTTATACCAACTATATCGACCCCAACTATAGCAACCTAAAGCTTGTGTCTTATTTATTACATTGGCATAAATACAATGTGTCGAATCCCGAAATAATGATTAGTTTATTAGTTTTAGAGAACCAATTACATAAACTATACCCATTTTACACTAAGAAAATAAAATAAAACATAATATGTAACAACATAAAATAAATTTATCCTTGAAAGCTCATAAAAATATCTCTTCTTCATATCATGGGAAAATCAAACAAAATAAGGGTGATCTCAAATGATCACTAAGAGTTAATTATAATAAAATCTATCATGAATCAGTAAATAATAATCAAAATGGAACAGTAAATAATTGAACACACATTTCATTTAACTAAATTGAATGTATAAATAGATGAAGAATAATCAATATGGAAAGGTAAAAAATTGAAAAAATATACCATTTAAATAAAATGAGAATTAAATGCACATATACATATATATATAAAATCATAGTAAAAATATAATAGATAATAATAATAGTTGAGTTTTTAATAAAGTAATTTCTCAATTATTGGAGGTCATATTTTATAGGCACATGATACATTTATTGTCAAGATCTATCCTCAAGACAGTTTAAATCTATTGGGTAAAAATCCATCTGATTTGGCCAAATAATTTGTCTCATGAGTCTAATAATGCATCAAAGGTAAATCTATAACTATTCCACATTAATGTCTTGTATGTCCAAATAATTCCTCAGATATTGAATAATAAATTTAATTCATAAACAATGTGCTTTATCATCAAATATCCATATTGAGTAAGGAATACATATTTATCAATATTTACCCAAATAAAAAAAATAAATTTTAATGTAGAACAACAAATTTAGAAATGATATATGGTTTAAGAAATAACTATATCAATGATAAATAATGGGGATATTTTGGGAGAATTTAATGTCTATAGGAAAGTTAATAATTAAAAATTAAGTTAATTTCTAAAAAAATGAATCAAGTAAGTGAATTTCAATACTTTACTTTGTCAAAATGATAATAATCCATCGAGAGGAAGAATAATGGTGGTATCATTAAAACATATACCAATTGGAGAAATAATAGTTTTTTTACATTGATGAATTGAAATACTATAAAAAGATATTTAAAAAAATTCATAAGGAAAATATCATTTTCATTTTAAAAATAAAATTTAAATGCTAAAAATTCCAAAGAATTTTAAGAATACATATCTTTTATAATAACCTTTGAATATTATAAAATAAACTTTAAAACAATTGAGTTTTCATGATGGTTATAAATTATGTTAATGCCGTATACCTTAAAATAAAGATTCTTTTCACTTTTTCAGTAGAAGACAAACATGAATTGTTTTGAAAAGGATATGAATAATCATTTTTTTATAAAAATTAATAATGGGTAAAAAAATATTTAATAAATCATTTTTAAAAAGTTAATAACATTTTTTTGAAAACATGGTTTTTGAAGAAAATATATTTCCGACCGAAGAGACAAATGAATTCAGATTTTCATAAAAACATTTTATCAGTTATTTTAAGTATCAAAGAGTGAAAAAATGGTCCTATAACTTGAAAATAACATGAATAACCATATTAGGTGAAAATGATATGGGTTTTTTATAAAATTATCAAATAATTTCCTTCAACTGAAATTCAAGAATAAACAATCTCGATGAGAATAAGATTGTTAAATAAACCCTTACAATGATCATAATGTTGAAGTGTGAATTAGTCAATGAATCAATTATGTGTACGATCTTTAAATCCACATAAAACAAGTGGAAATACAACATAATATAATAAAAATTCATTACACACATAATCATTGAATATCAAAGATGACGAGGAAGTAATATAACCTAATGAAACAAAATTTGGTTATAAAATTATTTACCACTTGGTAAATCATAATTCAAATTCACTTGGATTAAAAATTAAAATTTAAACTTAAAATATCATTAAACATGAATTAATGCTGATATTACATGTCATAGGGATATTATATACACCATATACAAGAAATTAGGTGTATAACATTACAATGTGCCTGAATGAAGGGAAATTGAGATGAAGTCCCTTACCTCACACTTCGTTTTGGGTGAACATGATTTAACATTATGTATAGTGGTTTTAAACATGTTATTAACTTGAAGAAACATATTAATATTCATAATATCGTATATGATCCTTTTTATAACATCTTATCACCCGTTTTTTAATAATATTTCATTATTTTCATTGTTTTCGTTGTTATTTGCCTTGTTATTTCATTCGTTCTTTATCATGAATGTTCCAGTTCTTAGGAATATTATATAGTTTCATCATATATAGAATAATAATCATGACATAATCATCATATATAAAAATAAATTATACTTTGATACCAATCATGAAATATGGTTTTGATAAATGAAGTACATTACAATCATGGAGGCAGTAGACCATACGCACGCATGAGTAGAGTTTGCATTTTTTAATAATTATTATGGGAAATAGGTAAGTAATATTTTAAATTTCCATAAAAATAATAATATAATATTATTTATTTACATATACTTATACATATCATCCATGTGGTGTGTTATTGAAAAGATAGTCACATCGCTTTTTGATGGTGGTAGTCTGTACATACATGAATGATGCTATCCCCTTTAAGTGAGTGAAAAGGTAAGAGTAAAAATGATATATATTATATTTTGAAAATTATTAATATGAAATTAATATAATAAATATGCCCTTAATATAAAACATAATCACTGACTTTATCCTTATCATCTTTCATGTAAAGCGTCAGTGAAAACAAATCATGTTGCTTCGTGAGGCGGTAATCTACCATACACATGAGTGACGTTATCGTATCCCCTATGGAATGGAAAGTAAAAACTTTTTGTATGATATAATGAAACCATAGGTGTGATTATGTTATAAATATCATATATTAAATTTAGATCATTTATCATAATGAACCATGAAAGGTGATAATGAAAAAATGAACGATATTTGTTCGTGAGGCGGTGGTCCACCATACACACAAATGATGATTTATTAACCCATTTTATGGAAGTGGGGATGGTTATAGGTCATTAAATTAGTATAAAAAATATAATTATATATAATATACTGAGGTTATTATATATCATGGTTTAAAAATAAATTTATGAGGTGGAGGATAAAATAAAATAAAAACACCCATTGAAGAATGTTACCTCTTCTTCAGGTATCTTCCTTAAGTTTACACCAAAGATTTAATTAGATGGATTTATGCTTAAACTAAGAATTATAGGATGATAGGATGAAAATTTTTATGCTATTTTGGAAGGTATTTTCCAAACCAAAAAGGTTTCAATGCGCGAATAAGAGAGGAGATGGGGTCTCTTTTTATAGGTGGGGTGAGTGACACACTTGTAATATTTTGAAAATAATGGATTCTACCCCAGTTTTTAAGCTCCAATAATGGAAAATTATTAATAATATAACGTATAAAGTTTAAATATTTCTATTAAATATATTTTGGATATATTATTAGGTTATTTTATCCATTATTTTTTTAGTTTAACCCCCTATAAATCTATTTTTATCTTAGCTGTGGTAATTAATTTTTAATATTCATTATGGTTAAAAATTAAGTTTTACTTAGTAGATAATATAAATTATTTTGATAAAAAATATTTTATCCATTTTTTCAAATTCAATTCAATTAATTGGAAAATTTTTATTTAATATTAATATCATAGATGGGATGAGAAAGTGTGTTTTTTAAAGAGAAAAAGTTAAAAATCTTACAATGTTTTTATATCAAAATTCAAAATGAAAATGATTCAAATTAATTATTTAAATGAAAAGGTAGTTTTTAATTAAAATTTAGTATTTTTCACTA
The DNA here is from genome assembly GCA_963277665.1 of Viscum album. Classification (NCBI taxonomy): domain Eukaryota; kingdom Viridiplantae; phylum Streptophyta; class Magnoliopsida; order Santalales; family Viscaceae; genus Viscum; species Viscum album. The sequence goes on along the minus strand of OY728129.1, from coordinate 914,148,475 downwards.
TTCATTAAAAATTAAACGTTTTAGCAAAATCCCAAAAATTGCATCCTATGTTAATTTTTATGTTGTTGATTTCAATAATAATGTTAACCTTATAAACAAATTTCATAGATGTGGTACAAATTAATTTTAAATTATGTGCCTAAAGAATGAATAAACTTTAATGAAAAATATAGTTTTTTCTGAAAAGATTTAAATTTCTAATAAATGATCCTTAATTTATTTATAATCAATAGATAACCAAAAATTTTTTATTTGATTTATTACTATTCATAACCACCCATTTAATGTCAATGTTATAATGATGTACTATATTATGGTTCATTTTGGCTTGGTGTTACATGTTCTGAAAGCTTTAAAAGAGATTAATTTTGTTTAAAATGAATATTTTCGTAATGTATTGGGTGTTATATCTTTTTCTAAGCTTGTTGTTGCATGTAATACACGCTATTGAAAACAATGTACTTATTTTAAAATCTTGGGGTGTTACATTGTAACTATAATATATCAATTTTATAGTATATGAAAGATATTAATTTTATTATATAATCATGTTTATAGAATATTTTAAAGAGGCGAATGTGGAAATAAAATGAAAACACTCAGTTAATATCTATACTACTTCTTATAAGAAACAACTTTATATTACACATTAATCCTTCTAGGTTGGTCCTTTGATGATACCAAGGACTCTAGGTCATGAGTAGGAAGGTTCGTAATGGAAGTTCTTGGTCGAGATAAGTAGATCAAGAGGATTGAATAATATAGGAGAAGTGGTGCCTTTTTATAAGTGAGGGGAGTGACACTCTTATAATTATTCAAAATTTTAAAATATTAAAAGGTCTTATTCATGGTCAAGTGTCACTGAGGCACAAAATATTAATAGATAAGATGTTATTGTTTCAAAAAACCCTACTAATCACATTTATACAAGTGCTGGAGGCATTTTAAACCTTATATCCTAGTTAAAATCCTTTAAACCGAATTTAACCTTAACTGTTATAACATAACTTTTTACCATGATAAATTCATTATGTATCCAAAAATAAAAGGTTTATTATAACCATATTTATAAATGATGATTGATAAAATGGAATCTATTTTATCATATTAATATTCTGCAGGTGTATAAAATTCTTTTAATATATGCACAAAAAATTCATGAAAAGTAGTTTTTAGGAAAATACCCATTTAAGTGTAAAATTCATTTTACATGAAAGTAAAGTAAAAATATGTTTTATATAAACTTGGTTGATTATTTTATCAAAAAATGAAGTTTTTATAGATTTCGGATCAATAAAAAACTAAATGGAGCCTTCCACTGTACTATTAATTGAAAATACCCAATAAATGTTTTTAATTTTAATAAAATATAACTTAAGTTCACAAAAGCAAATATTAGGTTCCCAAATTCAAAATAATGTTGCAAAATACATTATTTAACTTATTAAAAATATATTTGGTCAATATAAATGTTTAAAAATTTATTAATTACTAATTAAATAATAGTAATGTTATAGTATTTTTGAGAAATTGGTATTTTCACTATTAACAAAAAATCCAACTATTTCTAAAAAATCTCAAAAATTCACCACAAGCTAATTCTGACATGATAAATTAAAAAATAAATTTTATTTCATCAAATCCAATTTATAATTTTTTTAAATTTATTTTTTAATCAAATTTTGAATAAAGCTATGTGCATTATGTTATTGTCTATTTAGAAAGAAAATGTTTACTTACTATAAATAATGCTAGGGATTATAATTATCTCGTCGCAACTATTGGGTCCCTGAAAAAATTCTTATAAACCCACCATATAATATTCGACCAATTTTTTTCACTTAGAATAAAAAGATATAGAAGTAAACCCAGACATCAATTCCTATTACTTGGAATAAAACCACAATCAATCCACCACTGCAACATAAAACCAGCAAAAGAACATAAAATGGACTAAGAGATGAAATATTTGAAAGAATACAAGGGTTCAAAAACAACACAAAGTTTGCTATTTAGGTTTGTAAAATAATCTATGGGAATGATGATTTTATATATTACTCAATAAATATTAATTATTAAAATTCTCTCTCCAATCATATATTACCAAAGTGATAGAACCTCCACTTAAATAGAAATACCGAACCTATGCTTCCGGTTTCCTCAACCTCCATATTTTTGTGGGTTATAATCCTCCCCATACTATCTTTATAGATGAATCCTCCAATTAGTCGAAGAATCTCACTAACATAACTGGATATCTTTATATAATATTACCCTTCTAAAAATATATCTAGATGTGAAATCCAAAGTTAATACTGAGGAATGATTTTTTTGGGAAATGAATAGTTTTATTCTTTGGTTGATCATACACCTATTGAATCTGATTAATTGATCCTATATGATCTATCTCCATCACATCCCATAGTCATCAAAAATAGGGCATATAATTTCACTCCTTTTAGGGGTATTAATTTACTCTTTCAAAAACTAAATATAAAACTTCCCAACAATCTCCCATTTGATATTCATTAATGGAATTATTATGACAAAGTCTTCCACCAGAACCCATATAATTCCTTTATTGCTTAAGTTGAGTGAATTTTCTAAATTATTCCCCAACCATAAATTACAATAACTCAAGTCCAACTGAGGAACTATATCCCCCCTACACTTGCTTGGAAACCACCTTCATTAACATGTATACAATATTTTGAATGCCCTGAATATTTCATAGGTCTAACACTTAGTCTTACAATAAATTTTGGATGAATTGGTTCTTCAGGTGAATGTGCTTCATTTGAGAATGAAACATTAGATTCTTGACTAAGTGATTCATTATCCTTGAATTGAAATTTAACATCCCAATATCCTATTATTTTTCAATATTCTACAGTAAATCTTTTATTCATACCAACCCCTTTTTTATTTCCATCAATGTGATGTACTCAACTTCTGTTATCAAGAGTGAAACCACTAGATAAATATTTGACATCCACCTCACTTAAATACCACTAAAATTAAACCCATCACTGATTATTCTATTCTATGTGTCTAAATTCACTTCAAAATAAAATTATGTAAAACCTTGAAAATGATCATCTTTCTTGAATCAATGAGCCATGATTCTGGAACCTTTTTAATACTAGATAATACACTTCCAAAAATCTATGTTATCTCTTATAATGTTAAATATAAACTTTTATATGACTCCCACCACTTACACAATGTCACGTTGAGTGAAAACCATGGTATACATCAGACTTCCAACAATTAATGCATATGTAAAATTTTATATATACTCGAACACGATTTTTATTCATGGTTACTTCTTCTTGATAATATTAAAGTGCCTATCTAGTGGTTTAGACATTGGATTTCACTATGTAATTCCAAATCACTATAATATCCTTTACATTTAGTCTACATGAGTTAGGTACAAATTATCACAACTTTGGTTTCTAAAAATGATCATACCCAATATTTACTTCACTAGAACTATATCCTTTACATTGAAACTTCCTAAAAACATAACCTTCATTTCATTAATAATTTACTTCACTATGACTACAATTAGCATGTGGTCAATGTAGAGAAGTAGGATCATACAAATATCATCACCAAACTCCTTCTGGAAATATAAATTTCCAGCATTACTTGTAAAAAACTTGATACTCTATGAATTCATTGAATTTATGGTTATAACAACTTTTTGCTTTCTTAAAATAATAAAGTAAATATATTTGATCTTAAAAAAAAGTCTGTTTTTTAGATGGACCTTGAATCTAACCAAATTCTATATATAAATTTCTTCATCTAAGTCCCTTTGATGGAATGTTGTATTCACATTCAACTACTCCTAATGAATTACTTTGGAAGTAATAGAACTCAATACTATTTGAATAGTCATGTGCTTTACTACTTGTGAAAAAATATTTGAGAAACGTACACTTTTTTTAATGAAATCACTTCACAAATATCTTAGACCTACACCTCCTTTTATAATCCACCTCTTCATTTCTCTAATAAACTCATTTGTTCTGAATAACATTCCTCGCAGAAAGCCTCTTCATCATCTCCCATGTTTTGGAAACATAAAGGGAATTTAGTTCATACCTCATAGAAAACTCATTACATTCATATTACTTTAAACTCACTTCAACCTTTGGGATATGAGATCTCCACCATACATCATAATAAGAAAATGAAAAGTATCACCATACCTTTTCACTGGGTGATTCTCCTAGGAATATCTTCACACCTACCTATGCAGTTGATCTACCTAAAGTATTAAAACTTCTAGAATATGAACTTATTAGGATGGAGCATCAATAGTCCATAAAATATATGATACATCTATCCTAGGTAGAACCATCAAACTTTGAACCCTCTATTCTAGTAAACTCACTAGATGTTCTGGTTCTCTCAACCCTGACATGCTCATTGGATTCACTTGAACTTCCAATTCTCTTGGTTGTTCATCCAACTAAATCTCAGATTCCAATGATACTTCTCTATCATTTAAATTTCATGTCTGGATTTGATGCTTTCATAATATCCCTTCATTGAAGATCAAATTTTCACTTATGATGAATTTCTAATAGACATTTTCCATGATTTAGAACCCAAACTCTTTACCTACATAATTAATAAAGTACCATATAAGGGACTCACCATTTGTATTATGTCATTATTCGTCATAAATGTGGATATAGGTGAGTATTATAAATAATTTCAGGTGGTTTAATTTATTTTTTTCTAGAATAATGCATATCTGAAAGTTTGTATATGATAGTTGATGACACAAACTAGTTTATTAAGTATGTAGCATAGTTCATAGATTCCCCGTAAAACATATTGGGGAAACCCATGTGAGTTTTCATTCTATTTTATTTTTCCACCAAAGTTTCGTTCATCATGTTTATAAATTTATTTTATTCTAGTGTCTCTAGAATATTTTTCTCAAAGAGAATCTCCATTCACAAATAAAACCTCTATAACTCCTTATATTTTTTACTCCTTACCGTTGTCTAAATATATGAATTTAAACATAATTATTATCTTCTTCTCCACTATATCCACCCTATGATGAATGTTGCAAAAACCCTATACTTGTGAGCTAAAAAGTATACCCAAAATTTGTATATGGAATCATATTTGAAAGTAATATAGAAGAGTTATCCATTGTGAGAGCACAACTATGATAGACCCAAAACATCCATATGGACCAACTACAACCTTCAATGCTTTATAATTTTCACTTACTTTCAAAAATACACCTTGCACTACATTCCAAAAATGCAATCATACCATTTTCCATAATTCATTCTTTCAGCCTTTAGAAATCCTTTAATAACAAGGATTTTCATCCCATTATCATTGAGATGGATAATATGGTCATTCCATAACTTCATAGAAGTTAACTCACTGATCTAAATCAACCCTTTCATTAAAACTATTAGATAGAACATCCCACCATCCAATATTCTACCGATGACCATTATCTTCATGAAATATTCCACACACTATGCGAATGTTTTATAGAAACCCATATCATCTATTTTTCCAAAAAAATAATATTATTTTATAGGCCCATAATATATTATGTGTACTTCAACTACAATTTCCCTATATTCCTAGTATAAATCAAAACATCACATTTCTCCAAAATCTTGAGAAATGTATTATAAAAAATATAAGCATTTATATACCTACTAGAGTCATAGTTCTTAATTATTATTCTCACAGACATATCATGGAATTAATCTACAGATTCCATCACCCCATACCCCAACATAAAAGGGGAAATTAGAAGTAATATGCTCCGATATTCTATTGAAAGATTGAAAAATACTCTTCTAGATTAATATTTTCTGGTCTTCTGCCTTTATTCAATATTATAATTCTTGAGGTTTCTTTTCTCTCACAACTGATAGTAAAAAATTAAAGCTAGGTTTTTTTAATAAGTGTAAAATAAAAAAGCAAGTGAAGTTTATATTTTCATAACCACAAAATTTCTTATCACTGAGGGATGAAACTGAATCAAAAACCATAATTTTCCTAGTATTTTTTTTCGGGTCATTATCTTTGTGAAAGGTTGTGATTTTTTGGTTATGTGAATCAATCATGAGTTGTAAAAATATAAAGTTTTACCAAATGATGATTTGAAAAATTTATTAATGTATATTATCAAAAAATACAAAGGGGGAAATATCCTTTGTGATGTTTTAACAATGTTTTGTTTTTATTGACAACTCAATTTTTGTAAAGAATATTTTTTAAATCAGGTGAAAGGTTCTAAAGTAAGTTTTTTGTGATGTTTCTTAAAGATTGGATGCAAAAAACTATTTAAAAAAGTTGATGGAGAAAGAAAGGTGAGAAATTTATAAATTTGGAATACTATAGAACTTTCCAAAACAAGTCAAACAATTCCTTACTAATCTGAAAATTCATTAAGTCATAAAAAATCTCGTGATAAAAGCTTTTGATTAAAGAAGTAAGTAGAGGTTTTTTGAATGAAAAATATCGGAAAAAGAAGAATTAGATAGAGAAGTTTCTAGAGAACTAGAAGTTTTATTTTTTTAATTAAAAGGTTTTTGAAGTTACTAATAAGGCTAACCATCAGATGAAGCTTCTATTATAAAGTCAAAGTTTGTACAACTCATGTGAATAAAAAGAAGAATATTTTTTTCTAGATGATGGCTTTTATAAGGAATAAAAGAGAAGAATCAAATACTGATGATTAAAAAACATTTATTGATATAACTGATCATATATGAGTCAGTTGTTGAGTCCCTTCTAAAGGTAAGTTTATTAACAAAGGAAGAAGTAAAAAATAATTATATAAACTATCTGAATGATTATTTTTTTCTAGATATTATAACATCATGGTTTCTGATCTTTTATAAAGATTAAGACCATCATAAAAATAGTTTGTTATAAAATATCAATGTTTTAATAAGACAAATATGTCTAGAAAGAGGCGATAAGTCTTAGATAATCAAATTCATACCCAAGATAGAAAATTTTTGGTTTTAGAAAATTCTATTTTTTGGGTAAAAAAAGTAATAAAAATGAATTTTGTACTAGGAAAAACATTACAGGAAAATAAAGTATCTTGAAGTTGCAATAATGTAGTCATACATCTTTAGTAAAAAAAGAGAAACCGAGAAAGGAAAATTTAGTTCTTTTTAAATGGGGAAAGTGCCTCTGAGAGAGGAAGCTAAAGTTAAAAGTTGTGATGTTTTGAAGCTCATTTTAAGAAAGTACATCAGTTGAAGTTTTCTCAAGAAATTTAATGAGATGAACTATTTGTAAAAAATTATATCAGGTGAACTTTTCTGGACTTTTTGTAAAGCGTGAGCTGAGAATAAGGGAAAATAAAGAATATTGGATAATCATTTAACAGTGGGATTATCAAGAAATATTTATATAACTTTGTAAATTCCATAAATCTAATGATTCTATGATATGTTATTCAATTGGTTTTGTATCAATTCTTGTTTATAATGTTTAAATAATTCATTAAATATTGAGTTTATGGAAATTCAAAGAATGTTGGAAATGATAGAGAATTCAAGAAAATTATAAAATGTTCTAGAGGAGTTTATAAGTGTCTTAGAAAAAGTTAAATGATTGTTAAATTAATATATTTGAATTTTAGTGAGAGGGAATGAAAAATTGGTTCACTGCGTTTGCTATTTCTAGAGCACCTATTAATAAGAATGAAAAAGTACATCATATATGACATTGTTTACACGTAAAAAAAGTTGAAGTATTATTGAGTTTTTGTTAGAGAGACTTTCTATCCGAACTTGAGTTTCGCATTGAAGAAGAGTTCTAGACAAAATTTTTTGATAAGAGGAATCAGACAAAGTTTAGTTTAGTTACCAAATAGATCAAAATAGACAAAGTTTACAAATATAAAGTTTGTGAGGTGTTGAATTTTATTAAATAAAATAGGGAAAAAAATATATTAGGCATAGTTTTAGAAAATTTATATCAAGTAGAGATTACAAGATGTAGGAACACTGGACACACACTTAACACATGATGAAATTAGTTAGAGGAGTAGAACAAACTTTCCTGATGAACGTCATTGGAGCTTAATTGACAATGTTATATATTTTTTTTGTGGATTAATTTCTATAATAAAAAAGTTATGAAATAATGATGGTTAAGATAATCATACATATCAGGAGATATAAGGATACCAATGGGATTTCACAAATTTTTTTATTCACTTCTTTATAATATTTAATTTCTATGGACCCACGATAGTATACATGAAAAGGTTGTAGGTTGTCACACTATAGTCAAACCATATAAATATTTCATTTGGTGTTTAATATCCTACATTATAATGTTTGTTATTTTAATATAAAAATTTATAATGAAGAAAACTCTAACAAGTTATGGGTGTTAAATTTAAAAAATTAGAAATTGTTTAAAAGAAAACCACTGATTCAACCCCCCTTCCCAGTGGTTCAACAATCCATAAGAACTTAATTTGTTTTGTGTGGTATATTTTTATTAAAATAAATTAAATTGATATATTTGAAGATAATATTTTAATTAATTTATTCAATTTATAATCAAATCAATTAGTACTTATTTAGTTAGTAATTAATATAAAATATGATTAAGAACACATAATATTTTATATATTTTTTCACTAAATTTTCTTTCTAAATATATTATGATTTAAATTAAAAGATAAATTTATCCTATTCAGAAATATAATTAATTTAAATGGAGCTAAAATTTTAGAGCAAAATTTTAAAATTAGGAAATAAGTTAATTTCATTTTTATGAAAAAACAATTTATTGAGGTAAAAATTGAGTTGTCACGGTAAAGGTAAAATGATGTAAAAAGGGTAAAAATAAGTGGTAAACACTTAAAATACTAGGAAAAATTATCTATAAATTATTTTATGTGGGAATTAATGACCCATATCCATTATTTTTCTACCTTTTCTCTACTTTAATTTTAAAATGACAACCCTAAACTTAAGAAATGAGTATTTTTAGAAATTCCACTAAAAAATCACCTATAAATGAACCCCACCCCACCGCACCCCTACCGAAATAAGATAATTTTTTTATCTTTTGAATATTATAATAATTTTCTCTCTTAAATTATTATTATACATTATGTAGTTTTTGGTTCCATAGAGGAGGCTTAAATCCTTCATTCTGAAGGAACTCAAGTTGAGAAGGAGTGAATTCATCAAAGTAAGTACCAAGTTATTCACCATATATTACAATTACCTTCTCATAACCACCTTTTCAAAATATCATTATAAATTGTAATTATGTTATATTAACATTTTTATACTTATTAGAAAATGATACTATTATTATAAAATACTATACTCTTACTCATTCACTTGTATGAATTATTCTTGTCTGGGTTGGTTCAACCACCTATATGGATGATGATAAAACAAAATTGTAATTTTCAACCTGAATAAGTATAAATAAATTAATTCCTATACCATATGATATTAAGGAGTAATTTATATTATTAATGTGTTTTTATAATTGTGATAAATTAAAAATTAAATGCTCATTATGATACAACTTGTTGTTATCAGAAAATTATCAAAAACTTGTTCATCATGGATTTTATTAACACGAACCGTATCCATAATTTCCTTGAAATTATCATGGGAATAAATTAATAATTAAGACTCAATGATTAAAATACCTTAACTAATTGTTAAATTATGAACAAGGAATCATTATGAAACTTTTTCAAAATTATCAATATTATTAACATACAACGATAAAAATAAAATGTAAATAAAATATATATGTGTAATGAATGATTATAATTGAAGTTTATAAAAAATAATATATATTTATATATATTTTTTAAAAATAATATATATTTATATATTTTTTTAAAAATAATCAATATTATTATGATGATTATAAATTATTTTAAAGTGCTTCCATTGATTTTGGGAGTTAAGGTAAGGGTGTCTTCACCAATCTCATTTTGAGATCGAGATTGTTTATGTCTAAAATTTTATATGGGAAAATTTTATGTTATTTATCCCCAAAACCCATATATTTTATTATACTTTGTTTATTACTATGGTTTACATTTATTTTTACCATTTTACCTTTATTTGGTATAAAATGCAACCAAAAAGTTGTCTGTAAGTGGATCTGACCTCATCTATTCTTTTCAGTTGGGAATATTTCTCCTCTATGTTTATATTATTTATTTTTTATGGATACCCTTACATACAATATTATAATTGTTTAAGATATTTTTAAATCATTCTTTACTTTTTTCAAAAATTTATTTGAGGACTTATTTTAAATTTTTGTTACACATTCCATTTCCTATTTTCCTTGACTTGCTTTAGAATAGTTTTATAATTAACTTCTTTTCAATGACTTTCTCTTGAGAGTTTTTTTTGAAAAAAGTGCTTCCTTGGAAAAAAGACCAGAGAACATTTTTTTATACAAAAAAGATATTACATGAGTCTAAAATATGGGATCATATTATAATATTTCTATAAAAGGGGATTAAATCGTTAGGAAGATCATCCAATCATGTAATATCCGAACTTACTTCTCTATTGGCGAGGCCATACACAACAATATTAATTTCATGATATATATGAGTGGTGATATGGTTGATGATGTGGAGTGAAAAAAGACAATCCATTTAATGTGAAGTAATCAACCATGCTTGATGAATCACACCATTCAAAATAGATTGCACTATGATAGTTGAATCACTTCCAATCCACCTGTTGTTCTAAACATGAAGCTTAAAGAAAGAAATAACATGGATCAAACTCATCATTTTAGCCTCCAAAGATGAGGCAATACCATAAATTCTAAATAAGCACATGAGGATCTGACCAAGATGATCCCTGAAGATGGCACCACATCCCGCAGGGCCCAAATTTCCTTTAGAAGCGTCGTCCATATTAACTTTAAACTATCCATAGAACGATAGTTTACAAAAAACATCAAAAGTGCATCGCGGCTGAAAAAAATTCCATAAAACCATAGTCGCCGAAGAATCATAAATTATTTCATTATATTGTTACAATATCCCTTCTAAATAAAAGCATCTTTATATATAGCAATGAGGATCCTCATCTAACATGCATTAAGGCTGAGTGAGAAATTGTTGTAAAGAATTTCATTTTTATCACATCGGATCACATGATGAAGCTCAGTAACTGCAAAAAGAAATAATTTATTAATTTTTTGAGAGTTATCCATATATAAACAATGATTTAGCTGAGTATTGAAAGAGTCAAAAATAAACCATGTACAATCAAAGTTGTCAAAAATATAGTTCTTAAGAGCAAAGGAAGTGACACAAGAAAGAAATAGATGGGTAAAATATTCTCTATATTGATTATAGAGACAACATTTTGAGAAAATATGGATCCCAAAAGATTTCAGAAAAGTATCAGTGGGGAAATTATTGTATGAAATACGCTAAATAAGAGTGAATCTTGAAGGATTTATCCATAGATTATCAAATTTTTTTATCCAGTTAAAATAATTTCTAGAATTATGAAAATAGTGGTTATAATGTTTTTTGAATCTACCATACCATTGTGTAAAGGCTCCCAGATTTTATCATGAGAATTTTTTTAAACCATCTTCTTCAATTATATTTAGGAATATTCCACTCCAAGTTTTAATGGTTCTCTAAAAGTAATTATTACCCTCTACATATTTTAAAATACTTTATTCTAAATAAAAACTATCCAAAAGTAAAATATATTTATTTTTCATATTTAAAATAAATTTCCTTAAAAATAATTTTTTCATATATGTATATATTCATTAATTATTTATATGAAACATTTTGGATATGCCTTCATGATACCTTCCATTTTGTTACTCTCTATAGATTATGGTAATGTTTTAGGGAAATATTCCTAAAAACCATTCTCTTTACTAGAGTTAATTAATTAATGTTGGAATTATTATTTTTTATTTATTTCATGTGGCACACATATTTAATGTTTTTAATAATATTATGGGTTATTATGATATAGCCCTATAATTCATTGGGTAATATTTTTATCTCTTGAGATCTGGATAGGAAAATTATGGTTAGCCTAAGTACAATATGTTAAGGGATACACATGCTTTTCCCAATTACACTATGTTACAGGAAGGTGGTCAACCTAGTCCACTATGATATGAATGTATTTGTGGTTATCCATTACCTTGGTTATGATTTAGATGTTTATTTTTGTTCAATATTCTTATGTTATGATCATATTTATGTTATGTTCTCATGGATCAATATTATTTTCTCATGTTCAACCCTCCCAGGACTCATGACTTATATTATGAAAAAATCCATATTCCATGAATCATGTTTTATGATACATGCTTTATTTGATATGATTATGTTATGTTTTTATGAACCTTGATTACATTCTTAAATTTATATTCTTATCCTATACTCGCTTATGATCTTTTATTGACATCAGTTACATTAACCCCTCACTAATCATCTATGATCACCCTATCTTATGTTCCTATTTCCATGGTTATTAAAGAGAATAAATTATGATATATCCATAAGGGTATAACATGGGAAGAATATTTATAATACATGTAAAAAAATGATTGTAAAATATGTTGATTATGAATATAGTCACCAAATTCACTAAAAATATAGGTTATGGGGGTCTATTTTAATATGAGATAAAATGAAGAATCATGAAAAATGATTTAATATGTATATATAACGTACTAAGGTCATCTTAGTTGGTATTAGAGCGAGGATTATTTATTTTTGGGGGTTATTTTATGAATAAAAATTAGATGAAACATAAAACAGTCAACAATGAACTAAAATTGATGTAATATGGACAAAAAAATTTCATATGTAAAAATAAAGGTGTCACAATTTAGGAAATAATATGATAAATTTTTTATCACATAATTTCCAAATATTATTATTATTTATTGATACTAAAAATAAAAATTTAGTTTTATTAAATTTCCCGAACTAGGAGGGATTAATTAATGATAAGTACGATTGATAATGCAATGATTATTCCTATGAGAAACCAAATGGGATGTGAGATAGAGTGAACAATTTCATGTCTATCCTCACCCAACTCTCTCAAGTTATGAACAATAAAATTAATCATTACAAAGTCCCAAATTCACCATGGAAGAAACCAATATACATTGAGTCCATGTGGAAACTCCCTCCCTCCTTTAGTGATAGAAATCACTTATTTTTGAGAAAAAGATTACCACCATAAGAAATTAGTTTTATTTTCTTTAGTGATTAGAGTATGAAAAGGTTATTTTATCTATTTACTATTTGGAAGGTGAATCTAGAAAAAGGTGGAATATCATTAAGAATAAAAGGAAATAGGAAAAAATCAAAAACATATGAGGGGGGGGGGAGTTCAAGAAACTATTTTTCAATAAATAATTTCTTTAAATTATTCTTAATACAATTTTGAGAGGATTCCTTGAGATAAAAAAATGTGGATGAATCCACTGGTACCTATGTAGCATACTTCATGAGAATTTAAAAGTATGTTTATATTTTTTTTGATGACCCTGAAATAAAAATCAACCATTTATCTAATGTCTTATTCCATGTCTTTGAAATGAATTGGATATAACAAACTTTGTTATATATTTAGAAATTGTTTGATGTCCAATCAAAATTTAAAGGGAAATTATAGAGTCTCATTATTCCTTTTTTTGGGGAAAATAAAAAGAAATTATACTGTTATTGAAAATAATATGATATAATTTATAGAGTAAATATGATTCATCTTCCAATATTCCAAATATGTGGGAAGAATCATGGGTAGAATTATCTCAAATGAGTAGGGATATTCTTCAAGCATGGAAGAGAATTCCATGAAGAACATGAATGTGAAAGGGATATGAAGAATAAAATGAATGATAAACCAAATCCACCAAACAATCTTCAATGATTCAATTTTATAAAGTATATACATTACACATACTGGTTCACCATTACAAGGTTTAACAATGACAATTAGTGTTTGAAAAATCCAAATCCAATGGAGAATATAATATCCAATACAATCACAACTATTAAAGTGGGTAAAAAATTAATGTGAAGAAATGTATACTTATCACCCACTCTATAACTAGAAATTTATTATTTGATTCCAGATCTATCCACTAATTCATATCTAGAAATTTTTAAAATAACATCAAATCATAACCACAATAGAAATATATTGAATTATCAATTAAAACTACTAGTAGTATGGTGATTTCATACCAACTCTATAACTATTATTTGATAGAATTTTTTGGGAATGTGATTTTGGAAAACCTTTTAATCCTCCCTTTATAAACATTTGATTCGATTTTTGACATGGATTGGATATATCTACGTAGAACCTATATAAATTTATAGGACAGGTGTGTCATATTTTATATCCTAAATCAACCTATGATCATCTATTAGTGCAATTATTACCTTGAAATACCAATAAAAATTGTTTCTATTATATGGGTCTTAATACCCAGTCCCAAGGGGTATTTATCAAATGGTTTGGGAGAATCTCAATATTGAGGATTTACATATTTTTAAATAATACATTGATTTCTTTACTAAAGGGTATCATGCTCATCTAAGAAATTGTGAGGTTGATTTCCCAGAGATCTTATACCAGGTGATATGCCTATACCAAAGACACATTATAGAATAAAGTTGATGAATTGAAAGAATTAATGAAGTAAATTCAAGAAAATTGGAAAAGGGATATATATGAAAAAGTTTATTATGAATTAAGATTGATCAATGAATGTCTATATTGATTATCACGAGTTCAACAAAATCTCTATGAACATAAAGTTTCATCTACTCTCTATTAATGACTTGTTCAATCTTCTGTGAGAGGATCAATAATTCTCAATTATTGAGATTTAATCTAGATATAATCAATTAAGGTTAAAAAGGGATTATATACCTAATATATCCTTCCATACAAGATATGGTCAGTATAAATTCATAGTGTTTTCATTATGACTCACAAATTCCCTACCCATATTTATGGATATTATGAATAATGTCTTCCGAGACCTCAATCATTTTATGGTAGTCATGATTGATAATAATCAAATATATTCCAAGATAAAAAAGAACAATATGATCATTTTTGGATTATTATAATGACCATGATAAATGAGAAAATGTATGAAAATGTTTTAAGTGTGAATTCTAGATATAGAATGTATCATTATTACATCATGTAATCTCAAGGAAGGATACATTTATAGATCCTTGAAAGACAGAGGCGATTGAATAACGTCCCACACCAACCACTATAATAGTGATTCATAGTTTTCATGGATTGTATGGATATTATAGATGTTTTGTGAGAAAATTTTCATGATTATAAAATCCACTAACCACGATAACTCTGAACGGAGTCAAGTTCTTCTAGAGAGATGAATGTGTAAAATATTGGAATAATATCAAGAGATGGTTGGTTAGTACACCTGTATACTCACCAAAATACATTGAAGAACAATTTTTGATATATAGTTATTAATTAAATAATGTATTTGGATGTTTCCTCATACAGAATGACATGGTGGTAGCTTATGCGTCATATCAATTAATGTTTCACGAGAAAAATTACATGACGTATGACTTGGATATTGTAGTGTTAATAATTTCATTGAATAATGAAGGAAGTGTCAATATATCAAAAAGGATTAATTATATACCGGTCATCAGAGATTATTTTAAATATTTACACAAAATGAGTTGAACATGTGCTGATAAAGATAGTTTGAGTTGATTAAAGTCTACAGATATTTAATACATTACAACCTTGGGAAGGAAAACCAAGTGTTTTATGCTTTTTGAAGAAAATATCATGATACATTATCCATCATAAAGATATAATGAGACATGATAATCATAATTTTTTAAATTATGGACATCAATTTAATTTATTAAAGGGGAAAATAAAATATGTACCAAAAAAATACTCAACCATTCATCAATGTAAATATCAAAGAGGAACTGAAGGAGGATATAGAGTGAGAGAATAAGGTAGGGAATGTTATGATGTTCAACTTTGAGAATGATGGAAATATAAGATTCTGGAAACAATATATTATAGATCAATACCATAATTAAATAAGAAGATTTGGAATAATTCATATATCTTATAATTCTCTATCTATCCTAGAAAAATTTATTTATATATATCTCAAGAACTATTTTCAGTGGGACAAAAAGAAAAAAGAGATTATAGAATATGTATATTGATTCTTGGTATATAATCAAGTTAAGGTGGAACACTATATATAGAATTTTATTATAAATAAATTACCCATACTTTTATATAAATGGGTGAACATCACCATGGATTTTTTATAAGTCTTCCCAAGACTCCTAAAGTACATAATTCCATTTTAGTTATAATATTTTAACATATGAAGTTAGCATATTTCAATAATTTTTGAGAATATTTCTCACTTAATAGAATTTATAAGATATATATATATATATATAAACAATACGATAAGTATTATTAGAGTAAAAATCTAAATTTTATCTAATTGGGATATGAGATTTAGCTCATATTTCCTAAAATTTATTCAAGAATCATTATATACAGAGCTGAGTATTAGTATTTCCCATCATCCTTAGACAAATGGTCTATGTGAAAGTGAAATTAAAACTTTTGAATATATACTAAGATATTATTTAATGGATTTAAATTTAGGTTGGGATCAACATATTTCCCTAGTAGAGTTCTCATAATAGAACAATTTCCACTCTAACATTCATATGCCACCACAAAACACTCTGTATGGGAAGAAGTTCAGAATTATTACATGTTGTAATGATGTTGGTGTGTGTAAGATGATGATAATATATCTTTCTTAGTAAATTTTAGAGAAGATTCGAACCATATAGTGATACATTAATATAGAAAAAAGTCAATAGAAGATTTAACCTGATAATCAATAGTGAGAATTAAAGTTTGATGTTGGAGAGAATGTGTTCCTTTGAATATCCTAGTGGAAGAGGGTTATAAGATTTGTGAAGAAGGGATAGTAGATCCCTAGAAATAATAACCCCTTTGAAACTATCAATCATATGTGGATATTATCTTATCATATTTCACTTCCACCAAACCTCTCCCAAATTCATGATGTGTTCTATGTATCACTTTTTAGGAAGTACAAATTTGTCCCTTAACATGTATTGAAATTAGATATAGTAAAAGTAAAACATTATTTATATTATGAAGAAAAAATGGTAGAAATATTAGATCTTATATATAAATAACTATGAACATAGACTACCCACTTAGTTAAAGTTATATGGAGTAACCATAAGTTTGAGTAAGAAACATGGGAACTGAAATGATAAATCATGAATAACTAACCCCATTTTTTATCAGAGTAAGGAAATTTTGGGTGAAAAAATATTTTTAATAAAGTAAGAATGAAACACACCATGATTTTACTATGTATTTTTACTTAATTAAATGTCATGTTAAATATATTATTTCACACACAAGAATAAAGAAAAATGAACCATGATAAATTGTTTTCTTAGAAAATATCACATTGTAAGATAAATACTAATACATTTGGAGAATACATTATGAACCATCATTAAGAAAATTAAATGAGGAATAAAAAAAGTATATAGAAACACCTCAAATATAAAATCTCTATCCTTATTGTTTTACATTAAGATCATAACCATAATTTAAATTATGGAAATAAGTAAAAGAATTAAAAATATAATAGAAATTTCAAGGGAGAAGTAAATGAATAGAATAAATGATTTTAGTGATGTGTGAAAAACTATTTATAGGGGTGAAATTTGATAGTTATATATATATATATATATATATATCTATTGGAAATATAGTAATTTGATATTTGATCATTAATTTTTTTTTTGTAGGAAATATGATTATTTGGTATAACCAGTAGTTCCCCTTTAGTGAATTTTATTTTTGGGCAATAAGGTTGATTGTATTAGTAGTGAAATGATGTTGATATATTAATATGAAAGTCATGATGCTTGGTGGGATATTTTAGAAACTTACTCAATATACTTTTGATGACTAAAGATATATTTATAATTCCTAAGATACGTGCCACTTGAATTTTGAGAATGAAAATTATTCATAAAAAATAATGAAGTGTTTAGAATTACTTATGATGATTATTGAATCATCATAATTTTGATGAATATTTGAGGATAAATTAATTTTTAATTTATATAATAAAATTACAAGATTAGAAAATAGGAGAATATTTTTCAAGAGTAAGAAAAAGTGAAATGAATAATTTCATTGAAATTTTACATATAATTTTTCTATGATTTTTTTTAATGTATAATAAATTTAGGCCAACAGGGCCATCCATGGGAGAATTGGATTGTTATATGTCCACTTTTTAGTGGAAGGTGTGCATGTGGGTGTAGAAGTGAATGCAGAGATTGGTTCATACTAATAACATGAAAATGTAATACATAGGGTAGTGAAGTCAGTGATTATATGAATGTTGTGTTCCAGAGTGGGTCTTGTTATTCATTTATGGAAATTCAAGAGAGCACAAGGGATTATTAATAATTGTGAGATCGAGTAATTTAACAATATGGGATAAGGGAATTCATGAAAACTATGTCTCTATATAGATGATAAAAATATAATAGATTCCATTATATGTTATGAATCTAATATGACAAATCTAATTTTTGTTCACCTTGTACCTCGATACCATTGGAGGGATTATATACACCTATATGTTTTCATGTTGTAACATCCATTGATTAAACTGAGACACTGAGATCATAAAAATCTAAGTAGATCAATTTTAATTGATTGTAAGGAGAACATTAAGGTTAGGCCCTTTTTAGTAATGTATTTTACCATGAAAGAAGCATCAAATTGAATGTTGAAGTGAGAATAATATTCATTAAAGATATCTCATGCTTGGAAAAGATGTTTGAAAAATTAGTAATTATTTGTAGAGATTTTGTTTTTTTTCAAAGATACATAGAATGATATAAGTTGGTTCACCCATAAAGAGTAAGCTGGTGCATGTAGAGTTGGAGGCGATGTATTATATTAGCAGTTCTTATCTATAAATAACTTAACTCTCTCCATTTTTTAGGCATGATCTAGATATGAGTATGAGAGATCCAATGGCATAAAAAATAGAGACTTGAGAGTTCCCTGATTTCATGTAAGGATTCTATGTGAGTTTTTTTGTTCCTCTATATGTCTTCAAAAAAACATGAAAAATTTTATGTTCAACATAATGATATATGTTCATAAAATAATCATGGGTTTCGTGTTGATTCTATGCATGTGAATGTTACATGAGATTATGCTACATTGTATATACAATTATTTAATCAAATAAAAGAGTACCTATGTACCATTTTTATGTGAAGAATATGATAAAAAATGCATGAAATGTTAAGCATGCACAATGGGAGTTCTATGGAGTTGAACTGAATTAGTAATGCGATCTAGGGTTTCATGAAGTTGAAGAAGAATAAACCATTAATAACATTCAATCTGCATAATGATTGAGTTATGTATACTTGTATTATATTTCAAGAAAATAAGAAGAATCGTATGAGTTGAATAAATAAGGTAGTTATTATGTGAAGATAAGTAAAAATAAAAGATTATGGATTTGTAAATTAGGATTGAAAAGAAACATACACTACCACAAAACAGAGTTTTCGCACCGCCACCCTTAATCAGCACTAAAAAAAGCACTACTAAAGGGAACCTTTAATAGTGATAAAAAGTACTGTTAAAATTGACCCTTTATCAGTGTTTTTTTAGCGATGATAAAGGCACCCCCTTTATTAGTGATTTTTGTAGTACTGTTAAAGGGGATCCCTTTATTAGTGGTTTTTAGTAGCACTGATAAAGGTGGGATTTATCGCTGCTTTTTCCTAATGTTGATAAAGTTTATTTTTCAGAAAAAATAATTTTTCATGAAAAATAATATATTGATATATAAGTATATTTATATTGATATAAATATAATATATATATTTTTAAATATGTTTTAGATAAGTATAAATAGACTATTAAATTTAATATATAATAAATTTGGTTAAAATTGATTTAAAATATTTTAAAAATATTTTTAATTAATAATTTTCTAATTATCATAGACTAATAACAATTTAATAACAATTTGAAGAAACAAAAAAACAAAAAAATCAATAAAAGATCTAAAATAAGTTGAAAATGTAACTCAAACTTCAAAAAACCATAACCTTTGACAAGAGTGTCTGTTTGATATCTAAATCATATCAAATCGAATCTTGCGACAAACTCTACGCACTAGTGACTGAAGGGAACCTTTTGTCACATTTTACAAGGCAAAAAAAAGGCCAATAATGCCTCTAAAATTGAGTCTTTAGTTGGGATACCCTGATTTTTTAACATTCAAACTACTATAACTTCTAATCCAGTTGTCCGATAGACCTGTACCACATGTCATATCAAATATTGTTTCATTTTCTTCGATTTTACTAGTTGTGGAGTTGAAATAGACTTTTATATTAGAAGTTATGGTCATTTTAACATTCTAAGGATTTTTAAATATACATATATATGTATTTATTCATATATATATATATATATTTGTGTGTGTGTGTGTTTGTGTGTGTGTGTTGTATATATGTATTTATTTGGTTATTTATAAACACACATAAAAAAATATTTTATAAATGTATTTAAAAATAATATTATAAATATATATTAATATACAAATAAATATACGGATGAATAATTATAACTAAATATATATATAAATTGATATAAATATATATAAATATATGAATAAATAAATAAATAAATAAATATATATATATATATTAAAATATGAATAAATATATATGTATTAATATAAATAAATATATTTATATTAATATGAATTTATATTAATATACTAATAAATATAACTATATATATATACATATATATCATTAAATGGAGAAAAAAACAAAATGGCTTAGTAGTAAAGGTGTATGCGTTCAAGGGGGAGGTCTTGGGTTCAAGTTCTGGTGGAATCAGGGGTGCTCGAGCAAGTGGGAGGGGGTTGCATGGGCAAGTGAAGTGTGTAGTGAGAGGGAGGGGGATCCGCCTAGAGTTGATAAAAGGGGTGGTCAAGCACTGTTAAAAGCTCCCTCCATTAATATATTCTTTTTAACATTTTTTTAATTTTTTTTACTTTTATCAGTACTTAAAAAATGAACTAGTAAATGGGGTCTTTTATCAGCACTAAAAAAAGCACTGATAAAACACACCTTTTATGAGCACTTTTCTTAGTGATGGTAAAATGTGCCTTTATCAGCTCTTTTCTAAGCGCTGATAAAAGGGACGCCCTTTATCTTCGCCTTGATTAACAGTTCTTTTCTAGTGCTGTTAATTCCCTTTTCTAGCGCTGATAAAGACCATATTTGCAGTAGTTATAGTGAAAAGTATAGAAATAAATAATGTAAAAAATACATGTTATATCATTTAGATGAGGGCGGTACAATGAAGAAAGGGACAATGTTTGAAGATCAAGAAATATATCTTGTATACATGAAGATTATGTCAACTAGTTAAGGTGAGATTTTAAAGCAGTGGTTTAAAGTTGAATTCAATTTATATTAAAACTATGATTTTTTCCTAAAACTAAAGAAAACTTATATACCCGAGTGTTTAGTGAGATGAGAGGAGTCATATCTAATGAATATTTGATTGTGAGCAAGATTGGGAAGTCTTGATCAATAGTTTGTGAAGTAATTTAAGTAGAGTACTTGATCATATAAAGTGATATGGTTTATTAGTGGATAAAGATTACATATCAAGGTGGTGTTGAAGTAATGATAATCCAATAAATATCTTTCTTATTATAGGTCATATCATGAATATAATTTTAAGACACTAATGGGTTTTTGGAGCAAGAACAACATTGTATTCAGTGTGGATCACTAATGGTATTGGATTTTTTAATCTTAGGTTGGATTCTAAAGTGGGATCACTACGGGATTCAATATTTATGGGAATGATATTTCCCTTGGTTATAATAACTTTCATATAGTGAAGAATATGTAACCGTGTGGAATAAACAGTTGTAGTAAGGAGTTGGCCTTTTGGAAAAACCTTTTAAAATCCTTGTGTGTTATGATCTGTTTATTACCATTTCATATAAGGTTATTATGATAAAGAAGTTTTGGGATCAAGACATTAATATATCATAAAATTTGAATTGAAAGAGAAAAAAATTGTAAAAATAGTGTTCCACTAAATCATAACCCTCTCAATGGTACAAAACCAGTCCATGGGTTCTTCAATTGGTGTTAGAGGAAGGTTTCCTCTGAATATCTAGGGATTTTACAAGAAATATAGAATTAGAATTCATTGAATAATATAGAAATACCAACTTTTTAGGAAAATAACAACCAAAACTTGGAGACTATGATGCTTCCTTATTAAATATATCTTGTCTTGTAAGTGAGATATGCAACAATAGTGGGATTCCCAACTATTATTTAGGTTTGATTCTATAACTCAAGATGATACGAGAAATTGGGATGTTGATGGAAAGGAACATAATTCTATATGAATGGATTTATTAGTTAAGGTATATATTAAAGTGGTGAGTCTCCAAATTTTTAATGTGATCTAGGATAAACTAAGAATAAATTGTTAAGGTAATCTTAAATTCAAGGAGCCTAAGTTGAAAATCCCGATAATCAAGATTGGGGATATTAAAATGGAATATAAAGAAATAATTTATGACTCTTTTGTTAGAGTCAATGAGATAGTAAGTAATATCTAGGTATTTTGTGATAATATATAAGACTCAACAATTGTGAAGAAACTTATTATAAATTTCAAAGATAGATTTGACACAAATGTTTTTTCCTTGGGATATATGGAATATATTTTAATTAGATAAATTATATAACATGCTCATTACTTTTAAAAAGATAAAGGATTTTACTTTTAGAAAGAAGATAAAATATTAAATAACCATTGAGGCTATGAAATAAATAATGATAAAGGAACTTAATGATGTGGAATTAAGTGATTCTAATGATGATGAAGTTGTTGAAGCCCTCAGTGATATTATTTCTCTAATTTCAAGGGGTTTCTAAATGGTGAAATAAAAGGGAAAAGGAAAGAAACCAATGGAGCGATACAAACATAAATACATATGAAAATTTTCAATAAATTACCCAAATAATAATATGGTTAAATAAAAATATGATGAGGAATATGAGAAATCTTGAAAAAAGGATATGAAGAAGAATAAGAATTTCTGTAACCAAAAGAGAAATCTGATGAGTGTATGAAAAAGAAAATTCATCTTATATTAGATCTTAAAAGATGAACTTAATTTATTTTCTTATCTTGATAAAGGATATGATTATTTAGGTAGTAATGATAGAGAAGTAAGAATAGATCATGAGTAGAGGCAAAATGATGAACTGGAAGACACAATTGATAAAAAAAGTTTGATAAATAGAGAGGAATCTATAAAATGGAAATAAAAAATTAGCTTATGAAAAAGTGGAAAATGATAGAATTGAAAGACATTTTTTTGATGAGAATAAAAATCATATATTGATGATGAATGATCATGAGAATATAGTAAGTGATCATGAGGGAAAACTGAATGACAAGGAGGAAGAGATGTCTAACACACAATCAATGTTTCTAAAAATCCAACATGAATTGAACAAGATCATAGAAGACCAAAAATTTATATTTTTAAAAAATATGAATCCTATAAATATTATGAGATATATGGTTCCTAAATATAAGTTATACCTTCTTCTAAATAGATTCCAAATAGATATAATATAAGCAAAAGTATAAGTGAATCTGTCAGTGTATAGTAGTCAATAGATTCATTATACGTCATAAAATAAAGACATAAATATGATAAGAAGACCAATTTAGATTGAAAAAAGAATGTTTAGTTTATAGTAAGATAACATCATAAATTTTTTGGATAAGTTTATTAAAAAAAGGAAGATCACATTTTTGAGGATTTTATTAGTATTGCGTAAAATATTTATATAAAGCCTACTCTAACTATTATAACATTTAATTTCTAGGAAACATACATAAACCAAGGGGATATATAATGGAAAGATGATAAAATATTATCAAATAAATAAAATTGTGAATTGAAATCTGTCCAAGTATCCAATAAAAAGTATGAATGAATTATTAGAAAAATTGTGTGAAAGATTCTCATTAGAAGGTAATAAAGAGGAGGTATCCCTGAAAAAATTACATGGAGTAGTTCTCTATAATACGAAAGTTAATGAAAATTAGAATAAAAAAAGATAAATCCTTTTAAATATGAGAACTAGTGTGATGCACTTAAGAAATATTAGTATATAAAGAAGGAATTCTTGATAGTTTTCCCAAATCAACTAGAAATGGATAAAAAATGGAGAAAGACCAAATAGGTTTTAGTATTGATGTTGAGAAGGTTATTTCAAAATAATATGTTGAATATTATAAGATTTTATCTATTATTGGTGATCTAGAGAATCAAAAGAATAAGTACAAAAATGTTGGGTATGACATGAAGAAATATATGAATATCTTTATACCCTAACATAACATGATGAAAATGGCTTTGAATCTAGAAGAAAATAAAGTTTCTTTACATAAAATAGTGGATAACACTACCCCATATGAAGAAAAAATTCATGGAATGAATGTGATTATGAAACCTACGAAGAATATGAATGAGATGCTAAACTCTTCCCAATTTGATGTCAAAAGAAATAAGAAAATAGTAAGGTTGAGAGGTAATTCTCATTCAGAGTGCTATTTTTGGGGAATAAATGGGTCCCACCTTATTCCATTATATATATATATATTATTTTTACTAATGTATAGGGAATTGAAGGAGGTGGATGCATCCCTTGAGGGGGAGGATGGATGATATAAATTTGTAAAATATTCACAACTTATTGAATATGAAATTCCTAAAAATATTTGTAAATGAAGTATGATAATCATTATCAAATTCATAATCTGAATGATTTTAAATAATTATTTTTAAAAGAGAGTTGATATAGATATAACATAGGGAGCTATATGTGTTGGTCAGAGTGATTATCTCAAGAGTGGGTGAATTGAGTACCTAATAAAAATTTTTATACAAAAAATGTTTAAATAAAATTCCCCAAATAATTAAAACAACCCAGTTAATAAAAATATCTTATCAATATATGTTATGATCTTTTAAGATATTTCTCAAAGAGTGATTATGTTTCAGTTAAAGCTATTATGAAAACTAATTAAACATTTAAAATCAATTTACTAAATAAAAACCCTACATAAACACTAATAAATACTAACTATCAGAGTAGTGATTTTTTATAGTTTAAAATAGATTCATTTTAAAGCATTAAAAAAAACAGAATAATAAATAAAAGAGGTTCAGTCTCAAGCCGAGACCTAATCCTCTCTACTTGAAACTCATATACATCCAAAAGGATTATATAAAATAATCTTTGATCTACAACCTAGATTTGGTATACAATAAAAAACTATCTTACCAGTCCATGAAAGGACCTCTTCTACAATAATCATAGTAAAATAATAAAAATAAGCCACACAAGGAAATCTTTCACAACATATGGGTAAACAAATTTAAAGTGAGTGTAGAAGATATCAATTATGTTCAAGTTAAAGTTCAATAGAAAGTGTGTGTTTAATATATAGGGAAAACCACATGCTACTCATAATGTAAAGATAATAAATAGATAGATAAAATAAAATATGTAAAAAGATATTGTTTCTCAGTTTTATGTGATTTAAAACTTTTGACTCCTTGGTTTTAGATTTAATAGGATCAAAATTTGAGTTTCTGAAAATGGTAGTAAAACAGAGTGTTGTAGACTCTTTTGTTCTAAATTTTGGAAGGAATTTAATGTTTGACAAGATTAAATATTCCACCATTGGTTGTAGGTAAGAATGCTTCATTCAAGGCACACTTAACAGAACTATCTTGTCCTTGCAATATTACCGCTATCTTCTCTGTATGTGGATCACTATATCTATATCCACACATGAGAGAGTTTGAAACTTATTTTAATAGTAGCATGCAATAAGAATCATCTAGATCCTTTTCACCTCATGCTGGATGACTGAGAGAAAATTTGATGCATTACTACAATAGTTTAAAATCAATAATTAAAATAAATCTCATCTCAAAATTCTATAATATATCCATTATAAATAGTTAATTAAAAATAAACATAAATAGTGATAATAAATCTTTTAAATACTGAGACAACTCTGGCGGTGACTTAGGATGATGGCGAGTCATGCCAATGGTGACTCATATCTGTGGTGAATTGTCTCAGTGGTGAGTCATCTCAAAAATTTTCTAAATTTCTAGGTGGTATATAAGATCCTATGGTAGGCTATCTTTAATGGTGACTCAGGTTTTGTGGTAGGTCTTTTCGACACTTATCCAAATTTTCATTCTAGAGGTGACTCATCTTTGACAGTAGGTGTTTCAAGCACTTAGCTAAATATCTTGGTTCAATAATGTGTCAAATATAATGATGGGTATTTCCCATACTTAGCCAAAAATCCATTCTGAAGGTGAATCATTAATAATGGTGAATCTTTACAACACTTAGCCAAATTTTCAATTGGGCGGCATCCTCAATGTTGAGTCATATCTGATAGTGACTAGAGTCTGATAGTGGGTCTTTACAACACATAGCTGGATTGTTTCCAATCTACCTTATATGATAAAATACTACCATAAAACATAAAACTCATTAATAACATAATAAACATGATTTTTTTATCATTAAAACAAGGGTTCCAATAATCTCCGTCTTTTTGATGATCACAAATCATGGAATTTAATAAAAAATGTATAGTATAAACCACAATTTCAAAATAGACCAGCATAATACTTTAAACATATATAGTTAGAGTTTGATCATAATGGTATCAAATATATTACATATCTAGTTAAATAGGAAACAATATTAGAGGTGATTACAAATATTGTATTAAAGAAAAATGGCACCAAATAAAAAACACCATAAAAAGAATAAATAAATTCTATAGAGTCATTCTCCACCCTTTTTGGATTTTCAAAACGTGAGAATAAAATAGGAAAAACACAGAAATAGAAATGGAATAATAAGAAAATTTACATTGAATAAAAAATGAAGTACATAAAAAAATATAGAAAAAAGATCTATACAAAAATATCCCTAAAAAAGACTAAAAGTATAATGTCAAAGATTTTTGGGCTGGGTAGGAGGAATAAGAGGAGATATTCCCTTAACCATGGTAGAAGCATAAGGTTCAACATCAAAACCTGAGGAAACTGCATGTATGGATATAGGAAAATAGGTAAAGAAGGATTCAATTTGATAATGATAGGTCTAAGATGATAGACTGCTTCTCTAGGATTTAGACTGAAAGGATATAAATGAGTTGGTAAGGGTGCATTTAGATCTCTGGTTACACCTGGTCTAAAAAAATTTGGAGAAGAAGATAGAGGGGTGAGATAAGAAATAACTAGGATGGAACTTCGATCCACCACTACGGTTCCAGAAACATGGAGAAATAACTCCATCAAATTAATGATGTCCATAATTATGTTTCCTCCCTTTTCTGTAGCACTGAAGAAGTCCTTTTTCTCCTCTATAAACAAATTGAACATTAGAGTCATCACTTTCAATTGATTGACTTGTTCTTTAAAATATTGTGTCACTGGAGGAATCCTTAGGTTCTTAGTAAGGAATTTAAAAATAGACTTGAGCTCATGCTTAGTATAAATCCTATAAAGGTAATACTTTTTAGCTTTGGTAATTTTATCTCTATCATGTTTGATATCATTCATATAATCTTTGACCGTAATATGCACATGGTCACTATTATGTGTGATTTTTCTTAACATTTCCTAAGTAAGGTCATGTACATCACCTGATATATCATAAATATCTTCCCTAATAACTTACCTGATCAACTCAACATTAAGAGAAGAAGGTATATAATTCAAAGTAGAATCCATAGAAGAAATATTTTGCACCCTCTCTAGCAAAAAATCCATATAATCAATAAAGGAAGATATAATCTCATCCACTATAGATCTCAAAGCCTCCGACTCATTTCATAATCTCCTATACTCTATCTGTACTTATTGAATTTGATGAATCAATTTTAGATTAATATGACGTATCAAATATCAAATTGATACCTGTAATCTATTTCACTCAATATAGTGACCTAAAGTGCCTGATTCTTCAATAAAAAAACTAAAATCAGAGAGAACCATTTCTTTGAAGGATTCTAAGTCAGATCTAGATACTGAATCTATAGGAACAAATATATTGGAAGGTGCAAGAAAGGGTGAAGAAGAAACAATAGGTACATAAACATCAGAATAAAACCTCTACAATTCCTCTGCAACATCAATTCGATCTACCAAATATCCCTAAGAATCCATTACTTATCAACTAGTAGGTATCTCATAAATGTTATGTACCATATCCTTATTCTCAATAGATCTTTGTACACTAGTTGTCTTCCCGACAAAAGTAGGCTCAACCTAAATCTTATCATCAATTGACAATTCATTAATCATTTTATACCAGTTGTAGGAACAAAAATATCTCCATCAATAAGATCAATAGGATTAATTTCTAGACATGGGGATCCCTCCCTCTTAGCTAATGATTCATTCTCATCTATTGTAGCTTTATTTATAAATTAAAATGAATTGGATCTATATTCATATCTAGAGACAAAAAAATCTTGGAGAATAGATAAGTGCCTGAGGAATTTTAACATCCTTAGCACCAATGCATTCACTAAGAACATCATGTTCAGAACCTACATCATTTTTATCTCCACATCCATATCCATATCTATATCCATTTCCATCTCTATTTCCATTTTACCCATCCTATTATCCTTCATCTTCATCTTAATTTTCATAAACATTCTTAAAACTACCATTTTCTTCAGAGGTCTTAGAAATGATATTGAATTTATATTTCCTAGAAACTTTAGTTTCTTCTTCCACAATTCATTACTTTAAGAAATTATCTTATATAGGAAGAGACCTAGGTGAACTATGAGCACCATATGTAATGGCTGGTAATTTCTGAGGAAGGTCTGGGTCACTAGCCTCATCCACTAAAAACACCTCCTTCTTATCTCTTGAGGCAACAAACTATTCTACTTCCTCATCTGAATACTCAAACAACTCTAATGTTTCTAATATAGGATCCAAAATATTCTTCTATCAAGTTGGTTTATCAACTATATTTAAGTATTTATAAAGCCTTTCACTATCATCATCCTATTGTTTCTTTCAAGGATTCCAAAAAATCATCATTCTTTCACAAATGACTCTTTCAATGAAAAATCCTATACATTTAAGTACTATTTATTCTCTTTCATTAAATAATACCTTAGAATCCAACATGGATGAGATGAACTTGGGATAAATTAGAGAATTTGATCTCAAAGATAAATTTCACTATTGTCGTTTCAGCTGAAGTGTTATTTTTTTCATCCCAAATTGTAATACCCAAAATTATTACCACTATTGTAAAAGTATGTGGTTGATCTATAGGGAGAGTGGGTCACTGTATTTTGTTTCTCTAGTTTATATTTAATTGAGTGAACATTAACTAATTGTAGAGTTGATATTTTATGTTTCAAAGATAAATTAGATGATTCTTCTATTTCATGATGAATTTATTTAAAGATAAAGAAACACATAAAATTGATTCTGATGATAAATTGGAAGAATGTATCGAAGCTGTGGATTTTTAAGGTCATCGATAAATAAATTCACTTATCATGTTTTTTTATTCATAATAACTCACATATTTGTATTTCAAATATAACAGAACCCCCTTGGTCTGGTGATTTTTTTTAAATGAATAGAGACCAATTCCATGGTTTGGATATTTTATTCCTATTAATCATATTAATTTCAGGCCACTTTGGGATGATAAGTGCACCAAATTATCATGGGTATAATTTGTCATAATTCTTATGAATATACCTAGAAATTTTGTTTTTGATCAGATATGGTATTTCTAGCTATATTTAGCAAGATATTTTGAGGGATTATGAGATAAATATAAATAACAAAAATATAATATGACAATTGATTAATAGTAAACTATAATCATCTGAAACCCCAAAACAAGGAGGATTTAGCTACACATAGAGTAGCTAATGACTAATTGACTCCAAATACAGAATATTAACATCACAACAACTTCATATTTAATATCATTGGTAAGGAAGAGTGTAAAAACCTTCTCTATTATCTTCCCTCTTTTTCTTTCTTTCTCTAATTAGTTCTTCTTTCTACCCAAGTTGGGTATCTCTAGTTGTCCCCTCCTTTAGTGTTTGAATTAAAAGGGCCTGTAATCTTATTTATAGTATTCAAAACTACACGGCATGTACAATAAAGTATATGGTGTGTAGTTAGGGAAAATTTACTTACCTCCTCTTCCACCACCAGTAGGTGATCTACTATGCCGACCTTGACTTTAGAGGCCTTTTCAGTCGGTTGGTAGGTGAAGACGACATGTAGTGCCACCCCACATAAATTTTAGTATCAATTTTATCCACCAACCACTTCTATTAGGTAGGAAACAATGTGTAAAGTGAAGTACATGGTGTGTGAATCTTGGCTGGAAACATGGGTGTGTACTCAGTTAGGTCGATCCATGTGTCAGGACAATGGTACATGATGTGTGTAAGAATTACATGTATTGTATATATGAATTTTTGTTCCGACCTTCCTAGATTTGTGTCTTAGGATATAAAATACCTATAAATCATCACCATCACTGAATTAAAGCATTTTATCTTCAAAACAACACATATATCTGGTGAAAAAATGTTTTGATACTCAATAGAATGTATGAAAATGTATACACAAATCTGGCACATCATTAAAATTTCCATCATATGATTCATCATATATCTACATAGATTTATCTTTTCACTTATCTTTATATGAAATAAATATTAAACATCTTAATACCTCATTGTAAAGAAAAAACATTCCTCAAGTGTAAAATATATTGGATAAACATAAAAATAAGGTGACATTCTCTATCAAGCTCAACAGGAACTGGTCATATTACTTTCCCATATCCATTCAACTCTTGTGAGGCATCCTCATTTATAAAGTTATCACTGTCATCAAGAATAGTTCCTTAATAGTCCTTTGAGACACTTTCATGAGGAAATTTCATATATATTTCCCTTTGTCTTGAATAGAAAACTAATTTGTGGCCATTTATCATACTTATTACTTAGTCTTCATATTTTTTAAAATGGTACTCGACGTATTGATAGAACTAGTGAACTAAACTAGGATATAAGGGTTTATCATTAAAAAAACCATTCCTTACATCCCTAGTCTTACATAAATCTGAGCACTAAATACTTTCTTAAAAATAACCATTTTCCATGAAAATATTTTTTAGGCAGCACAACTCTATTCACAAGATTCAGTTTCACTAGATCAACAACAACTGAATGCATTGGCTCTCCTTTCTACTTCTTTGAATAATGGGACTCATCTGAAGATGATTTATTATCTCTTTTCACTCTAACCACGATGATTGACTTAGATGGTTTAGATTAAGATGAAAGAAGGTTAATGGTTGGGATAGAAAAGGGTATTAGTGAGGTTCGAGAGAAAAGGAATGAGGGAGTGAGAGCATTGAAAATTAGATGATTATCTCACATATATAATTTAGGGATTTATGGATTTGTAAAATGAAAATGAAAATAACAATTAAAATAAAATATACATTAAATAAATAACCCATATAATGAAATAAAAAATGGTGACTTTGAAATCTAAAGTTGAGAAATTGAAAAAGGAAGGTTGATTCTAATGGTACATAAAACTCAACGATAGGTAAAACTAAATTGTTGGTAAAACTCAATGGTGGGTAAAACTCAATAGTGGGTAAAACTCCAATAATGGGTAAAAATGAAATGGTGGATAAAACTCCAATTTTGGGTGGAAATCAATAGTGGGTAAAACTCTAATGGTGGGTAACACTAAAACAATGAGTCCCAAAGAATTAGACTTGACGGAAATTAATCATGCCAAATTTATGTTTGATGAAGTTCATTCTCTCATGATTCAATGGTTTAGTGAAAATATCAGCAAGATGATGTTAAATTCTAATGTATTTAAGAGTTATATCACATTTTTTAAAATGATCACTTAAAAAGTGATGTCTTACATCCATTTTTTTTCTAGAGTGGGATAAAAGGTTCTTATAAATGTTTATATCACTTTTATTGTCACAATTTTTAGGGACATGTTAGAATTCATATCTATTGTATAACAATGTGTGTTTCAACCATAAAATTTGAACACAGTAACTACCTGCAGCTATGAATTTATCTTTATTAGTAGGCAGTGCAATAGAATTTTGTTTTTTCTAAACCAATAAACCAAAGAATTTCCCAAAAGGTGACATGTTCTAGATGTTATTTTTTATATCTAACTTGAAACCACCAAAATCAGAATATGAATAAGTAACTATATAAAATGATTATCCTTTAGGGTAAAATAGTCCAAAATTGGTAGTATACATGTGGTATTCAAAAATAAATTTTATAGAAACTATGTGTTAATCTTTTGGATTTTCTTGAAAGCGAGCACACATACACAATATAAACATAATTTCAGGTCAGCCAATACTTAATTTGAGAAAAATTCCAATAATACATCTATAACTGGTTCAATCCACTAATTTCATATCTTCATCATGGTCCAATTTATATGTGGTACTCACAGTAGTTTCACTAATATTAGTCATATCCAATTTAAAATATTTTAAAATTCATTTAATATATTTAATTTTATTTAAAATAATTCTTTTTTTATTGTGAAAAATCTTAAAACCAAGAAAGAATTTTTGTTCACCCATTAAACTCATTTAAAATTAATTTTGTACCATTTTTTAAAGTTTAGTACATAAATATTTTTTAGAATATCCAAAAATAATATCATATACATAAATTTGAACAACTAAAAAAATAATTTGAAAATATTTTTATAAATAGGGTAGGACCAACTATACCATTGAAAATCATTTCGAAGTAAGGAAAGATCTAATCCTATCATACCAAGATCTATGATCTTGTTTTAAAACAGAGAAATATTTTGTTAACCTGAAAACATGAGTTATAAAATGAGAATTTTTAAATCTAGGGGGCTGTAAAAAAAATACCCTGAATTATATACCCATTCAATAATGAACTTTTGACATCTATTTGATATAGTTTTAAATCTAGCTGTGATGCATAAGCTAGTAGTATTCTAATGGATTCAAGTTTGGATACAGGTTAAAAGGTTTCTTTATAGTCTATGCCCTCTTCTTGACTATACCGTTTTGCTACTAGTTTTTCCTTATTCCCCACTATTGTGCTAGATTCATTAACCTTGTTCCTAAAAACCCATTTAGTTCCTATAATGAAGGTTTATTTGGGTCTATAAAAAAGTTCCCAAATTTTATATATTTCAAATTTGTCATGTTTTAATTGCATAGACATTACCTAGAATTCATCATTAATTACATTAGTGATATTATTAGGTTCATTCCATGAAAAGAATACTTGATGTTAAACCTGGTTTCTTAGAGAAGATCTAGTTTGTGCCCCTCAAACTATGTATCCAACTATAGAATCTTAAGGATGGTATTTAATAGTCATAATATCCCTAGATTAAGAGGGACTTATCAACTAAAGTTCTTCTATATATTCATGATTTGGTTCCAGCTTAAATGGCCTGATGGCCTTCTATTTTTATTGATTTTTGATAACCCCCCTTTCAAGGTATGAGGGGGAACCAATACAAGACCTGTAGGCATAGAGATTACATGACCTGTAGGTCTTAGGAGATATATATACTATAACTACATGGAACTTCTCCTCCCTATATTCTTCATCGTGATGTCAGATCTCTACCTTTGTATGGCTTGTTCAGCTAGGCTTACTATGCATGTATAGGCTGGTCTCGATGGAAATTCCATACCCTCTCTTTTTGAAAAATACGATTCGCTTATAATCTGGTGAACATGCATGCTCTTCAATCCCTGTCTTGAGCCTTCTCCTTGTAGAGTTTATCTAGTTATTGAGCACCATTTTAGGTGTTCTGAAGGCCTTGAGGTGGCCCAAAATCCTTACTATTATAAAGGCTTGGGTGGCCTGAAGTCCTTAAAGGACCCGAGGCCCAAACTGGAGGCCCGAAAGACAAAAAAGATGAATAGTTCTGACTACTACAATACCTAAAAGTGTCTGCTATAGTACCTACTACAGTACCTGCTAAAAGTGGATAAATATTCCTAGAAGTTTTCTAAATATGTCTTAGGGTCATGTGGATCCGTCTCATAAAACTTGACATGGACAGACTCTTCCATAGTCTTGGTTATTTTGTTAAACACTCTATAGTATTTACTAGAAGTGAAATAACCTAGGAAAATTCCATCATTGATTTTAGAGGAAAGCTTCACAAGATTATCATTAATGTTAAGAATAAATAATTTGCAACTAAAAACTCTAAAGTAACTAACCTTAGGTATTCTACTATTCTAAATTTTATAAGGGGGTTTCCTTAAGATATGTATAATTAAAACTTTATTAATTATATAATAGGCTGTGTTCATATCCTGTTCCCAAATGTAGATTGGTAAGTTATATCTATTAATCATTGTCTGTACTATCTCTTGAAGTGTTCTATTTTTTCTTTCTAGAACTCTATTATTTTCAGGGTTCCTACGAGAATAAATGTTATGTATTTAACCATTTTTGTGAGAAAAAGGATTCAACGTCTTGATTTTCAAGCTCAAGACCATGGTCACTTGTTAAGGTCTTAATTCAATTTCCACTTAGATTTTCTATAGATTTATCATACTAGGTTAAATAATAACAAGATTTACTCTTATGAGATAAAAAGAATACCCAAGTATACGTAGATAAGTTATCTATAATTATATAGACACAATGATTCAAATTTAAACTAGAAGCTCTAGATGGTCCAAACAAGTCCATGTGAACCAACTCAAGAGGTTGAGAAGTTGAAAATTATTTCTTTAATTTAAAATAAATCTTGTGTTGTTTCACTTTTTGATAGGGTTTATAGACTTTTTCATTTGGAAATTCATGTTTGGGTAGATCCGTAACTAAAATTTTTATAGTTATCTTTCTAAGGGAGTGAATGTTACATTAGAATAATCTTTAATGACAAAGACAAAATTCTCTATGAAAGTCACTTAAGAAAGAAAAATTTTGAGAAATTAAATAATCAAGATTAGTAATATACACATTATTATTTCTCAAAGTAGTAAATACTAAATCATTTTTAAAATTAAAAACATCAAAAACATTGTTTTGAAATTTTACATGAAAACTATCATCAAATTATTGTGAGATACTAAAAAGATTTTATTTAAAACCATAAAAAAATTACTTTAGCAATTATAATTGAGTTGGTGTTACCAATTTGTACAAGGCTAATCATCTTTCCTTTAGCATTATCACAAGAGGTGACACATCCACCATAAACCTTTATCAAGTTCTTGATGCTCAAGTAATATACATTAATATGTTTGGAAAATCTATTGTCCAAGCAATAAAAATTGATAAAGGCTTTTTTCAAGAATATTTACTATTAAACAAAGTTTAAAATAAAAATAATTTTGGTACCCATATTTCCTTGGGTTCGGATATATTAGATACGAGTGCCTTAATAACCCATATTTCCTTGGTTGGATTCCTATATGAATATTGAAAACTATTTGAAATAAAAACTTTATTAGGCCCACTTGAATAAAATACTACAACATAATTTCCATAATTTGACTTAGGAACAAAATTGATCTCAATAAATATTATTTTCCCAGGTTAATAACCCAGACCAGCAATATATTTAGGAGCATTTTTTTCTAGTATTTGAGGGAGAGTTTCCTTTACATTTTTTAAATCTCTCTATGAATTTCTTTATTTAATCATTTTAATTTTTTGTTCTATATTTTTCTTTAATAATTTATAATTCTTCCTTGTGTCTATAGTGAGATTAGTTCTAACAACATTAGATAAAACATGATGTTTCTTAAAAAAATTGTAGTGATCTTTATGATCATTAAAAGTATCTTTTATCATATTTAAATATTAAAACATTTCCTATTTTAATATATAATAATCATATTTTTCATTTTCAGAATGATCATAATTATGTATTAGAGATACAGTAGGTACCTCAGATATACGTTTCACGAAGAATATATTTTCTTTGTCAGGATTCGCTTTATGAGTTGAGTCCGAGTCACTAGAGCTATCCTCGGAGGCACTATATGTAACATTCATGTATTTTTTATAATTTATATCTTTATCATCATACTTATTCTTATACTTCAACTTAGGACAATCATCCTTAACATGTCCTTTTCCTTTACACTCATAATATGTAATATTACTTGAATTGTCATCCATTTTTTAGTCCTTTTTCTAATTCCATTTACTATCATACTTTCCACTATAGGGTTTTTATGAATAATTTATTATTATTTGTAAAATTTCTTATTCTTTATGGCTAAATAGGACATTTCCTCATCACTATTTGGTGATAATTCCTCATCGCTGGAGCTATCAGCTTTTACATTTTCTTATATTTATGTTTTTATGCAGTATACTTGAAGGCAACTGATTTCCTATAAGGTTCATCATCCTCTTCATAGTTGAACATAAACTATTCTTCATAGACAATCAGCATCCCAATCAATTCATTTATAAGAATTTTGTAAATGTCACATGATTCTGTTATTTAAAAAAATGTCTCTCTCTATATCTCAAGAAGATATCTCAGTAGTTGTATAATTTGATATTTTTCTCACACTAGATTCCCCGAGGATCTCAGTGTATTCACTATCTCATTAAACCTGAGACACATATCAGAAATCAACTCATTAGGTTTCATATTAAATGTATCATATTTAATTGTTTAATTATTCAATATCATTTATTTTACATTAGTATTTCCTTCACGAGGAATATCCAATATATCCAAAATTTCAAAAATAGTTTTATTAGTAGATATACTATTAAATTGTTCATATTCCAAGGAATGGTAAAGAGAATTCATAACTTTTAAATTATTATTAAAATAAATTTTGGTAGTATTATCCCAAGTATTCCAAGTAGTCTTAGGTAACTCATATTTATCTTTTATAGAAATATATATTTCAAAACCCATACTTCTATTTGAATTTTAATTTTTTTACATTGAGAATAGTTATTTCTATTAAAGAAAGTAGTTTTTGGTAGTATAACCTTCTTGACTATTATACATTAAAATAACTAAATTTAGAATGAAAAGAATTTAAGTTCCTTATAACACAACTAAAATTATAGTTGAAAAGATTTTTAAATCCTTTGATACCAAATTTTTGTCACAGTGACTATCTTAAGAGAGGGGTGAATTTAATTCCCAATAAAAATTTATATCCAAAAAAGGTTTAAATAAATTACCCAAAATAATTAAAAAATCCCAATTAATAAAAATAGAATATCCATATATGTTCTGATATTTTAAGATATTTCTTAAAGAGTGAATATGTATTAATTATAAAAATTATAAAACCTATATTAATTTTTTAAATAAATTTACTTAATAAAAACCTTATATAAACACTAATAAATACTAACTGTCAATGTACTAGTTTATTTTATAGTTTAAAATAAATTTAGTTTAAATATTATGAGTAATATAAAACAAAACACATAGTGGAATAAATAAAATAGGTTCAGTCTTGATCTAAGACGTAATAATATTTATTTAAAAATAACATAATACCAAGAAGATTATATAAAATAATATTTGATCCACAACCTTGATTAGGTATAAAATAGAAAAATATATTCCCATGCCATGCAGGTACCTTTTCCACAACAAAAATGGGAAAATAATAAACACAAGGAAAATAGGGATCTATTACAGAACATATGGTTAAATGATTATAAAGGGAGTATAGAATATATTGAGTTTATTATAGTTAAAGTACATGAGATTTTGTGTGTTTAATATATAGGGAAAATCACACACTTCTTGTAATTTTATTATAATAAACAGACATATCAAATAAAATATGTAAGAGATATTGTTACTCAGTCTAATGTGCTTTGAATAATGTGACTCCTTGGATTTAGCTTGAATAAGACCAAGATTTGAGTTTCTAAAAATTGGTGTAAAAAAGAGTGTCATGAACTCTTTTTTATGATTATGGGAAAGAACTAAATGTTTTATGAGCTTCAATATTCTATAATTGGTTGCATGTAAGAATGATTCATTTATGGAAAACTTCATTATAATATCTTGTTCTTGAAATATTATTTATCTCTTATATGTACATGTATATTTCTATCTATATCAAATAATGATGGATTCTACTACTTATTTTAATAGTATAATGT
This sequence comes from Viscum album, assembly GCA_963277665.1. Classification (NCBI taxonomy): domain Eukaryota; kingdom Viridiplantae; phylum Streptophyta; class Magnoliopsida; order Santalales; family Viscaceae; genus Viscum; species Viscum album. The sequence continues at coordinate 914,109,929 of OY728129.1, read as the reverse complement.
AAGAATAATCATCGAGATGCTCTACACCTCATACTGGATTATTTAGAAAAAATTTAATCCTTTTCCAAAACATTTTAGGAAAAATCATTAAAATAAATCTATTTATTAAATTATATAATATATCCAATATATAGTTAATTCAAAATAAACTGAAATAGTGATGGTGACTCTTCTGAATGGTAATACAACTCTGGCGGGGACTTATCTTGGTGGTGAATCATGCCAATAGCGACTCATCTCAACAATGAATTGTCTCAATAGTGAGTCATGTAAGCACTTTTACAAATTTATTAGCAGTATATAAGACATGTTACTAGTTTACATTAAATAGTGAATCAATTATGGATGCAGATATTTTTGACACATATCCACACTTTCATCCTAGTGGTGACTCATCTCTAATAGTAGATGTTTCCAACACTTAACAAAATATCTTGGTACTACAGAGAGTAATATCTCATAGTGGGTATTTACCATACTTGTCCAAAAATCCATTCTAATGAAGAATCATTACTGATGGAGAGTCTTTCCAACACTTCCCCAAATTTTCATTCGGGTGGTGTCCTCAACAGTGAGTCATATCTGATAATGAGTAGATTCTGGCAGTGTGTCTTTCCAAAACATAGACATATTTTGACTAGTATGTCTTATATGATAAAATTATACCATAAAACATAAAACTCATTAATAGAAAATAAACCAAATTTTTTGATCATTAAAATAAGGCTTCCAACAATATGTTTTTACAGTTGAACTTTTTGATGTGTTTGTTCAAATGAGTGCTTGATAGCAATATTTTATGATTTAAGTATTTGAGAAGCTCCAATGTATGAATTGAGGATTATCTAAGATTGGTATCACATGTATGTTTTTTATGGAAAACATTGACAACCTTGTCTATAAACTCTTGTTCTATACATTGGGGTTTTCCCATGTATAATTATATTTTTCAAACAAAAGCATCTTTATAAAATAAAATATATGATATCATCATGAAGGATGATGAATATGATTAATGATAATGAGATGAGTAGATATTTCCTCTAAAAATTATTTGTATTCATTATCATCAAGGGAGAGAAAAAAAACAAACATATTGACATGTAATGTGTTTTTTGGTATTGATAATAAACCCAAAGTAGTAGATTGAAGTTCCCTTTGAGTGAATTGTATTTATTTTCAATTAAGTTGTATGAATTATTTATAAGAACATGTCAATATGTTTTTATTTGACAGATTATTCTTGGATGATTGTTAGGGAATCATCCTCAATATACTTGTAACGATTGAAGATCTATTCTTAATACCCAAGACACATGCCAATTTCATTTGGAGAATTCAAATTGTTTATAACAAATTAAGATGTGTTTATAATTGTTTATGATGACTATTGAATCATAATAAATTTGATTATTATTTAAGGATTAATTGTTTTGTATTTATATAATTAAATCCAAATATTATAAAATAGAAGAATCATTTGTAATAGTAATAAAAAGAGATAAATATAGAATTGTATTGAAATTTTAGTTATATTTTTTGTATGTAATTATTATTAATTTTCTAAAACAATTTGAACCATATATCAAACCAAGGGATAACTAGATTTTAAAATGATAATGTGTCGATTTAATGTGTAAATATTGATGTAGTTCTAGAAGAGTAACATGGTTCACCTTAATGAAACACATAAAGAATATGAAGGGAAGTGAAACCAGTGATTATGTGTGTGCGATTCTTCATAGCAGGACTGATTATATTCTTTTGGCTAGTTAAGGGAGTGAAGTGGATTATGAATAATCATGAGGTAAAGTGAATAATATATGAGTTATAAGAGAATTTATGTTAAACATATCTCTATCAAAATGATATGAATATAACAGATGTTTTCATATGTGATTGATTTGATCCTCATTCATCTTATACCTTGACCCTACTGATGGGGTTATCTATTTCAATATTTTTTTATATCTTAAACTCTATTTATTGAAATAATCTAATATAATCATTCCAAGACCATGATATTGATTGTAATTGATCATAAGGAGGTTGAAGACATTGTACCATTTTTAGTGATGTGTTCTTCCATGAAAGAAGCTTAAGATCAAAATTGGTAGTGAGAATAACATCCATTTGAGTTCATTCATGAGAGGTGAAGGTTTTTTACAAATAAGTTATGTTCTTCAAGGACTATATTTTCTTGAATCTGTATAGATTTAGATGATTTATTTTGTGTACAATGAGTAAGTTGGTTGATAAAGATTTCGAGTCGGTGGAGTAAGTCAGCAATAATCATTAATAAATACCCTGAATCTATCCATTTACAAGAATGAGGTAAAAATAAAGATGAGATATATTAGAGAGAGAAAAATAAATACTTGAGAGTTCTATGATTTCACATATGGATTCCATCAGAGTTCCTTCCATGATTTTCTAAGCCTCCATAACCACATAATGAAATTGATGTTCTGTGAAATCATGTATGTTCAACGAATACTCATTTATTCCATGATGATTACATGTATCTAAAAATCATGTGATGTTATAGTCCACCACCTATAAAGTTTTACAAATAAAGAACAAAGTATCTGCATACTATTGTTTCATAAAGAACATGAGATAAAACTCATGAACATTTAGGAATCACAATGGAATTTTTAAGCAAGTGAACTGAAGAAGTAACATGAGAAAGTGTTTATCAAAGTTGAATAAGATGAAATAATTCATGAAACTTAGATTTCATAAAATTTTAGTTATACGTACTTGTATCATATTACAAAAAAATGATAAAAACTAAATTACTTGAATACAAAAGGCAGTGCCTAAGAAAATATTAGTGATAAGAAAATATTAAGGCTTTATAAAGCAGGAGTAAAAAGAATTATAGTCAAAAGTAAATTGAAGAAATATTATGTCCAAAACATGTTATATAATTTAAATGAGGTAATTAAAATAAAGAAGATTATAGTGTTAGAAGATCAAGAAATATATCTTGTATTTATGAAGACTTTGTGATATAGCTGAGGTGAGATTTTGATGTAGTAGTTTGAAGTGGCAATGAATTGAGACTGAAGCAAATAATTTTTCCAAAAAATAAGAAGACTTGTATACATGTGTTTTTGGTGAACTAAGAAGAGTCAGAGAATGTGATAATTTAATAGTGAGAAATATTGGGTAAACTTTATCACTAATTTCTAAGGGTCTTGAGGTTGGTTCACAAGAAAATTGCGTGATATGATTTATTTATGGATAATGATTATAACTCAAGGTGGTTTTAAAGAAACCATAATTCAACAAAGATATATTCTTTTATGAATCATTCCACAAAGGGAAGTTAAAGAATCCTGTGGGAATATAGAGAGATAATATAATGGGATTCTATTTGGATCACTGTTTCAATGAGAACATGTAAAATTCAATGGGATTACGAAGTGGGAACACTATGGGATCTAGTGTTGATGGGAATGGAATCTTACCTTATTGTAACCACTTAAATATAGTAATGAATATATAATCAAAAGGAATAAATGGTGGCAATAAGGATTTATTCTTTTTATTGACCTTGAAAAATACTTTCATGTTTTTCTCTCTTTGTTTTTGTTACTTATGAGGTGATCCTGAGAATTAAAGATAAGAGATCAAGGCTTTAATCAGTCACAACCGTTGAATTAAAATAAAATTAATTTATAAAAATAGTGTACCACTAATTCACCCACTATTAGTGGCACCTAACAAATCCTTGGTTATTTCATATATAATGGGTATTTTGTGTGATTAAAAATAAATTATTAATAAATAATTTGGGAGATAAATAAAAAGAGAAAATGTTATAAAAATATATAATAAAATTTTATTATTATTCATTACATATTATTATTATTAATTAAAAATTAATGAATTCATGTGTGTCTAAAAATAAAATAGTATTTTTAATACCAATGGATTAGAAAAATTGAATATATGATTAATAATAAATTTTAAGGGGATGTTATTAAAATAAGTTTTTGAAAAAAGGGGCTATTATTTAATTATTTTTTAATTATTGCATGTTTTTATCTTAATAAATTAAAGTGATCAATTGGAAAGTATTAATGTTATAATTTTTTTTGATTTACAAATAAATAGATTAAAAATTATTTAATTATTAGTTGATATTAAATATAAATAAAAACATTTATTGTTTAAGAATTATTTATTCTATAAAAATAATTTTTATATGTATATTTTTCCTTCAGTTAAAAGTAAAATTTACCATATTTATAAATTTAATTAGATTAAATTGAATTTAAATTTTGAATCATAATTTCAAATTTTGGTAAGAAAATATGATATTCCCAGATGATCCATGCGTAGACACATGAGATGGTGTATATGTGTGTGTGTGTGTGGGGGGGGGGGTGAATCAGGTGTGGATAACCTTGTACCAAATTCCAAATTAATCTTATAAACTTTTTTTTACCACATTTAATATTTAAAATTATACCACATTTAATAATGTAAATAGATCTTTTTATCTCTAACTAATCACTTACACCACATGCAATGAAGTAATTTAAGTAAAGTAAAATACTTTTTTTTATAATATTTAAATACTCATGTGAAACCTACTCTAAGATGTGGTTTAAATGTATAAGTTATATATTTTCACTATAACCATATTAATAATAAAAAGTGGAGTGGGTAGGGAAAAATGGTCTGGTATAATCTAATAACTTTTGTCACACATCACCCGACTATGATTTTCTTTTCCGGCATCCCATAATACTTTAGTCTCAAGACCGATATCTCAAACTTCATCCATCCTTTGAAATATTTTTTCAATCAACAAAGGATTCCAAGAATCAACATATTTATATCTCATTATTCATAATAAAGAGTCTTCAAATGTCTCTGGATATATAAGAAAAGAAATAAGATATTTGATATCTACTTCCATCCAAACTCACATATCATGTTTATAATTTGTTTGTTTGATTTTATCAACTCAAATATCAAGGATCACAACTAAAAATGAATATTTTGTGGAACTTATTTCACCTTAAACTTCCCAAGTCATTATTTCTCACTACATCTAAAATACTTGGCATCAAAGGATATTATTCTTCTCTCCTTATACTTTGAATATATTAGATCATAAGAATGAGATCAAAATAAAAATCTTATTTGATACCAATATGACCTTCTTATTTATAATTGTATTAGGTTTTTTTCATCAAAATATATATATGCATCCTTATTATTTGAGAGTAATAAATATAACCCACTCTTTATTTTTTTATTATATTTTTATATCATTGTATCAGCAATAATAATGTCTATATTAACAATATATAAATTACCCATCTCATATTTTATGTTTCAAGATATTCTCTCAATTTTCCTTAAAGAGATTGTATGTGGGTATCTCCCATGATCACTATTTCCTTTCACATTAGTTTCCATATGGGTGTTTCCCCATGTTCTTAGTTATTTTTTCCTTAAAATCTCCCTCCAATGTAATACTGATAATGAACTTTCTAATTTTTCTATCAAGTACACTTGGACAAAAAATTCCCCCTTTAATTCTTATAATAGTTTTAAGACTCTTATTATCAAAACGCTTCCACAAATATACATAGTTAAACCATTCATTATAGATATTTGAAAATATAAAATAGCATTATTTTATAGCATCTGTTTTTCTCCTACAACATGAGTGCATTTAAAAATTAAGTAGACATGAGCCTGTATTTTAATTAAGATAATACATATCAACCTAACATTCTTTATCATTTTTGAAATAATCACTAATGGTTTTATGATATTTTAAACCACTAAAGAACAATCCTATAATCTTAACTTTCATTTAAAAATCTATTTATCTATAATTTCCTCATTTTAGAGTCATTCATTTTTATTAAAATTTTATCAAGATTTTATTTTATTTTATAAAACATGAATATAATCTTCCTCAATCTTTCATATTTAATATAACATTTGTGGTTTCATTTTTAAGTGTTTTTCTTTTTATTTTTAGTCTCATATTTATCTCTTGGATTTGTAAGGTGTTTTTGGTGAAAAATGGCGATTGTTGGACCAAACATTGGTGGAACACAATTGGTGCATGATTAGTAGAAACCATGTTACATTCTAGAGGAAACTGTGCACCCTCAAAAGTGGCACATTCCACGGTGCATGAATCGTGCACATGCGTGTGGGCTAACTATGTACCCTATTGAGTTCCCTTATTCGAGGTTCACAATAAATCCCACTGGAGTGTTCCCTCTTTAGAAAAACTGTGTGGCCAATTTTTCCTCTTAGAAATAGGTATCACATGGTTCGAATGTGGTCTATAAAACTGTGTGGCCAAACCCTATGGCCTTCCCAGATCATTAAAAAAATTGAATTTTCTCTTCTAAACACCCCTATTTTAACCCTTAATCCACCCTTACTCACCGTATTCAAGATTCTCATCCCAAGTTTCTCCCCTCCCTCACTCTTAGATCCCTTGGACATCAATTTATGAGGGAATTTTCCCTTAGACTCCTCAAAATATTTCTTTATTAATACATCCACTTTTAAGGAAAAAGTGGGAAACCAGTAAAGTACACAAAAGGAAATCAACCAAATTCCTAGGTAATAGAAGAATCTATGAATGGTAGTTTTTGTATTTTCATGATCTCACCTTTAAGAGACTCCATTGTAGAGTAGAATCTGTTTTGTCTGAATTGTCTTTGAGGAGGTCTTTAAAATGGCATCCCATCTTTTCCCAAGTTTAGATGAGCTATTCTATAGTAATATTCTTTCCGTTGAATCCACATTCCAATATTCCAAGTTGTTTTTGGATCTTAAGACCCTTCACGTTGTTAAATTATAAATGAATATACCTCCCAAATATCCTATTAAACTCTTTTTTCATAGTGTTAACCTGTATATCCATCTTTGATAGTTATTCATTGTAATTGATGATGGTTTCCCACTCATCACACTCCATAATCTCCTTTCCACTCAGGTGGATATCATACCCTTAACCCTCATTATCTGTATTCACTAAATAAATGGCTATTGTTCCCCTTGCATGTGATTTTAACTCCTTAGAGAATTATACCACCACAAGCTTGTCTGAGACTTTTTACTTGCTTGTAGAGTTGTTGTCAGTAATAGTGGGAACCTTTGGAGGAAGATTTCCTTTACTTGTTGATCTAGTAACAGGAAGACTGGGTAAATTAGAATAGTTCTTTCTTCTTCAGGGCCTCCAGGTTCACTTAATAAACCCATCTGAACCTATGATAGTGTTATTTCCCTTCCTTGAAGAGGATCTAAGATAGTCCTCCATAATGTCCATTTCTTTGGACTCAATATGGGAATCCGAAGTAGAATCTATATCCTACTAAGGAACCTCTAGTCTCATAGAGGGATTCTCTTGAAGACTAACCTCCCCTTCATTCCCTTCATCAAAATCACTAAAAACTTCTTCTATCACCACTTCAAATTTATTTTGACAGTTATTAACCATTCCCCAAGATTTATCCATATCAGCATAAGATAGAGACATCTGTGAGATCTATTGAGAATCTCTTAACTGCAAAAAAACACATTGAGGCACACCTGAGTGATCAGGAAAACTTGTGTGAGTGGTGAAAGATACATTTTCAAAAGATTTTGGCGTTTTTCAATGTTTTAAAGGGGGTTTTTCATATAAAAAATGGTGGTTTTCATCTGTGTTTCCATCAATGGATGTGTATTCAAGAAGTGATTCATGTGACATGGGAAAATGGAATTGATCCTAAAGGTAATCCTTGGTAACTATGTTGGGAAGACTAAGTCTAGTATTCTATAGGGTCTTCTAGGGTTAAGTCCCAATTCCCCTAGTAGGATTGATGCTAAAAAATTAACTAAACATATGATGATGATCAGAGACCACTAGACCTAGGGATGTGATTCCCCTCTAGTGGATCATGCACGAGGATGCTTTGTGTTTTGGTTTGTATGTGCTTATCACCGAGGTAAGAGGATACTAGGACCCCACTAACCCTATTTCCTTAGGTATTACCCATGGTGATCTTGTGATGCTATTCTTATCTTTCAGTTTGTAGTCATGTTTACCTTTCCATTTTAAATTCCAATGCATGTTTCCTTAAATTTTAATCTAATGTTCTACTTTCTTTCCTAAAAAAAGTTTATATTTCTTATAATGATATAACATGAAATCTATTGTAGTGGTATCCTAATGGGTATTGTATCACACCCTAAATACATCTTTAGGTGCATGTGGACCTTGTTATATTTAACCTAGGTAAATTCAATTTGTTCCATGGTGGAAATGTTGGATCTGATTTCTATTGGTATCTCTTCTTTTAGGTTTTGGTGGTGGGGGAATGAGGGTGCCGACCCTCTTATTTCTTAGAGGATCATTTGTGTAGTTAGTTCCCCTTCATTTTTTGGTATTCTAGTTTTTGGTTGATAATGTAAAATGTTTAACTTATACTGGATATGATTTTGGGTATGTTTAATGACCATGGTGTGGTATTTTTCTCTTGGGTATATGGTTGATTATTATGAGTAAAATCATTACTAAAATGTTATGTTTGATTCCCATGCACTATTTTCCAGCCTGTGAGGGTTGAGAATTTGATTTGGGCCTAGCCACATGCCAAGTAAGGTGTCATGTTGGATGAAATATCATCTTTTTTCATTAAAAATGGTATCAAAGTAGGGTTTTCCCTTTGGGTTAAGATATTTGGGAGAGTCTAGATACAAAGGATCTTGGACTATCGAGGATTGAAATTATATTTGTGAGTTGGGTGTCTGGATAACACAAATCATAAAAGACCATGGGTCACCATGTGATGTTTGAGATTTAGTTTTACTCCTCTTCTAGGTGATATGTACTTGGTTTAGACTATTCATGGAAACCAAGTGGGGGAGAGTGTTTTGTATTGTTATTGTACTTGTTATGGTTTTATTATAATTTATAGCAGTGTTTAGTTTTTTTTGTAGATGCTGGAAATTTCCTAAATATTGTGTTGATGGTTTCCCTGGTTTTCTAAATGGTGTAGCATCATGCCTCCCTGAAGATTTTCTATGAAAATAAGGGAAGAGACCATAGAGAGTTCTCCCTCACTAGTCAATCAGATTCTTGTGGAAGTAGTGGTTTTGGCCATACAATGATTGGATCAGGGAGTGGGATCTAGTTTTTCTCAGGCTGGAGAAGCCAAACTAGGTCTGGAAAAGAAAAAATCTCATAAGTTTCTCAAGAAAAATCCTCATATATTTTAGGGTATTATGGAACCCTTAGAATAAGAAGATTGTATTAACAAGATCAAATGTATGTTTGAGTTTTTAGATACTATTGAGACAATTTATGTGGAATGTTCTTTGTTATTTTGGGAAGGTCCCATCCTGAGATGGTGGGACTCTATGGTTTACATCCGGAAGCATGAGTATATGGGATAGAAAGAATTCGAGTTCATAATCAATGAGTAGTGTTTCACTAATACCTTATCCTTTATAAGACCTAGGAGTTTCTAGATCTCCACTAGGGGATCAAATCACGTTAGAATATGCCAACCAATTTGTTGAGCTGGTTTAGTTTAAACCCTAGGTAGATTTTAATGAGCAGTTAAGGCCCAATGATTTTAAATGGGGTTCAGGTCAGAAATTTGGTCCCAGATAATATTTTTTTAGTTGAATACTTATGTTGAGGTGGTCAATCGAGCCCTAATGGATGAGATTTATTAGAGTAGAAAATATGGGTTTTCTGGGGCAGTTTCAGCGGTGGGGCAGGGTAGCGGTGGTTCTTCTAAAAATAAAAAGAAGTGGTACAAGCATGAGAAGAGGGTAGGTGATATCATAGGAAATCCATCTCAAATTTATTGATCTACAAATTCAGATGTTGGCTCAGTCCTATTCCATTAGTGTGGAAGTCTGGGGATTATGTGATCAACATGTTTAGCCCCACCCATACATTTCCATTAGTGTGGACATAGGGGTACCCTGTAGTAGTTTTGTAGAGTTTCACACCCACATCAAGGTGGTGCATGTTCCATAGATTCCATAGTAATTCCATCCCTGTTAGAACCATCCAAGACTACGGGTTCTCAATTTGGTGGCCATAGCAGTAGGGTTGGATCTACCACTGGATAGAGTCAACTTAAGGAAAATCTATAGGTTAGTAGTCATTATCTGGACTTGGAAGAGGAAAATAAAATCCATGATATAGATCATGTTCTAGTGAAATTAGATTTAGGACCTACAATGTTTCTAGGTATGATTTTTATTGCATCATCCATATCTTATGTTCTATTTGATACGAGTGCTTCTAATTCATTAATCTCTACCCATTTTGCGGTTTTGTTTCAATTACCTACTCAGCTCGTGAAATATCTTATGCAGTTGGTGAATCCTCTTAGTAAAAAGAGGGATCAAGGATTTAGGTGTCCATATTGTACTCTCATATTTCTAGGGGTCAATTTGGAATGATATTTCTTAGTTCTAGGAATCAACCACTTTGATGTGATTCTCGATATGGATTGGATGGTGAATTTCCAAGATAAAATAGATTTTTACCATTAGGGAGTGAGATTTGTGGAACCTGATGAGAGTTATGAGGTATTCTAAGGTGAATGGGATCCTTGGTTAGGACATTATGGGCCTCTACTTTCAGTATTTGGTAGTATTGTTTCTTAGATATCATCACTCATGTTGGAGGGTGATGGAAAAGGTTCCGAGGGAGGATTATCTCCACTGACACATGATTTACCAAAGGTGTTTCCATAAGATATTACAAGCTTTACTCTAGAAAAAATATGTATAATACCATTGATTAGGTGCTAGTAACACCACCGATATATCTTACCTCGTATCATATAGACTACATAAATTTTAGGGAATTAAAGATACATATGGGAAATTTGAAATCCAAAGGATTCATTGTCTTGAGCATCTATCCTTGGGCTTCCCAAGTTCTATTTTCAAAGAAGGCTAGTGGATATCTCTAATTGTATATCTATTACCAAAATTTGAATAAGTAAATGATTAAGAATATATATATTTCCCCATATTGATGACCTTTTTGACAATCTCAAAGGAGAAAGGCAATTCTCTAAGATCAACCCACTTTCTAGGTGTCGATGGGTCAGAGTTAGTGAGGTGGATGTCTTTAAAACAGTCTCCTGAAGTTGGTATAGACACTATGAGTATTTGTTCATTAAATTTGGATTGATAAATTCTCTAGAAGTATTTATGGAACTTATGATTATGGTGTTCCATCAGTACCTTGATTACTTCATTTTTGTGTTTGTGGATGACATCCAAGTTTACTATGGTCCCAAGGAAGAGCATAAGAAGCACTTAAGGATTGTGTTGGGTACTCATAGAGATTACCATCTCTATGTTTATATTTTTAGGTGTACCTTTTTGATTAGAGAGTTAAGTATTATCATTCATGTAATTTTTGAATGTGGTGTTTTAGTAGACCCTAAGAATATTGAAGCAGTGATGTCATGTGAGAAACTAAGAATATTTTTTCATGATTTTGAATTATTTGGTCCTAGAAGGGTATTATAGGAGGTTTTCTATATAATTCTCTCATATTACATAACTGATGAAAATTCTTACCCGAAAAAAGGTAAAGTTTGAATGGATTCTGGAATGTCAGACATTTTTTGAGAAACTCAAACAACATTTGACCATAGACCTAATGGTTTTGGTCTTAGTAGAATAATGCAGAGGCAAGGGAAAAACTAAAATTTATTTTAATAATCATTTCCTGAAACCAATAGAGAGGATTTTTAAAATAAAATTTATAATTAATTTATTTAATAGTGGAAGATATAAATACATAGGCATAGAAAGTTTCTTAATTTGTGAATGTTGATCATCCAAATAGAACCTTTCAAATTACCTTCATTTCACTGTGAGGATCAAAGGATATAATACCTATAGAGGTGATCCACACATGCTCCTATGATCTTTGAGCAACACCACATGATCTATGGGTTCTAGCATAGTGAGTTAAATGTCTTATGTCCTTTTTTGTTGATTGCTCATTCTTCGGCCATGAATAAATATCTATTGAATTTCTTATTTTTGATAGGGAGAGAGAAGGATGAGTTGAGAGATAATTCATTGTGTGCAGAAATTCTATATTCTCAATTTAGGATGCTCGAAACAATAAATATAGCCACATATTTATAGAGTTTGGATTTTAGTTAAAATATTATTTAATTGAATACTAGTCATTAAATAGCTTTTATTACATTCAATAAATCCCATGAAACATAATAATAATTATATAATTATCATTTTATGGAATGCACCAAATTTCACAGTAAAAAATATTTTATAACAGTCTTTTTAATTAATTTTTTTCAGTGGACCTGGTCTTGGTCTATTCGAACACCTCTAAAATTTATTGAACAATCGAATAAGTATTTTAATCACAATATAGAAAATAATTATTTATTAAAATATTCAATAAATAAATTAAATATTTTATTCACAATCCCATAAATAAATATGTATTTAATTTATATCATCAATATAACATAAATAAAATTATTCCTCATACTTTAGAATAATATTTATTACATTAACTAAACTCAAATAGAATTTAATTAAGATCAACAGAAACACTTAGTGTGTGAAACACTATGATCATTTGTAATTTTTATTAGGTGGACTTTCCTAAAGTTGAAGATTACTATATAGTAACAGATTAAGGAACCCAATAGAAATAACATAATTTTACTACGTTAATAACCACATACAAATGATCACTATGTAATATAATCCCTTTTTTCACAATATATCATCAAGTAAGGTGCGCATCTGTGACCCCAACCTATATATTCGATATGCATTTCTTTGACTATCTAAAATAAACACAGTTACATTATAGACATGGGATTTAATGTGAAAGTTTTGTTCCAATCAAAGGGATGAGATATCGGCTTCCATAAATATGGAAGGGAAAAAAATCCTTCCTTGACTTATTTATTAATGACATGTGACCTGTTATGCACTCAACATATCAAAATTTTCCATGAACTGTTATCATCACAGTTTATGAAATACATCTAAGTACATGTGTTTTAAAATTAATTAATAATAATATTAAATTCTAAGGACCACTACATATTATCATAGATAGGAATATCCAATGACACAAAAACATACCAAATTCCTATTAGAGGGTCTGTTCTCATAATCTCTCATATTAGAGATTACCAAGTGTGAACATAATGAGAAGAAGCCTCATCTTCTTATGGGTACTACCATCCAATAGTCTATATACTATGTTTCCCCTTATAGAATGTTATCTATCTGTAAAACAGTATTTGATAATATGATCACAACACATCAAGGTTCTCATCATAACATGGAACTACTATGACCTTACCAATGTGATATATACTCTGGGATATCATTACATTAGAATCATAATGAATAATACGAAATATGTAATAATATGTTTTATTAATATTAAATGTATAAAATATACATGTAATCAAAGTAAAAACAATTGTTCATAGGACACCAAATCCAACAAACTCCCACTTAGACTAGATCCAACTGCCTATGACCTTTAACCCACTAGACCTCACATGATATAAATATTTTGGATGAGTCAAGGCTTTAGTCAAGGGTGCATCTACATTGTCTTTTGTGGAAATAATGCTCATTTCAACTTTACTTCTCTGAGAAACATTCCCCATGAGATGATACTTTAGAAGTATAAGTTTTATCCATTAATGTGACCTTGTCTATTTTACAAGAGCCACCAATACAGTATTATCACAGTAGAGTGTGATTGGATCTTTTCTTCTAGATACCACATCAAGATCTTGGATAATGTTGAACATCCATACTACTTATTTAGCTTCCTTAAAAGATTTAATGTAATCAAACTCTGCTGTAGAATCTGCAACCATAGCCTACTTTAAGCTCTTCTAGCTCACAAAACCTCCATTCAATGTCAAGATTCATTCTGTTTGTGATGTCATGTCATCATGATCAGTTTAGAAACTATAATATTTATATCCTTTGATGACTAGTTCCTCGTCTAATCGATAAAATAGAAATATATCCTTAATATTCCTCAGATATTAATGGATAGTGTTGACTGCCATCCATTTGAGATCACCTAAATCAGCTTGATATGTTTCTACCAAACTTAATGTGTATGTGACATCTAGCCTAGTACATAGCATAAAATACACGACTGGCCCTATAATTTATACATACAGAATAAATTTAATTATTTTTATTTCCTCATGTGTATAAGGACACATTTTCCTAGAAATATAAATGTCATGTGATTTTGGAAATAATTCCATCTTGAATTATTCCATAATAAATATCTTTAGTATCTTATCCATGTATGTACTTTTAATTAAGAAATTTAACCTCTTGGATATATCAAGATAGATCTTAATCCCAAGAACATATTATTCATTGATCAAATCCTTCTTATATAAGCATTTATTCAACCACACCTTAATAGATATTAAGACTGGTATTTAATTTCCATTGAGTAATATGTCATCAGTATATACTATTCAGAAAATGATTGCACTCCCACAAAACCTTTTATAAATACACAGATCACACTCATTATTTATGAAACCAAATTCTGTTGTAGCCTCATAAAAATGAATGTTCCATGACCTGGATAATTTCTTCAATCCATAAATGGATCTTTTCAATTTTCATACCTTGTTGGAATCCTTTAGAGTTGAAAACCCTTCTGGTCATTTCATATATTCATATTTCTAAAGGTTCTTGTTAAGGAAGGATTTTTTTAAATCCATTTTCTAAATCTCATAATAGGAGAAATCCACAATAGAAAGTAAAATTCTGATGGATTTCAGCATTGCAACCAGTGAAATGGTTTCATTATAGTAAATTCTTTGAGAATGTTTAAACCCTTTTTCAACCACTAACAACTTATATGTATAAAATATTCTGTCCATTTATAGTTTCTTCTTGAATACCCATTTAAAACCAATGCGATTTACATCTATTGGAGGGTCTACCAAAATTCATACTTGGTTTTGGTGTATGAAAGCCATTTTAGAATTCATAGATTCTTACCACTTGGAAACATCTATGCAACTTAATACTTCCTTATAGGCTATAAGATCATTATTATCAACTAATAATTATTCACCTTCTTTAGTGACTAAAAAACCATACTATTTTGGTTCTCTGACCTATATATTACTCTTATATAGTAATTGTGTATCTGGAAAAATTTCTCCTTCCATAGGGCCTTGTAGAATTTGTTCTTATGCTAACTCTTATGTATGTTGAGCCTGTAATTTATCAAATCATATTTCAATCCCACCATAACTTTTAGAGATAAGACCCTCCTCATGAAATGTGGGATTTCTATCAAGCACAACCTTTTTTTTCTGAAGGATTTTATAGGTAACATCCCTTTGTTTCTTTGGGAAATCCTATAAAGATACATTTTTTCCTGATAGTGCAGGCTTGTTACATGAATAGGACTTAAAAAATGATTCACAAACCCAAACATGTAATTAATACAACAAGAGTTTCTTTCAATTCCATAATTGGTATGGTATACTATCTGTTTCATTAGTTGGAACTCGGTTTAGTATGTTTATTGCTGTTTTTAATGTGTATAACCAAAAGGATAATGAAAGAATTGCATGACTCATCATTAATCTCACCATGTCAAACAAGGTGCAATTCTACCATTCACTAACACCATTCCATTGAGGCATATATGGTGGATTTATTTGAGATAAAATCCCAAACTCCCTTAAATAATCAATGAACTCTTGACTATGATATTCTCCATCATAGTCTGATTGATTTTTTAATCTTCTTACTAGGTTGGTTCCCAAATTTATTCTTTTATTCCTTGAATTTACTGAATGAGTTTGAATTATTACTCATTAAGTAGACAAATCCATATGTATAAAAATCACTAATAAAAGTTATAAAGTATGAGTACCCACCCCTTTCTTCAATAAGAAATGGTCCACATACATTAGTATGAACTAATTCAAGAAGCTCTATAGCCCTTTCACATTTTCTAAAAATTGGGGTTTGGTCATTTCTATTGTAAAAATGTGTGACATACACCAAGTGGGTTTTTTCAAAAGAATCTAAATATCCATATTGATGTAATTTATTCAATCACATTACATTTACATGACCTAACTGATGATTCCAAAGTATGGGTGTGGTGTGAGTCATGTAAAGTAACTCCATTATTGATTTCCATTATTTCATTCATGTAATCCCACACATAAAGACTAATATTTATATTTTCCTTACCATAAATAATGTTATATTTATAAAATAAACAAAATTTATTCCATAATATTTAAATAAATCTATCCATATTATGTTTGGATATAGAAATAATGTTTTTGGTAATTGAAGGAACATAATAACATCCATTTAAAACAAAGATCATTCTGGTCAGAAATGTGACGTAGTAGTCCCCGATAGCTACAACAACATGTTTTTCTCCAATGGATACTCAAAGATCTACTTCTCCTCATTCAATATTTCTGAATCTACATGGTTCATATATTTGAGTACATAGGTGAGCACCCGAATATAAATCTAATACCCAATTTGTATAAATATATTAATTAAAATTGACAACACACACACCTAAAGATTCCCTTTTTTTATTTAGATGGGTGTATTTTTTCTTCCCATGGACCATTTTTTCACATGTGAAATAGACCTATCACATTCCCTTGCTTTCCCCTTGATCTTCCTCTTCTTGGAAGGATGTGAAGAAGCTTTAGGATTAAATATATTTTTTCCCTTTATGTTTGTTCACCATAATGATGAAATGTGTTTCATGCTTTGTATCCTAATCTATTAGGAGAAAAAAGTAAGAAGATATGGAAGAGACCTATCAATGTTATCCATATTAAAATTTACAATAAACCTGGAGAATCTATGAGGTAGTAATACCAAAATGAGGTCAATTCCTAGTTATTAAATGAATTTAAGACCTATAACCTCTAAGTGCTCAATGTAGCCAACAATATTGACTATCTGAGGCCTATATGAGGCATCCTCTGTAAGATTTCTGTAAAAGAGTGAATTGGAAATCTCAATAAATTCACTTATAGATCTCTCCTTGTAAATACCAAAGAGGTTCTCATGAATGCTATACATATTCATGTTTTAATGAGACTTCATTAGATCACTAGAAATTGATGAAAGAATAAAACATTGAATGTCGACTATGTTCCTACAATGTTTTTCATAGACAAGGAACTCTTTACCACTCCTCTCTTTAGTAGGTAGATCGTGCATTGATGATTCTTGTACGTAAGATTTCCATTCATATAATAACACAATCCAAAGGCATATAAACCAATCCTAGAAGTTACTGCCAGTTAAGAGGTTATCTCTCTCCAATATCGATCATAGGGATAGTGTGGATGATGAACTTTTCATTTCATTATACAATTAAAAAGACAGGATTATTAGTACTTGTGTTTATTAAAAAATAAGTGATATATAATAAGGTAAATTTAATTATTAAATATCACACTATTTTATCAAGTCTCAATAGCCATCACTATTGAATTCAGAATGTCAAGATGCTTTAAAATTATAGTTCTAATGATCCCTATTACTTTTCTTAATGATCCAAACTTTTTCCATGAAATCTATAATAAAGTAATTAGGTATTAGATTTTCTAACTATGGAGTTGTAGCTCCTTGATCTGTTGAGTTGATTCCATTATCCTAAATTACTGACTCGGATTTACTCAACACTTATCTCCAAATTTGTATTTAATATATTTTTTTCCATTAAACACAATACAATTTCGACTAAGATAACCAAGATGTATCTTGATAACATCCAGATAAAATTAAGTTTCCAGACTTAGGACATGTATTACACTTAGTTCTATTGTTTCATTCCTAATCAAGTAATGGATGTATCAGTGTGACAAAATATTTAATTGAGTGATTTTAATTTATTATGTATAAATTTTTATCTTGTTTAATCCTTTTCATGTCTTGTTCATATTTAGTGTATTCTAATTAATCAACCACATTGGATAAAACAATTATGCATAATTTATTTATTTATTTTCAATCTTTTCACATTAGTTCATTTATTTATGTGATAAAGAACTTACATCCATAAAAAACATAATTTCATAGATTGAAATAAAAAATAATTAAATGACTCATTCACAAGCTTTATCTAAAGATTAATTTAATGAGAAGAAATTAAATCAACCTTTGACCAATGGGAACTAAATCTTATTTTCGGTATTGGCATGAGTTACAACATTCTAGCTGGCTACCTTTGTATTACCTAAGTTGGAATCATTATGGTTCTATCTCGAACTGCCTCCACACACCCTGTGATGCTGCGTTAATAAAAAATACTTTTTAATCACACACAGGTGAGGGGAACCAAAGGATTCGTTAAAGGGTATTACATAAATATCCTTGGACACACATGTCCTAAATAATAACGGTGGGAGGGATGGATCACAGACCATCATTTAATTTAATATTAAATAATTTCAAACTCATGCAATAAATAAAATTAAAACATCCAACATGTACACACGTCCTATTCAAGATCATGAATGGTCATACATGAAATCAATACAAAAAATTAAATTGATAGATTTTTTTATCCATTCTTTTATTAATTAAGATAAACACATTTTCATTAATAAATTTATAAATAAATAAATTAATTCCATATCATCTTTAATGATCATTTGATCTTATTTATACATACTCATTATTAATGGAATTCATGAAAAATAAAAAACAAATCCAATAATAAAATATTAATTACAATAAATTAATTGGTTGTTTAAATTTATTTGAAGCCATTATAAAATTTTCAAACAAAAAATTAACATCCAATAAATACAATAAGGGTTTAGTGTTGAAATTTTCAAATTTAATGTAATATTAATTTTTTCTTTTAACAGGAGACTACAAGGCATGCAAATGCATATAAATGACCTATACCTTGGTTTTCTTATATCCAAGTGACACTCTTGGGGTTTCAGCATGTTAACTCGGCCAGACTACATGGTGTGAAAATTCTAACTACACACACTATACCGACTTTCTATGCGCCAAGTTTGCATGGTCAACATGTGATGTACAACAAAATAACCATGTGTAATTAATTTCTCAGTGCATCTAAATAAAATGCACATGGGTATACAACATTTTCTCTAGCTGCACACTATACAACCCAATTTTACCTACCAGTCATTTGACACTTCTCAATGACATCTCCGATCATTCTAAATTTTTTATTAAACCTTTAATAAAATTAAACACAAAAAAACATGATTAATATGAAAATAACATGTTAATTAAAATATTATTAAAGAAAAAATATCTTGAAATGAAAATATAATCATAATTATTCATAGATCAACAATAAAATAAATAATTATAAATTTAAATGTGACCACTCTACTATCGCATTATGGTTCTAGGTGAAATAGAAGTGTGTAGAGGAGGAATATATATTAAAATTTATTTTAATAATAATTACCTGAAACCAATAGCGATGATCTTCCACATCAAATTTATAATTAATTAATTTAATATTTGATGAAATAAACACCTAGGCTTAGGAAATTTATTCATTGGTGAATATTGATCATCCAAAAAGACCCCTTTAGATTACCTTAATTTACACTATAAGGATAGAAGGATATAATCACTATAGTGGTGATCCACACATGATCTTATGATCTCTGAGAAGTACCAATCAATCTCTTGGTGCTAGCACAAAGAGTGGAATTTATTTCATTGTTCATTTTTGATCATTCATTTTTTGGTCTTGAATAAATCTCTCTTGCACTTATCATTCATGAGAGGGAGATATAGGGAGGATTTGAGAGAGAATTCAATGTGTGGAAAAATTCTCTATTCTCAATTTTGGATGGTCTACACAATAGATGTAGCCACCTATTTATAGAGTTTGGATTTAAGTTAAAATATTATTTAATTTCATACCATCCATTAAAAAACATTTATTACAATTAAAAAATTCCATGTGGAATAATAATAATTAGATAGTTATTATGTAGTGGCATGAGCGAACTTGCACAATAAAAAATATTATATAATGGTATTGTTAATTAATATTTGTTACCGAACTCGGCCTTGGTCCATTCAAACCCATCGAGAATTTATTGAACAACCAAATAAATATTTTATTTATAAATAAATATTTTAGTCACAATCTAGTGAATAAATACTTTTTAAAATATTCAATAAATAAAATAAATATTTTATTCACAATCCGGTGAATAAATAGTTATATAATTTATGCGATCAATATAACTTGTAAAAAATTATTCCTCAGACTTGATAATAATATTTATTCAATTAATTAAACTCAAATATAAGTTAATTAATATCAACAGAAACACATAGTGTGTGAACCTCTAGGATTATTTCTCATTGGAATTATGCGGGCTTTCCTAAAGTCCAATATTATTATATAGAAATGGATCCAGGAACCCAATAGAATGAACTTAATATTGAAATGTCAAAAACCACCTATGAATGCTCACTATGTAATATAATTCACTTTTCACAATATCTTGTCAAGTATGTTTCACATCTGTGTCACCAACCTTTATGATAGACATATCTTTGTTTGACTATATGAAATAACTATGTCATTACACTATGGCCATTAAATTTAATGTGATGTTTGTATTCTAATGAAAGGTCTAAGATATAAACTTACATAAATATGGAAAGGGAAAAATACTTCATTGAGTTATTCATTAATGACATGTCACTCATGACACACCCAACTCATTGAACATCTCCATGAACTGTTATCATCAAGGTATATGAAATAAATTTAAGTATGCATGTTGTAACATGCATTAATAATAATATTAAAGTCTAATGTCCATCACACAAACTCATAGATAAGAATATCCGATGACCAAAAAACATGTGGAATTCATAATTGAAGGTATGTTCTCATAATCTTCCATCTTGGAGATTACCATGTGAAAAATTCAAGAGAAGAAACCCCATTTTCTTATGAGTACTCACACCTAATAGTCTATATAATATGTGTTCCATCATAGTATGTTATCAAAATGTAGAACATTATTGGATAATATCATCATAACACATCAAGGTTCTCATCCTATGGGGGGGGGGGGACTGCTATGAACCTTATCAATGCAACTTATACCCTAGGATATTATTATATTAGATTCATTTTAAACAACATAAAATATGTAATAAGAAGTTTTTTTAGAATTAAATACATCAAATATACATGAAATGAAAGTATAAATAGTTGGTCATAAGACAACAACTCTAACAAGACATTTTTTTTGATATTTGCAGAATCTTATTTTAAAATGTTGGGGCTGAAGCCTCATATTATTATTAAAGAAAAAACCTATTTTGACTAGGTATAGGGAGACCCATTACGTATCCCAAAGGCCCAAGGCCATGTGGCCTAAATACAAGGCTTGAAAGCCCATTTTTTGGCCTAAAGGGCCCATCAGTGAATAATACTACTAATGTACCAGTCTGCTATAGTCCCTACTATAGTACCACCACTAATACAGTTCCATCTATAGTGCCTCCTCTGCTATAGTGTCACCACTACTATATTTCCAACACTACTACAATACTACTATAGTGCTTCTACAGTACTAGAAATTCATCCCTACTCATATTTGATCCTAGATCATTTGGATGCCAACCATGATCCTGTACCACTTGGCTATAATCTCGTTGGTAGGAAATGGATATATGATATGTTTATTTGTCTTAGTAATGGGTATCAAGTGTGTGTTAATGCAGGATGAGCACGTGGTAGAATATGGTTCTTTATAACTTCGAGAACATGAGAAGAACTACACAACCCTTGACCTAGAATTAGAAATAGTAAAGCATTCCTTGAATACATGTCTTTATTACCTCTTCAGGGAGAAATTTATAGCCTACTAAAATCATAAGAGCTTGGAATACATTTTCTCATAGTGTCAGTGGGTCGAGTACCTTTATAGGTTATATTTTGATAACATTTATACTCTAGTAAAAGGTAATGTGGTGGCAGATTCCTTGAGCATGGAAATGATAGTGTAGGATTTTAAACAGTATAGTGTTGAGTGGAATTTGATGAATATGTTTCCAAGCTGAATCTAGAATCTAAGGGGAATTTCAGAGGTATATACTTGGTCTTTGTTCAGCTGACTCCCTCCCCTTTTGAGTTTATTTTAGAAGAGAAGCTTGAAAGTAAGTGGTACCCGTATTCTAAGAAGTTTCTAAATGGTGGGGAGGTGCCCAATGAGTGGAGTTTATCTTCAAATGATATTCCATTCTTAAAGGTCCATTTTGTGGTACCGTTTTCCTTACTAAAGGCAGTGATGCATGATTTCCACCAGCATCAGTGGCTCATTCGTCCTGGGTCCAAAAATATGTTTTATAATGTACATTTTCAATTCTGGTGGCCAGGTATGAGAAACATATATAGCTAACTTTGTATCCAGGTGTTATACTTTTCATCAGGTTAAATTTGAGCACCCTAGGTCCTATGGGTTGATAATTCCACTACCGATTCCTACATAGAAGTGGGATGTGGTTACCATGTATTTTATCATTGTTTTACCCAATACACCTTAGGGAAGGAACATGATTTCTGTGGTTGAAAATCTGACCAAATCACCCCATTTCTTTCTGACCAGGGAGTCGACCAAAGTGGATGATTTGGTTTTGTTGTTTGTTCATAAGATAATTAGTTTTTATAGTGTTCCATCACTTATAATTTCATACAGTAACCCCTGATTTACCTCATTATTCTTATAAGTCCTTCAAAAGGCAATGGGGTCACAGATCAAGATGAGTATATCACACCATACTCAAATGGATGGTCAGAAAAATTAATATAAAAATATCTTAGAAGTAATATTTTGGGCATTTCTACTGGATTTCATAGGATCATGGGACAACCATTGGGATTTTTCAAATTATCCTATAAAAATAGTAACCAATCCTTGATGAAAATGGATCATTTTGAGGTGCTTTATGGCAAGATGTTTCGGTCACATTTGTGTTGGGAAAAGGTGGGTGAGACATCATGGTTGGGACCAAGCATCATGAAGGATACATCTAGTAAATTCTGGTTGATCAGGAAACATTTTTTGATAATGAAAATTAACCAAAAATCTTTTCCCAATCAGTGGTGCTGAACCTTGGAGTTCTCAGTTTGTGACTAGCTGTTTCTAAAGGCGGCCCGTTGTTTGGGTCACCATCATCTTGGAATGCATGGTAAGATGATGTTAAGGTACTTTTGATCATTTAAGGTTACTGAGAGAGTTTATAAAGTAGAATAATTATTATATTTTCCATCCTAGTTGACATTAATTCATAAATTATTTCATGAATCGTAATTTTAGATGTATAATTTGGGCCAATATCACGTGATGAATTGGGAGGAGTTAAATCTAGATTTTTATTTGACTATGTTTCAGCAAACAATGTAGATTTTTTATTCCTAAGAGATATTGATTTAGGGGAATTAAATACCATTTATCTGATTTCTTTGGAAACACAAGAATGAAAAGCATGAGACATGGGAGAGAAGATCTTAGGTTTAGAAGTAATACCGATTTTTGTTTTCTGATCAGAATTTGGAATGAATTTCCAAGGGAATAAATTTTTCATGGTTGGGAGAATTTTAACATTCATGATTTCATTCTAAGGTATTTTTTCATTTTATGTTTGGTATCATATTTATCTCTGGTCTTTCTTGGGTGTTTTTGGTGAAAATGGTGATTACATGTGGCGTACGATTGGTGCATGGTTAGTATAAACCGTGCGCCAGCCTAGAGGAAATGGTTCACCCTAGATGGTGGAAATATTTTTGTAAATAGATTATACTTGAGTCTTTAAGTTATAATATTTTATAAAAATAAATACCATAGTTGAATCAACAGACCATTCTAAGAAGGAAAAAGATTCTACGCGTAAGTTTGGAGACTTTCACACAAGACAAAAATCTACATTCAAGGTCCTTATGCACCCAATGTGAAGTTAAAGGATATCCCTCACCCCAAACTCGTGAAAATCACCAAGTAATCCATGCGTAAGTTTTTAGGGCTACATGTAAGATGTGAAACCACACATGGAACCCTTATGCACCAAATACGACATCATTTTCTCTCTTCCACACCGACATTCTTACGTTCTCCCACAAAGAATTTCGCCTATAAATAGAAGGGTACCCCTCCCTTTTCAGGTAACTATATGGACATCAAATCAGCTCTCCCATGTATGCAAGATGACCCCTTATGCAACCACATTCATGTCATAGCTTCATGTTATAGGATCTTGCATGACAGGTCCCCCATGGGACCCCCTTTGGCTAGGCGCAAAAGGGGTTGACTATCACCCATTTCTATTTTTTCCTAAGGAAGGTGCATAAAAATGACCCTTCTTGCACACATCAATCGCCTAAGGCAGGTGCATGAAAAAAACCATCTTCCATGCACCATATACCCTTGTACACACCCATAATTATCTCATACCATTTATTTTTTCAAACAAGTCTCCAATATTGCACACACATCCTCTTTAGGACTTCATGGGTTATCATTACCTTATTGAACCACGTTTGATCCCCCATTGCACAAAAATTCCACATCTTACATGAACCTCCTCTCTGCGGTCCTCCAAGATTATGCATAGTTATTTCCTAGTTCCTTGTGTGGTGTCCCATGTCTTGTTTCCCCGCCTCTTGCTCATTGGCGTAGGTATCCTAATGGATTTTTCATTTTTGCATAGCCATGATAACATGGAACCCATGATTTACCACTCCTACACCCCATTGTATCCTAGAATTAATGATGCCTTACATTCCCTAATTGTGGGTGGAAATCAGTTATGTATCTAAAAGGGGTGAGAAGTGAGTCCCCCTATCCGAGCTGTAGAATGTTAAACTACCAAGCACCATCTTCCTCAACACATGATGTTAAATTATAGTATCACCCCATGAAATGCACATGGAGTTTCACACTATGATAATTCTTTACACCAACTAATCTCTATGGGATTGATATATAATTTTCCCCTATATAAGGGAATGCTATCCTTCTCATGTGGAACAAGATCCTCTTCGGGCATCCCTCCTAGAGTAAGCCCCGATCTCCATCTCCCTGGGCAACCTCGGTGCGTAATCCCCACATCACTTCTCGTGGTCACACCTTTTTTGAAACGATCATCAGGTCTAATATATCATATTTTTCTCATTCCAAGCATAACTTATCTGGTATTAGAGATTAATAGTGATTGTGACTCCATACGGGCCACCTCAGGGGATAAGACTCATTCCCTTCAGTACTGAACTACATGGGTTTTGATCCCTATCCTCTAAACAGGGTACATAGGAATCCTCTCTAAGGTTCAATCCCAAGAAAGGGTAAACCTATGTTCTCCCTCCTTGTGATGTACCCTCATAGTGTAACATCTTCCATTTATGGGACATAGATCTCAGAACCACTCTTATAGAGAGCTCTGAACCAATCACTCGTAAACTCTAGTGCCCCCTACTAGGGATGTACCTTCATGATGTGATGTATTACCTTTATGGGACACATACCCCCGAATACACCTCCATGAGGTGTTCAGATCCATCCACCATCACTTTATCCATCACCTCAACCTTGTCCCAGTGAGACCACTTCTATCACCATCCATTTGGGTTGCCAACCATGCACAAGACCCAACATGTCCAAGGGTGTCTAACCAAGTGTAATCCCCAATGCCATCCTAAACTACATGAACTTTGATAACTATCTTCTACACAAGTCACATAGAAAGACTCCCTAAGGTTCAATCCCATCACTCTCCACATTCAATCCATTTTATCCACACTTCTTCCAGATACTCTGAATTCTTACCCGGGTTGTGATACCTTGGTGAGATCATACCATTCACATCACCATTCCTTTTAGAAGAGCCCAAGAAGCTTACCATGAATAAGTCCCACACAATCTATATTCATCCAAACAAGAGAAAGTATCTTGTGAAAGGAATCTAGACATCTGTAAGCCCCAAATCACTCCTTTGAACTAAGTGAGTTTTGGTCCCTATCTTCTACATAGGGTATGTAGGAAGCCTCCCTAAGGTTCAATCCCATCCGATGTTAAACCTTAGTACCCCCATCATTGGGGTTCACCTTCTCCAATCCACCCTCAACAGTTCCAATATCAGCCTTTAAGATGTGACATTTTCCTTTTATGGGACACACCTCCCAGATGCACTCATATCCGGAGTTCTGAAACATCCACTCATTAAACCTTCCATGCACTCCCTCATAGAGATGTACCTATCCGATCCACCTTCATAAGTGTTCTAATCTATCTGATCTGTCTTCGATATATGTTAAACTTGTGTGACACCCTATGTTAAACATGAGATATCAAGGGAAACCTTGTAGATATGCCTCTGGCATAAGATACCTTACGTTGAAATGAGAATCCTCAAGTTTTTTCACCCTTAATAATACCTCTGATAATGAATAATACAGGTGTTATATTGTTTAATCATCTAGACATGCCATCAATTCCCAACATGACTACTCTTAGAAGATACTTCCTACCATGCACTAATGGGTAGACCTTGGCTCCATCTACATGTGGTAGTTCCCTCCTCATATCATCACTACCTCATGTACTCCATCAATGATAGAGTGGGTGTGATCCAAGTTGAATCATATCCTTTTTCCTCTTTTTATGCCCACTATTTTGATACCGACTATTATTAGAGAAAGTAAAAATAGGTTCAGACCAATGTAGTTTGGCACACTGCTATTGTGGCTGATCACTAGATGTATTTTGATGATACTTTCATCCTCTTGATTAACCGGTTGGAGGCTACAATGCTAGAGAAGGGATATTTCTTCTTCATCTACATGATGAGGGGAAGAAACATTCCTAGGTATAAGGAACATTAGAATATTACCTCAAACTCCTATACAAGAAAAGATAGAGTGATACCAGATCCTCTTACCCCTACGAGGTATTGGGATTTTCACCCCATGATCACAATAGTATGCCATACCTTCTTGTTTCACCAAGTTAAGCTAAGTAGATATAGAAAAACCTACCAACACTTCTTTAACATCATCAAGCATGGACCCCTTGGTCAAAGGGATGATGAAATTAGCTTGAATTTTTTTATTTCCATAGCTTCAACAGTGCATGAGTCTGCTGATGAAGATTCCACCACAACTCAAGCAAGCACCAACATTTCTCCAGGGTCAATTAACTCAAAATAAGTACCACATATATATTATTCCCTCACCTCAAACGACGAAGATGTTTTAAAATATTATCCTCCCACATTTTAAGAGGGAGTCTCCACCACCATTGATGAGTTGGTACAGGTGAATATTGGTACTAAGATAGATCTGAGGCCAATATTGATCAGTGCTTCTATGACTATAGAGGAGATAAAATAGTATGTAGACTTCATGAAGAGAAACATGATGTGTTTTCCTAGAGTTATAAATATATTCCATGGTTAGACCCTAAGGTCCCCATCCACCATCTTGGTTTCCCTCCGAGTAATCAAGGGTTCAAAAAAACTCCCAAGAAGATGCACCCTTCCCATGGTATTGTGGTCGAGGTTGAAGTTGATAAGCTTATTAAAGAGAACAATGACAAAGAAGTCAAGTACCTGTATTGTTATCCAACATCATTCCCATTAGGAAGAAGAACATACATATTAGATTTTGGGTCTATTTCTAAGATCTCAACCACCATTACTCCAAGGATGATTTTCCACTTCCGGTGACGTAAATAATAATTGATTCTCCCAATGGATTCCAAGATATCTTCTTCATGGATGGGTATTCTAGGTATAATCAGATCTAGATGGCCCTCTAAGATGAGGAGTCCACCACCATCAATGCACCACTGGTTACCTTATGTTATCAGGCGATTCCCTTCAGTTTGAAGATTGTCGGATCCACTTATTAGCATTCCATGCACTGCATATTCATACTAATCCTCGAGACGCTAGTAAAATGATACGTTGATGATTTGGTGGTCAAATACCACCATTGTCAGAACCATCTTAGAAATCTTGAGAAATTGTTCAGATTCTTATGCTCTCGCCATCTGAAGATGAACTGATGGAAATGTGATTTCGGTGTGACCTCCAGAATGTTACTTGGTTTTATTGTGAGATATATTGGTATCAAGATCGACCCATAAAAGATCAAGGCCATCAGTTAGATTCCTCATTCTATAAACCTCAAGGATATATAAGGCTTTGAAGAACACTAAGAATATATATGCTAATTCATTTCTAATATAGCTGAAAAGTGTAAGCCCTTTTCTAGACTAATGAAGAAAGGTTTTGTCTATCAATGGGATAAAGAGTATGAGACATATTTTGATGAGATCAAGCAGTATCTGCTATAGCCTCTGGGTCAAATTCCACTTATCTTCAAAATACCATTGTTCCATTATGTGACTACCTTGGAGTGATCAATCAATTCCCTTCTCTCCCATAAGAACAATGAAGTGACAAGGTACAGTTTGTACTATCTCAGTTGGATACTCCTTGACATAGAGACAACATATTCTCCTATCGAGAAGGGATACCTTGCAACAATTTTCAAAGTACAGAAGTTATGGCATTATCTACAGCATCTTAAGATACATGTGTTATTCTTCATGGATCCAGTAAAGTATATTTTAAATTTCCCAATGTTGGTAGGACATATAGATCGGTGGGTAGTGATCCTTAAATAGTTTTACATCAAGTTCATTTAGTATAATCCCATCAAGGTTCAGTCACTAGTATACTTTCTAAACACTTATTAATCCAATATTGAGTAGTCTCTAGATCTTGATTTTACCGAAGAAGCTATTCTCTCAGTTGATCAGTATATGACATGCTGGAAGGTTCACTTCAAAGGTGCCTCCCAGAGTGACACTTGTAGAAGGAAGAATGATCCTAGACTCAAAAAACTAGGTCTGAGGATTGTATTCAATACACCTAGATAGGTTTTCTTTCCTTATTTATTCTTGTTGTCATAATGCTGCAGCAATAATGAGGAAGAGTATCAAGCTCTCATCACTAGTCTTGAGTTGGATCTTGATATTTGTTCTCCACACCTACATATGAAATGATACTCTGAGGTAGTTATAAATAATATTAATGGTGATTATGTAATCAGGAAGCCTAAGATCATTCCATTGTTTAAGCATGCTCACTAGCTGATGGCCTAGTTCCCTTATCTTCTAGAGGTGACTCATATTCCCCAGTCATAGAATGATCATGGTGATTCCCTAGACGATCTAGCCACTTCTATCACAGAGCCTGACCATGAAGATCTTTTCATTCATGTGGCGCAATGAAGGTTCATCTCCCATATCAGTTTAGATGATGATGAAAACCAATAGGTGAACCACCTTACCACTAATGCTTCCACATTGGGTCCTCATTACCCTCATAAAGCTGAAAAAACCTCTGATTGGAAAATTACATTTTTCAAGTATCTCTAGCACAATAGTCTCCCATTAGACATATCATAACGTTAGTGAATCTATCTCCATGCAGTTCAATTCACCCTCCAGAGCAGTCCCATCCTGGAGAAGACTCTCCACAAACAAGGGTTTTATGGAATGATCCTCATTACATTCAAGAAGACAATATTCCCTAGGTCATGGAGGAAGTCCATTCCAAGTGTTATGGTGCTCACCATATAGGAATGAATCTCTCCCACTTGATTATATGGTTGAGCTACTTCTGGCACACGATGGTCTAAGACTATATCAAGTTATCTAGGAGTTTCCAAACATATTAGATTCATTCCAACATTATGCATCGACCACCAGAACCACTCCACACAACCATTTATTCTTGGACCTTTATGTTCTGGGGAATCAATGTCATGGAACCATACCCACCAACAACAGATCACCAATAAAGGTTTATTTTGACTGCGATTGATCGCTTTTCCAAGTGGGATGATGCTATTCCTCTCAAGGATGTAAAATCCTGGTCTATTGTTTAATTTGTGAGCTCCAACATCGTATATTGATTTGGAGTACCCAACAATATTATCGTTGATAACAACACAAACTTTCAATCCGTTGATTTGAAGAAAGTATATTCCATGTAAATTATCCAATCTAACCACACTTCTCACTACCATGCATAGAAAAATGGGGAGATCGAACCATTCAGAAAGAAACTCTCCAACATTATTTAAAATATTGTGGGTTAGAAAAAAGAGAAATTAGTTAAAAAATCACCCTAATGCTCTCTGGAGTTATCAGATGATGACACATAATTCCACCCAGGTGAATCCATATTTTCTAGTATATAGAACTGAGGTAGTCCTCCCCATTGAGATTTAGTTGTTATCACTACATATAGATTTCTATGATTATATTACATCAGATAGAGTAGCATAAGTCTATCTAGTTTATCTGGAAGCTCTTGACGATAATAGGATTCATCCCTTTCATAATATAGAGAGGCAACCGAACAATATACCTCAAGCTTTCAACAAGAGATTTTACCTCCGATCGTTCCTTCAAGGGGACACGTTTTTGTCTCTTCGAGTTCCGATGATTCCTGGTTGGAAACTTCCAAATTTGGAGCCCAAATGGGAAGGTCCTTAAATCGTTCACAAATTCTTCCCAACAGTGTATACTCTTTAGCCACCATAGATGATGAGTGAATTACTCCTCCCATATCCTTATAACATGATTTTAAACTTCATGGAACCCAAGAACTATGTATGGATTTATTCCCATCCATATAGTATATATAAGAATGCCCAAATAGTTCATATTTTGGCCCAACCACGAATACAACTTTTCAGCCCCATGGCCTGAGTTTTGAGGGATTTGAATGCATATCGATTCACTATTTAAATCCACCCTTAAATTTTTATTTTAAACTCGTTTTGTAATGAATATTACAAATATAATGATAAATTTCACTTTATATTTGAATCAATGAATTAATGTTTATCACTCTTTAATAGTGAAATTTTATTTTTTTGGTGTTTACATTATAGGATGAGGTGATTTAGAGAGCCTGTGATGGAATTCAAGCAATATGGACCAAACTACGTGAGATCCAAAACATGCATTTGGAAAATTATTTTTAATGTGGATAATATGTGCATCAAATTGGGCTAAAAAGGGTATATGAGTTCAAAACAATGTGGTCCACATTTCTATAGAAGATAATGAAGCCCAATTCATCTATTTGGAGGCCCAAAATAGGCCCACAATGTGAAGAAATTCTAGGCGGGGTAGATTGGAACACCCTTCTATATTTGGGCCATAAATTGGGTCTCAGAGATCCAATAGGTTTAAATACACCTCCCATGGATAGATAACCCAAACGTGCACCACTCCACCTAATTTAAAGTCAATTTCACACGTTTTGGTCAATTAACTAGCCGGATAAAGAAGGATTAAAATTTTTGTCCTAAATAGAGACCTAGTCCCTTAGGCACTTGACCTCTTTTGTGGAAAGTGTGATGTTTTTGTCCATAAAAAATCACTCTTACCCATCATTAGATGATGTGGCGTGACCAAGGGTGAATTTTAGACAAATTTTAGAGCTCTCTTCACCCATTTTATTTATCTTCTCCCTCATGTACTTCTAAACCTCTTAGTGATCAATTTGGGGAGTGTCCTTTGTTGTAATCCTAAGCTCCACACTTGTAATCTTCATAATGTAATTGATTTCAATGTTTGTTGTAAATTTTTATTCATTTCTACCTACTAATTTTTTTATTCTGGTATGATCAAATACAAATATAAGGTACAAGAATCCACATGCTTCCATGCATAACCTGTATCTTGTGATGATTTGAGTGTGGTTGCCTCTTTTTCACCCCTCCCTTTCATGAGTGTGAAAATGGAATTCATTAGTTGATAAAATCCATGAGGTTGAACCTCTTAATATGCATGTTCCTATCTTTAGGAATATTTTTATCAATGACTCAAATCTGGTCATCTCATCACGTTGTTGATTTGATGCCTTGATTGAGTTCTGTTTTTACATTGAATCATTTTGTTGATTTTGAGCGGTTACCGATAATCAATTTCATTGATCGATAAAATACTAGGTGGTAACCTAGTAAGAACTCCCATAATATTACTGGCCTCAGTATTTATAAAATCAAGGAATCAATGATCCTTCCCTTTCCCTTGAGAGCGATGACGGATTGAGCATCAAGGGACACTTACCCAGGTTGATCATGATTTCTCCAACTGATTTCTCTAAGTAGTAATATACTTTGGATATCTATTATTTAATCATCAAACCCAAGTATTATAAAACCCCATTTCCCTTTTTTTACTTCCATAATCAGAACCAAATTTTTGAATTAATGATCTAAGGATCCATCGAGATATGACCTTGGGTTGCTTCTATACTGTAAAAATTCAATTTAAAAATAAACAGCTAATTTGACGCACTCGACAACGCGATTTGGAGTGTGTGGTATGGTGTAGAGACCTCTTTGGTTCTCATTTACTTCAGGTTGATTCATGTGACCACACTATACCTCACTTTGTTAGGATCTTTTTCCTAAGATATGATCTTCACAACCTTAAACTAAGAACAATTTCATCCAAGAAACATGACTTTAAACTATGATGCCCCAAACCACATGATGATAAACTGCTAGGAATTACCTTAAATATGTTTAACTACATATCCTTTTTGGTCATTTTTATATAAAATTAAAAGGAAAATTCCCCTTTGTCCTTCATGTTTCTAAACTACCTTGCCTTGTTTTATGTTAAATAGCTGATTCATCCTAGTTGCATGATGTTAATATGCAAAACAACCTCTATCTTGGATACAAAATGATAAAATAAACAGAACCCTGATGTCCTCATCTAAGAGGGTTTCACCTTTAGCATTGGTCACTCACCATGAAATATTAAGAACTTAGTATAGATTGATTCCAATCCTCATGGGATATGCAGGAATGCTTAGACATTTATTCTATAGTCCTACTAGAAATTCATTGAAACTCTAGACTGAGGTTCCTCCTAGGAGTAAATGGTGTGGTATGGAGTTCCTTGGTCCTCATTCATATTGGTCTATAACAACCACACCATGTACCTCCCTCTAGAATATTCTTTCTAACCTTTCATCATTACCGTATGATGGTAAACTACAAAGATATGAAGAAATACGTATATCTTGATTCCCATCTTAATGGGACACATAGGAATGCCCATACATTTTTTCTTCAGATCTAGACTAGGTTCAACACCATTTTTTTCTTAGGAATATATGGTATTTTGATTGGAATATTTTTCCTCATTCATGTTAGTTTAGTCACCTCATCATGCTATGTATATCCAATGGAAGATCTGCATCTTGGGGTCCAAAATATTTGAACGTAAACTATGAGTTTACTTCCTAGTATCATGTTATTAAAATGAGTATCCAAGTCCAAGCGTTATGTATTTAAACTATGAAAGGCCTTCAAACATATGGTGTGTCGAGATTCCTTCGTCCTCATTCACATCGAGTTATAATAGCCACGTCATATGTACTTCTTTGGGATACCTCCTCCTTCTAATTTCCCATTCACATGAAAATAAAATACGTCACAACCTTCATCCATACCATACGATATTAAACCACAAAAAATTCAGGAACTGTGTCTTCATTTATTCCCATACTTATGGGATATGTAGAGGTGCTCAAACATTTTGTCTTTGGGTCCAACCCCTGGTTCATTTTCCCTATTTTATCACTCTTCGTCCTCTTCATTTTGAATTGTTTTGTTACCATGTAATATCCAAGAGCCCTGTCGAGACTTCTTACCTTAAGAAGGGGTTTGGATCCCTCTATCTAATATTCATTATTAACATGCACAAATGCGCTGTTATGTTGGACCCAGTGTCAGATTTTTCTTGGAAATTCTCTCATTTCATATCCATGCTTCATGCACCCCTTTGTTAGGGTCTCCATCATCTTTCATGTCTGAAGGGAATCCCTAATGGAATGGTATCATGCCTCTGTGGCCCAACTACTATCCTAGGAAAATTCCCCTAAAGACTTTGGATGAAATCTTGAGTCAGTTTCCATGTTTCAAATATGGTCGTTGACTGACCCTCATTTTTTTGTTCCCATCCTAGACAACACGACATGGAATCTTTGTTTCAAATAAGGTCAGTAGTTATCCTCTATCATTATGCCACCACTATTGTGTCCCCAATATTAGATGATGTGACTTACATCCCTTTCTACATACTTATGTTTAGGCAGAACTTCAACACCCCAGGTATTACCCTTCTATGCACCTTTGCACATTGAGCAGGCCGATCCGTGTCATTAGGACACCCTTAACCTAAATTCTCGGTCCCCCTACTGTGTGCTTCCATGTGTCATATTAATCTTATCTGACCCTTGTTTCCCACAACAATCATGGGTCACATGGGAATATGGGTCTTAGTAGGGGTTTTACCCATATGGAAGAGCTACATCATCCTATGGTCCAAAATCTATGACCTTAAACTAGGTGTTTAAATCCCAAGATCATAACATTAAACTGAGAATCCAGGTCCAGGAACTATGACCTCAAACTGTACATGAATTTTCCTTAAGGAATGTGTGGTGTGGTGTGGATCTTCTTGGTCCTCATTTAATTCAGGACGCCACACTACACATTTTATCTTTGGATGCCTCATCTTATGGTCTGAGATCTATGACCATAAACTAACATCCCCAACATCCTACTTGCATGATAGTAAAGTACATAATAGACCCCATCCTTATCATATGATGTTAAACTATGCATTCAGAACCCAGGATGTATGATATTAAACTACACTATGATACAATGTCATTACCTAAGAAGAAATTTCCCCTTGGCATTAATAACATACCATGCCATCTTCAGGAACCAAATATTTATTGATTCCCATCCTCACAGGATATGTAGGTTCACCCAAGCATTTAGTATCTAGTACAAAATGTAATTTAATTCCTTTGGACCCTTTTCCTATGTGTCATTTAGGAGTGTTCCATGCGGTGTGGACCTATTTTGTTCCCATTCATGTCAGGTTGGCTCATGGAACCACACAGTAAATCTCCACCCTTTATAGTATGAACTCTAAAACCTTAAACTATGATTTTTAGTGTCCAAGTTAGCATGATAGTAAACTGTGTAAGGACAATGATTTTCTCATTTGGTGGGATACCACCCCTATTGGCACTATCCATTTTCCATGTCATCTTCAAGAACTATGTATGGATTGATTCATACCCTCATAGAGTACATAGAGATTCACATAAATATTTTTCCTGGTCCTAGTCGTAGAATCCTAAATTCACCTTTTTGGACCTTTGGGACCATTTTCACCTTTGATAATGTGTGGCGTAGTGTTGATACTTATTTGATACTCATTCATGATGTGTTTTTTACCACACCATTCAATTATCCTTTGGGATGTACACATAACGGTCTCTTGATGATGAACTACATGATCTTTTCATCCCCATGACATGATATTAAACTAAATAGATGTGTCTGAAACAAATGACATTAAACTGGGAACCTACGGTCCACACTCTATGACCTTAAACTGATAGATTTTGGTCAAAGAAACACGAGCTTAAACTATTCTCTATATCAAGGAGCTTTACCTTGAATCCATCTGGAATTTAGTTCTACTCATGAACCTGATCATTAAGGATGCATCTAATCCCAATTACAGATGTTCCACACCGACATGTTTAAATATACGGTGGTGTAATTCCTAGATTATTGGGATCCATTCGAAAATTCCATCACTCCACTTACACGCTTCAGACATCCCTTTATTTGGATCTCCATCAGCTTCCATATCTGAAGAGACCCCCTAATAGAATGGTGTCTGGCCACATGGCTCACCTACCATCCTAGGAAAATTCTCCAAAATATTCTGAACAACATTTTATGATAGGGCCCATGTTTTTAATATGGTCAGAGGCTGAACATCATTTGTTTTTTCCAATCCCAAGTAATGTGATATAGATGCTGTGATTCAAACAAGGTAAACAACTATCCTCCATTTTCATTCCATACTCATTGTGTTCTAGATATCATTCATAGTGATTCACATTTTCCACATCCTCATGTTCTTGCAAATCTACAACAAACCTGGTGTTGTCCCTCGGTGCATCTATGCTCATTGAGTAAGAATGCTGGTGTGGTTGGGACTTTCTAGCATGGTATTTCCTTTCTATTATTGTGCACTCCAATATGATGGATAAATCCTAACATCACTCCTTGTTTCCCATAATGATCATGGATCACATGGGATTAGGTGTCTTGGTAGGGTTATACCCACATATAGAAGCTATGAAAACTTATTGTATGTGTTCTACAACCTTAATCTAAGATCTATTTTTTTACAAGAAACATGACGTTAAACTATTCTACCCCATCCAACACAATGTTAAAATATTGTGTCCTTATCACACTATGTTAAAATGAATGGATCAGTCCTGTCATATGAACTTAGACTATGAAATCATTATCCTGGCTGCATGATGAAAAATGGCATAGCATTGTGGTGTGAAACCAGGACATTTCAGTAGTGAAACCAGGACATTTCATCATCGTCTGGCCTCCCAAAAAAGGGAAAAAATAAGAAAAGAACAAATAAGTAATATCTAATGCAACTTATCTTTGTGCATGGGTCGGACCTGCACGATGAAATTTCCCATCAAGAAAAAAAAATGGCATGAGTCCGATACATGGGATATGTAGTGATGCTCAGATCATCGATCTCAGGTATAACCACAACTTTATTTCCCCTTTTCACATTAAACCATATTTTTACTCACTACATGATGTTAAACTACATGAGATTCCATAACTACATTCCACTTCATTCCCCTATTTATGGGATATTTAGTGACACCAATACATTTTGTCTTAGGCCCAGCCATAAGTTTATTATCCTTTTTTGGCCCCTTATACCTATTATCTATCCCAATTCTATAACCCTAAACTATGAGCCTCACATGGGTATGTGGTGTGAGAGTGGGTCTCATTCACCTTCATTAATGTCAGGTTTTGTCTCTCATCGCATCATATATACCTCCTTCCCATCTATTCCTGGGTATTAGTAAGGTGTATAAGCCTCCTTTGGCTATTTCATGTCGGGCTCCTCTCTTTTGTGCCATGAAAAATTTCTAGGAATAGTCATCATAGTCTGTGTATTATGATTTTAAAATTTTGGCTATGTTCTAAGAAGGATAAACATAAATTATGTGCAACGTCTTAGTCACATGATGTTAAACTATGGGAAATGTCCTGATCATATGACATTAAATTGTATCATGCATCAACCTTACTATATGATGTTAAACTAAGTTCCCATCTTCCTCACTTTCATGATGTGAAAAAACAAAGCATCCCAGGCCCTCATCCAGTAGGTTCTATCCCACAATGCTTGTCATCTACCACATTGTTCACATCTTCATCCGTTGCTTGATCTTCAAGATGACACTCCCTTAGAAGATAGGTTTGATCTTTTTTCATCCCAATGCACCTACACTGGTGTAATCTCAGTCCCAGTGGAATAATTTCATGAGTTTTGTAATTTTTTCAAACATCCCATCATTCTACTCTATGCTTTTCATGCCCCTTATTTGGATCCTCATCCTATTTCATGTAGGAAGGGACCTCAAAATGGGGTGGCTATGCTTCCTTGGCACACCTACTATCCTATTCCAATTTTCTAAATGATATTGGATGACATTTTCAGTTTGGTCTCGTGTTTTAGATATGGCCAATGATCGGCCCTCGTTTATTTATCCCCAATTCAGGATAACGTTATAAATAATGTGTCTCAAATACAACCCATAGTTATATCATACCATCATTCAATCCTATATATGATTACAAATTTTGGACATTGTGATTCACACTTCCCATTTCCCCTTTGTTTAGATTGATTCCAAAACCCCTGAAATTATTTGACTCATGTACAAGAGCACATTGGAAAAGGCAAGCTGGCTATTCGAAGAGCCCTATTCTCCACTCACAACCTCTATAATCCTAAACACTCTGGTGGTCATTCATAAATAGAAGACCTTGATTATTCGATAATTAGTTGTCCCTCTCATAGAAAGTTAATTTTCATGTTTCCATCCACTATTTCTCACACCGGGCATGCCCCACATGAGCTTATGGATAGATAATCGGTTTATTAACATATATTATTGGGGTGCAACAATTAAAGAAAACAAGAAATATGTCCATACACATAGTTAAAAACTGATAGGCAATCAAGAATGTATGTTTCATAAGTTTGGGGAAAACATGACCATTATGGGTTAGTCCCTTTGATGGAATGATTCAACAACACTACTTTCTAGAATGTAAAATCTAAAGTCTCCTACCACTTCCCAAGTTCTTTATCCTCCTCAATGGCATTGGTATGTAGCTCATCAACCCTGATATTCTTCTGGTCTCACTCAACTCGAAGGCCATCTACTTGACAAATTTCCTACTCCGTCTTCTCTTGGGCCTCCACTAGCTGTACTTGCTATTGAGCAATGAGTTCTGACTAATTGGTGAAAAAGGTGGAATGCTTGATCACCTATGCTTCTAGGAAATAAATCTCTTGTTCTACCACCTAAATATTTTAGATATTTTTAGACTTATTGTAGTATCAAGTAGTGTGAAAATACTAGATTCATTCCCTTTTCATATCATCTAAATAATCCTCGATTAGCATGTGAAGATGGGAAGCATCCACCCCTTTGGCACATAGAAAATACAACAAGGTGTGAAGTGATCCTATTAATCTTATCCAATCAATCTTCATGGAATCAAGAAAATTATTGATTCACTTCCATTCCCTGCACCGAGTCATGTGGATCTCCTCAGCTGCATCTAGATCAAAATTGTCCAACTCTTTAGGGTTTGCAGGTTCATATTTTGGAAAGATAAACAACAGGTCAACAATGAGATCTTACTTTGGAATCCTCTCTAAGGTACAAGGTGATATAAA
Source organism: Viscum album (assembly GCA_963277665.1). NCBI lineage: Eukaryota > Viridiplantae > Streptophyta > Magnoliopsida > Santalales > Viscaceae > Viscum > Viscum album. The sequence continues at coordinate 914,070,885 of OY728129.1, read as the reverse complement.
ATGTGGCGACCCTTATTACTCAGTTCCTCATAATCCTTTCCCTATCTAGCTTTAGGATCTGCCCTGGTAGTGGAATCACCCATAGCCACAACCTCATGCTCACCGGGATCCATGGATGGATTGACTTGAGTGACAGGCTCCTCACGGATAGGTACAGGCATCATGAGAGCTCCCATAGATGGCTGATAATTTTTTGTTTTCCTGTAATAAAATATTATGATCACTGCATGGAGTAAGTTACTTTTTTATCTATATCCTCTAGATAATAGATTTGGGTCTGTGAAAATAGTGACTTACAAGAGCTAAGTGCATCTAGATATAGTGACTTAGTTTCCATATGAACTTCCATCATGGGATATCCCTCATCACATGTTAATTCAATGATTGGAACCGTAATGGTAATGGTTTGGGATTTTGAGGTTTTCACTTTGACCCCTTCAGCTATCTCACATATTGCCGCTTTGGCCAGGCTCGGTCAACTGCTTTGCTCAGCCCTAAATGAGGCATTAAGAAAACATACTCCCATGTACATCAGTACATTTTCACTCCCTAAAGTGGGAGATCATTGATCTTTACCAATGTGTTCTTGAATTGAACAAATATTGGTTAGCAGATCCAAGTTATATAAAGATAAGGGATCAAGAGAAATATGAGTTGAGACTTACTTTGTGGTGTTTGGTGAGTTCCTCGTCAGATCCTGTGCCTTCGTTGATCTCATGTGGCCCCCCAAATGATCTGATGTCCCCTAAGATTCCTCACCTCCAAGATCTTCATCTTCGACCTCCTCCTTCTCCTCTACCACTTCCCCCTACTCCTCTTTATCCTCCTCTTTTTTATCATCATCATCGACATCATCCTTAGGTTTTATTTCTTCAATATCATTCCCTTGGTTGAGAATCACTTTTACCAGGAGATGTGGTTCCACATATTTCATCCATTGGCATGAATAGACATCCATGGCTGTCATTTACACATATCGGCAATGAAATTCACCATGCCCTCCACTTGAATGCACCCAACTTCTACCAGATCAAGACCAGTGCAAATTAGTCTTTTACAAAGATATTTATTTGACCGTGATTTTCACAACGTCTTCCACATTGACCAGATGGTTGGAGAAATGGCATCAGTGGTCAGCTATAGAAGATAACTTACTTGTTTTCTAAGGGATTTTCTAGATACTCTATGAGGTTTCCATATGAACCAAACTCCTTAGATGGTAGAGGTATGGCTGCACCTTGTGAAATTCCTACCACCTAGGTTTCGACTCATGATGTCCCTACTGCCAGGCTTTCCTCTTATCTTGATTCCCTAGTGGCAGTTTGCCTACATTATCATCGCCCAGATTCTACACATTTCAATTTGATTTGATGAATGCATTTTCATAGAATTGTTTCTGGATATGCCACCACAGAGTGATTAGAATATTCCATTGATAGTCCGACATCAACATCAGTTGGGGGAATAATGACTGTTTCACCAAATTTGGAGATTCTAAACATGAACCACAACTGGAAAATGATATAAGAGTGCTTCTCCTCCAGGACCTCTATATACAATTTATTTGGAATTCGATGTTGGCATCTAAGCTATCTAGCAAAGAGAGATGTAATGTATAGATCATAAAGGATCTTTTCATGGATCTAGGCTACTAGTATGAAACCTATGATAATCTAAATATATTCCCTATGATTCAGTGGACCTCATGGGTCATCCACCACTTAGAAGACCAAGGTTTGGAAGGGGTGAAAACTGAAAGTTTTATTATTACCAATCTGGAGCTTGTTCCCTTCCTCATTGAGTGTTAGTGGCTATATCCCAACAATGTTCATTAAATATGGTTGTAGGATATTGCTTGGAGTATTGATGGCATTTAGGAAGTCATATCCACTAAAATGAGCTGTAATATATCCCTAAAAAATATTGAATGGTATGAAAATTATACTAGCTATGAATCCCCTTGAAATGTTCCCTAGAATACTATATAGAATTTCTAATACATGCACTCCAGGATTAACCTTATTATGTGATTCCATGATCCCATCCATTTCCAGCATCCTCAGATAAACCCCATCCTTGTGTCGCATACTGGAAAAATCCACCCACTTTGGAATATATAAAGGATATCAGTATATCTCACATGAAGATCCTGCCTCTAATTCACACTAAATCACTACAACTAATATTCCCCTACTTCTAGAATCACCCGACATAATCCATCCGTGCCCCTTTACGATGCAGTCAACCAATTCCTCCCTGATACTAACATCCTCACATGATCATCCCTATTAAAGAATAGGCTAAACCAAACTGAGTATGGGATTTCCTTCATGATGTATTTGATCCCCAACCATTCATTCACCAGGTCTAGTAGATGCCATGTGAAAATGGGGGTTCATGCTCTATCTCCACAGACATTCTCTATTGATCATCATATTGAAGTTACTCCAGATGAAATCCCCCAATGTAGTGAATGACCTAGAGATTGATATCTACCTAAACATGGGGGTGGTAGAAAGTGTTTGTGTCATGGGACCATTGGCTTAAAAAATCAATCACCAATTCCTATTGGTAGTAGAAATGAAATTATGATGTCCATATGACTTCAAATAGCCCGATGTTTCATAAATCTTCCCCAAAATCTTCCCATGTGTGGAGTACCCAAAACACCCATTCCCATTCATTCATAAATCCCCCTGGATCTCAAATCAAATTCTTGCTTCCAACCTACACTTTTATTCTCTATGCTACTTCATAAGAATCTTGAATAGTGAGTGGGGAATTTTTCGGTCACTGTTTCACTCACCGTGACTGTCTTGGTCTTTAGATTCAAAATGAAGACAGCTATCTCTCAAGTCTCCTTGAAAGTATTTCCATGGTTGGTGATGTTTTACCGCTGAAGTTTGTCTTCAAACATGACCCGAAACCATGGAAAGTTAGTCTCAAAGCTTGGGATGGATACTTCTTAAAGTATCCTGAAATTCTTGAGCATGAGGTTATCACTTAAGATATAATAATTCTGAAATTTTGTCAGTATTCCCAAGAGTATTTGATTCTCTTAAAAAACCCTTCATATATGAAGTATCTGAGGATTCCCAATCATCTCAACCATCTATGTAGTAAATCCATCCTCCCACTCAGCAGTATTCTATTCATCAACCATGTCAATAATTCTGTGAAAGAAGAAAGGGAATGTGATGAAATATTGTGGTTTTGCATGAAAAAAGTTGGTTGCACGCAATATTGGATGACATCCGTGAAAAAATCATCTAAGTCTAAAGTGCACAAGATTCAATGACTGCATGTAAAACACTAACTGAATTTGTGTGTTCTATAGAAAATTCCAAAACTTATGCGCAAGAGAGAAGAATCTCTTGTCATACAGAAAGTCAAAGTACCATGAAAATCCCCCCATATATATATGTGCAGACCAAGCCTTTGTGCGCATGAAAAGAACCGTATGCCCTAATCCCCAGATTTTCGATGCATATTTAGGAATGCACTATTATCTCCAGTTTTTCCCTTGGAACCCAAAATTATAGTCCCCTTTTGTAACGCCCCAACCACAGCTACCTAGAGTCGGTGCATTACTTCGTAACATTGGCATGATCACAAAAGATCACGTCTCGAAAGACCGATTAGTTTAGTAGCCTTGGAAACACTAGATACAATAATAAGTCTTTCATTAAATCAAAAAGTAAACAAACTACAATAACATGGTCTTCATAGTCCACACTCATATCCCTTTCTGACTACCCCTGCAGGTCATTCATAAAATACTTCTTCACATCCTGGAAAAATATTAAAACATTGAAAGGGGTGAGCTCAGATTCTCAGTAAGGATAACAATATAGAAAAAGCTTTCATCAATAAACATAAACATTTAAGGCAATGTATAACTAAAACAAAAGCCTTTTAAACTTGAACTTCAACATAATATGGCAAAAGTAAAATGAGATAATGCCATTCACTTCTTCACATGGATATTCTACTGGTCGAATAATCACATGAAATATCAATAACCACTTTCATAATGAGGGAATGTATAATGCCAGACATTCTGAAACATTTTGTCAAGGCCTCGGCCAAGATGTCTAAAATGATTAAGGCCTCGGCCAAAACCATAAATCAAATTGGGAAAGGGCCTCGGCCAATTCCACGTCTAGTTGTCTCATGAGACCTACCGATGCATCGAGGAGCTATAGCGGGCTCCACCCGTCACTTATTAAGTCCAATACATTCCTTATATGAATAGGTTTAAACATATCATAAACCATAACATAATCGTATCACATAAAACATGCATAAAGGAAACATAAAATTTCCACATTTCAATCACAAGATATCAATACAACACATTGATATAATAAAAACTCTTTCAAAACCATTTTCAATACCACAATAAAAGAAAGTTAAAACTGTGTATTTATTTTTCGTTAAAAAAAAGATGGCTTGTACAGGAAGCCGAAACTCAAATAATGGTCACGGCGCGGAGAAGTCGTTGTCGCCGCATAAGTACGGAAAGAAAAACATTCCCTTTTGTCATTTAGCAAAACGCTTCATATAAAAATATTCCATTTGAATACACGTAAAAGTCAAAACGGTTTATACACCGTATAAAAGAATGTTGTGTATAAAACCAGGTATGCCTCAATGAAAGGGGATTGAGACGAAGTCCTTAAAAGGATCATTTTTTTTATAATGTAGGTCTATTATGTGTATTCACTATAAGTACACATAAATAATGCAAAAATACAAGATAGGACATAATAATATCATGACATAATTTGAAAGTAGGAGATTAACCCAAAGAATAGAAATTGGGTTAAGAAGTTCCCTTACCTCGTGTCTGACTTGACTCAACCGTTCTTTAACCTCATGAATAATAAACTAGAGTTAATATATACCTTATTAAGAACCATTTTTAATTTCATTATCCTTTTTATATCACTTATTACAATGTTATGAACATTATGTAATTATTTAAGTTAATAACGGTCGTTTTGTCGATCTTTGGTACTTGAGTCAACAATAAACTTCTTATAATTACAAGTTGTTTATGTGGTAGAATATCAATTATCTCCAGAATTATATTCATGATTTAGATGTCATATATATAATATATATCCAGTATATACATTCATTTATAATATTACGTTACATTTGGAGGTAAGCAATGAAATGCACCGTTCATGGAGACGGTAAGCCGTACGTACGCATGAACGCTACTTTCATTTCTATTTCGTATTTAATGGAATGAAATCATAATGATATAAATATATAATATAATTCCAGTATAATATAGTGTATAATACCATTTACTCCATCCTTTATACATCCCACATATGGCATTAATGATTCAAATCACTTTGAGGGGGCGGTAGTCCGCACTTCCTAAAATGAAATTATCGCGTTTTACCCATAATGGAAATCATAAAGTATTCCATAAATGAGAAATACAGAAGCATAAGTAAAACATAAACATATTATATATCATATATAAATATAGTGACATCTTAATGTCCACCTTTGAAGGTGTTATATGAGTGTTGAACAATCATCGTTTCGTGAGGCAGAAACTCGCCATCCATAGAAACCGTATGTTCTTTAACCATTAGATGTAGGTGTGTGTAAGTGTAGCTAGAATACTTCTTATAACAACATCCTAGTATATTTAGGATACTGGTGTTGTTACAAAATAAATGAATAAAAAGAGTTTAGGGGTTGGAGAAGAAAAATAAAACAAAACAACATTAGAGAAGACATTACCTCAAAATCGGGTAACTCTTTTTGATTTGAGCCAAAGGCTTCCTTGGGAAGAGTTATGCACAAAGTGAGGCTTCTAGGAGTAAGAGGGGAAAGTTGGGAGAGTATTTGGGTAGAGGTTGGACGATCCAAATGGCTTGAAAGTGTGAATAAGGTGGGAGTGGTGGGGGCCTTTTATAAGTGGAGAGGAGGGGCACTTTTGGAAAGTAATGAAATGTTATTCTATTATACAATGCTTTTCGGATTATAAAGGTCCCACACTTGTATAATTCGAGGATAAGGTGATAAGGGTTCTAAATATCCTCATCCAATAGGTTTTGGACAAGTGTAGGCCTTGGATATTACATTATCTTTCCATTTTATTTAAATCGTTAAATAATGAGGTCATCGCTGCATCATCATGATGTCATAAATAATTTAATTTATTTAATGTCTAAAAATTATAAAAAAAATTACTATTATGTAGGAAATATTTTTAGCTTTCTAATGAATATTTATAGTCAAAATTTGGACTTGTGTAACCCCACTTAAAAACTGTTTTAGTAAAACAACTCATGTTTGTGTTAATTTAATTTTAACCTTAAATAAATATATATTAATGTCATTTTCCAACCAAAGTGGCTCCATGGGGTCCCCAAGTTGACCCATGGGTTTTATTGGTCGGCCAGGACTCATCCAATAGGATTAGGACAAGTGTCAAGCTCATCTCATATTATTAAAACATTATTTTTACCTTAAACTACACTAATTACCTCTAATCGCGATTAAGAACTTAAAAGTTACTATTCACCAAAAAATTATTTTAATCTCATTGAACCACATTTTACTTCTTAGTTACAAACATGTATGTTGGATTTTTGAAAATAAAATCACAGAAGTGGTAATATTTCATTTAAACGAAAAATCAGTTATTTAACTACCACTTAGTGGTTTCACTATTCATCAAAAATTGAAGTTTTTCAGAACAATGCCAAAATTTCACCCTAAGCTATAATTGATATTCCAAATTCAAAAATGAAGTCCGTTTTGAAATATAAAATTTCTATAATTTTAAAAAGTGGTTATTACTATTTATAACGACTACTTTGATTAGTCGCGGTGTTTTAGAACTCGAAGTTGCGTACAATGCAAGCTATTGCATTATTGAATGAGAAGCGTATCATGGATGCTCAGGGTGTTACATTCCCCCCTTCTTCAATAAATTGCGTCCTCCCAATTTGATATTTTTCTTTGAAAATAAAAGGTTGAAAATAGAAAATACCTTTGTGGAAAACCCACATCGGAAATAAGGTTAATAAAATTTAGGCTTAATAAGAGGGAAATGAAATAAGAAAGTCACCACCAAATTATGATCTCGATAAGGAGAACATTGGTGGAAATTGGAGACGTATAATTGGGGGAAAACGTAAATATATGTAGGGAGTGATTGTGGTCATCAATCACAATCAACTGTCAAATTGAGGGCCTCAAAGCCTTCAATCTATGTTGATTTAAAATATCATCAGTTCAACAAGACATAAGGTATTAGGATAACAAATTTTTTGTTTTAATATCCCTTTACTAAAGTTTAAGAATTAATTTATTCATTGAATAAGAGATAGATATATATATATTTATGCTTTACAATTAGAGTTTCAACCTTCAACTCATCTTTCACTTAAAAAGATAATAGAACTCAAAAATATTATACTTATCCGAATTGTATAAGGTTCCAAATGTTAACACATACCATTTAGATTAGTAAAATTATTTTGTAATAACCAGGGACTTCCTGTAGGCTAGTGGTAGGAAATAAAGGCATGTCGCACTATGATTGTGGGTTCGATTCCTGCAGCTTTGTTCGACGCGACAGGTTATTCCCCACCCTACAGGTTGTTCTTTTCCTAAAACTATAGTATTATAATATTCCCAAAAATAATCTTCATAAATTTTTTAACCTTAAACAATACTATCCAAAGATCAACTTAATCCACTACAACCTTTATAGTTATCCAAAATACCTCTGTCCAGACTTTCTCTAAAAGGTCTCTTAATTCCAAAATCAATTTATCAGATTCCCCAAACAACGTAAAGTTTCTCTTATTGTCACATAATAAAAATATAATTACCTTAATCATATTAAAACCTTACTGAAATCAAAAAGTACTATAGTACAATCCTTTTATATATATCACATTATTCTAATAACCAGAATATAATCCATGAGTCCTAAAGCACCAATACATTAGTTATTCTGCTTCAACTGTAGTAACAGCATAAGATTGCCCTTGATCCCTTGGCCTTTTCTGAGGTAAGTTTCCCTGACGCTTAGGACATTCATTTGCATAATGCCCCATTTCCCTACAATTGTAGCATTCAACATTGATAGCCTCTTTCTTTCCCTTTCAATCACGCGCCTGGTGACCTTTTTCCCCACATTTATAACAAACTCCCATTCCTTTTAGGCAAGTACCAGGGTGATTCTTCCCACAATTATCACATAATGGAAAATCCTTCTTTCCCTTTTTCCCTTTATCTGTCTCTTGTTCCACCGTTCCCTTCTTCTCTTGCTTTACTTTTTTGTCATAAGACTTAGAGAATTCCTTTTCTGTCTTGATAGCACATGAGACAATATCTTCGTATGTTGAGAAAGATTGTGATAATAAAGCTCGACGGAGAAATTGTTTTAACCCATCAAAGAAACAATTAATCTTACCTCTTGGGTTACGTATATAATTTGCAGCATACCTCGCTAACCTTGTAAATTTGGCCTCATACTTTGCGACATTCTCATCCTCCTTTTGTCTCAGACTCAAAAATTGTCTTTCCATATCTGCTCGATGGTCACAAGGATAGTATTTTTCTAAGAACAGCTCTTTGAACTCCTGCCATTCCATGTTTGTTAATTCATCATCTTCCTTTGTGTTTTGAATTAGTGACCACCATTGATCGACATCTCCAGTGAGGCGGTAAACTGCCATGAAAACTTTCTCCCTTTCACTACCCCCCAAGGCATGGAATATTTTCTCTAAGGAATTTATCCTTTGCTCAGCTACTATAGGATTTGTACTCCCATTGAAGGTTGGTGGTTGTTGCCTCATGAAACGGTCTAGCATTGATCCTCCAAGTTGCGGATCAGGGTGCTCCATATGAGTAAGGTTATTATTCATAACTTGAGTGAGTTGTCCCAGTATGTTAAAAAGTTGATCAGTACCAGTTGTATCTCCAGAACCACAATAATTATCTTGATCAGGAGGGAAATCCCTACACGGAGTGCGTGCATTGATACGGTTTCCATTCCTTCCACTAGGCGCCATTTCTAAACAATGACATAAACTAGATTAGTTTATGAATCAAAATACATAATTCCATACTTGTAAAATACTTAACATAAATTGAACTATTTATGGATATAATCCATAATCATAAAAAGGTTTTATTTGAGGAAGTATATACTCATAACCGTTCATAGTGGTTTGTAAAGAAAATGGGAATTATCCTAAGCATATCCCCCGGGAGTGTCGTAACCAAGAGTGCAGCAAGGCCCGTTGTCATGCACCAGTTCCCGTTCGAGTCTAGCTCAAAGCGGTGTTTTCAGGTTTCACCGCTAGGTACATCTGTGCCAGAGCCGCCTCTACCTGCTCGTATCCAGACAGGGATGTATTGCTCGGAAAACTCACAAAATCTCTACAATAACAAAATTCTAGGAAGTTCTTCTATACTAATCCTCAAAGTATATCTTTGGGCTATGTGATCTAATCAGAGTTTATCTAAATCTAGCTTCCAAGGTTAGTAATAAACTGCCTCTGATACCAACTATAACACCCCGACCCCAGCTACCCAGAGTCGGTGCATTACTTCGTAACATTGGCATGATCACAAAAGATCAAGTCTCGAAAGACCGATTAGTTTAGTAGCCTTGGAAACACTAGATACATTAATAAGTCTTTCATTACATAAAAAAGTAAACAAACTACAACAACATGGTCTTCCTAGTCCACACTCATATCCCTTTCTGACTACCCCTGCAGGTCATTCATAAAATACTTCTTCACATCCTGGAAAAATATTAAAACATTGAAAGGGGTGAGCTCAGATGCTCAGTAAGGATAACAATATAGCGGAAGCATTCATCAATAAACATAAACATTTAAGGCAATGTATAACTAAAAAAAGCCTTTTAAACTTGAACCTCAACATAATATGGCAAAATTAAAATGAGATAATGCCATTCACTTCTTCACATGGATATTCAACTGGTCGAATAATCACATGCAATATCAATAACCACTTTCATAATGAGGGAATTTATAATGCCAGACATTCTGAAACATTTTGTCAAGGCCTCGGCCAAGACGTCTAAAATGATTAAGGCCTCGGCCAAAACCATAAATCAAATTGGGAAAGGGCCTCGGACAATTCCACGTCTAGTTGTCTCATGAGACCTACCGATGCATCGATGAGCTATAGCGGGCTCCACCCGTCACTTATTAAGTCCAATACATTCCTCATATGAATAGGTTTAAACATATCATAAACCATAACATAATCGTATCACATAAAACATGCATAAAGGAAACATAACATTTCCACATTTCAATCACAAGATATCAATACAACACATTGATATAATAAAAACTCTTTCAAAACCATTTTCAATACCACAATAATAGAAAGTTAAAACTGTGTATTTATTTTTCATTAAAAAAAGATGGCTTGTAGAGGAAGCCGAAACACAAATAATGGTCACAGCGGCGGAGAAGTCATTGTCTCCGCATAAGTACGGAAAGAAAAACATTCCCTTTTTTCGTTTAGCAAAACGCTTCGTATAAAAAGATTCCATTTGAATAAACGTAAAAGTCAAAGGGGTTTATACACCGTATAAAAGAATGTTGTGTATAAAACCAAGTATGCCTCAATGAAAGGGGATTGAGACAAAGTCCTTAAAAGGATCATTTTTTTATAATGTAGGTCTATTATGTGTATTCAATATAAGTACACATAAATAATGTAAAAATACAAGATAGGACATAATAATATCATGACATAATTTTAAAGTAGGAGATTAACCCAAAGAATAGAAATTGGGTTAAGAAGTTCCCTTACCTCATGTCTGACTTGACTCAACCATTATTTAACCTCCTGAATAATAAACTAGAGTTAATACATACCTTATTAAGAACCATTTTTAATTTCATTATCATTTTTATATCACTTATTACAATGTTATGAACATTATGTAATTATTTAAGTTAATAACGGTCATTTTGTCGATCTTTGGTACTTGAGTCCACAATAAACTTCTTATAATTACAAGTTGTTTATGTGGTAGAATATCCATTATCTCCAGAATTATATTCATGATTTAGATTTCATATATATAATATATATCCAGTATATACATTCATTTATAATATTACGTTACATTTAGAGGTAAGCAATGAAATGCACCGTTCATGGAGACGGTAAGCCGTACGTACGCATGAACGCTACTTTCATTTATATTTCGTATTTAATGGAATGAAATAATAATGATATAAATGTATAATATAATTCCAGTATAATATAGTGTATAATACCATTTAATCCATCCTTTATACATCCCACATATGGCATTAACGATTCAAATCACTTTGAGGGGGCGGTAGTCCGCACTTCCTAAAATGAAATTATCGTGTTTTACCCATAATGGAAATCATAAAGTATTCCATAAATGAGAAATACAGAAGCATAAGTAAAACATAAACATATTATATATCATATATAAATATAGTGACATCTTAATGTCCACCTTTGAAGGTGTTATATGAGTGTTGAACAATCATCGTTTCGTGAGGCAGAAACTCGCCATCCACAGAAACCGTATGTTATTTAACCATTAGATGTAGGTGTGTGTAAGTGTAGCTCGAATAATTCTTATAAAAACATCCTAGTATATTTAGGATGCTGTTTTTGTTAAAAAATAAATTAATAAAAAGAGTTTAGGGGTTGGAGAAGAAAAATAAAACAAAACAACATTAGAGAAGACATTACCTCAGAATCGGGTAACACTTTTTGATTTGATCCAAAGGCTTCCTTGGAAAGAGTTATGAACAAAGTGAGGCTTCTAGGAGTAAGAGGGGGAAGTTGGGAGAGTATTTGTTTAGAGTTTGGACGAGCCAAATGGCTTGAAAGTGTTAATAAGGTTGGAGTGGTGGGGGCCTTTTATAAGTGGAAAGGAGGGGCACTTTTGGAAAGTAATGAAATGTTATTCTATTATACAATGATTTTCGGATTCTAAAGGTCCCACACTTGTATAATTAGAGGATAAGGTGATAAGGGTTCGAAATCTCCTCAGCCAATAGGTTTTGGACAATTGTAAGCCTTGGATATTACATTATCTTTCCATTTTATTTAAATCGTTAAATAATGAGGTCATCGCTGCATCATCATGATGTCATAAATAATTTAATTTATTTAATGTCTAAAAATTATAAAAAAATTACTATGATGTAGGAAATATTTTTATCTTTCTAATTAATATTTATAGTCAAAATTTGGACTTGTGTAACCCCACTTAAAAACTTTTTTAGTAAAACAACTCATGTTTGTGTTAATTTAATTTTAACATTAAATAAATATATATTAATGTCATTTTCAAACCAAAGTGGCTCCATGGGGTCCCCAAGTTGACCCATGGGTTTTATTGGTCGGAAATGACTCATACAATAGGAGTAGGACAAGTTTCAAGCTCATCTCATATTATTAAAACATTATTTTTACCTTAAACTACACTAATTACCTCTAATCGTGATTAAGAACTTAAAAGTTACTATTCACAAAAAAATTATTTTAATCTCATTGAACCACATTTTACTTCTTAATGACAACCATGTATGTCTGATTTTTGAAAATCAAATCACAGAAGTGGTAATATTTCATTTAAACGAAAAATCAGTTATTTAACTACCACTTAGTGGTTTCACTATTCATAAAAAATTGAAGTTTTTCAGAACAATGCCAAAATTTCACCCTAAGCTATAATTGATATTCCGAATTCAAAAATGAAGTACATTTTGAAATATAAAATTTCTATAATTTTAAAAAGTGGTTATTACTATTCATAACGGCTACTTTGATTAGTCGCGGTGTTTTAGAACTCGAAGTTGCGTACAATGCAAGCTATTGCATTATTGAATGAGAAGCGTATCATGGATGCTCAGGGTGTTACAACTTTCATCTCAAATTATATGGTGGGTGGCATTTTTTGGTGATGAATTCCACTTGAGGCCGCTTGTGATAATATTTTAGAAAACACAAGACTTCATTTGACTCAACAAACCATTCTGGGATGGTAAAGGATGTCACTTGAAGGTTTGGAGACTTGCGTACAAGATAGAAATCCACGCACAATTTCCTACATGCCCAATATGATGTAAAAGTATATATTTCACCCCAAACTCCCAAAAGTCTCTAAGGAAGCCACATATAAGTTCTCAGGGCGATACATAAGATTGGAAAACACACGCGAAACTCTTACTCACCCAATACAATTCCAACGGTTCCCTTCCATTCTGGCCTTCTTACATGCTACTTATAATACCTTCTCCTATAAATAGATGGTCACCCCACCCTTTTCGGGGTAACTCTTTGGAATTAGAACCATCACTCCCATGCATTCAAGAAAAACCCTTACACAACCACACCCAAGTTATGTATTCAACTTATAAGATCTTGCATGGAATTTCCCCCATGGCCCCCCCTTTAGGTGGTGCCACAAGGGCTTGACCCTTTTCCATTTCATTTTTTCAACTAATAAATTTTTCACACAAAAGACCCTTCTTGCAAGAATCAATCACCTAAGTTAGGTGTGAACAAAAAATACTTCTTGTGTGTAGCATATACCCTTGGGCACACCCATATGTCTCTCATTCCCCTTATTTATGTACGCAAGTCTACAATCTAGTGTTCACATCCTACTTGGGACTCCATGGGTTATTTTACCTCAAATAACCATGTTTGATCCCCTATTCCACGCAACTTCCACATATTGTGTGCTCCTCCAGGAGTATGAGTAGTGATATCTTATTTATTCATGCGGTGTCCTATGTCAAGTTTCCCTACCTATTGTTTTTTTGAATAATTACTCTAAGGTTTTTTTTATTTTCGGAATAGTTATGCTAACATGGAACCCATGATTAAAAACCCATCCATCACATTATTTCCTAGAATTGCTGAAGCCTTCCCTTCCACAAGTGTGGGTGGGAATCAATTATGTAAATATATGGGGTGAGAAGTGAGCCTCCCACCCCACCCCCCATATGAGTTACAAGACATTAAAATACCAAGAACCATCATCCTTAACACATAACATTAAATTGTAGTATTTTCCTTTGCTATGCACATAGGGTCCCACACATCAGGAATTATCTACACCCAATCATCTCCATGAGAGTGATATATCATTGTTCCTCCTAGTAGGGAATGGTATCCTTTTCACACAGAATGAGATCCTCTTTGAGAATCCCTTCTAAAGTAAGCCCAACCATCATCTTCCTAAGCTACCTTAGTGCGTAAGCCCTACATCACTTCTCTTGGCCACACCTTTTGCGACCCGATCATCAGGTCTACTCCTACCACTTATTTCTCACAATTATCATGAATCATGTAGTCTTAGAGATTAATAGTGACCGATAATCTATATGGATATACTCAGTGTGAAATATACATACCCTTTACTTATGAACTACGCAGTCTTTGATCCTTATCCTCTAAACATGGTATGTAGGAAGCCTCCCTAAGGTTCAATCCCAACCAAGGGTAAACCCAGGTGATCCCTACTAGGGACGTACGCTCATAGTGTGACATCTTCCATTTATGGGATATACCTTCGAGATCCACTCTCATTGGGAAATCTATCCCAACCACTGGTAAGCTCTGGTGATCCCTCCAAACGATGTACTCTCATGATGTGATGTCTTCTCTTTATGGGACACAACCCCCAAATCCACCTCTCTAAGGTGTTCTGATCCATCCACTATCACTTCGTCCATCACCACACCCTTATCCAAGTGAGATCACTTCTTACACCTCCATCCATTTGGGTATATAACCATGTGTAAGACCCTATATTTCAAAGGACTAATAAACATTTGTAATCCCTAATGCTATCCTCAACTATGTGGAATTTGATCCGTATCTTCTATATAGTGTTCATAGGAAGCCTCCCCGAGGTTCAATCCCATCACTCTCCACAATATATCCATTCCATCATCACTTATTCCATATAAATACTGATTCTTAACTAGGCTTCCACTTATCATTAAGATCATTCCATTCACATCACTGCTTCTTTTGGTAGCACTCGGGTAGCTATCCAGGCATAAATCCCACACAATCCATATTCATCCAATTAAGAGAAATACTATTGAAAAGGGTATCTAGCCATGTGTAATCCATAAATATCCCATTAAAAATATGTGGGTTTTGATCCCTATATTCCACACAAGGTACATAGGAATCCTTTTTAAGGTTTAATCCCAGCAAATGGTAAACCGTGGTGTCCCCCTTATTGGGGTCCACCTTATCTAATCCACCCTCAATGGTTCCCAGATCATCCTTCACGGAGTTAAATTATCCCTTTATGGGACACACCACCCAGATCCGCTCTTATCGGTAATTTTGATCCATCCATCTAGTATAAATTATAGGCACTCCCTCCTAGGGATGTGCCTATCTGACCCACCATCATAAGTGTTTTGATCACTCATATCTGTCTCGTCTAACAGTTAAAATCATGTCATACCCCATGAAAAATACCGGATTCTAAGGAAAAACATGGAGATATGCCTCTAGAATAAGATACCCCACATTGATGTGGGAAGACTTGAGTTTCTTTACCCTTTATAAGACATATTATGAGGAAGAATACATCTGTTCCATTTTTTTAGTGTCTAGATAATCCACATATGCCTAGTGTGACTACTCTCCAAACTGAAGGTTTCTACCCTGACCTGACCATTTAGAATATCCTAATAAAAGTAATGTAATTAACTAGAATCCACATAGAGACAACATCAGGAACAAGTTTCATGAAAAATGTATTAATCTATAAGGGATATTCAGACCAGGCAAGAAATTCTGAGGAGAAATCCCCAGAAGGAGGAACTGACATCCCATCATCCCGTTTCGATGATGGAGTAGTAATATTTGATGCAGTTTTGAATGCCAACCACCTTTGGAAATTGAGAATTCAGGGTATAATACACCATTAGTGAACATAAAATAGGTCTCCTGGTGGCACACCCTAGTAGAAACCATCGAAAACAACTGTCCAAGGTGCACGACCTGTACATGTGTGGGAAGGCTAACCATGCGCCTTGGTCTGTGGCCTTGTCTGAGGTGCAAAATCAACCACATAGGTGTGTGTCCTACCTAGGGAAACTGTTTGACCTCTTTTAATCTTAGATAGAGGTGCCAAATGGTTTTATTATGGTTTAGAAAACTGTGTGGCCAAACTACGTGGCCGGCATAGATCATTAAAAATATTGAATTTTTATATTTTACCCTCCCCATATTTTAACCCCAAATCCATCTTCCTGTAAAAAACCAAAATTATATCATTTAAACTTCCCTTATTATGTTTATTTTATATAGTATTAATCATAAAAAACCACATAGAGAATATAATATGGTCTTTATAAATGAATAATAAAAGGAAGTAAAAGGTATTTCTAGATGATAAAGAACCTATACTGATAAAATAGTAACTTTCCCTTATGAATAATAATATTAACCTTATGAATAGTAAATTGGCCTAATTAATAGTAAAGTCACCCATGAAAGTATAAATAAAAATTAGGCATTTCATAAGTGAAAGTATGATATAATTATATCATAGGAAAATGATGTGAATATTTATAAAAAATATATTTAAGTGTTGGTATTTTTATAAGTCATAGATATTTAATTAAAAATTTATAATTAATATAAATTATTTAAAAGAAACTTATTTTTCATATAATGTATTTAGAAATAATTATTTTTTTTCTTATTATTTTAGGATAATTTTATGAGATCTTAGTTAATTTTTGAAAGTGTTGTAAAATCAGTTTTAAATTTAAAATCGTTATTTTTATAGTAAATAATTATTTTTTTTAAAATTTAATTTAGAGTATTTAGAAAATTATTTTAATAAAATGGAGTCTATTTTTGAATTATATGTGTCAAAAAAATGTTTAGTGTTATTTTTTATGATTTTTCTGAGATACTTGATTTTTTAGTGAATAATGAAATATGGCAATTTATAGTGTAAATACCTTACAAGTTAAAGACACTATTTATAGAATCATTGATGATGTAAGCACCATTATTTCTAACTCATATTAACTTATTACTATATTTAGTCACAACAATGAATACTATTTTTTGCCTTGAGAAAAAGAGTAAATTAATGAATAGAATAATGAGAAATTATCCCTCTCCTCCAATATAAAAACCACCCTCACCCTCTATTCTCTTCACTCCTCTAAGTCTTGAATATTGTCAAAATTCTACCCAAATTCTCTTCCATAGTCTCTCCCCAAATCCAAGATCTCTTGGATTTTACAAAATACCAAAACCCATTCCCATAAGGAGTTTCTCAAAGAGGTTTTTTCAAGAGGTAAATCCTTTTCATATTTCATTTAATTTCATCTGTATTTATTTTCTTTTATTATTCTCTCCTCACATCCTATTTACAAATGTTCATGATAACTATATTATCATATATATACTATAATTATATAATTTTACTGAAATATCCATCATCAATATCATTACTCTCTCTATTTTATTTTTAAAAAAAATCATCATTTAGGAAGTGCCGATTTACAACCTTTGTGGACAACGAACCTTCATTCTTCAATTTATCATTCAAGGATGGACATGATACCATTTTAATGGTTTAAAAAGATTATAAATTATGTATTATATCTTATATTATGTTATTTAACTATTTTATATACATGATATTAAATAATAGACCAAAACTAGTTCATTGTGATTGAAAAACTACTAAAATTAAGCTAATTGATTGTAAATGATATATTATCTAAGGATTCATCATAATATATGGAAAAAATAACAAATAACACAAATTAAACTTATTGTTGTTCATTAATAACATGAAATTAAAATTCTTTAGAATCATACCCATGTTAAATGATACATATTAATTATAATCAAGAAAACAAATCATGAAATCCAAGAAATAAACACTTCAGAACGATGGAATTATATCTTATTACTTATCAATAAAGACACAAATGAAATTAATAACACTATAGTAAATAAAATATATGTTGATAAGGTTCTTAATTAATTAATTAATAGATTTAATTTTATTATCCATCATGTTAAGTTCAAGTGCAGAACTCATTCAAACATATTGTATATTTTTTCTACCAGAACCTCCATTTTCATTCGAGTTGTGCTTTATTCCACTATACACCAACTTTATTCTTAATTATTTTTATATAATTATTTTAAATTATATATATATATGTTCCAAAATCATATATCCAGATAATTGAATCATTATTTGATGGTATAGTAAATGTTATACAGGGTTCCCTTCACATTTCTCCCCGATACGCAAACCCGATTAAAGGGAACATGTCGATTTATCACCCATGAAAAAATATTATTCATTTATGGATTTACACAAAAAACCGTGAAAAGAAAAAATATTTTTCCAAAAGAAATCTTCTTTGAAAAGTAAAAAGAGTATTTTTCTCAAGAATTCCTCGATGATTTTATTAGGGTATTTTAATATATTTCAAAAACTCTGTTGAATTTTATGATTTGTTGAGATTTATATCTTATTATTTTTATTTACCATATTTTATTAAATGGTTTATGACTGGTTTGACTGCGGATGTGATAGCTTAATACCATTCACCATGGTACTCAGATTGGTTAGTGCTTATGATTAAAAATTAGGAAAATCTATTTTCATGTTCATATTGTTTATGTTTAGCCCCATTCATATGAGAAATGAATTGGAATTGGAAAGTGATGAGTGGGGACCACCATATCCCCTAGTTTCAGTTTTAGGTCTAATGAGATAAAATAGAATTGGGTTTTGGTCGAGGCCTTGCCTTAGTATTCTCATACGTTTAGGACGAGGCCTTGAGAATATGTTTTAGATGTTTGAAATTATGCATTCCCTCATCATGATATTAGTAATTGATAAAAAATGTGATTATTCAACTAGTATAATATAAATGGTTATGCTTAATTATCTTATGATCATTTATATTTATTTATTTTATCATATTTTATTCCTTCCGTATTATGTTCATGTATATTTTTAAAGGCATTTGTTTATAATTATTCACCTTGCCTAGTGTTTATGTTTATGATAACTTAAGCTGCATTAATCACCCCTAATAAGATTCTGAGCTCATCCATTTATTATGATTTATTTTTCACCCAGATTAAAAGATAAATATTATGAATGACTTATAGGGATAACCTAGGAGTTATGGATGATTCCAATAGAATTTCTATTTTTTTCTTTAAAATTGTAATGTAAAACTTATGATTGAATTTGGTTTTCCAAAAATACTAAACTATTCAATCCTCAGGGATAACGATTTATTTTAATCATGCTAATGTAATAAACTAATATAGCTGCTATGGGATGTTGGGGTCAAGGAGTTATAGTTCTTATCTAAGAATATTTAGTAGAAAACATGGAGACTAGATTTAGAAAATTGATATTGGGGAACAAAACCCTAAGACCGACTTTCACGATAAGTATAAAAGAACATCCTAGAATTTTCATATGTTATAGATTATGTAGATATTTATAGAAAATAAATACCTATCTAGATACTACAAATGGATGTGTTTCTAGCATAGTTATTCCTAGGAGTAAAAACTCTGACAGGGCGTTCCGGTCATGACTCAGGGTAACCTAGAACACAAACACGAGCCTTACTGTGCACCCAGTTTGAAAATTTCACGGGATATTTTTAGATAATTCCAATTTTCTTTATAAACCATTATGAATTATTTAAATGTAAATACATCGTCAAAGTAACCATGCTTGCGATTATGGGATTTGACATGCATAAAATTTCAATTTATGTTAAGTGTTTTTCTAGTTTGACTTTATAAATTATAATTCATAACCTAATTTAGTGTATGCCATTATTTAGAAATGGAACCATGTGGAAGGAAAGGAAACCACATGAACTCAAAAATTCCATGTTGGGATTTCCCACATATGCAAGATCATTATTTTGGTTCTAGAGTTGCGACTGGTGATGAGAAACTTATAACTAAACTAGGAAAACTAAATCCGGTTATGAACAATAACCTTATCTGTATAAAGCATCATAATCCACAATTTGGAGGAGGAAAGTTAGACTTATTATTAGACAAAAACCTCCATCATTCAATTGGACTATGAACCTATTTTTAGTAGAGTAGTGTACAAGTTATTTAGAGAAGATATTTATCTCTTTGGGATGTAACAAAAGGGATAAGGTTGTCATGGTATCTTATCGTCTATTGAGAGATGCAGATCGGTGGTGGTCGTTAATTCAAAACATGAAGGAGGAGGAAAAAATAGAAGAAATGGAATGTATGGACATTAAGGAAATATTCTAAGAAAAATATTTTCATCAAGAATAATGAATATATATGGAGAGGAATTTATTGAGTTTGAAACAAAAAAAGAGGATGAAAACATTGAGCTCTATGATGCCAATTTTGAAGGATATAAAGGCATGTTGTGGAATACATACATAATCTATGTAGCATGATTGATAGATTATTTTATGGTTTAAAACCATTCCAATAAAGGGAATTGGTCCCCCAAAAATTCTCATCATATAAAGATATAGTCTCAGGTTCTATGAAGATAGAGAAATAATTATCTAAGTAATATGAAATTAATGGAAATCAAGATAAGAATAGAATGGTGTAGGAATGAATGGATAAAGGGAATAATAAAAATGTATGCTTTCCAACATCGGATACTTATGGAAAGAAACCTCTTGAAGCCAGCTTAAAAGGAAAAGGAGTCTATTACAATTGTGGAGAAGGAGGCCACCAATCTCGAGATTGTAAGGGAAATAAGGAAGCTACTAATTTAAATGATACAATTGTAAAGATATGGGACATAATACCAATTATTTTCCTAAGCATCAAGGACACATTCCCTAGATAATTCCAAGGGAGAAAGTCCAAAATTATGTGATCACAACTACTGAAGTTGAAGTTCCTAATGATGTGGTGGAAGGTACATTAATTGTATCCTCAAACTTAAACAATGATTTATTTGATTATAGATCATCACATTATTTTATATCTTCTTAGTTTTCCCAAAGAAATAAATATTTCCAATTTTATTTAATAAAGGAGTTGTTAGTCAAAAATACTAAGGGAAGTATCATTTCAAAAAAGATGTATCGACCAATCCCCCTTATAACACATAAAAGATATTTAGTCACTAAACATATCATAATACACATGATTGAATATTACATAATTCTTGGTATGAACTGGCTTTCAAATTATGATGTGAAAATCTATTTCAAGAAGAAGGAAGTTACACTTTTTGAGAATGATTTAGAATCCATCATCTTTAGAGAGGAAATCACATCATTTGTTTCATATCTAGACCCACCCCCAGTAGCTTTACTAAATGAAATTCTTTGGGAGGAATACAAAACAATATATATGGGTGGGTAAAGAAATATGCAAATCGAGGATTTACCAATTGTGAAAGAACAAGTTGATGTATTCCCATATGATTTACCTATACATCCTATATAGTGGGAAATTGAGTTTTCTGTTGATTTAATTCCTTATTAATGGCCTATATCAAATACCACTTATAGAATGGACACCATAGAATTAGTAGAGTTGAAGAAACAACTATAGTAATTGAGTGATAAAGTATTAATCCTCCCAAGTGTTTTTCCACGAGGATCCCCTGTTCTATTTTTCAAGAAGAAATATAGATCCATGAGGTTATGAATTGATTATAGAAAAATCAATGATATTAAAATAAATAACAAGTATCACATGCCTTAGATTGATGATTTATTTTTATCTACTTCATGAAGCCTAATATTTTTCAAATATCGACCTTTGATATAGATATCATCAATTGTATATGAGGAATGAAGATATTCAAAAGACAACATTTTGAACCCGGTTTGGGAATTATGAGTTTATAGTAATGCCTTTTGGACTGACTAATGTACCCTTTGTTTTGATGGATATAATAAATAGAGTTTTCAAGGAATATCTTGATGATTTTTTTTGGTATTTATTAAGGATATCTTGGTATACACTAAAATATACAAAGATCATGATAATCTCTTGTAAATTATTTTAATGAATCTTAGATAAAACGAGTTATATGGGATGTTTAGAAAGTGTGAATTCTGGCTTCAAATAGTTTATTTTATTGTCCATATTTTTTTGAAAGATGGAATATTAGTTGATCCTGTAAAGACAAAGGTAGTTCAGGAATTCCTTACTGCAACAAACATAACCGAGGTATGTAGTTTTATTGGTTGAGTAAGTTATTACCATAATTTAATTCAGAACATCATCAGATTATCTAACCCTTTAACCAAGCTTACTCACAAAGGGGTTACATTCATATGGATAAAATAATGTGAATAATGGTTTGAAGAATTGAAGAATAGGATAGTGAATGTCCCAATCTTGAATTTACTATAAAAAATGGTGGATTTGTGATTTATAGTGATGTATCAAATAAAGGACTTTCATGTGTCCTTATAAAGAATTATAATGTTATTACCTATGCCTTAAGATAGGTAAAAATTCATGAATAGAACTATTGAACTGATGTAATTGAGTTAGCAACTGTAATGCTTTCTTTGAAGATATGAAGACACTATCTATATGAATAAAGGTTTGAGATATATACATATCACAAGATCTTGAAATATATTTTCTCACAAAAGGAACTCAATATGAGGAAAAAGAGATGGCTTGAGTTGCTCAAGTATTATGATTGTTCAATACCCTACCACCCGGGAAAGGAGAATAAGGTAAGAGATGCATTTAGAAGGAATGATTATGTAGTTCTCAATAAAATAAGGATTGACAAGGAACATATGTACATGGATCAAGTAAGGATTGATATGGAAATTATCATGTGAGGGTATGAATCACTATTTTTTCAAATGGTTTCCAAACCATATTTACTATAAATGATTAAAAGTTATTAGTTTAATTATGAGAATCTTATAAAGAAAAGCAATGATATGAATGATGGGAAGTTAGGAGACTTCGTGTATAAGGATGGGATTTTGAAATTTGGGATGAGGTTATATGTTCCCACTATGCCCAAGCTAAAAAGGGAGTTATTGGATGATGCACTTTATTCAAATTTATTTATACACTGTGGTAGCACAAAGATGTATAGAGATTTAAAGGAACATTTTTGGTTGGACATCATGACGTGTGAAATTGATGATTATGTATCAAGATGTTTATTCAGTCAATAGGTGAAGGTTAAAAAGGAATATCCTAGAGGAGTCATGTGACCTCTTCCTATTCTAACATAGAAATGAGATGACATTAGTATGGATTTTGTCACAAGATTTCCCAAAAATCTAGGATAGAATGATGAAATATGGGTAATTGTTGATAGAATTACCAAATCTGAACATTTCCTCTCTATAAGGGAGGATTTTCCACCGAAGCAGCTTACAAGTCTCTATATTAATGTTGTTTTAAGACTTAATGGAGAACCTCTCTCAATTTTTTCTGATTTTTATCCATGATTTACATCAAAATTCTAGGAAATTATTCAGAAAGATTTCGATACCGAGATTCATTTGAGTACTTCCTATCACCCTCAAACTGACAGGTAATTAAAAAGGTTGATCTAAACTTTAGAAGACATGTTGAGATCATGATCACATAATTTTCAAGGTATTTAAGATCAGTACATACCTTTGGTAGAGCATCCCTATAATAATGGTTTCCATTCATGTATTAAAATGGAACCATATAAAGTTTTGTATGGAATGATATTTCATACAACAACTTATTGAGATAAAGTTGGTGAAAGGAAGCTTGTGGGCCCAGAGATTGTGAAGGAAACAATAGCCATGGTAAAGACTATTCAAACCCATATCAAAGAATCTCAAAGCAGGAAAAAGAGATAAGCTGATAATTAAAGGAAGGATTTCTAATTTCAAGTGGGAGATAATGTTTTCTTGAAATTATCTCCATGTAAGGGTGTTATAAGATTTGGGAAAAAAGGGAAATTAAGCCCTAGGTACATTGGTCCTTTTAAAATTCAAGAGTGGGGTGGAGATGTGGCTAATCATTTGGTGATGCCAAATAGACATTCTAAATTGAAAATTATGTTCCACATCTGATTATTGAGAAAGTACATGTTAGAACCAACACATGTAGTCACTTATTAATGTATTGAATTAGAACATGACTTATCTTACTATAAAGAGTGTATTCAGATTTTAGACACTAAATGATAGGTTTTGAGGAATTGGAAACCATTGTTGGTAAAGGTAATTTGAAAAAATCATAAAATTAAAGAAGTAACATGGGATCATGAGAAGCATATGATGAAGAACCACCCAAATATTTTTTTGAGGTGATAATTTAGAAATTTTGAGGATGAAATTTTTATAAGAGGAGAATTTAATGACCCAAAATTCTATCAATTCAAATTTCCCCTCTTATATTTATTGTATATAGTAAGAATTATATAAAAATACATATATAACACAATAAAGTATTTATAAACGAATAATAAAATAAATTAGGGTTATTTCTAGATGATAAGGAACATATATTGATGAAATAGTAACTTTCCCTTAGGAATAGTTATATTATCCTTATGAATAGTAAATCATCCTAATTAATATTAAAATCACCTATGAAAGTATAAATAAAATTTATGCATCTCATTAGTGAAAGTGTGGTATAATTAAATCATATTAAAAGTAAGTGAATATTTTAAAAAATATATTTAAGGGTTGGTATTTTTATAAGTCAATGATATTTAATTAAAATTTTATAATTAATGAAACTATTTAAAAGATTTTTATTTCATAAAATAGATTCATAAATCAATATTTTTTTCTTATGATTATAGAATAATTTAACTATACCTTAGTTAATTTTTGAAAGTGTGGTCAAATTAATGGTTTTATAACCATTGTATATACATGATATTAAATAACAGAACAAAACTAATTCATTGTGATCGAAAAATTGCTAAAATTAAGCTAAACAATTTTCATTAATATGTTTTCTAATGATTTATCCTCATATATGGAAAAAATAATACATAACACCAATTTCACTTCTGGTTGTTCTTAAATAACAAGGAATTCCTATTCTCGAGAATCATACCCATTTTACATGATATCCATTATGAATAATAAAGAGAAATAATCATAAAATCATGGAAAAGGACACTCCAGAACGATGAAATTCAATCTTATATCTTATCAATAAGATCATAAATAAACATAATAAAACTACAGTGAATAAAATATATGTAGATACGTTTCTAAATTAATTTATTAATGTATGTAATTTGATTATCTAGGATGTTAAGGACGAGTGCATAACTCATTCAGACATAAGGTAAGAGTTCTCTCCCCAAACCTCCATTTTCAATCGGGTTATGCTTTATTCTTCTATACACCAATGTTATTTTTAATTATTTTTATATAATTATTAAAAATTATATATATATGTTCCAAAATCATATATCCAGATCAGTGCTCCATTATTTGATGGAATAATACTTTTTTTACAAGGTTCCCTTCTTATTTCTTCCTGATACACAAACACAATTAAAGGGAATGTCTCGATTTCTCACCGATTTTGAAGTACCATACATAATCTATTTCAGGAAACCATTTTATTATGAAATCACTAATTTTTTAATGAAAAACTATATTTTTTAATTTCTGGTTTTACATAAACAATCATGAACAATAAAAATTATTTTTCCAAAAGAACACCGCTTTGCAAAGTAAAAAGGGTACTTCTCTCAAGAAGTCCTTGATGATTTTATTAGAGTATTTTCATCTATATCAATAAATGTATAGAAATTTATGATTTATTTTGATTGATATATTGTTATTTTAATTTGGAATATTTTATTAAATGGTTTATAACAGTTTCGACTATGGATATTCTCTCTTGATACCATTCACCATGCTACTCAGATTGGTTAGTCCTTATGATTACAGATTGGGGAAAGTTATTTACACATTCATGTTGTTTATGTTTATCCCCATTCATATGAAGAATGAATTTGACTTAATGAGTGATGCGTAGGTCCCACTACATCACCTTGATGTATCGATAGGTCTCATGAGACAAAACATAATTGTGTTTTGGCCGAGGCCTTACTCTAGTATTTTTTGATGATTTGGCTGAGGCCTTGGAAATATTTTTTAGATATCCAACATTCTAAATTCCCTTGTTATGATATTATTAATTGATAAACCATGTTATTATGAAACAACTAGAATATCCATGGTTATGTTTCATTCTCTTATGATAATTTATATGGATTTATTTAATCATCTTTCATTCCTATCATGTTATGTTCAAGTATATTTTTAAAGTCATGTGTTTATAGTTTTTCACCTTGCCTAATGTTTATGTTTATGATAAATTCCACTACATTACTTACCCTTATTAAGTATGTGATATCACCCCTTTATTATGTTTTATTCTTCCTAGGATTTGAAGAAGAATATTATGATTTAATTGTAGGGGTAACCTAGGAGTTGTGGATGATTCCAATGTAATTTCTATATTATATTTCCTTTAAAGTTGTAATGTAAAACTTAATTTTTTATATGGTGTTCTAAAACTACTAAACTATTCGGTCCTTCTGGATAAAAATTTCTTGTAATCAAGCCAATGTAATAAAATAATTCACCTACTTTGGGAAACCGGGGTTGGGGTGTTACACTTAATCACCTCATTCAGGATTCTTAGCCCTAGTAATGAATCCCCTCCATCTTAGCTCCATTATACCTCAATTTATTTGTGGATTTGGACTTGTATTTTCAAGAACTCATTAACTAAGATTTTCCTCTTCTTGTTTCTCCCTTATTCTTTGTTTCTTCTCCATTATATCTGGGGTTATTCTTTATCCACATAATTAGTTGAGCTAATGAGGGTTAAATATTGATTTATTAGGTTGAGTCTTGATGGCTCAATTACGATATCACCTTTATAGGGTCTCCTTGTGGTGTAGTTGTGGTTCTCCATCAAATTCTAGAAGTTTTCAAGATAAAGGTAGGTGGTTCCATGATTTAAAATTTAAGGATGATTTTGGTATTGTTTCTATTCTTTATATATTGGTTATATAAATTGTGTGAGTGGTGAGAAATGTGTTTTGAAAAGGTTTCGGTGTGTTTAAAGTTTTAAAAGGGGGTTTTCATATTGAAAATTGTGATTTTCACTTGTGTTTCCATTGTCAGATATGTGTATGTGTAAGAGGTGATTCATGTGACCTGGGAAAATGGAATTGAGGTTAAAGGTAATACTTGGTAACTAGGTTGGTAAGACTAGGTATAGTATTCTAGAGGAAAGGGAAGGATTGAGGCCTGGTTCCCATAGTATAATTAGTTATACAACACTGAAAAAACATATGATGATGATTAAATACCACTAAACTATGGGATGTGATTCCCCTCTAGTGGCTCTTTCCTGGGGATGTTGTGGGTTTGGATTTTTACATGAATATAAATGATGTAACAGGATCCTAGGACACCACTAAACATAGTACCTTATTAATTTCCTTGGGTGCTCTTATGATGCTTTGATTGTTGTTTAGTTTTTAGTTTAGTCTACCTTTCCCTTTTTAATTCCAAAGAATGTTTATTTTTTTTCAATGCTTTCCTTTATTTCCTCTAAAAACTAGCAAGTTTCTTTGTATTATAATGTCATAGTATGGAATATATTTTGGATGTATCCTAATAGACACTGGATCAATCCCTAAATACACCCCTATGTGTCTGTAGACATTATTATGATTGACCCATGTAAAGGAAAGTTGTTCTGTGGTGGCGATGGTGGTTCTGGTTGCTAGTGGACTCTCTTGTTGTAGGTGCTACTGGTTGTGGCATGAGGGTTTTGACACTCTTTTTTCATGGAGTTTTAGTTGTTTAGTTGGTTCGCCTCTCTATTTTGGTATTCAGGTTTTTGTATGATAATATAAAATGTTAACTTATATTGGCTATGATTTTGGATATGGTTAGTGACAATGTTGCATTTTTATCTAATTTATTTTATGGTATATTATTATGGGTGAAATCATTCCACAAATGTGATGTTTTATGAACTGGAACTATTTTCTAGCCCATGGGGATCAGGAACACCCTTCGAGCCTATACATGGGTTGAGTCCGGTTTTTGGTTGGATGGAATATCAAATTGATTCATGACATTCAACCATAATTTATTTTGGTATTTTTTAATTTTTATTTGAATGTTTTGGCTAAAAAATATAGAATCACCATTATGATCAAAAATATTGATTTTAAAATATTCTCACTTGAATATCAAGAAATTAATAGAATAATGATATCCTCATATTCTTTATTCATCTTCCATAAATCAAGGCTTGAATCATTACTTGAAAAGGAATCCCGAGGTTTAGATCATAAAATCACAATATATTAATAATATAATATAATTTCTTCTTTAGAATCTTAAATTATGGGAAAATAAAATTTCTCAAATTTTCAAAAAAGTATAGAAGTTGATGTTCATATTAGAAAACTATATATAGATATGTAGTTAAAATATATATTCATTTTAACTCTAATAAGTTATAAATAATTGGAGTCTAACAAACTTATTCATTCCTATACCTAAACTCTATGAAGTCTAAAAATAGGGCTCATTCCTTTTCTAAATTCTTCTTTTCAACAACTCTATAAACAATGACCAATATCCTTAATAATATCTTCATCCCTACGTGGTCCCACATTAAAATATATTAAAATCCATACAACCCTTAAATTTGTTAAATTGTAATGTTTTTTTCAGCTTTACATCAACTCTATATTGTTTCTAAACTCAACAATGTCTGGTGGGAACTCTATGAAGTTTGTGCTGGCCACTACACAAGAATTGATCTCTACACAGATGAACTCTATGATAATATATGAACTCCATGACTTTTGGAGGGTTTAAAACTTTACCAACTATCCTAAATTATATATATATATATATATAAATTAAATAATTTTAAATAATCTTATAAAATTATCAACCCATCTGAGAGGATTCTCAAACTCATCCAATCAACTCAGGGATACCAAAATCACTTCAAATCATATCATAGTAAATTTAAATTTTTTTTGTAATTATCAGAATAATTCAAACCCACTATATCATTTTTAAAAATACTTTTCCA
Source organism: Viscum album (assembly GCA_963277665.1). Taxonomy (NCBI): domain Eukaryota; kingdom Viridiplantae; phylum Streptophyta; class Magnoliopsida; order Santalales; family Viscaceae; genus Viscum; species Viscum album. The sequence continues at coordinate 914,041,698 of OY728129.1, read as the reverse complement.
TTTTCTAAACACTCAATTGAACTTTTTGGAATGTATTTACTACCTATTAATTACCACCTTCAATTAAAATTTAAAAAACCTTAATCTAAGTTTGTTTCTTTATTAAATCCAATAGACTTAATGGTAAATTATAGAAGGATGGTTTCTTAAATATTCATATAGATTCTTATAAAAATTGATCTTATTATAATTTTTTTTAGTTATATATATAAAATCCATTAAACTAACACTTTAGCATCCAAATTCTCAACTCCTAGTTAACCATTATAGACAGTACTCCCCCAATATTATCAATTTTCATTGACTTTATGATTATCTCAACCAATCATCTATTTTTGGGCCACTCACTATGAAGGAAAAACAATTTTATTAATTACTTTACCAATATACGAAATGATATTTCCTTTTGATGCGTAATGTCAAATTTATTCTTTGTTACCCATTAAGATATGGGAAACATTCCCTTTGTCTTTAATGAGTGGATTATTACACCATTAAAAATTAACACACATTGAATTTACTATATAAAACTCTATTTAAATTATAATTAATAATAAATATAACATCAAATATGTAATACATTTGTGTTGTTAAAGGATACTTTTAAATTCCAGGTAGAAAATATGTTAGTGAAGTAAAAATTGAGCTATTAAAGTATTAGTAAAATGTGTTAAAAATAGTTAAACAAATTTGTAAAGGTTAAAAATTTAATGATAACTATTGAGACCCAGGATTATGTAACATAGATACTACATCGTTTTAGTTAAATATTCATTATATTTTATAAACACACGCCTGAGTACCATAATTGTTTAGTGCCTCTGGAAATTTGGAACCCAATCCTCTAATCTAATGAATATCTTAAATATTTCACACAAAGATCTTCCCATTTAGTACTATTCATAGATATATCCTATATAAAAACTTTCTTCATAACTCGGGGAAAAGAAACAGAAGAAATGGTGAGCTCAAAAGTTCGGTAATTGTAAACATAAGAGATATCAATATATTATCATATAAATGCATAAAATAAGAATAAAGGTATGTGATCATGAACATAACTTATGAAGTAAATACTATACCTATCATAGATCATAAACATGATTCATGGAATAAAACTTTATCATTACCATAAACATTGCTCGTATGGGAGATAACTCATCCAAAATAAATCATTAAATATACCAACCTATCATAAAAGTATGGAACTATCATAAATATTTAAAACCATTCCATATGTCAAGTATACTAAAAATACCATAAACATAGTATCTCAAAACTTATTACCTATTACCCACTACGGATCAACACAAACCTGTTTTCTATAGTTTATTAGGACACACATGTTTCAAATAGTGGATTAGGATATGCATGTTTTAAATAGTGGATCAGGACACACCTATTTCCCATAGTGGATTAGGACACACCTATTTCCAATAGAGGATCATGAAACACCTATTACCTATAGTGGATAAATCCCCTAAACTTACTTCCCATTATTATTTAATGAGATATAAATATTTACCCAATGAATTGGAGGGAGATATAGGACCCACCCATCACATTATAAAAAAATACAAAAATATTCCATAAAATTATAATACATTAATCACATCATAACCTATGAAATGAAATGGGATTCATAAACATTTCATTATATCATAACCTTTAGAAAAGTGAAATGTTTCATAACCATTTTATAATTTTATCATTGAATTAACCATGGAGAAATTAGTTGGGTTATAAGAATTTTATCATGGTATAATGCATGGAATATAAATGGGTTTAGTAAACATCATGCCATTATAAAAATAAACCATTCAGAGATAGAATAAGAATGACATCATTGGTTTATATCCCTAGAAATGCTTAAGTTACATCAAAGGATATAATAATAGATGGATAACGAATTTTAAAGATAAATAAATTAAAACGTTTCTTGAGGAAGATAAATTTTCATTGAATTTTTTTTTTAGAACTAAAAATTCATAAAATATTTTTGAAATAATTTCCCTTGAAAATTACTTTAAAAAATTTTAATGGTAGCTTTAAAAATAATTTAAAAACATTTCTTGGGGAAAATATAATTCCAATTTAATTTTTTTAAAACATAAAATATTTTGAAATTCAATTTATTTGAATATAATATTGAGAAATTATAAACTAATCTTAAAAGATAATAATGGTTATGAATAAGGAAAGTTTTTTATGCCGTACATGCTAAAACAAATGTTCTGTTCACATTTGTGGTAAAATACATACTATTTGTTTAGAGAATGACATAAATATTCCATTCAATTTTTTTTTGTAAAAATTAAAAAATGGGTAAAAAATTTAATTTAAAAAACATAGTTGAATATTAAAAAAATGAAAATATTTTTAGAAAACATGGTTTACGAGGAAAATAAATTTCTAACCATATTGAGAAATTAAGTTGGATTTGATTGAAAAAATTTGCTCAATTACTTAAAGTAACAAATAGTGGAAAATGGTTCTATTAATATCATTAATAACTATATGAGAATAATATTCGTGGAAACTAGAGATATGGATCAAAATATTTTAACATTGGAAACATAATCATAAACAATCCCGATAAATGATGAGATTGTAACATAAAATATTTACCATGTTGGAAACATTAAAACAAAAGAAACATGAAGAAAAATCATTAAATAAACCTTAAATATAATTAGGATAAATAAAGTCATGATATTTAATGTCAATGGGGTTATATATACACCTTGTAAAGGAAGACAAGTTCATAACATAATATATATCTCAAAGAAGGAAAATGGAGAAAAATACTTTACCAATTTGTTACCTTTTAAATCGTAAACCCTATAAAATAAAGCTAATAAAATGGATATTTAAACCCCAATATTTTTTAGTATAATAATAATAATATAAATTCATGGTAAGTATATACACCATATAAAAGAAATAGGTGGTGAATATGGAATGTGTCTCATGGAAGTAAAAAGTGAAACCGAAATTCATTACCTTAAGTCTTGACTTCAGTCGTAAAGGTTCAAGCTTCCTAAATAATTAATATAGGTTTATTATAAATATAGTTAAGGAAAATATTTATATATATCATACCATATATTATTTTATTACTGCTCTTTATTAACCATTTAGTAACAATTCCTTGTTTAGTTTACGTTTTGGGTAATAACTATTTTTTTGGGAATATTTTTTGACATATTATTTTTTGTCCTCTTAAATTGATCATGATTTTATCATATCTATAATTTTAACCATGATATAAAAAACATATATATTTAATAATTCTAATTCAAAAAATTTTGTGATAGAAAATTAAATACAACGTTCATGGAGATGGTAATCCATATATATGCATGAATGTTGTTTCCATTTTCTTATTAGATTTTAAAAAATAATGGTAAATGATATATTAACATTAAATAATAATTTTGATGTGATATATATTTCATATTTTCATTAAAACTATCCTTAATACATTCCATGTAAAGTGTGACTGAATCACATCGCTTTACGAGGCGGTAGTACGCCATACACAGAAGCAACTTTATCATATTCCCACAAAATGGAGAGTATGAAGGTATGTGTGATATAATAATTCTATAAGTATTGTTATATCATAAATATCATTTGTAAATAATAAATTATTTATTATTTATAACCTATTTGGGTGGTAATGGAAAAAATGGCATTGATTTGTGAGGCGGTAGTCTACCATACACATAGACGATGATTTCATAACCTATTTTATGGAAGTGGCGATGGTTGTAGTTCTTAAAGATAAGATAAAAACATCTAATATAATGTAAGATAATGAGGATTTTATATCATCATATTATAAAAATAGTTTAAGGTGGTGGAGGAAGAAATAAAAAAAAATTCTCATTGATGAATGTTAACTCTTCTTCGGGAATCCTCCATAGGTTTGTACAAAAATCCTTACTTTGTTGGATTTATATAAAAAATAATGCTTCAAGGAAGATAGGAGGGAAGTTTTTAAATTATTTGGGAATCTATTGTCCAAATTAAATGTTTTTTGAGGTGTGAATAAATGAAGGGTGTTCGTGGCATTTTTTAAGTGGGGAAAAAGAACGCACTTGGAAATTACTTGAAATTTTTCCAAAAGACTCCAAAATTATACAGTCATTCCCAAAAAAAATCTCAATGACCCTATATTAGAAATTCGGAAGGCTAATAAGAAGTTTTTCTAGAAAACAATATTTTTACAAGTTTTTAGGTCATTTTATTATATATCATTTTACCCCCATTGTAAACCAATTTTAACCTTAAACGTCGTAAATAATTTTTACTATTTTAACTATTTATTTTGGTTAAAAATTTAGTTTTACTTATTATATAATATAAATTATTCAGAATCCAAATAATTTATCTTTTTTTTTAAATCCCATTCACATGAGTAAAAAAAATTAATTTAAAATTAATCCCACATACATGATAGATATCTAGTTTTTAAATTGAAAATGTTCAAAAGTTTACCAAGTTCTTACATCCAATTTCAGTATATGATTAATTAAAAAGTCCTAAATTTTATTAATATGTATATAATTGAAATAATTTTACTGAAAAAAACATAAAAAATAAATTAAATTTATAAATAATATAAATGAAAATATAGTTTCAATTAAAATTCAATATTTTCACTATTCATCAAAAAATTTATCTTTTCCAAAAATTATAACAAATTAAACATAACATAATTTTTAAATTATGATTTAAAAAAGAAAGTTAATTTTTTAAATAAATTTTAAAAATTTGGAACTAATTAAATTTAAAAAAATTCCACAAACACAATGAAAAACGTGTTTTTGAGTAGTGTATTTTTTCAATCATAAGATCATTTTTATCAACTCTATATCTGATAAAAATAATTTTATGAATAAAAATTATAATGTATTGATATATAATATATAAATTTAATTTAAAACATCCATTATTAGGTATTTTTCAAATTAATTAAAATGGAGAAACATAATGTATTTCAAAATAGTTTTCAGAAAAAACTATTTTTAAAACCCAAAATTAAACTTTTACTAAAATAAAATATAATGTTGATTCAAAAGTAATTAAGTGGATTAAATATAAAAAAATAATACTTTTGTTAACATAAAACATAATGTAGCATTTAAAATACCTAATTTATTAAAAATAAATGATAGTTTTATAAAAACTAGTAATTCGCCCGTGCATTCACACATTGCTACAGGTCAATGATTTCCTTCAAGAATGCAACACTATGAAAGTATAAATTTTATTAAGAGTAAAAAGAAGAAATAAATTACCAAATAAATGATAAATTATAACATTAGAAATAAATAAACCATTATTGAAGGAATATACTTTGTAAATATATTGAAAAAAAATTAATATGGTGGTGTTGAGAAATGAATAATATTAATATATTGTGTCCAAATAGTAAAATGACTACAAACCATAAATTATAAGCATATATCGTTACCTTTATGATCATCTTCAAAATGAAAAATTGGTGAGTAGGATGATGATGAGGTGTGATATTACATAAATAGATTTATTTCATCAAATATATAAGGAAGAACATATAGGAAATACAATATATGTACTAACAATGTGAAAAGGGAAAAAATAATTGACTAGTGAGAGCCTGTTTTGTTTTAAATGTGTTTTTAAATAATGTGAATAATATTTAAATGTTTCCATTGTTGAAGTTAATCATATCTCGATTACTTTATACAAAATTATCATTATCTTAAATATTAGGAATGTTGATAATTTTTAACTTGAATAACTACATTAAAAAACATAACATATTGTACTGAATTAACAAATCAAGGAAATTTTTTCCCTTTTAGGATAGTTGATTTAATTTACAAAATAGTAATTAAATATAAATAATTGTAAAAATTAATTCCTTGCAAAAATTTTCAGCTAATTCTTGTGCAAGAAAATATGAATCTGGGTGTATTAATTTATTTTCCAACAAACCCATATAAACTTAATTACTAGTCAAAGCCACTATAGTGTGAGGAACTCCAAAAAAAACCCAACAATATTGACAAAAACATTTTTACCAATCCCATTAGATGTCACAAACTTCTCTTGAAAATCACTGCAGCTCGCGCCAGAGAGCTTCACATAGATGTCACCTTCCTGGGTCCTAGCTTAAAAATATACTTTAGAGGAGAAAAAATCCACTCATGGCTGGTAGAAAGATTGATATCAATGCCCACCTAATTCACAACATCCCCAAAACCAACTCAATCAATATATAAATTAAATAGAACCTAATATGAAAAATAGTTTGTAATAGTTGTAATGTAATTATGATTGAAGTAAATAAGAAAATAAAAAACATTATAGGTCCATTTAGAAGGAGAATCATATATGAGGTGTATTGAAATTTTAAAATTATCGCAAAAAATTAAACTAATTTTTTTTTAAAATAATGAGTGGATAAAACATAATATGCTTTGAAAACACATTATTTAAAATTAATGAGTTTTACATAGATTTTCCCTTATAGAAACATAAAATGTGATACTGACTGAACTGTAACGAAAAAAACTTGATGATGGATCATACAAAATCATATATTACCACCTACAAACTACCAAAAATGAAAGTAAACCACCAAAAATTCTAGATCAGACGTTGATTTTATGATCAAATAATAAAATAGTAGCATCATATGTAAAAATTTATACCATATTTGTAGATCCCTGGTGATGTAATAATATGAACCAGAAATAAGGACTCCTAAAACATACATGTTATATGCACTTTTACACAAAATAAAGTTTCAAACACGTTATGGATCACATTCCTAAATTTATGTAGTACCTAAATATCATGCTACAGTATAAATATGAATCCATGAAGAATATTGAGTAAAAATTTCAAAATATTGAATAACAAATAAAAATTTAAATAATTATCATCTCACAATTTTGTTTAAAAACCCATTTAAAATAGAAGAGTTCAAAATATATAATTTATCAGTGATGAAATTGAAGATCTTATAGTAGTAAGATACCATGATAGTAAAGAAGAGTAACATGAAGAAAGAGTAAATATACCACATGGTAAAACATACATTGTTCATTATAATAGTAACATACCTTCACATCAAAATCATTAGATGATAACATTTTTACCACACGATAAATGCATATAGATTATTCCCAAATAGGAATTTGACCAATCCGCATATGAAAGGAGGGATTATCTCAGAAGACCAATTTTGATATAAAAATTTTATTTTATGTACTACAATTTAAAATATGGAATCATTTAAAAAATAAAAAAAATTAATTTTAGAGTCAAGAGATGTATATGATTTAATAATGTGATTGAAGATAACAGAATAATGTATAGGTGAATAACTCCAAATGAAAAGTGAATGCAGCTCTCTTCATTTTGTTCATATTGTTGGAAAACAACATATTTATGGAATGTTCCCATGATGATAACATTGAGAATCCTAGAGCTCTAAATAAAAGTGATACAATTAAATACACTTCCAATATAACTATAATAAATGAATCACTTAGGTCCCCAAAGAGGAATAACACCCAAGGAGTTTAAGCCATAGAAATAATGACCTACAACTACCTTACAATCCTTAAAAAAAAACTTCTTTAGAGATAAATTAAAACCATTACCATCGCCTAAAAAATAAATATTTTGTATGGAAACCACACAATTAAAATCATTACATATTCTTCCATTAGGTGGAGGATTAATTCAAAACGATTTAATGATATAGAAAAAAATGTGAATATGATAAAAGAAATATGAATTCATGAAAATAAATTGATAACATAAAAAGGGAAACTTGATATGATCCTTATCTTCAATTGAAACTAATATTCAAACCTAGAACATTTGATACAGATAAAGGGGTCAAATCCATTCATGGAGAAAAACATTAAGAGAAATATTAGAAATACATCGGGCCTCTGATTGATTCCCTTTTTCAACCATCCAAATTAATGTTCTACATTCAGAGGAAGAAAAGGAAGTGTCAAAGAAGAAAAATGAAGTGAAACACATATGCACGTAAAAGAAAAAGTCTTTATTAACTCCAGTCACTCTGTACATACTCATCAAAGTGAGAAATAAGATAGTAATCATGAACAGAAGCTTCGTACCTATATGGAATAAATTATGGACCTTTTGGAAAAAAAATATAAACAAATTAGGAAAAAGTATAAACATGTTAAACCTATTATAAGAAAAAAATAATAAAACAGTTATATAACTTAAGCTAGGGGTTTTATATCATCAATCACCTGTTGATGGTATGTTTAATACCAACTCCTTAGATTCAGATTTGAACTTTAATTCTAAAACATCTATTTTGTTAAAACTAAATAAAACAAATTTAATATAAATAGAATAGGAATTAATATCACTGAATAAATATACTCATATTACTTATGAATAGATATTAGTTCATAATTTTTAATTTAGAAAGAAAATATGTATTGGAAATTTGTAAACTAACCTAATAATTATGCTTCTTGATGAACGAACTTAAGTAAAATTTAACTTGTAAATTTTATTTGTTCCCTTCTACATACTTGTGTACAACACCAAATAATTGAAAACCATTACCTAATTTATTTGAAAAGAAGTCATAAATGATTATAATACCAAGGAAAGTATGAGTAGTAAAATATAAAATAATTTCTAAACTGATATATAAAAATTCTGAAACCCTACACATCATCCCTTGTTGTATCTATATCCACTTTATCATGTTGTTACATGTTTGAAATTGTTGAAGAAAATATTTAATCTAAAAATATTTTTGTTTTTCATCTAATCCCCTCACAAAAATCATAAAAATAACCATAAATCACATGCCTAGTGCACCCCCAAGTATGATCACCATTGTCTTCCAATTGAATATGAATCCCAATATAATGTTAATAAAGGAAAAAATCAAAATAAAATGAAAAATTAATTTACTGAATTAAATTCAATAAAATACAATGATATACAATACAAATAGAAAATCATTGAATATGAAAATAAGAATTAAATGGAAAATCGTTGCAAACTTGAGTAATTTTTTCGAGACCTAGATATATTTGATTGTTATAGAATGAATCCTTCTATATTGATGACTTGATTATTTCCCATAATATTTTTGTAGTGGAGGTACTTATTAGAAATAACATCAGTAGATGAAATGTGAAAAATGGATTCATCTAGAGAGTAATACATATGCCCCTCCAGTTGTAGAACCTCATCCTGCAACACTACAAGGTCCTTAGGTTGCGAGTCTTGCTGAACATGACCCAATCCATTAAAAAAGGTTATATATCTAATCAATTTTAGTTTATTCTCAACAAATATAAATTTATTGTTAAAAATTTATGGCTCACATAGTTTCCTTCTTGGTAAAAGTATGAATCCAATTTATAACACTTTTTTCAGCTGCATGAATGGAAGATTCAAGACAACACATGATCATAATTGGGGACTGCAGGATGACCATGAATATTTTTAAGTGGAAAAGCATGAACAAAATGAAACCATGTACCTGGAGTTTTGATTCTTTAAATAAACACAGAATGTTTCACCTAGTTCAAGATCTTGTTCGAGAATAGAGATTCACGACTTTGTGTTACCATTTTTGTTGTCAATTTCGTGAGAAAAAAAGGGAACACCCTCATATTTGACTTGAGATAGTCACCTAGTAGTCTGAAGGAAGAGATGTTGGGAGAGGTGGGAATCTATAACGTAGAGGTGGGTATCGAGAAGGCAAAGGTGGGTAGATGAAATGTAGAGGTAGATGCAGAGGCATAGTTGGAGTCAGAGGTGGGTAGCCGAAAGGCGGGTTTGGGTAGGAAGAAGGAAGAGGTAGAGGTTTACAGTGGGATCTAGGTCAGAAATGGGAGTACAGGAGTGGGTATCCAGGAGTGGCAGAGTGGGGGTGGGAGACAAGACAACAGGGAAGTGGATGTCAAGGAAAGGGAGAAGAGGATGGGTATAAGAGCATGATGGAATGAGAGGGGAAGAGGGGAATGAAAAAAAATAAGAGGCAGAGGAGGGTCATGGAGGAATATGGTGATGAAAATTTTCCCAATATTAGTGGGGTGATGAAACATTATAACAAGGGTACCTAGGATTAATATAGTTATTAGATTGGTATTTTTCACTATTCCATGAAAAATCTATATTTTTTAGAAAAATCCCAATATTTCACAATAAGTTAATTTCGATATGATGATTTCAAAAATGATTTTTTTTTTTAAAATATTTGTAATATTATTTCATAGAAATAAATAAAAATCATTTTTAATAAAACATATTTTGGATGAATATAATCACTTGAAAAAAATGTGATTGTTTATTTACAAATCATTTAGAAATAGATTTATATTTATCAAGAAATTTATATGTATATTTTTTAAAGTAGATAATACTATTAATACCATCATATTTAATGGCTACATTATATCTACCATAATAATATTTTAAAAATATTTCACAATTATTTTAAACTCAGTGTTGTCTGAAATGCAAGCTAAAATCGATGTTGAGTATAGAACAAGCTAACAAAAGAAACTGAATCGAAATAAATAATTCATCACATCTAGATATGTTACAATAATATATCTCTAAATTGTGTCAATAAGGGTATGTATGACCGATATTTTTTTATTTCCACTTTGAATCCACTATTCCTTTAAAATAGAAAACTTACACCATAATAGATCAATATTTGTGAAATCTACACTAAAAAATAATCAATAAAAGGACCCATATTATACCCCAACCAAATCCAAACAATATTTAAGTTAAATTATAAAAACAAATATATTTTTACTCTATTATTTACTTCATAGAAATTGGGTAGTTTATGGTTCCAAGAATGGAGACTAAATCCTTCATTATAAAGGAACTAGTATCAAGAAATAGAGAATTTTTCAATGTAAGAACCTAGTTATTCACCATATGTTTCAATTAAAATCTCCATAAACTAATTATAAATATCAATATAAACCAAAATGATGTTATATTAACATTATAATAATTCTTATTGTATGATTCTACCATAATATAACTCTAACCTCTTACTCATTCATTAGTATTGGATGTTATTATTTTGGTTAGTTCAAAACCTATAGGAATGAAGTGATAACAACACCATCATTTTCTTCATGAATAAGTATCAAGAAACTAATGATGTAAATATATGATATTAACTATTATTTATTGTCATAATTATTTTTATTTAAATTTTATAAACAATATTTAATTTTCCTTATATAGAAAAAAGTCACTATCTGAAAATTACTTAGAACATACTCATTTTGGATTCCATTATCTTGAACCATAACCATAATTTAATCTATTAGAAATAGGAATAAATAAATCATTAAAAATGATTCCATATCCTCAACTAATCTATTAATTATTAACTTTTTATCAAATAATAAGGATTGAAACCACTATTATGAAACATGTAGAAAATAATCAATATAACCAGCATCCAATGATAAAAAAAATTTAACCAGATAATATATGTGTAATGAAAGATTATAATATAACATTAAAAAATTAAATACATGTGAATAATTTAATCAAAATAAGTGATTAAGATTATTTTTATTATTATAAATAAGGTTAAATCACATTCATGGAAGTCAGTAGTTAAGGTAAGGGTTTCTTGCCCAATCTCATTTTAGAATAGAGTTTTTTTGGGTTTTAATTTATATGTATGAATGTTTAATGTGAATTTCATATGATATCACATATAATATACTATAATATATTTATTCGTGGGGTTTATATGTATTATGACCCTTTTAACAATCTTTGGATCAAAATCCAACTGAGAAAATGCTCTCAAGTAGAGCTAACCTTATCTCTTTTCTCAATCGAGTATATTTCTCCTCTACTTTCATGTTATTTATTTTGTTTTATATATTTATATATCTCTAAATATATTGTTTTTTAATGGTTTTTCTTTTTGACTTTAATTTATTTAAAATTTTTTAATGAAATATTTTTTTATCATTTTTCACATTGACTATTTTTTATTGTCTTGGATTTCTTTAGAAAAGTGTTAAAAAATATTCTTTTGTTTCCATATTACACATGGACTCACTTTCACATCATATGTATAAATTTTTTTATGACGATTAATTTACAATATATCATGGTTTCTAACAATTAATTCCAACCCTTCATATTTTATAAAATAAATTATTTTTAAAAAATTTAATCAAAAAGTAAATGACACTTCTTCTTAAAAAAATGATATTTCTTATTAATTTTTGAATATTTTTTCTTATAAATAATATTTAATCTAGGTAAATATAATTTAATGATTTATATACAACATTTGGGATATTACTTAATTATTACTTCCACATTCTTTTTATGAATGGATTATGATCATGTTTTGTTGAAATATTTATGAAACCCATTTCTTTCACAAGGGTTAATTAAATTATGATGAAAATATGATTTTTTTCATGTCCATGTGACACACATATGTATAGATTCTAAATATGTGACAGGCAGGACTAATATATCCCTAAAATTCACTGAGTAATGTTTTATATCTCATGAGATCATTATCGAATATAGATGGTTAGCCCAAGTCCACAATGTTAAGGGATATATGAGGTTAGCCAATGTCCGCTAGGTTCTGTATAGGTGGAAACCATGATCTATTTTGATTTGAATGTCTTGGTGGTTAGACTTAAAATATTAAATGATTTCTATGTTTATAGTTTTGATGTATTGTTATGTTATGAAACATCCCTATGATATGTTCTCATGGATTATGATTAATGAATCACGTTTCCACACTCCTATAAATAATGTATTATTTTATAAAAAATACTTATTACATGACTCATGTTTTATGTTATATGTTTTATTAGGTATGTATATCTGATATCAAGACCACAAACATTGATTATTATCTCATACACACATGCTTATTATATTCTCAATTATGATCATCGATTGATATCACTTACGTTTACCTCATACAAAGCATCTCAGATCACCATTTTCTATGATTATATTCCCTAAGTTTTGATGAATAATATCAAATATGATATGTCTATAATGAAATAACATGGAAATAATAGTTGTTATAGATATTGAAGAATGCTTGTAAATTATATTTATTATGTATTTAGTCTCCAAATACAGTAAACATATATGTTTTGTGTGTGTGTTTTATTATAAGATTAAATGAATAATCATGTAAAATGGTTTCATATGTTTTTATGATGTCTTTAGATCACCCCACTAAATACATGTTCATTATAAAAATTTACCAATGCATGATTATGATCTATTAGCGATAATATTTTCATTTAAGATATAAAGGTGTTTTCCTTATAGGCATTCATAAGATACATATACTAATCACAAGAACTTAAAGAATATATTAATGTATAAGGATTTAAACCTGAAACAAATGATACAGTTTGATTTGATCAAGTAATATGACTACTAAATACATTACCACCCTTTGAAGGTAAACAAGGTGGATGATTGTTTGACTAGAAAGAACTGTTAAACCATATCAATGATGATGATTGAAAGAGACCCAACACACTTGAATTTTCAAAAGATAGAAATTTAATTAATAATGAAAGGTGATAAATCCTATATTTTATAAGTTATTTCTCAACCATCCATCCATGTGATGATCAAAGAATCATATAAGGAAGATATGAAGTAATAGAAGATTGTATAAGATATTATAGAGTTCAACACTGACAATGGTGGAATGATAGTATTTTTTAAATTAATATGTGTCCCATCAATACTAGAAATTTATGTATCCCTAGTATTATGCACATATTTTATCATTCGAAATACATAATAAAATAATATTTATGTACAAGGATCTCACTAATCATTTCTGGTGGGAAAATATAAAGATAGAGATTGCAAAATATATTTCATGATTATTGGTATTCCTAAAAGTTAATGAAAAATGATATAATTTTAAGTGGATGATGTAACCATTATTGATACCTATATGTAAATAGGATAAAATTATCATGGATTTAGTTTTTAGACTTTAAAATACATCAAAAGGCTATAACTCTTTTTGGGTTGTAGTTGATCTTCTCAAGAATTAAGAACATTTTATTTCTATTTTTTAATATTTATAGCTCAAACATCTATCCAAGATATAAAAAAATTATTTGATAAGTCCATATGTAGTACTAATGTTTTTTTATTAAATTGGAATATAATATTTATCTCAATGTTTTATATAATTCCTATAACTCCCCCAAAATTAAAAATATAATTTTCTTTTATATAAACATTTTATCGACCTATTTTTTCTCATGAAATACCAAAATAAAAAAATCCCTTAAATATTTTATGGATAATATTGGAAAATATTATAATTATAAAAATATATAGTAAATAAAATTATTATAATCAATTAAAAATTCATATGAAATTTTATTAGAAACATATAAATTTTTAAAAGGGATTTTTTCAATAAAAGCAGGTTTACATTATATAGTGAATATTCATTTAAAATATAAATTTATAAATTTTAGAATTTTAATTTTTAAAAATTAACTAATTTTTTTTATTAAAAATTTCAATATTTCCTTAGGATGAAATTTTTCGATTTTTCTAAGATAATAGATTTTTATGTGAATAGTGAAAATGAAGTTTTTACCAAAATTACGAATTTCATCATTATATAAGAAAGAAAAATAAATTTATTAAGAATTTTTAATTAAAAATATATGTATTTTATTGGAAAATTTAGGAAAGTTTAATATTATTATTTACATATAAAAACTATGTTTAATTTTTAGAACTTATATAAATTTATTCTAATTTAAAAATAGTTTTCAATATTTTCTATTTATTAAAAATTTTGTGGAAAAATTTGATTTTGGAATGATATAAAACCCAAAAACATTTTTTTATAATAAACCTTTTTTATGAAATTTATTAAAATTGATAATTTTAACCAACACAAAAATTTTCTTCTTAAAAACACATGTTTTCAAAAATCTATTTTTATGTATCTTGTGTGTTAATTATGAAAGTACATTTTATAATACAGAGAAATTTTATTAGAAAAAATTATATTAAAATCTAAAATGAGAATTTAATAATTAATTAATGAGGTAGTTTATAATTTAGTCCTTAAAATTAATTTCTATGGTTAAAAATTTATTATTAAGGAAAAGGTATATGAGAGAAAATGTTGAAAGAGAAAAAATAAAAATCATTAAATCAATAGGAGTTGTATAAAAAATTTTAGTTAGAGAATAGTATTTGAAAAATTAGTATCTCTAGTACATTTTCCACCTTTTGAACCTTTTACCCATGAATAGAAACATTCCATTATTGAAAAGTAACTGGTTCTCCCCAAATTACCCTTTTCTTCACTTATAAACGAAGACTAATTACACCACTTCATGATACAACTATAACTTAGAATTCCATCCTAAAAATCTACCACATGACTCATCCTATAATCCTATCTAATTTTAATAAGCATCTGACCTCAATTATATAGCCTAAGTCCTCTATTTCCAATGATACTTCTTAGTGAAATCTCAATTTCTCCATGTGAGTATTGCATACTCCTTAGTATTTTCTTCTTAATCATCATCTTATAAACTTCTTATAATCACTATAATATAATTAAATTAGTATTATTAATGTATTTGGATATTATTATATTAATATAGATAAATTTATTAAATCTAATCTATTTCTCAACAAAAAACAAAACAACCTCGATCATGTGTACGGATGGACAACCGCCACCATGAAGTGATGTAGTTAGTTTTTCATCATTACTTATAATAGTTGATAAAAAAGCTAAATTTGAGGAATAAATACATTTAATAGGTAAAAGTTATAAGTTTAAAATTATTTTTATCATATATCTTTATTTCATCCCATTCATTGAGAAGTGAAATCATTAATAATCTGTATGTGCGGGCTACAACAACCATGAATTAAAAATTTCAATTTTCATTAACCCTACATGGATGGTTCAAAGAATTAATTTAATGAATGAAAAAGATAATTATGATATGTTTTATATCATGTGAAAGTGATATTAAAATTATATAAAAACATATCCATAATTTTAAAATCATTATAATATACCCTCGTTTGAGTTGGATTTTACTACCCACATGTGAAATGCTATAATTTTTAAACCATGATTTGTTATGGAATATTATATAATGGGAAAATAATTTAATAATAATTTATTCTATATTTTTAAATAATTTTTAATTTTTTATTAGTATTTAATATATTGATTAATATATCACCTTTGAATTGTTAAACACACCAGAACCAGTTCATCACAATTTACCTTTTCAGGAGCCATGTCCATGTATTTTACCTAAAGATGTAGAAAATAATTAATCATTGAAAAATAATAATTATTATATCTTTAATAATCTTGTAGTGATGAAATTTGGGAGAATAATGAAGAATACCACCTCTATTATGCAACTAGATCAAAATGATAGTGATTAACAACACTAGATATCAAAAATAACTTATAACAACTAATATATATATATAATAATTATAATTTATGTTTATGAATTATTATTTATATGAATATGTTTAATGAATAAGTTATTTTGAAATTTATTTTCATTATGCATGAGTTTCGAGCTTGTACAACAAAATGTGAATACAAGGAAAAATGTTATTTATATCAAATTTAATTTCTTGATAAATATTACATATTAAACACTATAATATATTTTATATGGTTTGAATCACTTTTAATGGATTAATTATAATATATTCATGTACTTTAGGGTGCTTTAAGAGTGATATTTTTTCTCTTATTTAAATGGATTTCAATTAAAAGGATACAAAGTTTTCGATGGTCTCTAATAACTCAACTCCCATCGTAGAGTAATAATTATTCTTCTTTAAATTGTTTCTTACAGGATTGGATTCTTGCACCCTAATATTTTATTTCATAGAAGTTCTTATTCCTCTTAGGGGAAAATTAATTTTGAATGTGACTTGTAACATTATCTTTTATGAGTTTTGTAAAAACATTTTTTAAAAACTTATTTATGGTTTCTCTCACTGTATAAGAATTATTATTTATAAAGCTTCCACTACATACTTTAAAATGGGGTTTTAAATATTTTTTTAGATTTTAAGTTTTTTAAAATGAAATAAAATATTCATAGAAATTTAAAGTTTGGTTTTAAAAGGAATAATTTTTTTTATTTTTTTTAAAGGCTAGTGTTTTTAAGAAATAACACTTTAGTGTTTTTATATCATATAAATTATTTTTTTGAAAACAAATTCATTTTATAAAATTTATTTACTAAAAACCATTTTGATTTTAAAGGGTAAATTTTCAATTTTTTATCAATCCACAAGTATTTATTTTAATGATTTTTTAAATTATTTTCAGAAATTTAGAAATGGAATATTTCTTATTGTTTTTTAAAGTGATTTATCTGATATTTATCTTGCTTCCATTTTCCTCTTTAACCAAAAAATATCTAACACCTATAGAGTTATGTTTTATAAATTACCTTCTAAATTCCATTATAAAAACTTAGTTGGGTGATTTAAATTTTTATTATAATCGATCATCTTTTGATTTCATGGTATGTGATCCACTTGGAAATAATATGAAATCTATTTTATTTATATGGTTTCTTTAGGTTATGATATTAGATTAATTGTTTTGTGTAGAAAACATGTGTATAGATTATCATTATGACATAAGTTGGGTCTAATAAATCCCTGAGACATTTTGGGTATAATAAATCCTTGAGATAGTTTGGGTTTAATAAATCCCTCGTAATATTTTGTTCCCATTAATAACTGAAATGGTTTGGGCCTGATAAGTCCCTATGATGGTTTGGGATTTTTAAATCACTAAAAATATTGGTTTTGATAAATCTATGAGATATATTGGTTTTGATAAATACTTGCGTTGGTTATGGTATGATCAATCCCAAATATCATTTTTTTCTAATAAATCCCTAAGATGGTTTGGGCCTGATAAATCCCTAAGACGGTTTGGGTTTGATAAAATCCCATGATAGTTTGGGTCCAATAAAGACTTGAGATGGTTTAGATCCAATAGATCCTTAAAATAGTTTTGATCTATTAAATCCTTCTATGTATTAGGTAATTTTATATATATCATGAGATAATTAAGTGTAAAAATTCTTAGATTTCATCACAAACATAAATGGAGGACATTCTTGTATTTTTTCACAACTTTGAGGGTGAGAGATATTTTTTTCTCAAAATATGATGTTTTCATGTGTTTATATACATTCATTTTCTATACTTCATTTATCATGATTACTATATTTTGATTTCTCTCTATTATTCCTGGGTATATTATTTTTCATTTGAATTTATATGTCTATATATCATTCTTAATTGGAAAATAATATTCTCCCATGTTCTTTAAATAATACATTTCTCCAATAATAATATTTTCTCTCATGATTATTATATACCCCTTGATTATATATTGTTGAGTTATTTTACCTTACTAAGGGTTTGGGATCACCCCTTTCTTATGATTTATTCCTCAATGATATAAAGATGAGTACAACATAGGATATGTCTAGAAAGGGATTCAGTATTATTCAAATATGGGAAAATTTTCTCTAGTGTCATACAATTTTTTTCTTATGTAGATAATACTCAAAGATACTAAATATTCTGATCTTGGTATTGTGTGATTATTTTTGATATGTGATGTTTATATTTTCATAATTTTTAAAAATAATGATTGGTTTATGTCACTTTGAATAAATTCCTAGGTTTAAATAAAGTGGTTTAGAACTTGAGATGTGAGTATGAGTGTGGGGAACTATAGTTGGTATTAGTGTAGGGTTTTGTTATTTTCTGGGATTATTTTTTTATAATTTTTAGGATTAGTATTATAAAGAAATTAGTGATAACAATAGATATAATTCTATGTATAGGATAAGATCCATTTTTTTTGTAAAGTAGTTATTATGTAGTTCACCTAGTAATTACATCTCCATATGGATATTGGAAAGTGGATATAACTGTGGTATAGATTCACCTTGGGGGAATCACCCTTAAAAATGATAATTTATTATCTAATCTATCTTCACTCTGGTACATGATTAGTAGTTCTAAACTGGAAACAAGGCTAGAAAATCCTACGGGATATGATTTAGTTAATGAAATTATATTTACAAGATATTATGATTGATTTTTTCATGTCATCAAGTTTGAGATAAACCATCCTAAAGAAACCTATATTTAACCATGAGTATTTTATGTTGAGTTGAAAGCTAATGCAATATTTTTTAGGAATATTACATTTTGAGGACATGTCATACAAAAATGATATTAATTTTTCATCAATAAAAACTAACTCCTTTTTTATTTAGCAATGGTAAAATATTGAAAGTACCAAGTAAAAAATGGATTTATTAGACATATAAGAGGCCATACAAAGGAGAAACATAGCTCGATAAGATATGGAGTAATAAATATTATGGTAGTTATTAATCACATATCATTAATTACGATTAAAAACATGAACATATTTGATTTTACAAACACAGAAAAGAAGGGAATGATGGATATTTATAAAATTTTAGGTGATATATTAGATTATTGAAAGAATGTTGAATTTCATATATGAAAAAAATATGGGATAAAAAATTATGTAAAATATATAAAAGTACATATGGGATGTTTTATATGTAGAAAAGGATGGAAAAGAGAAACTAATTGCTATGGAAAAACAAAGAGCTCAATGAATATAGTAAAATGAAATAGTATTTATCCAGAGGTACCAGTAAAATTTCAACATCTTAAATATTAGAACCATGGAATATATCCAAGTTAATATCCTAATCCATGGGCTAAAAGGGATGATAGGCACTATATATTTTATAGAAAAGGGAAAGCTTATGTATCCAAAGTAATATAATTGGGTTTTGAAAATGATATGGAATAAGGAAAACTGATCACCCACTCAAGAACTATGAGTGTTTTATTCGTATCTTGTTCTACCCACTCCTCTAAACCTAGAATGTTTACAAAAAACTTAAGATCACCAAACCGATTAATTTAGGTTTAATTGTAAATAAAAACTTATTGTGGTATGATATTTGTATCCAAAGTATATAAATCCTCTCTAATATATATTTATATGAATTTTATTTAAACAAAATTTTATTATGCTTCCTTTTGTCATGTTTTAGGTGATATTAATCACGGATTGGATTACTTGACATAGAGTCCACGAAAATTTCCAAGATAAGAAAACCACATCTAAAAATAAATCAATGGACACCTATTAAGTTTGACTATAATCTCCCTATAAAAAATTGGTCCCACTGTATTAGGGTATTGAGTACAAATTTTTAATGGAAAAACTCATCTTTCGTTATATTTATATTAAATTGTAAAATGCAAGTTCACTAGTCATACCAAGTATAGTGAAGATGAAACCTTATTTGAAAATAAATTTAGAGTAATTTATATCTTATAAAAATACTTAAATATTTTATTAATTAATAATATTAAAAATTATAAGGCACAATTAATTTAATGAAGGTAGAATATAACACCCCATAATTTTGATATATAATTTTTTCCTTTAAATAGAAATTGTATAGATAGATTTTTAACCCGAAACATCAACATAAAACAATTCCTAACATATTAGATGATTATTTTTAATATAATTTAATAATAAGAAAAATACTAATAAATAAAAATATTGCAACAAATTATAAATTCTTATGAAAATTGATTAGAAACACTTATTGTTTTTGAGGGTATTTTTTCAACAAAATAACTTTTCCTTTATATAATATAGTTTAATTTAAAATTTATATTTATAATTTTATAATTTAAACATAAAAAAATTATCTTCTTTTTTTCCTTAGTAATTTAAATATTATCTTAGAATAAATTTTTGATATTTTTAAAGAGTAATTTATTTTTAAGTGAATAGTGAAAAACTAGTTTTTAACAAAAATTATAAATTTCATCATTATATAAGAAATAATTTGAAATTTATTAAACAATTTAAATAAAAATATATGAATTTAAAGGGTAACATTATTTTATTTTAAATATTTTTATGAAACTATAAAATTGTTGGATAATTTTTAGAACTTACATAGCATTTTATTCTAAATTTAATAACAATTTTCTATTATTTCATTTAATAAAAACATTTTATGGTAAAAGATGGTTTAGTAATTTTTTGAAATAAAATATATATATTATTTGTTTTATAATATAACAATTCATTTCATGGAAGTTAAAAACACTAATAATTTTAACCATAAAGTCACTCATTTTTTGGAAACTATTTTTATTTTTCATTTACATTAATTATGTAATTAAATTTTCCAAACATTATAAATGTTATTTCATATAATTATTTTAAAATTTGAATTCATTATCTTATAATTATGTAATAATTTAATTTTTAATATTTTTCATTAAAATTAATTACCAATGTTAGCAATTGTTTACCAAGGTAAATGTATATTAGGGTAAAAGTTAAAAAAAAATAAAGAAAATGCCAAAAATCACTCCATGTTTTCTCTAAAATTAGTGGTAGAGAGCATTAAAGGACCGAAAAATATCTTGAATTCATATTTTAAACTTTTTAAACTTTTGAAAATAGAATAGTAACATTCTATTATTGAAAAGTACATGGTACTCCCAAAATTACCTTTTTCTAGACTTGTAACTAGAGATAACTTTCACCACTTTATATTAAACCTATCAATTATAATATCATATTGAATATATTAAACTTTTCTCATATAATCCCCTCTCATGTTAATAAGACTATAGTATCAACCACATAGCCAAAATGCCTTCTTTTTTAGGATATTTCCATGAAAAACCTCAAGATATAAATGTTAGTATTTCTTGTTCCATAGCATTTTATTCTTAACCATACTCTTATAAAATTATTCTATACCCAATAATATAATGAAACATGTATTATTAATATAATAGGATGTTATTATATTAATGTAGAAACCATTATTTAGTACCATCTATCCACTATGAGAAACAAAACAACATTGACCGTGTGTATGTCTTTCCTATCACAACCATGAAGTGAAGTAGTTCATTTTTCATCACCATCTCTCATGGTTGGTAAAAATGAATATTTTTAGTAATAAATATTTTTAATATGTCTATTTTATAATTATAAATTTATAATTTATCATATACCTTAATTATTTCTCATGGGTTGAGAAATGAAATTGTTAATTGTTTGTACGTACAAACTTCCACCTTTACAAAAGACAAATTTAATTTGTCATCACAAACCTAAATTGATGGTTAAATTTATAAATTTAATTAATTTAAATGATATTAATGAAATGTTTAATGTTATGTAAAATTTATATTAACATTATATAAAAATAATTTATTACTTGTAAAATAATTATAACACGCTCTCATTTGGTACTTTTTACCACCTTCATGAATGATGTTATAATATTTAAACCATGAATAATTAATAAATGTAATATGATTTTAATATCATTTAGTAATAATTTATTTAATATATCTTATTTATTATGTATAGGTTTTATTAATATTTAATATATTTATTAATATATAACATTTCGACTTTTCAATACAATAGATCTTATTTATCAAAATTTCATTTTCCATGAGCTATATCAATTATATTCACCCTACGAAAATGAAATTAAAGAATAATTGAAAAAAAATATCATTCTATGATTACTAACTTTTTAATCATGAAATTTTGGAGAATATTGAAGAATAAAATTGCTATTGCGAATCTAGTTCAAAACAATGCAGATTGCAGACCCTCGATATCAAAAATCGATAGTAATTAAATAATAAAATTTTCAAGAATAATTATAGATTAAATTTATTGAATGTTAAATATATGAATAAGGTTTTTTAATAAGTTATTAAAAAATTTATGTTTATTATATAGTAGGTTTGAGTGCATTCCAGTAGGCGAGAATACAAGGTAATGGGCTGTTTGTCTAAAAATTAATTTCTTATGACATATTACATATTGATCACCAAAATATAATTAATATTGAGGGGTTATTGACTAATATAATTATTATAAAATATTCATATAATTTATTCAGTTTTAAGATCCATATCATATCCATTCATTAAATGTATTTCGATTTTAAGGATACTAAGGTTGTAAGGGTCTTTGTTATCTCAACTCCCTTAATTGAATTATAATACTTATACTTGAACATCATTCTCTAATGATTGGTTGATTCGACCCTAAGATTTTATTTCATGGAATTTTATGTTCCTCTAAGTTGAAAATTAATTTTGAATATGACATGTAGCTTTGTATTTTATGAGTATGGTAAAAACAATGTTTAAAATATCTTTTATGGTTTCTATCACTGTATGATAGTTTTTCTTTATGAATAATCCATTATTTGTTTTATAATGGGTTTTAAAATAATCTTTTATCTTGAAGTTTTTTAAAATAAAAGGAAAAAACCATATAAAGTAAAAGTTTATTTCAAAAATGAATACTTGATTATTAAAAATTAGGTTTTTAGGGTTGGTATTTTAATAAAGAACTATTTTGTTTTTATGTATTATTAATGAATGATTTTGAAAACATATTTATTTTATAAAATTTTATTTTTGAGAAGCTTTTTATATTTAAATTTAATTTTTTTTTAAAAAATATTAATATTGAGGTATTTTGTTTTAAATTAAATATTTAACATGAATTTTCATGTATTTTGAAAATAGATATTTCTTAATATTTTTAAAATTTCATTGTTTAATATTTTGATTCAATTTTAATCTTTGACACTAAAACACATGACTCTAATGAAGTTATATTTTATGAATCAACATATAAATTGCTTTATGAAAAAATAATTATGCATGATTTAATTTTTGGTATCAATAACTGTACATATGATTTCACATTGGAAATGATTTAAAAAGCATTTTCATTGCTTGTATTTTCAAGATATGATTGTAGATTAATTTGTTTGAGTTGAACACATGTGCACAAATTATCATTGTGATATTTTTTGGCTCTAATAAATCCTCAAAAGAATTTGGGTCAGATAAATACCAAATATGGTTTGAATTCGATAAATACATGAGACATTTTGGGTTCTAAAAATCATTGATATGGTTTGGATCCAACAAATTCATATAAATATTTGGTACCAATAAATATCTGATGAGTTTGGGGTCTGATAAAAATCAAAGATGGATTCGGTTAGATAATTACTTGAGAAGTTTTGGGTTTGATAAATCCCTCAGATGGTTTGGGTTAGATAAATCCCTAAGATGGTTTGTTCCAGATATATCCCTCAGACAGTCTCGGTTTGATAAATACTAGAGATGGGTTTAGTTTCAAAAATACCTATGATGGTTTGGTTCTTATAAATCTCTGATATGGTTTGGTTATGATAAATCTCTAACATTGCTTGGGTAGGATAAATCCTTCACATGATTTATTCTTGATAAAACCCTGAGATGGTTTGGATATATTAAATTACTCTAATAAATTGGATAAATATTTATATCTCTTGAGATAATTAATCATGAACATGATTGTATCTATTGATATACATAAAAGATTGGAAATAATTTTATTTTTTCAAAATATGAAGGGTAATAGTGATCGGGTTTTCTCATAATATGATGCTTTTATATGATTATGTATGTGCCTCTATTATAATTTATGGATCATGATTATTATTGTAATACTATGAGAACATATTGAAATATTTTTTCAAATAAATTTAATAAATTTATAATTTTTGTTACACACAACACCAATTTAGTTTTTTATATGCAACACTAAGTTATCTTTCATTACACACAACCCTAAGTACAAATAAAATGCGACATACTATTAAAATATCCCTGTTTAATTTGATATTTATCACCTAATTAGTGGAATGTTAGGTATGAATACGATTAAATAAATTATCAAAATATATGGTTTAAATATTTATATAAAATTAATTCTTTAGTGAATAATTAATTTGAAATGAAAATGAAAACTATTTGAAAATAAAGGAAATCTATTTCTGAAAGACTATTTTTATGAAAAGAAACACGTTCTAGATTAATAATTAATCAAGCCAAATTTTGTGAATTATTTTAATGAAATGTACATATTAAATTATCAATAAAATTTTTAACATTTATCTTATGTGTTTTAATGGAAAATAATAATAGTAACGGCAATTTTATGCTTAATGATAATATTTTTCTAAAAACAATTTTTTCACATTTTTTACACTTATGTTAAATAAATTTTGAAACTTTTCAATAATGAAATCGAATTTTTTTTTAAATGAACATGTCAAAATTATATGAGGTTTAATTTTTGATAATTTCCTGAGATGTTAAATTCTTCGATGAACAGTTAAAAATACAGGGTTTTTATTAAGAATGGTCATTTATTTTCAAATGTTTTAATTTTTTTTAATATGGTTTTAAAAGAAATACTAGTTCAAATATATATATACATATATATATATATATTAATATAATTTCAATCATTTCAATAATTTTAATATTGATTCTTGATATAAAACATTTTTAAACTTTTGAACATTTTCTCTTTGAAAACCCGGATTCTCATCGCATCTATAGGATTAATTTAATATTAAATTCTTCCACTTATTTGAATGGAATTTGAAAAAATTTATTGAATATTTCGAATCAGATTAATATTTATTATCTAATAAGTTTAACATAATGTTTTACCATAATGAAATATAAAAAACAATAAAAACTGTTTAATGAGGTTAATGTAAAAATGAGTTTACAAGGTGGTTAAACAAAAATGATAAGGGTTAGAAATAACCCAAAAACTGTCCAAAAACCATTTTATTTCCATATCTAGACCTCATATATTCTAGTATTTATAATTTTAAATTTTAGACACCTTTTATATTTTGAAAACATGCCCACACCTTTTTCTTTTAAAACATTATAAGTGGGCCACTCACCACACTTATAAAAGGCCCCCCCTTTTATCCACATAAAATTTTAAGACAACCTTTTTCTAGAAAATAACTAAAAAAATAAATTACTTAATTTAATAATATCATTCTATAATTATTAATTTCTTCATAAATTCAACCCAAGATGGATTTTAGTGAAAACCTTATACGGTTACTCAAAGAATTGGTAACATTATTCAACTAGGGTTTTTATTTTATTTATTACTACCCATCCTTAAATTGTTTTCAAAACATAATGATATAAAAACATCGTATCTTCCATATAATGATATGTTTTTATGTTAAATTAATTACCTAAAAACATCTTTTATTCCATCAAACGGTTAATGCAATCATTATTCACGTGTACAACTGACTACCACCTCGCGAAATGATGTCATATGTCCTTCCATTACCATATATCATGGATGGATATAATAATTCATTTTTTATTTATTATTGATATAAAATATACTATTATTCTTTTTTTAACATTATTTGACATATTAATTATTACTTTCCACTCCATTGGAATACGATAACACCGCTCGTTTGTACCGAAGACTACCACTTCACGAAGCAATTCAATTCATTCACAATTAAAATAGAATCTAAAAAGGATGGGTTTAATAAAAATATGTGATTTATATGAAATTAAAATTATTTTTAATGTAAATATATTATATAAATTTCATTCTTTATTTATTTTGTGGAAATTGAGGCAACGTTCATGCATACATATGACCTACCGTCTCTATGAACTATGTATTTCATTTTCTATATCTAACTATTATCTATCACTGTAAATAAATTTACACCAAATATATGTGATATTTATATAATGGTTAAAATTTATGAGATTTTGGAACCATAATAAATTATTATTAATAAAAATAAAAAAACAAAATATGCATGAAAACAAAGTAGTTATTACACAAAACATGACTTTAACATGGAATTGTTAATAAATGCATTATAAAAGGTCATAAGTAAATCATATTATATACATATATATATTGTTATGTATATTATTTCTAATAAAATTATATTTATTATAAATGAGTTTAAATGTTTAGGAAGGAATTTGAGATTTAGAGTAAGGGATTTCAATTTCACATTTTTATATCTGCAAGACATATGTCATATTCAACACAATTTTTTTTTATGTGGTTTATATACATCCCAAGAATTTATTTTTTTATTATTCTTAAAATTATGGGGATTTAAATATCTATTTATGGATCTCTATTTCATAGGGTTTATAGTTCAAAAGTTTCAAATAAGTAAGGGATTTTTATCTCCAATTATCTTCATAGAGACCTAAGTTATGTTATGAATCTATCTTATTCTATGATGTATATATACTACACCATTAAAATTTTATATTATGAATCTCTTTATTTTAATGATATTATAAGTTTTTATTAATTTTATTCTTATATTGGTATTACTATTCAAATTTACTGAAGTTGTATGAGTTTTATGTAAAAATATCATCGTTTATCTATATTGTTTAAGATTATTCTTCTAATGGGAAAATATTATGATCTACATATAAAGAAAATAATGAATTTTATTAGAATAAATAATATTCATTTATTTTACTCTATTTATGTACTCAAGAGTTCAAAATAACATTTTAAGAAAAATCTATTTTATTCTTCTCTTCGATCGAAAACCCATTTTCTTTAAAAACCATTTTTTTTAAATATGTTTTCAAATTTTTTTTTAAATATATAATGATGAATTATTAAAGAAATTATTACTCATGTATAAATTTTTAATTTTTTTTAAAGGAATCTTCATGATGTTTTCAAAATAATGTCTGATTGGATTTTACTAAAAAAGGGAAAGGAATATTTATTTTCATGTGTGAGACATGAAATAAATTTCCCATTATCATGAACATTATTATATATAAATATCTATTTGTAAGTGTTCATGGTTATTTTCAAAAAAAATGATTTTTAAAATATTTTATGTTTTAAAAAAAGTTTTTTTTTCAAAGAGGAAAGTATATTTTCCTCAAGAATTGTTTGAAATTATTTTTTAAAATTCCATTTTAAGTTATAAAGGTCATATTAAAGAATGGTATTTTCAATATGTTGTATGTTTTTAAATATTATTTTCAAGGAGGAAAGGATATTATCTTGAATAATTGTTTTAAATGATTTTTAAAGCATCCTTTATATGGTTTCATGGTTATTTTATAATAAAATGAGTTCCAAAAATTTTATGAGCTTTTAGTTCTAAAAAGTTTATTTTAAATGAAAGGAAATATTCCTCAAGACACATTACATGTTATTTTTATTTAAAAATAATTTTAGATCTAAGAAGACGTACATTGATATTAATTATGCTTTACAGGGGATATGAAATAAGGAATTCATTCTTACACTTTCTCTGGATGGGTTTTGTTTATGATGACAAGATATTTATGAAACCCAGATCTCCTCCACTAGTTATACCATGATAAAATGATTATAAAACCCACTTCTTATTGCATGGGTTATACATTGGGGAAATGAAGAAATTTTTATTAATCCCATTATTTTCATGGGTTCTGATATGGTGAAAATTTTATGATTTTGTGGAAAAGTATGTATGATTTTCATCATGTCACGGTTGAGATCTATATCTCCATCCAATGTATTGAGTAATGATTAATGTTATATGATCTCAAAGGGTACATGAGAGGACATACCAAGATTGAAAGAGGGTACACATGAGGTTATACCAAGACCAAAATATGATAAATAGGGGGTTATCCCTGGACCTAAAATGGAACATGTCAGGAGATATTAAGACGAATGCAGATATATGGGTGGTTATCCCAAGACTAACATGTTACGAATATATTGGTGGGAATCATTGAAAAAAGATTTTATATTATTATATAGATTCAATTTTCCTTGGTGAAATATTTTTTATCAATTTCATTTAATCTTTTTTATATTTTTTTACATGAAACAATAATTTTAGTTGGATTCATTCACAATATGAGGTTTAGCATGCGTTACACAGAACACCCAGTTTTAATGAAACATGCCACACTATTGTAATATTATTATTTAATATGATAGTTATCACATAACCATTGGAATAAATGGTATGAATACTATTAACTAAATTATGAAAATATATTTTTTACACATGAATATAAAATTAATTCTTTTGGTGACCAATTAATTATTAATTAAAATAAAAACTCTTTAAAAATAAATGAAATCTTTTTCTGAATTTTTTATGTAAACAAACACTTTCAACCTTAATAATTAAAAAACCTATTTTTGTGGAATTATATTAATGAAATTTATAAATTATATATTCACTATTTTTTTGAAGTTTATATTATGTGTTTTTTATAGAAAATAAAATAATAAATCCAATTTTACGCTTAAAAACTATATTTTTCTAAAAAACAGTTTTGTCACCTTTTTAGTGCTTATTTTAAACCTAATTTTTAGAAATATTTGGAATTAATTAGAAATAATAAAGTTATTTTTTAATCATATTGTAAAGGTTTCTTAGGTTTATTCCTTTATAATTTTCGGAGAAGTTATGTTTTTTGATGAATAATGAAAAATATAGGTTTTTATTAAGAACATTCATTTCTTTTAAAAATTTTGAAAACATAAAATTTAATTTAATATGGTTTTAAAAGAAAAATTACTTCAATTTTATATTTATTAACACAAATTAGTTCATTAAAATTATTATCTTTTTGAATTTTGATATAAAAACATTTTACACTTTTGAACATTTTCTCCTTGAAAACCCATTTTCAAATCACATTAGTGTGTTTAATTTAAATTTAAATTTTCATTTTTTGTGAATGGAATATTAAAAAATAGATTCCATTTTTTTTAATAATTATAAAATATTTTACCTAATAGTTTCAACTTAATATTTATCATAATGAATAATATAAACAATAAAAATTATTAACCATAATTAAGGTTAAAATGGATTTATCAGGGGTTAAACTAAAATAATCAGGGTTAAGAATGTACAAAAAAAATTTCAAAACCATTTTTAGGGAAAAATATAATCCTTATATATTATATTCAAGATAATGGACCTTTTTGGATCCTTTTGGCATGTGAAAAAGTTGGGCATACATTTTTCTTATCAAAAATTACAAGTGTGCCACTCACCTCACATAGAAAAGGCCACCTCTACTCTAATCATATTTACACATTCAAAACCATTTGGTTTATAAAAAACATCGCCAAATAAATTATTTAATTCACTCATATATTTCTATAAATCCTATTTTGTATATAAATAAATCCTATTAAATCTTTTAGTGAGAACCTAAGGTGGTTACTCCAAGAAGAGGTAACATTCTTCAATGAGTGTTTTTATTTTATTTCTACCTAAACCTCCTTAAATAATTTTTGAAATATTATTATATAATAAAATAGGTATCCAACATATAATGTGTTGTTTTTATGTCAATTTAATAATATAAAACCATCTATTCTTTTATAAAATGGGTTATGAAATCATCATTCATGTGTATGGTGGACTACAACCTCACGAACCAATGTCATTAGTCTTTCCATAACCACCTATCATGACTGGATATAATGATGATTTTATTATTTATACATGATATCTATGATATTATTATGATTATAGAATCATGATATCATATATTCCTCCTTTCCATTCTATGGGAGTACGGTAACATTGCTCATGTGTATGGAAGACTACTGCCTCGTGAAGTGATGTGATTTATTCACACTTTACAAGGATGGTAATAAGGATGAATTGAATGAAAATATGTGATATATATGACATAAAAATGATTATATAAAGGTAATATATTATATAACATTATTTATTTATTTCTTTTAGGAATATAGTAACAATGTTCATGGGTACGTATGTTATACCATATCAATGAACAGTGTATTTTATTTTCTATATCTACCTTCTATAGATAACTTTAAACAAATTTATACTAAATAAATATGATATATTTTTTCAATTAATGATATGATGTAACAATGATCTAATTAATACTATAAAAAAAGTCAAAACATACAGGAAAAACGAAGCATTATTTCCCGAAACGTGACTTCAACATGGAATTGTTAATAAAAGGGTAATAAAAGGTCATATGTAAATCATATATGGTATTATATATAAATATTTATGGTTATGTATTACATTTATGAGAAAATAATATTTATTATACAAGGGGGTTTTAAAATGAATGAAGGAAGTCAAGAATCAGCGTAAGGGACTTCCGTATCACTTTTTACTTCTGCGAGACACATGTAATATTCACCACCAATTTATTTTATTTGGTGTATATAAATCACATGAATGTAGTTTATTATTATTATACCTAAAATTAGGGATATTTATATATTCATTTTATGATATCTCCTTTCTGGTGTTTATAGTTTAAAAGTTAAAAAATAGTTAAGGGATTTTTCTTTCAAATTTCCTTCTCAGAGGCTAAAGTTATGTTATGTACATATATTATTATATAAAGTATATACTAAAACACTTTTTACATGTTATATAATAAATATAATTCTATCAATTATATTATAATTTTCATTTATGTTTAGTATTTCATGCGGATTATGATTCAATGTTTCCAAAGTAGAAATATTTTTATGTTACAATTTCATCGTTTATAAGGATCGTTTATAAGGATTGTTTATAATTAAGATTCCAATGATGAAATATTATGATATATCTCTCAAGAAACTCATGAATTTTTTTATCATATATGTATTTCTAGAGAATGCATTTTTCTATTCATTTTCCTATCTTTATTTATTAAAGAGTTCAAAATGATGTTTTTAAGAAAAATTAAATTTATTCCTCTATTTAGTTGAAAACCCTTTCTCTTGAAAAACCAAGTTTTCTAGAAATGTTTTCAAAAACTTTTTTTTAATATTATTAAAATGATATATTAAAAAGATTAACCATTTTTTAATTTTAAATTATTTAAAGGAATCGTCATGTAATTTTTCAAAAAATGCTTGTTTTTCATTTATCAAAAAATGTGAAAGGTATCAATTTTTTAACATGTAAGACATGAATGGAATTTCCTGAAGTCATGAAATTTTTTTTACATAGATATTAATTTATTATCATTCACGGTTATTTTAAAATATATATATTTCGAATATATTTTATGTTTTTAAATTTTTTTCAAATATATAAAGATATTTTCCTTAATAATTATTTTAAATGATTTTTAAAACTGATTTCATATGTTTTCTTGGATATTTTTAAAGATAATTATTTTAAAAATTATATCTGTTTTTAAAAAATATTTTTTAAAAGAGGAAAGGATATTTTACCAAATAATTGTTTTAATTTATTTTTAAAAAATACATTATATAATTTCAAGGTTATTTTCAATGAAAATAATTTCCAAAATAATTTATGAATTTCTAGTTTTAAAAATATTATTTTCTATAAAAAGTTATTTACCTTAAAAAATATTCCTAGTGATTGTCCTTTCAAAAAGATTTTCTTTCAAATATGTAATTCTTTGATATTACATATTATTTACTAGGGATATGAACCAAGAAGACCATTCTTACTCTTTCTCTAGATGGATTATGTTAATGATGAAAATATTTAAAAAAAAACCTAATTCTCATCGATGGGTTATACTATGATAAAATGATTTTGAACCCCACTTCTTTTTTCATGAGATAGGATTTTCAGAAAGGATGGAATGATTATTAAACCTATTTATTTTTATTGGTTCTATTATGATGATTTCTTTATTATCTTATGATACATATATTTATAATTTTCATAATGTAATGGGGGGGGGGGGAACTATATCTTCTTTCAATGAATTTTCTAATTATTAATGTGGTATGATATACAATGGTATACATGAGGTTATCCCAAGCTCAAAATAGGGTTGATAGGAGGTTATACCAATCCCAGAAGAGGGCGCACAAGAGGTTATCCTAAGCCTGAAATAGGGTACATGATAGGTTATCCCATGATCAAAGTTGTTACATCAGTGGTTATCCCAAGCCTAACATTTTATTAATGTATTGGTGGGTATACTTGATATAATATTTTATATGTTTATATATATGCCATAAATATATATCTTATTCTAATTTTATGCTCTTATACCCCATGTTCTTTTATTCCATTATGATTCATGTCTTATGAACTATAAATAATTATTCCATGACCCATGTTTATGATCTATGATATGTAGGGTATGGTTTTCATATGTTATTCTCATGTTGTCATACCTATATTATTATGTTATATTGATCTGTAATTTGTTTACCCTTACAAAGAATCTAAGTTCACACTTTCTTATGTTTCATTTATCTAGAAAATTAATAAAGGTGTTATGTATGATATGTATAAATTGGTGACAGTTATAAAGAATATAGTTGGAGATTCCATAGCTTTCTTATGGACAAATTATTGGTGTGTACATGTTTCCAAAGTCTCTATACTTTTAAAATACTCATGTATGTGTCTGCATAATATAATGTTTATTCATCTAAAAATATGTTATATCGATGTATGAAAATCCTAGGTTTCTGTAATTTTATCTTTATCAATTATTATTATTACATGATATATATTTGATCATTTTAGTTTATGTGGCCTTCAATAATTCCTCATACATAACTTATATTTTTCCATTATTTTATAATAAAATATTTTCCCCTTCCAACGTTTTCTATCATACTTATAATCTAACCATTGATTACAAGTATATGAGTTATTTCCCCTTAATAGGCAGTTGATCTCACCCCATTATTATATTTTCTTTACCCCACATATGAATATGAGTATAATATATGAGTTTTATATATGTTTATCTAGTGTGGTTAAAATATAAGGAAATGTTCACAAGTGTCATAAAATAAGTTACTTATGAAGATCATCTTCAATTAAATTAATGCTTTTATTCTTGGAATTTTGTGATTATATATGAGATATAATGTTTAAATTTCAGTAATGTGGTGAAACAAATATAGTTTCATCTTACACTTTATCAAATACAGAGTTTAAGGAAAGTGGTTTTAGTGCTGTTCCTTAGATTTCTAGTCTAAGGTGCTATAAGTCTTCAAAAAGTATTTAATACGGTGTTCAAAATTAGAACTATTTATCATCCTCATAATAATGGCCAATCTAAAAGGTCCATTAAAACATTATAGTATATGTTTTAGTTTTATTAAGTTTATTTCAAAGTATTTGGAATAAAAAATTATCTTTATAGAGTTATCATATAGAAAAAATTTCCATTATAGCTTTCAGATGGAACCATATGAGACCCTACATCGAAAGATGTAAAAAAATATTATATTATTAGATAAAGTTAGAGAGAATAAACCATCATAACTCGATCATAATCAAGAAATTTTATAATATATTAAACCCATTTCATGATATATAACAACTTTTTAAATTCACCAGAAAATCTATGCTAATGGTTTTGGGTGATATCTATAATTTAAAGTTAAATATGAGGTATTATATCAATTATCACCATGGAAGAGGGTTATTATATTTTGGAAGTTGCGAATTTTGTTCCCTTGATATATTTTTTCGTAAAAAATACTTGATCTTGTGGGGATGGTAGCTTACAGTATTTCACTTTCACCAAACCTCCCTCAAATTTTTGATCTGTTCCATATATCACTATTGACAAAGTGCACACCTAATCCATTATATGTATTAAAATCAGTGTGTTTATAGTGGTATAATGATCCATCTTAAATGAAATAACTATTATAAATTATAGATCATATATATAAAGTACTAAAAATTAATACCACTCTATAGAAACCCAGTCTTAATGTAAATAGACATTAAATCACTTTTGTGGAATACATAAAACATAAAAAAAAACAGATTCCCAAAAACCATATTATTCTATTGCCTTTGGAAACATGGAAACATGGAAACATAAAAACGGGTACATAAGCAACACAGATTATCTCCCACCAGGTTGTTCATGACTATAAACCTTCTTATACACGTCATACATAATACATATATTCATAACATGGGGAATGAAACATAAAAATGGGTGAGCTCAGATTCCTAGTAAGGGTAAACAAGTGAGAAATATAAGCAAACACATGAGCATACAAGTATGTCAATGTGATCATAACATCAGAAGATCATACCCCGCATATCAAAGATCATAAACTTGAATAATAGTACAATTCTTGTATGTCAATAAGATGTGAATCATAAGGAAATAATGAACACAATCCATGAAATCATATCGTATGAATAAATCATGGAATTGAGTTATATATGGACATGTGATATAATTAACTATAAGTAAAGACTCATTAAAAGAACATATTAAGGCATATCATATGAAACACAGCTGTTGGGAGGGACACACCACCATCCCCAGTCATAGTCCCTTATCTATAATATATTTTTTCCCTCATTTTACCATTGTGGATTGAGTTTCCCCATCTTTCAACTTCATGGCGACTAAACCTACTAGGCGAGACAAACCACCATCACAAGTCACAGTCCTTTCTATATATGGGATTGGGTTTCCCCATTTCCTACAGTGGATTAATCCACTGAATTGATTCCAAACATTATCTAATTAGATATAAATCTTTACCCAATGCATTAGAGGGAGATAGAATTCCCAACCACCTCATAATAAATCATTCATACATATGTCACAAGATAATAAAACATTCATCATATCATGACCCATAAAAAGACATGGGTCTTATAAACATAATATCATAATCCCATTGAATGAAATGGGTTTCATAAACATGTAATCATATATTAACCCATGGAAACATACATGTTTTGTAATCATTTCATCAAATCCTAAACTATTAAAATATGTGTCTTTCATAAGCATAAAACCCATGAAAGAGGAACGAGTTTCCTAAACATATAAACTATAAAAAAAGAATGGGTTTAATAAAAATTATACCAAAAAAACATTTAACATTTAGGGAAAGAATATTAATGGAACCTTTAGACCATTTCCGAGATGGGGCATGAGTAATATCAACAGATGTCATCATAGATGGAAAATAATTTTGAAATGTCTTTCAAGAAACATTTCTTAAGGAAAATATTTTATCATCTTTGAAAAAGGATTTTTAAAAAATAAAACCATTTGAAAACAATTTTGTTAGAAAAGATATCAAAAAATTATGTAGAAGGATTGAAATCATTTTTAAAACATTTTTACTTGAAATAATATAAATTAATCTTGAAAATAATTTGAAAACCATTTTCATTGAAAACTTATAAAAGACGTTTGAAAATATTTTGAAAGAATTTTTTCTTAAAAAAATATTTAAAATAATGAATTTACAATATATTATATGAAATTTAATTTAAAAAAATAACTTTTTAATCATGTAAAGTAAGATTCAATGGAATTATGGTCATGATGGTGGGTAAATCCATACATACCGAATATTATTTTTTGCACAGTAAAAAGGTTAGAAAAGTTCCTTTACCAGAAAATTAAAATAAGATTTAGTATTAAATATTTATAAAAGGTAAAACATAGGTAAACAATTATTTATTAGATTATAGGATAATAGTAGAATATTTTTTGAATCCATTTATAAAACATGGTTGTGAAGGAACACATATTTCTGATAGAAGAGTGGTAAAATCAGACATTCATAAAAACATTTTATTAGTTATATTAAATACCAAAGAGTGGTAAAATGGTAATAATACCTTAATATATCTTGAATAAATATTGGAGAATAAATATAATTAATTTTCTTGGGATATGGATCATAATATTTTATCAATGGAAGAAAAATCATAAAAAATAATGATAAATGATGAGATTGTTTCAATAATCGCTTACCACATGATAATTTGGGATCATAATCGCCATGTAAGAAACTAAAATTAAGTTAATCTTAAGATATCATTAAAATAATGGTATTCATGATATAACATAACAAATACACCTTGAAAAAATAATTTATGTGCATAACATAACATATGTCTCAAAGAAAGAATATTGAGACAAGACGATCTTACTGATTTGGAAACTTTTGAAACTTAAACCCCATGAGAGAATGATTATAATATTGATATATAAATACAAATAAATTTAAGTATAATATTAATATAATACATTCATTGGATTTATATTCAACACACAAAAGAAGTGTGTGAGGAATAAGGCATGCATCTCATGGAAATAAAAAGTGAGATGAAATCCCCTTACATTGTGTCTTGATTCTAATCATACTTGTTAAAAAATACCATATAATAAATTTAAGTTTATTATAATTAAAAAAAATATATTATTATATCTAATTCCATATATGGTTTATTATGAATTTATATTACCCTCTTGTTTACAATTTATTGTCAAGGTTACACTTCAGGCAAAATTCACTGTGTTTTTATCTTGTGTCTTAATTTTTTATATCTTTGACACTAATACATATATCATGATTTCTAGAATTTAAAACATGATATAAATATAATTTATTTTCATTATATGTGTATTATAATAAAATATATAATTTATAATTAAGAAATGTAATACACTGTTCATGGAGACGGTAGGCCGTAGGTACGCATGGACACTGTTTCCTTTTTACTATCGTATTGAAAGAAAGAAAGAAAATAGAATATATTTATATATGTAGATAATATCATTAAAATATGAATTTTATTTATATATATTTTATAATTTCACTAAAAAAATCCCCAATACATTCCATGTATTGTGTGAACGAATCAAATCGCTTTGAGGGGGTGATAGTACACACTTTCCTAAATGAAATTATCATATTTACACTATATGGAAAGAATAAAGATAAGTTCGAAATAAAAATTTAATGAAACATATAGAAATTATAAATATTATATATCATATATGAATAGAGTTTCGATTTTAGTTTCCAATATGAGAGGCGATAAGGAAAAAATGAACAATCATCATTTTGTGAGGTAGTAGTTTTTCGTACATGTAAACAGTATGTTTGTTACCCATTAGATGGATGTGTGTTTTAGTGTAGGTATAACCAATATCATATAAAAATAATATAATTTTTAAAATAATTTTCCATTATAAAATAATGTTATATTAAGAGTTTAGGGAGTGGAGAATTAAAAATAAAAGAAAAAAGCTTGAGGAGGGATGTTACATCTTCTCTGGGTAAATCCTTCTAGTTTTCACCAAAGGGATTCCTTGGATTGATTTCGTCCCAAAGAGAGGATTCAAGGAGTAAGGTAGGGATTTTTTGGAAGTTTATTTAGAAGATATTGGCCGAGCCTATGTTGTTTTAGAGAATTTAAGAAGAGGGAGAGGATGTAGCCTTTTATAGGGAAGAGAGGGGACACAGTTGACATTTTTGAAAACAAATTTGGTGTACCCATGTTTTTACCTAAGAAAATTCACAAAAAATAAAAAAAAATTCTAGAAGGTTTATGGGATAAATATGTCAACAAAATTGGTTTTTTATAAATATCTGATCCATTTTGTCCTTTGATGTTATGGTTTAGTCCCTTGGTAAGCTTAATTTTTCCTTAATCGATATAATTAATTTTAATTACATTCACTAATATTTTTGGTAAGAAAATAATTTTAACTAATTATAAATTATTATTATAAAAAAGATTGAATATATTTTTTTACATTAAAATCACATAATTATCATAAATTAATTTAATTTTAATCATGCAGTTGGGATGACAAAGCGTATTTTTAAAGTAAAAACCTCCAATTGTTTTTATGTAATATAGTCAAGTTAAAAGTGAAATAGATTATAATTACCTAAATTGGATTAATTTATAAGAATATTATATAATTAATCTTTAAAACTAATTTAAAATATAATTTAACCATATAAATAAATTATATGAAAAATAGTTTTGATTTAAATTTCATTATTTTTCACTATTCATTAAAAAATTAAACTTCACAGAAAAATACCAAAAATTTAACCTAAACATTTATTTATGTTTCTATTTAAAATATAAAGTTTTTTTACATAAATAATCCATAAAAGTTCAAAAAATTAGATTTAAAATATGTTCTACATTAAAAGTTGATAAAAATTTCTTAATAAAAATATTATGTTTTATACATAAAATTAGGTTTTTAATCTTATGCTTATCAAATATATTGGATGAATATAAAAAATATTTTATTTAATATAATATATATAACATTAATATTACTCAATAATTTTAATTAATTTAATTTATTAGGGAAATCATTTTTGTGCGCATAAAAAATAATAACATTTTCCTTTATATTCAATGAGTTCTCATATTAATTTCTAATTCATTTTTAACAATAGAATTCATTTTTTATTTTTTTAAACCATATATTTTCATAATTTAGTTTACCCTTTTTATAACTAATAATTTAATGGATAGGTTATATTAAACAATATTTTATTAATATATCATTATCGTTATTCGGTCTTGCATGTTACAAAAGCCATCATGGAAAGTCAGTGTAGCATGTAACACAAGCTAACCTCAGTGTTATGTTTTGAGAAAGATTTATGTTGCTTATAGTGAAATATTAACATGATTTTTAGTAAAACCCAAGCCAAACATAGTTCTTTAATATAAAAGAATTTCTTTTAATGTTACGTGAAATTAAAAATATAAAAAAGAATAAATTAATTAAAACAAATATTTAACAAAATCTTAGGTTATTACATTCTACACCCCGTAAAATGAATTTCAACTTCAAAATCCATCTGGGTAATTAGTGGTTTAATACTTGAACGTTTCATTCATATAAACCCACCTTGTAAAAATAAATATTAAAACATCCCTTAAAAATGGAAAGTTGGAACCATACTAGTTAACCAAAGTAACATATAATTCGTTTTCTGCATATAAGAACATAGGATGGGAGTGAATGTTGGAAATAGAGTAAAAGTGTAAATACTTATAGGGAGTGATTGAGGTCATAAATCACAAACAAGTGAATGTTCAATGAAAAATTATAGGCCTCAAAGTCATAAATATGTGATGATTTAAAAGGCCACCGGTTCAACAAAAAGTAAGGTACTAGGACATCAATTTTTTTTGATAATTTTCCTTTATTTGAGTAATTATTTTATTAACCAGGAACCTAAAGAAATATATTTACTTCATATATTTTTATAAAAAAATTTAATTCTTTGGTTGTGATTCTTTATATTTCTAATTCATCTATTAATTCAAGAAATGGATTTCTAGAAATTAAATTTGATACCAGAATCACAAAAATACAATTTTAACATATCCTAAGGCCCATAAAATAATGAAAAGTATAGCTATTTATGTCTATCAATCCTTAAAAATCAATATGGTCAATACGTTAATCACTAAACATAAAAATTAACACTATAGTTTCATCATAAATGTTTATTCTTAAAATATTATTGTACTTTAACTAGGACATCATGTAGGCCAGTGGTAGGTGTGAAACCCATATAGTCATCCAGTCATGGGTTCAAGACCTACATCCTTTTTGAACTTGATTAGTTGTGACCCGACATATATGAAATCATTTCCTAAAACCACACTAATATAATATCCAAAATAAATATTATGAACATACTTGGAAGAACATTAATCACTAAATAGCCTTTTAACTAAGGTTTTCAATATAAACTCAGGGTTTAAATACTTACTCTGAAGTTTAACTTTAAGTTATCATGAATGGTTATCCTTACAAACAGTCTTAAAGATGAAAATCAAAAACTTTAGAAATAATTTCACAAAATCATATTAACAATGATTCCCAAAATATCACAAAGTAGCTTCAGGTTTTCAAATTATAAACATCTGAAAACATTCATCAAGTGTTTTTTTAAAATAAGGTAGTGACCAAAATTACCATAAATTATTATTGAAAACATGCATGTTTCCTTATTCTAAAGTATAATTGTTCTATTACTTAAATGTAATTTTTTTAGAGTTCATCAATGATAGCATAGACCACATGTCAACAAGTCCTTAATTTTTTCCAAGGTAATCAATACCATAGAATTTACTTGTTCATATCTCACTTTTATTTATCCAAACAAAATATATTAACATAAGGAAAATATTGAGGGTTATATTTCCATTAATCTTGGGGTTTACATGGACACACCTATCCATTAATTAACTTTTCTATTCTATCAGAACTATTCAACATGTTCTTGTAAATCCATAGCGAGAAAACTAAAATGAATAGTCCTTATATATTCACCATTCATTTAACATAATTATTGAATCCAAATATATATAAACATAAACTATTCCACTTCAACCTTAAGAAATTAAAAATTCCACCTCATCCTATTACATAATAACTATTTTTTCATGTTTCATTTGTAGTTTCTCTATCATCAGCAATTTAACTATTACTCACACCACCTTGAAAATTCTCTTCAGGAGATTTCCTCTAAGGAAATTGAGTTTTATAATAACCATTTATTCCACATGTAAAAAAATGAACCTTAAATTATTTCTTAGAGAGGACAATATTCTTTCCTATTTCATCAATCGAACTCTTCATTTTCCCCATGCAGTCACTTTCTTTTTGTCCTTATTTCACATAGTTAATACACTTTCTTATTCTTCTAAGACATTCAATTAGGTGATTCTTTCCACATTATTGACACAAAGGAAACTATATATTCTTTACTCAATGCTCCCCATCACCCGAACCCTCAGTAATATCATTCCTTCTCTTCTTTGGTGAGTTTGAGAGATGGTAAGGTACACGTTGTTAATCATGTTATGTGAATAATGATTAGGCATGATCAAAACATTATTTAATCTTATGATCATCCCATTTTATTGCTCATTAGAAAAATTTCATTCACTTTTAAGATTAACCTAGTTCCTTCAGGGTTTCACCATTGAGTAAAACATGAAATCATATTGTGATAAACATTTATCATAGTTGAAAACTGCATAATCATGAAAAAGAATTTCTTATAGGATGTATAAATCATGACAATTACTAATTTAAGTTATTATGCCTTAGGTTTATTTTTGGTTATTCATAGTCATACCCTATTTAAATATTTCATGATGGTTGGTAAAGAGTTTGTAAATTCCCAAAGCATATCCCCTGAGAGTGTCAAACTAGATGTGTAGTAAGACCCGTTGTCATGTACGAGGTTATGCTGAGTTAGGATTAATGCACCATGTCAGAGTTGTTACCCCTAGGTGCATCTATGCTAGAGCCACCTCTAGTTATAGAATCCAGATATGGATGTATTTCTAGGAAACCACTCACTATATCCTTTACCAAAATTCCAGGACATTTACCTATATGTTAACTCATGCTTGTACTTATCATTAGAGACATCCCTAGTCACATCTTTATAAATATAAATAGGGATCTAACTAAAGTTTTCTTATCATTGTTTTTAATGGTTAACTAAACCTTTTATATGATACCAACTATAGAAACCTAGTCTTATTATACATATACATTACATAACTTTCAAAGAATACTTAAAACAATAAACAAATAGGCTCCCAAAGAGCATATTAGTCTAGGGCATTTGGAAACATGGAAACACAAACACTGGTACATAAGAAATCTACATTATATCCCACCAGGTTCTTCATGAATAAAATAATTCTTATACCCATTATAATTAATATATATATTCATAAACTTGGGAAAGAAACATAAAAAGGGGTGAGATCAGATGCTCAGTAAGGGTAAATAAGGGAGACATGTAAGTAAAAACATGATCATTGAGGTATATTAACATGATCATAACATTATAATATCATAAAATTTATATCAAAGATCATAAATATGAAAGATATCATAATGATTTTCAATTTATAAGACATGAATCATAAGAAAATAAAGAACATAATCGATGAAAACATATCATAGAAATAACACATAGAATTTTTGTAGACATAGAAATGTGATATCATTAACTATAAGTCAATACTCATTACAATATATTATCAATGCCCTTTATGGGGACCAAACCTATTGGGCAGGAAACACCACCATCCCATGTCATAGTCCTTTCCTTGTAAGGTATATGGTTTACCCATATTCCTATAGTAGACCAGGATTCCGAATCATTAAACTTCATGGTGACTACATTTACTGGGAATGACACACCACTATCCACAGTCACAGCCTTTTCCTTGTAATGGGTCAAGTTTCCCCTATTTTCCCATAGAATATTGAGACATTAAAATTGATTGACACCATTATCTCATGGGCTATAAATCTTTACCCAATACATTTGAGGGAGATATAGGTCTCACCCATATCATTATAAAATCATTCATACATGTTTCACAAGATAATAAAACA
Source organism: Viscum album (assembly GCA_963277665.1). Taxonomy (NCBI): domain Eukaryota; kingdom Viridiplantae; phylum Streptophyta; class Magnoliopsida; order Santalales; family Viscaceae; genus Viscum; species Viscum album. Next base: position 913,998,375 of record OY728129.1, on the reverse strand, counting down.
TTCATCATATCATAATCCAAAAAAGAGATGGGTTTTAAAAACATATTATCATAATCCCATGAAATGAAATGGGTGTCATAGACAAGTAATAATATCTTCACCTGTGTAAAAATAATAGTTTCATAATCATTTTATCAAATCAAAACCCATAAAAAGAACTGGGTTTCATAAGCATAAAAACTATGGAAGAGGAATGAGTTTCATTAACATAACCTATGAAAGAGGAACAAGTTTCATAAACATTATTCTATAAAAACATATAACATTCAGAGAAAGGATGTTAATAAAACATTTTGATCATTTTAAAGAAGGGGAAAGAGCAACATCAGTGTATGTCATCATAAATGGAGAATAATTTTAAAATATCGTTCAAAAACATTCTTATGGAAAATATCTTTTATTCTTTGAAAAATGATTATTAAAACATAAAATCTTTTAAAACCCATTTTCTTTGAAAATACCTTGAAAAAATAGATATAAGGATTGAAATAATTTTTAAAACCTTTTCCCTTGAAGTCTTATAAACGAATCTTGATTTTTTTTGAAAATAATTTCCCATGAAAACATATAAAATAATATTGAAAACATTTTGAAAGAAGTTTTCCTTGGAAAATTATAAAAGAATCTTGAAAACACTTTAGAAACGTTTTTATTGAAAACCAATTAAAAATAATGAATTTTCTGAATATTTTTAAAACATTTTATTTTTTTAAAAATAAAATTTCACTCTTATAAATGAAGAATCAATGGAATGTTGTTTATTACTGTGGGTAAATCCATACATAGTTAATACTCCCTTTTCACCATAAAGAGTTTATAAAAGCACCTCGATCAAAAAATTAAAATAATATTACTTTTTAAAAATCGTTTTTTTAAAAGGTAAAACATGGGTAAAAATTTCTTTCAATTATAATAGGATAAATTTAGAATATTTTTGGAAACATTCTAGAGAACATGGTTTGGAAGGAACACATATTTCCTACCAATGAGAAAGGTAAAGTCAAACTTTCATAAAAACATTTTATTTGTTATATTAAATAACAAATAGTGTAAAAATTATAATAATAGACGAGGATATCCTAAATAAACTAAGTATTATAAATATCATGAATGTTATTCAGATATGGACTATAAGATTTCATCAATGGATGAATAATCATAAACAATCCCGATAAATGATGGAATTGTTTCAAATAACTCTTATTACATGGTAAGTTGTGATGATACTCTCCATGTAAGAAAATGAAGTTATATATAGCTTAAAATATCATAAAAATAATGATATTCATGAAATAACATGTCAAATACACCTCGGAAAAACAATGTTGCTGCATAAAAGAACATATGTCTCAAAGAAGGGAAATTAATAAAAAACTATCTTATTGATTTGGTAACTTTTGAAACTTAAACCCCATTAGAGAAAGATCATAAAATTGATATGTAAATACCTATTAATTTACGTATAATATGCATATAATACATTCATTGATAGTATATACAACATAAAAATTAATTAAGTGGTGAATAAGGAATGTATCTCACGAAAATAAAAAGTAATATGAAATCCACTTAGCTTATATATTGACTCTTGTTATACTCATTCAAACCAACTATATAATAATTGTATGATTATTATAAATATAATAAATAACCATATTATTATATCTAATTCCATATATAGTTTTATCATAACATTATATTACCCACATGTTAACAATTTCATGTAAATGTTACGCTTTCGGTAATATTCTCTTTATTTTTCACTTGTGTCTTAAGTTGTTATATCATTGGTCCTTATACATATATAATGATTTCAGGAATGTAAATCATTATATAAATATCATGTATATTAAGTATATGTCTGTTATCATTTTTTATAGAATATGGATGTATGAAATGAAATACACTGTTCCTGGAGATGGTAGGCCGTACATATGCATGAACACCACCTCCGTTTTATTCTCATATTGATAGAAAGAATGAAAATTATATATATGTATATATGTATATAAAATAATTATTGTGGCATTATTATGTCATATATATCATATAAGTTCCATAAACACATACTTAAAAGATTCTATGTAGCATGTGAATGAATCACATCACTTTGAGGGGGCGGTAGTCCACACTTACTCAAAGGAAATTATCATATTTAATTACTACAAAACCCATGTTTAAAAACGTTGGTATTTATTAGTGATAGAAAAAATGATAATAAATGGCATATTTATCAGCACTAGAAAAAATGATAATAAATGAAATATTTATTAGCACAAAGGAAAGTGTTGATAAATTTAACGTTTTATCATCACTTTATTTTTAGTACTGATAAAGGGTATCCTTTATTAGTAATTTATTTTTAATGCTGATAAAGGGTAACCTTTATCAACACTTTAATTTTAGCACTAATAAATATTTATTCTATCAGCACTCTTTAGCACTGATAAAGGTCTGAATAAATAAAAGAAAACAATTAAATACAATAAAAATAAAAAATGAGTTTATTAAAAAAATATTAAAAACTTTATTAATTAAATAATTATTGATAAAAATTAATAAATTTATTATACATTATAAAATACTAAACTTTTTATTAATTATATAACTATGATAATTAATTTCATTAAATTTTATATTATATATATATATATATTAATTTATATAAATATGATTTATATATTACAAAATATCTATGTGCTTTACATTAAATAGTCATATATTTATTGAATAATGGTTTATAATTAAAAATTAATATGAAGTAAAAATACTGACTAATTCCATAGTACTTTATATATAATTGAATGTCATTTGATTTTTCAATTTACCATAGATCTAATTTGTGATATATTGATTTCTCATATACATAATTAATGCCTTTTTATATACTATTCACAAACATAAAAATTATCCATTTTTACAATATTTTTAATGTGTACTTATTCTTAATTTATTAAATTTTACTCATTTTTTACATATATGCAATTACTTAAAATTAGATATTCATTAATAATGTGTAAAATATATTTGTAAAAAAATATTTATAAATAATTATATTTATAAATGTATATTTACAATATTTATATAGGTATATATTTATAATTATATTTACATAAATATTTTATTAAAGTATTTATATAATTATAAATAAATAATTATATATATTTAAATAATTATTAGATTTATAATAAATTTACTCAAATAATGAATATATTTACTATATTTAAATATATTTAGTAAATATATATATATATATATATATATATATAATATTTTTATATGTATTATCTTCAAAAAATAGTTCTATAATTAAAAATAAATAATTATAAAATTATAATTATATATGTAAAAAGGAATATATTTACAATATATATATTTATATATATTTATTAAGTATATATAAATAGTTATAATTATTTTAGTTACAATTATTATTATAAATCCTTTATTAGCACTTACGTAATAAGCACTGATAAAAGTATCTTTATCAGTGCTAAAAAAAGTATTGATAAAAATAACATTTATCAATGCTACAATTTTAGCAGTGATAAAGATTGATTTTATTAGTTATAAAAATTACTGATAAATTATCATTTTATCAGTTTTTAAGTAATAAGTGATGATAAAATGAATCTTTATTAGTTCGTATTTGTAAGCACTGATAAAAGTGTTTCAATATAATTAAAAAAATAACCATTATTGAACTCTACACGATATCATAAGCTTTTAATAAAAGCCACCCACTATTGGTGCTCCTCCTTGGTGAATCAAACCTTGAATCACACCACTCAAATTCCTCTCAAACATATCATACAACATCCAATGTTCGATTTATGTTAAGGTATCCAAACACAGGTTTAGATTTTCTTCAACCTAGAGAGGTAGGCCTTACGATTTTCATTGTGTATTATTTGTTTAGTTTCTGATTTATTCTTTGAAGATGTCATTATTTGTGGCCTGGTGATTGTATACTAGTGAGGTATGCATTTCAATTTTCCCATTTTCCAATTTTGATTCAACTCTTGATTGCTCATGGATATTTTATTATTTCTGGAATCGATGGTGAAACATAGAGTCATATGGAGTTTATTTGGTTTCTTTAACTAGTTTACATTTCTCAAGATGATCACCCAAAGCTATCATACATATTTTTCATTCTTTATTTTATCAAAGGTATTCTACACACATGAAATTTTATAAATTGAAACTGGGGCTTTTGTGTGTTAGGTAGGTGAAGGTAGGTAAATGGAGTTTTTATATTATACTAATTCATATCTTATTTTTTATACTTATTTGGGAGGGAATCCAGTGTATGGATGCATCATTGTAGTTTTTATTTAATTTTTCGTTCTAATTTTTATATTCATTTTTTTGTCCAAATAATTCCCATTGTGTTTTTTTCATGCCTTGGTGGTTGCTGCTAGCCCAAGGGTGATAAAAAATGTCCCTTGGATAGTTTCATGGACCATCTCAGATGTTTGATATACGGTTGTCTTAGGTTTTTTTAGAAACAGTATATATTGTTAAATGTGTTGTACCTTTTCACAATAATCCAACTTCCTATGTCTCTAATCTATTTAAAAAATCTACTTATTTTTCTATCTCTTTAGATTAATCCAACATTATTTATAAATCCTTTTAATAATAAATATATGAATTATTATACCTTGATCCAATGTAAAATTTCCTTACTACATTTTCATTTTTCATTATCATCCTACTCCCCCACTCTCAACAATTTAAAAAATATCCTTTTGATATCACCCATTTCTAGTAATACTACCTTTTTTGAGACCTATATACCACTATATGAAATTATAATTTCTTCTTGGAAATGTAGAATTTTAAGAATTTCACCCCCTTTTGAGTATTTATTTAACTAATAACAATTAGTATAAAAAATCTCTCACACTCTATGATATATATTGGTATTCCATCAACAAAATTTTAAAATTTTATTCAATTTTCAATGGGTGTTGACATGGGTATTAAATATTCCTTTTAAAATCTATTAAACAATTCTCTCACATACATGGATTGGGAAATAAATATCCCATGAATTCCATGAGTCACATATAAACTAAGGAAAATTTTAACTCACTAATCGTCTACATTTAAAAATTGTTCATTATTAATGTATAAAATTATTATCATCATTTATCTCTTTGACCTCTAAATATTATGCCATCCATATTGATAAATACATTCAATCTATCCATAAAATTATTTTTTATGTAATGGTTATGATGAATTCCTTATTATTTAAATTAAAGTTTCATTAATAATTCATCTAACCTTCAATACCAAGATCTTATTTCTCATTTCAATTAATACATAACCTTTTTCAATTTACAAACATTATTCTCCTAATAAATAATGAGAAAACTATTTTTCTTGTTTTATGTAAACTTCCTAATTGTGTAATCCATTAGTAAATGAAAATTTTATAACTAGTTTGATTTCCATGAATTTAATTGGGATGAGTTAGTGTGGTGATGTCAGATCCTAAGAGTCTTGAGATGTTTTCCAATATTTATACCATTAAATAAAAATTTAAAAATTCCTTAGGTTTCTACATCACTTGTTCGAATAAATTTTCATATCTTCTAGTCGGTTGAATGAGAGTTTATTATTATTTTTTATCATATTTGAGTTTCTTATTACTCCTTAATTAAATATATTATATTTTCATTTGTTTATGGGATTTAAGATATATTTTATTTGGAGTAATTCTTTTCATAAATTAAATCAACTATTTTCTTCAACATACAAAAATTATTTGAAACAATCAAATGTTGAGTTTCTATTATTATAATTGTCTATAACTTTCACTTTTTATAATTAATATATTATGTGTATATATTTATTTATTATATAAAATTAATATTTTATAAACCCAATAAGATGGATATGAACTGAAAATGGATGCATGCTAATTTTTTGAAAAATGAATATGGAGATGGAATTAAGGAGTTCATCATGTTTTCAAGAGAGCATGCAGACGACCATTCTAAAATCCTCTGTCCTTGTTGACATTATTTTTATTCAATAAATATTATTCTAGAAGAGTTAGAAGAGCATTTTATTTGTCACATAATAGATGAAATCTAAAAATGTTGGACTAAATATGGGAAAAAACTAAATGTTGACATTGATTAGTATGATACTACGGTGTATGAATCATTTGATATGAATACATTTGCAAAAGATGATGGAGGTCACATGTAAGAAATGAAAATTTAAATTGAAGATGACCTTCATAATTTTCCAAATTTGTTTGAGGAGTTAAATAGTTGGTCTAAGAAAATATTGTATTTCAATTGTACTAAATACAAAACGTCATTACCTATACTGAAGTTATATAATTTTAAAGCTGGCAGAGGATGGAGTGACACTAACTTTAAAAAACTACTTGGTCTTCTGAAATATATGCTACTAGAAGAAAATTGAACTACCATTCCAAGAATACAATGATAATATAATATTACATTCAATGGGAATGATCTCTAAAAAAATATATGTCTTTCCATATGATTTCATATTGTTTCTCAAGGACAATGAATCACTCATAAAATGCCCTAAGTGTAGCATAGATCGATACAAGAAAAATTAATCAAGTCCTTCAAAATCAGTATTTTAAATTCCTATAATTACATGGTTTGAAAGACTATATATATGTCAGGAAACCACAATACAATTAACATTGAATAAATATACAAGAATTAAATATGGGAATCTACATTATCTAGCAGATTTTCCTCAGTTTAAGAAAATTGATTACGAGTTTCAAGAATTTTGAGATGAGTCGAGAAACTTTCATCTTTTGTTATCTACAAATAGAATAAATACATTTCAGGTACAGAGAATTACTCACAGTACATAGCCATTAATGTTGGTTAATATTTACTTTTCTCCATGGTTATGCATGAAGCACAAATACAATATGTTTTCTCTACTTTTATATGGACCAAAGAAACCCGCTAATGATATTGATGTCCATTTGGATCCATTGATCAAAGATATAAAATTTATGTGGGATACATGTTTTAAAATTATGATGTTCATAGAAGAAAATAATTCACATTAAGGTCCATGTAGTATGGAATGATTGTTGACTTCCATACTAATGGAAATTAATCTGGCTATAGCATTAAAAGAATGTTGGGTTGTGCCATTTCTGAAAAACACACATACGTAGTTAGGTTCAAAAATTCCTCAAAGAATGTGTTTTTAGGACATTGGAAATTTATAACTCTATGACATAAATACCTATCCTAGATGATGACATTTGATGGTAATATTGGACAATGTACAACATGGTCTCTAACAATGGGCGATAAACTATAATAAAAAGTAAAAAATATTGAAACTATTTTAGGTAAACCATTTTTAAAAAACCTTAAAAAATCAGGTTGGAAGAAGATATAATTTTTTTGAATTAAAATATTGGAATTTTTTATATGATAGACATTTTATTGATTTCATATATATAGAAAAAATAGATTTTATAGTGTTATTGACACATTAATAATTGTTTCTTACAAAAAGAAAGATTGCATCAAGGCTAGGTTGGACTTGATTGAAATGGGGATAAGGGAAGAGTTGGCACCGATGAAGGTTGAAAGGTGTAATTTTCTTCCTCCAATAGATTACACTCTATCCAGATAAGAAAAATTGAAAATTTTCCCTTTTCTTACTAGTGTCAAAGTTCCACAGGGATTTTTATCAAATACCCATAATGTCATGTAAATGAATAATTTGAAATTACATGGACTAAAATCACCTGACTGTTAATTTTTGATGAAAAATTTAATGCCCGTTCCTTTCCATTGCATTCTACCAAAAAATGTATGATATTCATTAACTAGACTCTACTTTTTTTAAAATCTATATGCAGTAATGTGATAGACCTGATAAAGTTTCCTATAATTAATAAGGTGATTTAAGTCATATTATGTGAATTGGAGATGTTCTTCCAACCATCATTATTGGATATAGTGGTCCACATGATGGTTCATTTGGTCAGAGAGGTTCAACTATGTGGTCCTTTCCTTTATAGATGAATGTAATCCATTAAATAGTAAATGATGATTTTGAAAGGGTATGTCAATAATTGAAGTAGTACCAAAGGTTGTATTTTATAATGATATATTTTTGAATAATCTATTGAATTTTATACCGATTACCTATTAGATGTTGAACACATTAGTCTCCCAAAGTCCAGTAACAGTGAACACATTTTAGGTGAAGGGATTTCTAGAAGAGATTTTGTTACAATTACCTTAATTTTGCGGGAGCAATAACATCTTAACATTTTACATAATAGTGAAGATGTTGATCCATACATTGAATCCCTAAAATAAATTATTAGAGATTTTAATCAATTAAGGGATGAAATATGGAAATCAAATACACATAATCAACAGTTCATAGGATGATTTAGAGATCATATTTATAAGGAGTTATCTAAAATTTTTAATTCGATTGTTAAACAACTTCAATGGATAGACTGAAGACTAAATGAAAATGTTATATCTTACCCCATTTTTGTAATAAATAGTTATAAATTATATACAAAATAACAAAATGACTTTAGAAGGATGAAAAAAGTGGTGTTATTCTTGTGAATGAAGTGATGCAAATTTTTTTTCTAAGGATTGAGATCCAATTTATGAAAATATGTCATATTTTGGTAGTATCGAACATATATATGAGTTGACTTATATAACATTTCAAGTGCCTTTTACAGTTGTAAATGGGATGACAATATCAATGGAGTGAAATTTTATGAAATGAGATTAGTGAAGGTGAATTTTAGTGTAGAAGGGGAAAAATACAAGTTATTCATAATGGTATCATAAGGAGTGCAAGTATTTTATGTCTCTGATACATGAAACAAGAATTTTTTGATTGTCCTACTAGTGAGTAAAACAAATCTTGAGTAAGATGAAAATTTAATCGAGGATAAACCTTTCATTGGGAAATCACAATCAGTTCATGTTAGTCCCAATGTATGAAATTTCTTGTACATTATAGGGGACATCAAAGAGGGGATTTGGATTCTCAAAAGAGAAACCAAATCCTTGAAGCCTTTAAAAAAATAAAGAGGTTTCAACGATAAGGTAAAAGTGTTTTGTAACGTACTATGTTTTTCCCCACAATATTATATATTCTATACTACATTAACATAATCTAAATTAATTGTTTAACTAATCATGCAGATAATGTATTCTTCACATGGTGGAATAAAAACTATAATGAAGGTAGCCCTGTGGAAATATGTAAAGGTAATGTTATGATATAATTTCTCTATTTTACTAAAAAACTATATAATGAAACACATATTTAATTTTAATTATTCCTCCCAAAATTAGTTTATTTTGGATGATTTATGTCCATGTTTCCTTCCTTTTCAAGAAGAGAAACAATTCTATCTATACTCAATCACAGTTGTAATCATGCCCTTTTCACAATAAAAACATTGTCCATAGAATAAATGTATTTTTTCATATTTATGTTTAATTTATTTTCTTTTAGTACTACTCACATAATAATTATTTTCTTCTATAGGTGGATTGTCTATTTTTGAGTTGGGGTGCTATGTCCTACTTTAATGATTCTTCTTAGTCAAAACCATTTCACACCTATAGTGTTGTATTTATCACTTTCTTTAAATTTCTCTCTACTGCATTTTTAGGAAGAGAAACAACATTGTCTCTACCCAATTAGAGAGGTAATATTGATGTTTTCATAGTAAAATCATTGTCCATAGAATCAATTTACTATTTTATATTTATGTTTAATTTATTCATTTTATGTATCACTCAAATGATAATAGTTTTTTTATATAGGTGAATTATTTGTTCGAGTTGGGGTGATGTCTCCAATTATCATGCATATTATCCCTCAAAACCATTTCAGTCATACGTGTTGTATTAGAAACTTTCATTAAAGTTCTATAAACTACCTTTATAGGAAGAGAAATGATGCTTTCTCTACCCAATTATAGAGGTAATCTTCATTTTTTATAGTAAAATCATTGTCCATAGAATTAATGTATTGTTTCATATTTATGTCTATTTATTTTTTAGTACTACTTACATAATAATTGTTTTCTTATATAGGTGGATTGTTTTTTTTGAGTTGGGGTTCTCTGTCTATCTTTTATCCCTTTCTACAAAAAAACTTCCACAAACTTATTATCCATTAAAACCTTTCACCTATGTAGTGTTTAAATTTTTCACTTTCCTTCAATTTACCTCCACTTCTCAATCAAAATGGTAATCATTATATTTTCAAAGAATTTTTTTTTCCATATAATTAATTTATTATTTCATATTTATTTTTATTTTATTTGTCATTAGTATTACTCATAATAAAGTTTTTCTTATACACATGGATTTTTTTCGGGGTTGATGTGGGTTTTTCAAAGATGCTCATGAAGTGTTGGCAGTTTGATAAAAAAATCAATGGAAATCATGGTAACATTGACAGTTAGGATAGTTTTGAGACATTGAGACATACTAAAATCATAAAAACCTCAATCAAACACATGATATAATGGGTATGACTCCGAGAACTTCTTATTATTTTAAATTGACATCAATTTTAGTAAAAAACACAATTGACTTAATGTGTCAATTATCAATTTAAAATAGATATTTTAAATTAAAACATTTCACTCACTGAAAATTGAAAAAACGTGCTTAGATTTTCTCGATAATTTAAGGCATTGATTTAAAAATAATTTGTGATGTGTAAGAAGTAGTTTCATGTCAAACCGACACACGATGTGATATATATGAGTCAAATTTCATGTTTCATGTTTAAAATGTCTTTTTAGTAAAAAAGAAATGTGACATATTGAAAATAGAGAAAAAAATTGATATTGTTTTGATACTTTATGAAAACAATCCATAAGTTATATGGATGTGTAGGAATTATCCAAAACTCAATCCAATGCATGGTGTGACCTGTATTACTCTAATTGGGTATTTATTTAAAATTGAAATCAATTTTTTGTAAAAAAAACTATGCTACTCAAAACTAAAAAAAAACATTCAGATTGTTTTGATATGTTTGGAAAATTATCCATATATCATTTGTGATGTGTAAGAATTTTTTTCACCTTAATCCATTTCACATTGTGATCGGTATGAATAAAATTATCTCCTTTTATTTAAAATTAATGTCAATTTTAGTAAAATTAGCACTTCATATTAATTTATTTCTTTATATTATTACTAACATAAGAATTTTTTTTATTATATAGGTGGGTTCTTTTTCATGAGATATGGTGGTTTGTTTGACAATAACATGAGGTGGGTCAAGATTAAAAGATAAAGGAAAATTTATGTTTTTGTATGTTTGTAATAATTTTTATTTATGTAATTATATGAACAAATGTTTGAAATATCCATAATATTTTTTTTGTTTTTGTGTTGTAAATTTAATTTCATATAAATCCTATATTGGGATTTTTTTGCTGATATCTGTTGTGTTTTTAGTTTTTTGGTGTTCTGTAACATTAAATGCATTATGGACCTTTATTAGTGCTTTGAAAATCACTAATAAAGGCCACATTTATTAGTGCTTTTAAAAGAACTGATAATCGTCAACTTTATCAGTTCTCATAGAAGTTATGATAAAGTTATATTTTATCAGTTCTCAAAAAAGCATTGATAAAAGGTCCATTATTAGTGATTCTATAAGAACTGATAAATAACCCTTTATCAGCGCTTTTACAAGCAATGACAAATGGTTCCTTTAGTGGACTTAAATTAAAGTGCTGATAAATGGTTCATGTATTAGCACTTTTAAATGCACTGATAAAGGTCCCATTTATCATAACTTTTTTAGTGTTGATAAAGGACCCCTTTATCAGTGATTTTTCAGCACTGATAAACAACTATAATTTTTAACCTTTCTCATGTATTTAGAGTTTTCCTATTGTTGATAAGGGCCATTTCTAGCACTCTTAAAGGCATATTTTTTAGTAGCGTTCACAAATGATGGAAAGCATAAAAGTATGCTATAAATAAAAATTGAAGTACAAAAATGAAATTAGAAATATCATATATATCTTATATAAATATGGTTTCAATCATAATGTTCACCATGAGAGGCGGTAGAGTAAAAATGAACAATCGCCGTTTCATGACCTAATAGTTCAGCGTACACATAAATAGTATGTTAATTACCAATAAGATGGATGTGTGTGTAGGTATATGTATCAAAAATGGAATAAAAAAATCCAAGTATTTTTATGATACCTGTGTTGTTATTCAGTCAAGAGATTAGAATATTTTAGGGAGTGGAGCATGGAAAATAAAAGAAAGGAGCATGAGGAGGGATGTTACCTCTTCTCTCTTTTTGGTTTCCACCCAAGGGATTATTTGGATTGATTTCTTACCAAAAGGATTATTGAAGAAGGAAGGGATGGATTTTGGAAAGTTTATTAGGTATATATTGGCCAAAACTAAGAGGTTTGAGAGGGTTGAAGAAGAGGGAGAGTTGGTGGCCTTTTATAGAGAAGGGAGGGTACACACTTGGCATTTTTTAAAACAAGTTTGGTGTACCCACGTTTTTACCTAACAAAAGTCATCCGAAACAAGAAAAAATGAATAATTTAAGGTTTATAGAATAAATATATCCATTAAATGGGGTTTTGACAACTGTTTAGGTTATTTAGTCCCTAAATATTATGGTTTAGTCCCTTGTTAATCTTAACATTTCCTTGGACGATGTAATTAATTTTAATTACTTTCACTAATATTTTTGTTCAAAAACTAATTTCGACTGATTAGTCATTATAAATTATTCTTATTATAAATATGGGTCAAAATTTAACAATTAAAATCACATAAGTGTCATAAATTAATTTAAATTTAATCCTGTAAACGTGATGACAAAGTGTGTTTTTAATTTAAAAACCTCCAAACGTTTACTATATTTTTATAGTAAATTTCAAGTCTAATTTGAGTAAAATGTTATAAATTTGATTAATTGACAAAAATATTATATAATTATACTTTAAAAATAACTTAATATATAATTTAAACTTATAAATAAATTAAATGAAAAATCAGTTTTGAAATAAATTTTAGTATTTTTCATTATTCATTAAAAATGAAACTTCACAAAAAAATACCAATAATTTACCCTAACCTAATATTTATGTTCTATTTAAAAGATTAATTTTATTTGACCTTTATAATACTTTAATGGTCAAAAAAATTTATTTAAAATTGGTTCTCCATTAAAATATGGAAAAATGTCTTAATTAAAATATATTATTTTATGAATAAAATTGGGGTTGTTTTTATCTTAAGAATATATAATCTATTGGATGTATATAAAAATTATTTGATTGAATATATTATATATATATCACAATAATATCACTCACTAATTATAATTAATTAAATTTATTATGGTAGAATAAATTTTTGGGCATACAAATAATAATATTTTCCCTTCTATTCAATCAGGTTTCATATTCATTTAAAATTAATTTGTAACAAATGAAATCATTATATATACTTGTTAACCATACATTTTCATAATTTAGTTAAACCTTTTTATAATTATTATATTTTCAGGGGTAGGTTACATTAGATAATATTTTAATAATATATTATTGTCATTATTCAATCTTATGTGGTACACAAACCATCGAGGAAAGTCAGTGTTACGTGTAATACAAGATAAATTTGATGTTCCATTTAAAGAAAGATAAAATATTTGTTGAATGTAGTGCATGATTAATATGGGTTTTCATATAAAAAATGAGAAAAATATTTCTTTAATATAAAATAAATATTTTTTAGTGTTGTGTGAAATGAAAAATATCAAAGAGATTAAATTAATACGAAAAAAATATTTCAACAGCTCTTGGGGTGGTACACACTCCATTAGGTTAATTTTATCTAGAGGAATTAAAAGTTGTAGAAAGAAACATGGGAACCTAAGTATGTAATGAGGTGGGAGTACCATAATTTTTTTAATTAGTATAGTTAATGGGTTTAATATATTACCTAAAAATTTAATTATATATTTACCTTGAAATAAATCTATTGTGCCTTATAAATTCTTATATAAAAAATAGAAAATTATAGTCAATAACTATTTATTATAAAACAAAATGAAATACCTTAAATATTAGTCAAATGGAACATAATTTGTATAATGAATTATTTTTAATAAAATTTAATGTCACTAATTAACTTAGTAAAATAACTTTGATTCTGAAGAAACTATTTTTATGAATTACATATCCTTATTAAATATATTATTTTTGAAGAATATTATCAATAAAATGTATTGATAAAATTAAGGGTATGATTTGTAAAAAAAATAACATCCCAATAATTTTTAATTAACCATAAGAAACATTAATTTAGTTATTTATGGTAAAAAAATGTTTTATTTAAAAATATTGTTTTTATTTCATACAATATATGTTTTTATTTTAAAGTAAAATTTCATATATTGTATGTATAATTCCAAGTGAAATGAATTATATACATAATTTAAATCAAATTTCCCTTCATATAATATGTATTATTTTATATAGAACAATAATATATCTTTTTTGGTTTTTAATAATATATATTTTAAAAAAAAACCAATTTTTATGCATGATACATTTTTACGTTGAAATTAGTTTTTATCAATTTTTGATACTAAATCAAATAAAATAGGTATAATATTTGCAATACAAATATCCAAATTTAAGTCATATGGTCAAATTTTATTTTTAGGAATAAGAAAAAGATTCCATGTTAAAATGTAGTCGCACAGTAAAGGAAAAAAATTAGGTTCAAGGGCTTAAAAAAGGGGAAAATAACAAGGCAATCATAAAACATTATCTTTAAGTGGATGTATAAGGGAATGATTGACTTATTCAAATACCATATTCATTATATATTCCCATTTTTTCACATTTATTTTTAAAATAACAACTTTATACATTACATAATGAGTATTTTTGAAAATTCCCCTCAAGATCACCATTAAGAGGACCCCCTCTACCCTTATCAACTATTAAAACCCCAAACCCGCACTCCTGAATCTAGTGCTAAAAACATAATCTCAAAATTTATAGAATTGATACTAATAAATTTGAACCAATTTTATCCACCCAAAAAATATAACATCAAACTAAAAATATTTTATCACTTTCATACCCAAGGATATTTCAGGTTAATAGATTTAGAGAATTAAGAAAAACTCTAACATAAATAATACCCAGTACATAAAGTGAATATTTTCCCACGATGACCATATTTTTATAATCCATATAAATTCTTCATTATATCTTATAAACTTCATCACTCTGGAAACCTTTCTAGAGAAAATTTAATTAAAATTATTCTTCAAACCTGGGGAAAATGAAACAACAGAAGGGTGAGCTCAGTCACTCAATACAGTTAAACATAATCATTAACATCTGAATTTCAACAGTGTTAATAAGGGTATTATAAAATATTAAATGTGAATAATCATAACATAAGATAACACATACCCATAAATATCTTGATCATAAATAATGAAACATGGCATAATTATTTAATATCAAATAATAGCCATAATAATAAATAATCATGATCCATGTGATATCAAAATTGATAAAAAGAGTCATTAAAAACAAATATAAATACAAAATAAAATTTCTTGCTTTCTGGGAACATTATATTCATAAAACCTTTATAAGAACCCTAATAATTGTAATAACCATTAAATATTACTTCTAGAAAAATTTTCTATAAAACATAATCATTACCCAATTCAATTTTGGGATATATCAAGCTCACCCATCATCATGATCTATATTAGGATAACCCATCATCATAAGATATAACGGGACTAGTCATCATCATAAAATATTCAAAAACTATAAGTTAATCTTAATACTTGGAATATTTCCTTTTTAAACATAATAATAACCATTGTTCTTTCATAGATTGATTTAACAATGGAAAAGAAACAACTTTAATGAAAATATCTTTTAAACAATAATAATACATCTAGAGAAATAATATGTATTGTGTCATTACAACAAATTCATAGTAGAGAATAAGTAACATCAAGTGTTTTTATCATTGGTGAATATAAATACTATTAAAAGATCACGAAAATATCTTTGAGGACAATACCCATTGAAATTTGAAAATCACTTTTTAAAAACTAAAAATTTATAAAAAAAATTTCAATATAATTTTATTTTAAATTCACCTTGGAAATATATAAATTAATATTTAAATAAAATAATGTTCTTCATATTGGTAAAAATTTGTTCATTTTTTAAACATAAAAAATAAACATTCTTTTCAAAATTTTAAAGAGTAAAAAGTGACCCATGTAGAAATTGTTACAAAATAACCTTTTAAAAATTTATAAAATATAGTCAAAATATCATGTAAAATATTTTTATAAATTTAATCTTTTTTATAAAATAATAATATTTTTTTTTAAAAATCATCAACATGTACGATAAATTATTTTTATCTGAAGAGAGAAAAAAATTTATGTTTTCCTTAAAAATATTACTTCAGGATATTGAGTAATAAAAGAGATTAAAATGAAATGAAACCATTTAATATTTAGAAATTACCATATAAGAATAAAATAAAAAGGGTTTATAAAATAAATATCATATAAATTATCATTGGGGATTCTAACATAAACAATCCTTATTAAAAATGGGATTAAAATACAAACTGCTTACCAGTTTCGTAACTTTTGAATCGTATTACCCATGAAAGAATAAAATCAATTCAATATTTAAATATCATTAAAATAATAATATTAATGATATAACTTTTAGTTTATAAGTAACTGAACCTCATAAAATAATACATGTTCATATTACGAACATATGTCCTAAAGAAAGGGAATTTTAGATGAAAAACCATTAATATGATCATATCATCGAATTGATAATTAATCAATGGAGAGATTATGTGTGACAAATGTAAATCCTAAAAAAATGTAAATAAATAGTAAAAAAATATTATTGTCAAAAAATCTAGGCACAACAAAATCAATGAAGAAGTGATATAACCCAATAGAAGGAATTTAATATATGGAATCACTTACCACTTGGTAACTTTAGATTCAACTCCCCTTGGATGAATTTTTTTGAATTATTACTTACAATACCATGGATTATGAATTAATAATGATATAATATGCAAATGGGGAAACATATTAGCCATATAAAATAAATTAGGTGTGTTAATAGAAATTGAGATGGACTCCCTTATCTCGAGTTCAGACGTTCTATGTATATAATTTAATTCCTATATAATAAATTTATATCAATTATTATTTTCTTAATAACATTTTCCATTTATAAATATTTATTCTTAGAACACTTATTTAACTTATTTTTATTTCATATTTATTTACTTAATCTGTTAAATTTTGAACATGTGTTTTGAGGACGTTCTCATCATAGTTGAAAAATGACTTCAGTATGTTTACTATAGTCAAAGAGGTCATTATTACATCATCTACAAAATAATAATCTCGAAATAATTATCACTCTTATACCAAAATTATTCATTTAATACCTATAATTAAATATGGTCATGAGAAAAAAACTATGTTACAATCATGGATAAAATAAGTTGTTGGTACACATCAGTAATGTTTCCATTTTTCAATGACCTTAATGTAAAGTAGTTCAAAATTGTTTATAATTCCCAAATGATTATTATATCATAACTTTCATATTATATCTTAAAATAATGTATATATATCTACCATGAAATTGAGTGATGAAAAATGAATTATATCGCTTCATGGAGGTGATAATCCAAACATACTCACAAAAGACGTTAGCATTTTTCAATAAATGGAATGGTAAGAAAATATATTATAAAAAATGATATGTATTTCATGAATATCAAACATATACATTAAATCTATCATTATTATCAACCAATAGTGTTGGTAATGGAAAATGTATTATATCGATTCTTGAGGTGGTAGTTTTCCTCACACACAAATGATGGATTAATTTCCAATTTAATATAATAAAGATATAGATACAGGTTATTACATTAACATAAAAAATATCATTAAATATAATATACTGGTGTTATTATTTCATCATGTTTATAGGATATTCTAAGGTGGTGTAAGAATAAATAAAAAATAAATCCCCTAGTTAAGAGATACACCTCTTCTTCTGAAAACCTCATTTTATTTACATTTTATTCCCTCTATGGTTAGTATTCTCCCCAAAATGCTACATATAAAATTTTTTAATGGATTATATTAAACTATTTGGGTAGGTATTTTCAGATAAAAATGGTTCTTGAAGTGTTAATAGGTGAGGAGATAGGTGCTTGTTTATAATATTGTGGAGGGGCATTATTAGGGATTTTTAAAGTATTTAATTAATATAAATTAAGTTTCATATAAAAATGGCTCCAAATTGACAAAATCATAATATAATATAATTATAGGCATGAATAATCTCATATAATAATCTTTGTACATGTTTAGGTGATTTTTTCAGCCATATATTTTGATTTTAACATCTATTAACCCTTTTGACTATTACTACGATATTGATGTTTTCTACACTGAAAGAGTCAATAAAGTAACTAAAAAAGGGAAATTAAGCCATAGAATGTACATGGAAGATATTTTATACAATATCACATTTACTTTAATGACTATAATATTTTTAGGAATTTCAAATTCTTTAATAAAACGTTATTTATTATAAAATATCAACAATGTCATTTTTTAAAATTCTCATTTAATTTGACATTGAAAACAATATGACAGGAAAGGAATTATAATATATTCTTTTAAAACAGCCATAAATTTTTTATTTATTTAAAAAATTATTATACCATAATAATTTATTCAATTATGCCGGTCTTAATATTTTTAAAATAATTTAATTTTTTTTATTAATTGAATAAATAATCTATCAGCATTATATACACCTTTAAGGTAATTATTTTATGACCAAAAGTTAGAAATAAATATAGATGATAACAAATAATTTATCATTAAAATAAACATTTATAACCAAAAATAATTATTTGTTTTCCCGCTCAGAAAATATTATTTATATTAAAAGAAATAGAGTGACATTATTGACTTTATATTTTGTTTAAAAAAATATAAATTTCAGAATCAAAGGAAATAGGATATAGTTTTTAAAATTTTTAAATAGGGATTTGTTTACTAAAAAATGTATTCAAAAAAATAAATAAAATTCTTAAGAATATTTTTAGGCCTTATCAAATTATTTTAACTATAATTACCCGATTTACTTATAACGACCATAAATAAAAATGAATCTATTAAAAAAAATTAAAGATCATGATTAAAAATATGGTGTCTATTTTACAATATTAAATTTATTTAACTGTCATAAATTATTTTAAGATTAAAATTCATAATGGAAAGAATTTTTTTTATAAATTTTTTTAGACCAAACATTATCTTATACGGAAATCATGTATAATTGTGATTAAAATGAAATTAATTAGATAATATATAAATAAATATTAAATATTTTACTTTTAAATAAAATTTAATCCATAATGGTACTTTTAAATTACTTTAATGAGAATAAATGATAGTTTTATAAAAATTGTAATTTTTTACTATTCACTGAAAAATAAATCATTTCAAAAAAATTCCAAAATTTCAATCTATGTAATTTTTTATATACTGGTTTAAAAATTTCTATGATTTTATAAAACAAAATTTCTAATCATTTCGGAAATTAATTATAATATTAAAACCCAAAAATCAAAAAAGATATTTTTTGAGGAAAATATATTTTTTAAGAATAAAATGGCTTTTCTAGAATAGAGTAGTTATTTAATTAGAATTAATAAATACATTTTTATTGATAATGGACTTTATATTGAGATTTCATAATAAATTCAATCCCATTTATACCCTCCAATTCCATGGATTGGTAAAGATGGTGAAATTTTAATAATTATATTTTTATAGTATATCCAAATCTTCTTAAAGATTAGTGTAGAATGTTAAGAAATTAATTGAGAATATTATTATTTTAAAATCATGGGATATTACATTCTACCACCTTAAAAAACCCAACCTTGAAATGTTAACATGAGATCAGTAATCAAGGGTTTAAAATTTAAAAATACCTTTTTTAAACCCACATTATAAAGAGAATTAATCAAAAATCCTTTTGAAAAGAGGGAAAATGAAATATGAATTTCAACTAGAATAACACATTATAGGTTTCTAAATTAGAGAGAATTAGTGGGAATTAAAAATAAATAGAGGAAAAAGTAATATCCAAATGTTAATAGAGAGTTACTTTGAACATTAATTATAAGAATGTTTATATTAATGAGAAAGTTAATGACCAAAAAACTATAAATCATTAAGGTTTGAAAAAGTTTACTGATTCATAAAAAATTAATGTAATAGGTTAATTTTATTATTTCAAGGTACTTTATAGGAATTTGATGAAATAATTTTCTATTTAGACTAATAATATAATGAAATATACTTATTGAAAAAGTATATTTCCATCCTTTAATTAATTTCAACCACAATATCACCTTTTCTAAATATTTTGAGTAATCAAGATGTATTTTTCATTCCCAAATATCTAAAATTATCTTATAAAGGATCACATAATCCTCAAATAGATAAAAATTTATTCATCTTATCTTTAGATATTGACAAAAACAAAAAAAATTCAAAATATTAGATAATACATAAAATGTTTAAACATTCATATAAATAAATAATAAATATATATAAAATTCAAAAATAATACCAAATGATTAATATATATTGTTCCATAAATAAATAAAAATATACTCCAATTAACCTCAATAACCTTAAAATTATGTAATGTTTTAACCTATAATATTTTCTCATACCTTTCATCTTACATTCTAAAAAATATAATAAATTTATTATAAAATATTAATTCTTATTAAGCATAATGTTTATATATACTTCAAGCAAATAAAATGTCTCTCAAATTATCATTTATCACCTCAAAACCCCAATTACTAAAAACTCAGAAGGGGTTTCTATGAATTTTGAACATATGATAAGTCTTAAACTTATTTACTTATGATAGTCATAAGATCCCAGAGTTCATGGAGGAATGCATTTGTTTAAATTATGTTGTCAATATATTTTTTGAGACAATGAAATGTTTCCTGGGATTATTTGGGTTCTCAGGGTTTTGGGACACGAAAGAAATGGGAACCGAGCTGAACTGTGCAAGGCGCACGCTTAAGTAAACTGTGCATCCTTCCCAGTCAAACTCTGTAGCATTGAACAATGGATTAATTTAGGGTTGGATCATGGTTTTTATGTTGTGCAGAACCTTCCATGTAACCATGAGACCCAATTCCGTTTGTATAGTGGCTTGCACACAGTATGGAAAATCGTGTGGGTAAACCATGCAACTCATTAATG
The DNA here is from genome assembly GCA_963277665.1 of Viscum album. Taxonomy (NCBI): domain Eukaryota; kingdom Viridiplantae; phylum Streptophyta; class Magnoliopsida; order Santalales; family Viscaceae; genus Viscum; species Viscum album. The sequence continues at coordinate 913,976,919 of OY728129.1, read as the reverse complement.
TTGAAAAATTTAAAAAAGTTCAATGACACGATTTTAAGTATCTGCCATATTTTCTCCCATAACTTCATCCATAGAACCCTAATGAGAAACAAGAACCCTCAATAACTCCCAAGGATTGATCTCCCTCTTTTCTAGGCCGTTTGGAGCACCGTTGGTTGCAGATCAAAGATTTGGGTAAGTCTAATCTCCTCATTTATTCTCTTTTTTGGACTAGGGTTTGTATCTTGGGTGATCTTCTTCTAAATATATAAAAATATAATTTTCTTATTGAACCTAGGTTTATGATTCAAAGGGTATTTTTATCGAGAGATAAGGCTTGGTTAAGAGTGTATTCATCAATGGATTCGAGGTAGGTGGTATCAAAATTGTATCCCATGATTTTTATAAAGATATGTGCATATAAAATTGTATTTTTGTCTTCCTATTAATGTGTTATTAGTACCATTAGTGAGATTTGGTAAAATGGGTTTCTAAATGACAAATTGAACCCATCTCAATCCCTGTGGGATGTGTTTAGTATTAGTTAACCTAATAAGGGCCACCCATGTGGTGTGTCAACCCTCCCGATCATGGTTAACGAAAACATTATAATTTAAATGAACTTGTAAATTGGTGGGGGCCCAAGTCGAACATGTAAATTGGTTAATCAAATGATTTAGAAGGGAATTTATATATTTATTCCTAGATTTGGATAATTTATAAGGGGTTGCTTTGATTGTTATGAATAATGGGTTAAATGGCACATGAGCCTCAACCCGGTTGGTGAGGACTCCTTAAGTGAATTCAGGTTACCCGAGATAAAATCCAAGTGGAGTTATATTTCTATGTACTATAGTAGCATTGTAGTTGGTACTATGTGGGACTGTAGTAATACTATAGCAAGTACTGTAGTGGGTACTATAGCAGGTACTGTTTGACACTATAGCACCCAGAACTATTCTATCGTTTGGGCCTTCGGGCCACTGATTTGGTCCCCACATCCTTTAAGGCCTTCGGACCACCCAGGCCTTCAGGCCAGTAAGGCCTTTGGGCTACCTCAAGGCCTTCAAGCCACCTTATGTGTAGATACAAACCAGACAACCTTCAAGGAACAATCTCCAGAAGAAGGATGAGCAATGAGATTTTACCATAGTAGAAGCTAAAAAAATTGCAAGAATAAAAGGGTATGACACCTGCCATTGGGACAAGCCTGTGCATGCACGGGGAAGCCTATCTAAAAAGCTATGTGAAGGTGGAGATCTGATTTTATGATGAAGATGCTGGGGAGGAGAAGTTCCAAGTAGTTAGTCCGGATTGTATGTAATGTTTCAAGCTTACAGGCAATGAATTCACCTAAGGCCTACAAGCCATGTACTACTTACACCTACGAGACTTGTAAGGGTTGCACCTCACCCCTTGAAATGTGGATTATTAAAAATCAATAAAAAATGAAGTCCTTAGGGCCATTTTAGGAATAATTGGTTAAATGGGATTAATGGGGATGTGTTCAATGAACAATTGTTTACTTGAAATGTATAAGTTGACGAAACAAGGGAAATGATGAATGTGTTAATTAAAATAATATAGGGGAATGGTTTAATGTTTTAAATGAGTAGTTTTGAATAAATATTGAATTTTCATAGTGATTAAGGCATATGAAATGTGAATTAAGATAAATGACTTTGTGATAATAAAGATAATGGTGTTAATGGATTTTGAAAAAATATTAATTCATAATGTCGTTGTCATGGATTATGTTATTGTTATTGGTATTCATTATGGTTGGTTGTGATGTGGTATGTGTTGGGTCATTGGATATATAAAATCTTCTTCACATGTCTTCATTGAGTAGGGTATTGACATGAGGTTCTACCCCCATAGGTTGAGTTAGACTGAGGCTCTAAACTCCAGCTGAAAATGAACGGATTAGGGAAGGGGGAATAGTTCTATTACCCTATTGGTTCCATTTGACAAGACCAGCTAGAAAAAGGATTCAAGGAGAGTGTGTTTTATTTGTGTTCAAGTTTTTATCCCTTGCAAGATAGGTACCTTGACTTATTATCCTTATGAATTGAGCTCAATCAATATTCCTAATCTATTTAACACAAGATTAAAGTGAATTAAGTAATAAAAGTTGTAAAGTAATGAAACTGGGAATATTGTTAAGCATGACTTTAGAGAACCTTGTTAAATAGTGTCACCCAAATTTTCCTTTATTTACTTGTAATTTATTTAGCCATTGAATGCACTGTCTTTTAGACTGGATATTTTGTAGACATCGTCGGTGGTGTCCAACTGTATTTCACTCACACCCTTCTCAGGCAGCCATTAGCTCCCCAAGTAGACTTTATGATTGCATGTCAGGAAAGGGGAATGGTCCCTGTACTAGGGAGTTGAGTCAGGCTTGGGATGTACATGGAATAGGTTCTAGAATTGAATCCAATTCCTTTTTGGGGATTTCACTATTTTCCTTTATTTTGGGATTTTTGCACTCACGACACTACTAGCATGACATATCATCTTTATTTTAGTTTTTGGTTGTACACAGTTTTGGGTGTTGTTTCTCACACATGTCCTTAGTTATTGATTATTGTTTCCACTTTTTCCACTATTACATATTGTGTCTTACTCCAGTATAGAGGGCATAGTTTCACCATGTGTCTATTTAGACCCTCACTACTAGTAGACAACGTCTAGTGTATATGGAGGCACACTTGAGTTCATGTGGTATCCTGGCTTAGAGCACTAGTTTAGTGGATTCTAGGCTGGATATGTTACAATGTTATCCATAAATATTAAGTTAACCTCACAAGAAAAATTATATTATCCAAGTTATTTATTTATTTCCTTTGATTCCAATAATAACAACCCCATACCTGCACCCCTAGATCTAGTGCTAAAAAACAATCTTCATATTTATATATTTGATATCCATAAGCGTGACCCTATTTAGTTCACCAAAAAAATATAACATTAAACTGAAAATATTGTACCACTTACATACTGAAAAATATTTTAGGTTTATATATTTTTAGAATTTGGAAAAAAAGCTTACAAAAATAATACTCTCGACTTCATGTTAGTATTTCCCCACTAGTCCCATATTTTTATATTACATAATAAGTCTTCAATATTTATGAAAATATTATTCACTCATAAATCCATTCTAGACACAAATCATTTGACTTTATTTTTAATAACCTATAGAAACTAAAACATTAGAAGGGTGGGGTAAAACCATTACTAAGGGTAAATAAACTCATTAACTATTAAATGCCATTAATGAGCATAATATTAGAATAAGGCTATGTTAAAATTATCTAATTGTATGAGGAAAACATAAAAGAAACCATACCCATCAATATCTAAATCATAAATCATGAAACATGTCATAAATATTTAACACATGACAAGAGTGATAATAATAAATAATCACGAGCCATGTATTGTCAATATTGATTAAAGGAATCATTAAAACTGCATAGAATGAATAAATATATCATATTTTTTTCTTAGAAAATTGTCTTTATAGAACTCTTACAAGAAACCTTATAGTAACCCTTATAATTGGAATAACCATTATGATCTAATTATAATACAATAATCTATAGAACAAAATCATTACCAAAATCATTGGAGAGCTGTGGGACCTTCATGGAGGGACACACACTTTTCTAATGATGGCGTGTTTTGATGAGATAATGATGATCCTGATAACTTGAGGTCATCGATAGGATGCAGTGCTTTTCCACTCAAATTTTGACCATCCTCATGAAGTTTCAGACTTGAAGAATGTAAAGGCTGGATCTAGATAATCAACCCAATGTTTGAAGGAAGGCTCTGCTACTTCTCTAGTGACCACATGTGCTTCAAATATTGATTTTGGTTTTATTGGTCTTTTTTACTTGTTATCCCTTTAACTCCATACTGGTGTAAGCTATTTACACCTCAAGATTGTATTGTAACCTTTTGTTTTTAATATATTTTTTTGGGGACATTAATTGGGAAACCAATTCATGTCACCACCTTCTTCAAAACAAAATTCCAAGAACCATAAAACAATCATTCTACATGAAATATTTCATTTCTCAATACAATAACGACCATTGTTCTTTTATATGTTGACTTACCCATGGAAATGAAATGGGATCTGTGAAAATATATTTGAAACCATCATAATCAGACTTGATAATTAATAAGGATGATATCATTAAAAAATATCCCTAGAGGAACATAAGTAACATCAGTGGTGTTTTTTTATTAGTGAATAGAATACCAATATAATAACATTAAAAATATTCTTGGGGAGAATACCACTTAAGCTTTAAAAATCACTTTTAAAAAACATAAAAATCACAAAATATTGTGAAAATAATTTTATTTTAAAATAAAATTGGAAAATTATAAAGTAATGTTCAAATAAAATAATGGCCTTAATGTCATAAAAAATGCATTTATTTCAAAAAAATTAAAAATAAATATTATTTTCAAATTTTTTTAAAGAGATTCAAAAATGTCCAATGCGATAAATGTTAATAAATTTTCATTTAAATCCTTTTAAAAGAAGGTAAAATATCATAAAAAATAGATTTAGGAAATAATTTGGTGCTAAAAAGTAAAATTCTTGAAAACATTTTTGAAATCATTGATATGGAATAGAAATGTTTTCTAACCCAAGGGAAAAATAAAATCTATTTCTCTAAAATCATTCTTTCATGATATTAGGTTCTTAAATAGGGTAAAATGAAAGGAAAAAAAATTTAACCTACAACAAAAAATTCATAAGAATAAAATTAAATTCATTAATCAAATAAATATCATATAACTTCTCAATTGTATTTCTAGAATAAACAATCCTGATTCAAAATTGGATTGAAATACAAACCCCAAAACACTTTGGTAACTTTTAAATTGAAATATCCATGAATGAATGACATAAAATTAATATTTAGTTATATTTAAAATATGTATATTTATTATATAAAAAGTTAAATTGGTAGTATAAAGACCTCATAAAATAATATAGCTGCATTTTGTAATTATAGATCCCTAAGAAAAAGAATTAGGGATGAATAACCCTTAGAAAGATTATATTATCGAATTGAGAATTAATCAATGGAGTGATTATTTATATAAAATGAAAATAATGTTTTTAAATAAAAAATAAATAAAAAATATCATTTCACATATAATATTTGTATAACATAATGATTTAAGAGGTGATATAACCCAATGAAATGAAATTGGGTTAAGAAATCCCTTACAAGTTGGTAACATTCAATTTAAATTCCCTTTGATGAAATAATTTTAGTTATAAATTAAAATAAAATTATATATGTAGGATTCATGATATCATAATTAAAATTTAAAACATATATACCATATAAAATAAATTAGGTTCACAACATTAAAATATACCTCAATGAAGAGAAATAGAGATGAAATCCCGTACATTGAGTCCAAAAATTCCATGTATGTCCTTTAACTCTAATATAATAAACTTATATAAATTTATTAATTTATTAAGAAACTTTTATAGGCTTAATAATTTATATTTAAACCATTTATTTCATTTATTTCAATTATGTATTTAATTAATTATTCAATTAAGTCTACTTAATTTATTTTTAGGATTTTTGGTTTATAGTTAAAAAAACATCATTACGTTGACTGTGGTCAAATAATTCATTATTACATAATATATAGAACAATAATCATGAAATAATTTTAATTTTTATACATAAATTATAAAATTAAGACCAAACATGAAATATTGTTTTGAGAAATAAATTACGTTACAGTCATGAACATGGTAAGTTGTACATATGCATGAGTAAAGTTTCCATTTTTCAATGATCCTGATGGAAAAAGGTAAGTATTATTTAATATTTATATAATTATTATTATAAAATCAATATAATATTACATCTTTAAATACTTTATATATATATATATTATCCCTACGATGTAGTGATGAAAAATGAATCCTGTTAATTCGTGGAGTTAGTAATCCACATGTACGTACGAATGAAATTATCATCTTTCAATAAATTTAATAGTAAGAAAATATATGATATATTATATTTCAAAATTAATAATTATATAATTAATATCAGATATATATATATATATATACATTAAATTCATAATTATCATAGTTTATGAGTGTATGTGATGTAAAACAAATTATATCAGTTCATGAGGAGGTACTTTTCTATACACAAGAACTATGGGTTCATTTCAAATTTGATGGAAGAATGAGATAGTTATATGTTATTCCATTAAAAGAATAATATTAGTATATAAAAGAAGTATCATTATTATTTATTCATGTTTGGAGAATATTTTAAGAAGGTATGCGTACAAAAAAATGAGAATTTTATGTTAAGAATTATACCTCTTCTTCAGACAATCTCTATTTCTTTAAACTTTAAGCCCTCTAATGTTGGAATTATGTCCAGAAAAAGACCTATAAAACATGTAGAGTGATATTTTAATGGTACTAAAGTAGGTATTGGATGATATAAATTATTTTTAGGAGTAAATAATTGAGGAGACGGGTTTCCCTTTTATAATTGAGGGGAGGGTAATTCTTAGAATTTCTTAATTTATTAAATTGATATAAATTAATGTTCATGAAAAAATAAATCCAAATTTACATAATTTTTAAATAAGATCATTATTGGTCTAATTACTCTCATAAAATAAAATTTTAACATGTTTAGGTAATTTTATCATCCTTATCTTTTTATTTTAACCCCCATTAATCGGGTTGATGATTACTGTGGTATTAATGTGTTTTACACTAAAAGAATCAAGAAAGTAATTATAAAAGGAAAAGTGAAAGATAAATAGACCATGGATTATATTTTAGACAATACCCCATTCACCTAGATGAATATATGATTTATAGTAATTATAAATCATTTAATGAAAAATTATTTATTATAAAATATCATTAATATCATTTTTTAAAACTATTAATTTAATTTGAACCTGAAAACAACACGTCATAAAATTAATTAAAATATAGTACATTAAAAAAATACTTAATTAAATATATTTATCTAAAAAATTAATGGAACACAATAATTCCTTAAAATTTTAATACATTTAATACTTGGAATATCATTTATTTTATTTTTCTATTAATTGAATAAATTCTCTATCGATATTGCATAAGTTTTTAAGGAAGTTCTTTAATCACTTAACATTTAAAATAAATTACCATGATAAAAAACATTTTTTAAAGTAAACATTTATAACCAAACACAATTTTTTATCCCTATAACAAAATATTATATATGTTAAAGGAAAGGGAGTGACATTTTTGACTTCATATTTTCTTAAAATAATATAAATTTTATAATCAATGTATAGTGGAATGAAAATTGATTTTTTTTTGATTCTTGGATGTTTGAAATAAAACAAATCAATAAAAAAATAAATTTTTATGGGGACCTTTAGTCTATATCATATTATTTTGAAACTTAATTACCTTATTTACCCTTACTAAGGTGATATATATTTTGTATGGTTACTATACTTAATTAAAAAAAATAAAAGGATGTTATTTAATAAATTTTATCTTCAGTATTAAAAATATGGAATAAATTTATCAAGATTCAATTTCTATAATTGGAATAAAGAAATTTTATATTAAAACTCTAAATGTAATGAAAAATAGTTTTTCTGAAATAAGGCGTTGTAAGCCCAATAAATAGACTTATATAAAAAAAGTATAAATATGATTCAAATATAATTGACTATATTATATATATATATAGAATAATACCTATGTTACTTTTAAATGAAAATAAATTCATAATTATACTTTTAATTTAAATAATTTACTAAAAAGAAATAATGGTTTTATAAAAATTTGTATTTTTCAGTATTTATTGAAAAATTATTATTTTTAGAAAAATAACCAAATTTAACTCTTAATTATTTTATATATTTTATTTTAAAAAATGATATGATTTTTATAAAATTAAATTTTCAAAAGTTTCAAAAACTAATTATAATATTCTCTCACAAAATAAAAAATAAAAACCCTTTTGATGAAAGTATATTTTTATAGAATAATGTGGATTTATAAAAAAATAAGTACTTATTTCCTAATAATTATTGAATAATTTTTTTGTTTATTATGAAATTTATATAAATATCATATTGAGTTTCATCCTATTCATTACCACTAATTCAACAGGTATGTTATAACAATCACATTTAAATAGTAATATTTTTATAGTATATTCTAATTCTCTTAAAGCTAGGTGGTGTGTGTCAAGTAAGATATTGGGCATAATATTATTTTGAAATCCCCAGATTTTACATCAACACACATATTTCCTTACAATATATCTTGAATCAGTATTAAAACTCTCTCCTTGAAAATCCTATCTCACATTTGGGAACCCTTAGTCATAATAAGAAGTCTCAAATCCTAAATTTCTAAGAGGCTCTCTAAGAAGAGGCTTAATTAATAAACATAAGTTCAAAATTCTCATTAATAATTATTATATGTGTTATTATACCAAATATTATTGAATGAGACTTACCTAGTTAATGAAAGGTTTTTTAAATCATTAATCTTCTTGAGAAGTGATATTTTTAATATAAAATAACATGTTATTACTCTTCAACCATTATAGTAAGTTTTTGTTTTGATCAGTTTTACCACCAACATGAACAATGTTATAACATTTACATCATGGATGACCAAGGAAACATAAATACTAATAATATAATTTAATAATGATTAATTTATTATGTTATCATAACTCTGGGATGGTAAAATATAAAATTATATACTTTTATAGAATCAATTCTTTTTATTGATTCAAAATTCACTAAAAATGATTTTTTTAAGAAATACATGAAAAAAGTCACATTAAGTTAGATGAAAATGATAATTGGGCCATATAAATAGATAAAATCATATTCTATATCATTATAAACATTTTGGATGTGGTGAAAACATAATCTAATAGAAAATACCACAACCAAAAAATGGAAACATGAATGGAAAACAGTAACATAACAAAAAAATATTAATATTAATAATAAATGATTAATATATTTGTAATAATAAGATATAAATTAATTTAATTAAGTAAAATCAATATTAATAGGTTAATTATTCATGTGAAAATAGTTCTATATTTATTATAAATATATTTATAACTTTTCTAACCAAGAAAGAGTATGTGGTGATGGATCCTTTTGCAATATAACATTGAAACTGAGGTTATCTATGTATAAATTTCTATTTAAGAAAATTATATATATATATATATATATAATTCTCCTATAGTTATTTTCTATGGTTTAAATTGTTTCCTATTGTTTTGCATTCCTTTATTTTGAAAATCAACTAAAATAATGAATGTAAGTGGAACTGATCTTGTCTCTTCTTTTCAAACAGGAATATTTATCCAATGTCTACATATTAAATATATTATTTAATAAATTTTAATTTATATACTTATGTAATTTCCTAAGTTAAATTTATATTTTTATTAATTTTTTTAAAATAATTAATTATTTTTCTGTTTTACATTTTTGACACTAGTCATTTCCTATTATCATAGATTTTATATATAATGGTGTGAAATGAATATTTTTAAATATATTTCACATAAATTAATTTTTCATCCATATACTCTAGCTTTTCTTATAAATACTTATTTCCACATTTTCCTAGTTTTGTAAAGTGATTTATATTCTCATTGAATTATACAATATTTTCTTTAAAATAAAACTTAATAACAACATAAAGGGTACTTTATCTTTTTTTTTTCAAAGTATGTTTCTATGCCCATAATAATTTTTTCATCTATATAAGCATCCTTTAATTTTTATTTTGTTCCACTAAGAATATTCTCTAATTATATCATCCACCTTCATTATTTAGATGACTTATAAAAATTTCATACATAAGTTTTAGTGAAACTCATTTCTTTCCAATTGGTTAATTAATCTACAATGGAATTATTTTTTTCATCTTCATATGGAATATATATGTAGGGTTCATATTTATGTGATGGGTGAGCCATTTATAGCCCTCTAAAGAACTAGTTTAACCATTATATCTTATGAGTTTACTTTTTAGTGATTGAGAACAATACCCAATACATTTAAGGGATTAGTCCACTCTATGATGATGATATTTGCAGTGATCATCGACAAAATGAATGATTTTCTTTAATTATTCATTTACCACTTTTTTAAGACTGTTGTTTTTCATGTAATATCATCAAAAGTTTCATATATACCTCATACTTGTCTCTAATCATCCTTCAAAACTTATGAAAAACATTTTTTAATATAGTATGACCATAAAATGATCAGTAAGGTACATAAAATGTAAAAAATAAACCTGTTAGTTCTTGAATATTTAATTTTTTTCCTTTTTTGGAATGTAAACATTCAACTCAAGAAAAATATTTTATTACCCATGAAATCAAAATTTTCCCCAACGTTTTCCACAAAACATTTCATAAGAAATTTAAAAGAAACAAATAAAAATCATAATGGTTTATTTTAAACTAATAAAAACACATAAAAACTTTTCAAATGTAATACATTTCATCCATAAGGATTATAAAATACGTTCGTTTGAATATAATCACATTATCTTACCTTATAAAATCCAAATATTTCCATAAAAATGATTAAATGAAAAAATAAATCATGTAGGTAACTTGCGACATCGATTTCATAAAAATCTTAAAAATGGAATAACCTACATGGTCATATTCAACCATGATCATTACCAAATACATTGGATGGATATAACATACCCACTCGTCCTTGGTTTATAACTTAACTAACCATCCTTGGTTTCTAACATAACCACCCGACCCTTGTTTATAAAGAAACCACCCATCCTCGATTCATAATGAAGAAACCCTACCTTTTTTTAAAATGGAACCACCCATAAAAAATTACAAATAACATAATAATAACACATTAATGATTTCATACTAATAAAAATATTTATTATACCTTTAAAAAATATATAGATATTAAAATATCAAGGAATTTTAAAACCCTTTTTGAAAAAACCATAACATGGGAAAAGTGGAATTTATTATTTGAATAAAACATAACGTCATGTAAAGTAATAAAAAACATAAAAAACTATTATGATGGTGGGAACATCATTGACACTATATATTTTAAAATATAACATTGTTTTTATATTTTTTAAATAATTTCGAAATGTTCCATATAAAATTCATAAAAATATTCCTTTTGAAAACCATTCAATTAAAGTAAAAAGATAGGAAAAATTTCCTTCAAAATTCATTTCTATCAATATAAATAAATAAATCAATTTTTTAATAATATGTACCACGAAGAGAATGATTTTGAAAATTATTCTATAAAACATTTAAAATTTTGTTTTTAAAGTAAAGTTTCCATTAACACGAGTCTGGCTCATTACACATGTTCCTAAAATTCCTAAATAATAATATTATGTTAATTATTTAAATTATTAAGAACTTTTTACATTTTTATTACTAATATTATTTTATTTATTAACTTTTTAAATTGAATTACTTAACAAATTAATTTCTTATCGGATGTTATGATGATATTAAGCTCATATGTCCAAAATAAATTTTGTAAGTTAAATATGGTCAAAGTGGTAATTATTCAATAATATATATATAATAATAATAAATAAATAATTATATTTTTATATATTAATTATAATTTTAAAACAATCTATGAAATATGGTTATCAAAATTGTAGCATGTTACAATAATCGAGAAGATAGGCCATACGTATGCATGAGTAAGGTTTCCATTACTAAACGATCTTGGTGAAAAAAAGTAAGTATTATTTTATCTTTATATAATGATTATTATATAATATGTACCATATTATTTCTTTAAGTTCACTTATACATTCCATCCATGTGATGTTATTGTGAAAAATGAACCACATCACCTTGTGGAGGTGGCAGTCCACACACACGCATAAATGATGTTATCATTTTCCTAATGGATAGAAATGTAAGTCAATATATAATATATTATATTGAAAAATAGATAAATATTTAATTAATATACAATATATAATTTAAATAAATTAGTATAACTATCCATTAGTGGTGGTGATGAAAAATAAATCACATAGATGTGCGAGTCGGTAGTCCACCGTACCCACAAAGGATGGTTTCGTTAACCATTTGATGGAAAAGGAGATAGATACAGGGTATTACATTAACATAAAAATATCTATAAATGTAATATATTGATGTTGTTATATAATTATGTTTTATAAATATTTAAAGGATGCAAAAAAGGAATTAAATGTTAAAAATTCCATTAGATGATATACCTCTTATTCAGACAACCTCCTTTGCTTTACACATTAAGTCATATAAGGTCTGAATTGTAAATAAAAAATATATCTTGAATGAGATGAGGGATTATATTAATATTTTTGGGAATGTATTAGTGGAAACAGATGGTTCTTTATGTATGTAGATAATAGGATAAGGGGCTTCCTTTTATAATGATGGGAGGGTGATTCTTGGAATTTATTAAAGTATTAAATTAATTCAAATTAATTATCTTGTTTAAATGGATCCAAATTTATATAATATAAATATATGATGAGGGTGAGTCTAAATACTTATACAATAAAATTTTTACATTTTAGGTTATATTTTCACCCTTATCTTTTTGTTTTAATCCTCCATTAACCCTATTTCTTCAGGAAATGGGGATGACATTGTTTGTTTAAGGTTCAAACTTCATAATTGTTTATAATAGGTTTATTCGTATAATCGGAAACAACCAATGATTCTATATCCATTTGAATCTACTTTCCAAAGTTATGTGCTCATTAGTTGCAGACTGATGAGGCTTAAGAATTTTCATTGGTTGAGAGGATGGGAGGTCATGCTCATCACACATTTTTGGGGGGAATTATTGCCTACTCTGAGACTCTATTATAGATTTAAGTTATGTTCATGAATCCTTATTAATTAACCAATCATGAAAATGAGTTTTTCTTTATATTTGGCAATAAATGATTGATATGTATAGGATTTAGAGAATCATATATATATATTTGAGGTTCTTCATTGATATAGAATCATCTATATGTATTGGAGATTTTTAGTCAATGGTATCTTTAAATATATTATATAGAAATATCTTGGTCACTATGATGACCATACCAGTTTTAAAGGCACTCATTGGGGCACTTGAATATTATTTTCATTCAGAAAGATAGGGATTCTTTCAGAGTTGGGATCATACCCACAGATGGGATACCTATATATCCTTGTTAAAAATGAATCAGAACCCACATAGTTCGATAAGAAGGATATATTTTAACATCATATGAGACAGAAAAGAATTCATTAATGATGGGATTTAACCTTATAAATTCTTCCCACTTACTCTACTTTTATGGAAGAGATAAAATTCCACGTAGTTTGGGTGAAGAAATATGGGGTTTATGCATGGTTAATGGCCCAAAAATAGATGTCGTGATTACTTTCATACTCTAAGCTAATGTCAGTCATGCTCGGTGTGAGAAACAAGAGGTATCAGTAAACATGTCAATGGTGCCATGAAATAAGCAGTCAGGAAAAATGATTTTGGGCTTACGTATGTATGACAACCCAATTAAATGAAGACCGGGACTTAGGAAAGAAGCCCAAGAATAGGGTCTATAAAGGTATTTTTACTTTATAGAGATTTGGAATTTTAACCGGGGACTTACTCTGAAAAAGGAATCCCAAATTAAGAGGGACTTATGATTGGGTTTTATTCCTAAGAAGGAAGCCCAAATCAAAAGAAATTAAGGTTAGGGCTTACTCCTGAGGAGGATACCCAATGTTTAAGGAAACTATGACTGGGGTTTACTCAAAATAAGGAGGCCTAGGTTAAGGGGACTTGTAACATGGGGCGTACTCCTGAGAAGGAGGCCCAATGTTAAAGGATCTTATGACTGGGGCTTACTCCTGAGAAGGATACCTAGGATAAGTGGACTTGTAACTTGGGGCTTACTCCTAAGAAGGAGGCCCAATGTTAAAGGAACTTATGACTGGTGCTTACTCTTGAGAAGGAGGCCCAGGTTAAGGGGACTTGTAACTTGGGGCTTACTCCTAAGAAGGAGGCCCAATTTTAAAGGAACTTATGACTAGGTATTACTCCTGAGAAGGATTCCCAGGTTAAGGGGTCTTATAACTTGGGGCTTAATCCTGAGAAGGAGGCCCAATGTTAAAGGAATTTATGACTGGGGCTCACTCTTGAGAAGGAGGCCCAGGTTAAAAGAACCTCTCATCTCAAAGGATTAGGTTATATAGGAAACCCCTAACCATGTTGACATAAATCTTATATGTCAAGAGGTTTTGAGAGAGGTTCTCACAGAATTCCTTTTAGACAAGGAATCCATCAAAAGAACCATGCCATAAATGGATTTGAAGAAATTTTTAAAGGCTATGTCTTGAAGAGGAGAGGTGGATTTTAGGAAAGGAGGTGTCTAGGAAGGAGGCGCACAAGTATTATTCTGGCATGCAAGTACTGGTCATGCAAGTATGCTTTCGTGACATGATTCACCTTGGATGACGAATAATCTAAAGGGTAAAACTTGGACGACTTTGAACTCAAGCCCTTAGTATCATCCCAAGAGGATTTCAGAAGGGTGGCGCTCAAGTTCCCTTGTGAGGGCAAGGTGGCACACAAGTGTCTTGATTTCCCTTATGTGGTGGACACTTAGGTGAGCAAGTATTGAGGATTTCTAACACTTTGGCCTTATTCTCCCTCTTTAGATATTCTCCTCTAGGTAAATAATTACCTTAGAGGTGATAGGAAGACATCAGACAAAGACTTGGGTGACCAGAGCATGAATATGAGTTTTGGAAAATTCATACTCTAAATGGGGGCCCATAGGTCCTATTTATAGGCCATTGGGTACCTTGGATGAAAAAAGAATAGGCGCAAGTGACTTGCATGAACCATAAGGGGTGTGCATGTGACTTGCGTGACATGCAGGAAACTTGTGTGACTCCCTCCAAATGGGTTCCTGGTCCATGCCTTTGTCAATTTTTGATGTTTGTTAAAGGATGACCCTCATTGTGCTTAAGGTATTCCTCTTTTCCATTCGTTGGACTCTTTGAAAGAAAAGAGGGTAAAAAAAGTCCTCCCTCAGAGTTGGATCTGAAAAAGGAAAGAGGATTTAACTCTAAGGAAAACGACAGACCAGGGTTCAGTGTCACGCAGGGTTTAGGCACGTAGGTTGCGGGATCGCCTATATATACGGGCATCAGTTTGCACAAACTATCCTACCTTCAAATCTTTTGAGCTCTCATTGCGCAAGTGTGTTTATTTTCTCGGTCGATCACTCTTCTTTGTGTTGCATTTCTCCGGTAAGAATTTTGACTTTTGTTCAAAGTTCCTTTTAAAGGATCCGAATTTAATGAGTACCCTATCTCTTGTTAGAAGTATAAATTGATACATGTTGGACATAAAAAGGCTAATGTTTATGGTCTAATAGATTTCAACTAATGGATTAAAATTGACTCAATTCCTTGATAATTTGTTTGAAAACATATTACCATATTTAAGTATGGGGGAAAACATGTAAACTAGGACTTAAGAAATCTTGAATATGAGGGATGATATAAAAAAGGTCTAAAAGGCATTAGAGGAAGTATTTTCTAACAGTGAAGTTACCACTATTTGAAAAAACCGTTAGGGGGTTGAATTATGTAGGGCCACTTAAGGGCATTGGCTGCATAGTCAAATAATAGCATCTTTTGGATGACATGTCCGTTATGTAGAAAACTTATGCAAGGCCACCTAAGGGCATGTACTGCATAGTCAGGCAAAAGATCCCTTAGAAATTTTACTTTTCTATTGCTAAAAGCCAAGGAAAGTTTATTGAGATTCAAATTTCCCAAAGCATAGAGTCTGATGTATGGAGAGAGGTACTTGACTATGGAGAGGATAATCCCAATCAAGATTTTCAAAGAATTGGATGAATGTCACTCCTACGAAGATCTGACCCAAATGCAGGGAAGAGAAATATAAACCATAGATTTGAATACTTTCATATCATGAAAAAGAGTATGAGGCAAATATTTTAAGGATGTCTGTTTTTTCAGATCTCTACATATCGTAGTTAAGACCAATAAGGAAAAAATAGGTTTTCCCCCCCATGAATGAAGTTACCACTATTTGAAAAACCCATTAGGGGGGTTAAATTATGTAGGGACACCTAAGGGAATTGGCTGCATAGTCAAATAATAACATCTTTTGGCTGATAGGTCCGTTATATAGGCTATTTATACAAGGCCGCCTAAGGGCACGTACTACATGGTCAGGCCAAAGAATTCTCGAGTATCATACTTTTTGTGACGAGAAGTCAAGAAAAGGGTTATAGAGATTTAGAAGTATTTAAGGTTAGTGGTATGACACATGAAAATTGGTATTATCCAATGAATGAATGAGATACATAGACTAATTCTGACCATAATCATGTTGTGGCTGGATCTTGAATTGAGATGTTAGACTTCACTACATATCTCATTAGGATGAGAATCAAGCCATACGTAGTTCTTAAAATATAGTTTAACGTCATGTGGGACGAGAGCATAGGAGATCTTAGTTTAGGGTTACAGAGCTTGGACCATAATGAGGGAGACATATTGTGTGTTTTTTATAAACCTGATGTGAATAAAGACTAGGGTTTTCATACCACATTCATGGGCTCGCAGGGGGACTTTTTAGCCAAGGGACTGAAAGTGGAGTTTGGGGTTAGGACCAAGGACTTGGGGCTATATTCAAGGGATGATCGAACATTCCTACCTATCCCATTGGTATGGTGATAATGCCATACGTAGTTCTTGAAATATCTTCTGTACAGATTTGGTTCGTACATGTGAAGGGTGAAAGGGGACTTTAGTGCAATGATGGTTGGACCCAATATTAATGGTTCGAACATTTCCATGTATACATGTTGTCCTTGAAATATGACATGATTGAAGATCAATGTCAATAATGATTCCCTCTCAGGTGAGGGTGTTAGACACTGTTGTGGTTTATTTTTATACAGGAAAAAATGAGAATAGTTTAAGGTCATATGCATGGACCGGTGCTGCCCAATTTAGCGTCATGTAGCTAGGATGTATTACTATACAGTTTAAAGTCTTTCAGTAAGGAAAATGGGGGACTATATAGTTGAACGTCATATAGCAAGGACGATGGTGCTGCATAGTTTTGTGTCATGTACCAGGGACAAAAGGGACGTACATAGTTTAATGTCATGTAGGATGATGGTGAACAAATGTGAAGATATTGGTTTCGGGGGGGGGGGGGGGGGGGGCTTCACAGATCAACATCCTATGAGATGAAGGTGAACTAACGTGAAGATATTGGTTTTGGGATTGAATCTCGGGAGGTTGCCTACGTACCCAGCCTAGAAGGTAAGGATCAAAGTCCACGTAGTTTTACAAAGAATGAATTGGTGATCAAGTTGTACTTGAGGAAAAAAACCTGATAGTGGTGTTGGGACTTACGTGTGGTTAGCATCCCAGAGAGTGTGTTATGGTTGAAGCTTACTCTAAGCTCACGTGAGTCATGATCGGTGTGAGAAACAAGAGGTAGAAACAACCCTAATGATGCACAATTTAACGTCATGTGGGACACAGGGTGCTGTACATTTTATCGTCAAGTAACTAGGACCTATTGTTGTGCAGTTTAACGTCTTGCATGACATGTGCACAGTTTAACATCTTGTAGGACGTATTAAGGGATTTGTTTCACAGTTTAACGTCATACAAGATGAAAAAGGGTACATAGTTTAACGTCATGTTGGATGATGGATGGGACACAGTTTAACGTCATGCTAGACGATGGAGGGAAAACAATTTAACGTCATGTTGAACGATGGAGGGAGTTATGTAGTTTAATGTCCTGCAGCAAGGACAACCAGTGTACTTGTGTTACACAAAATACTTTCTCAAGAATACTTCATTAGTTGGAGTTGTAATGAGTTCTCCATCCATTGAGATTAAATAATAAACTCCATTAGAGTACACTTTATGAATTTAATAAGGTCATTCTCACTTTGGCTCAAGCTATGGAGGCTTCTTTCATGGTATCATTGGGGTTATGAGGACGAATACCAACTCTACTTGAATGAATGAACGAAGACAAACTTTTGTATTGAAAGCCCGTGCTACTTGATTCTGATAAACTTCCAAGTGGTGAAGGGTGCACAATATTTTTTCATCTAATCATTCAAATTCATCAAATCTCTTCTGATATTGTTCATCTATAGAGGAATGATCACAAATTCATACTCTGAGTGAAGGTAATTGATCCCCAATGGGAAAGACCACTTTTGTTCTATATACCAGTGAATATGGAGTTGACTTCATGGTAGTGTGGGTGGTGGTCTGATAAGCCCATAAAGCATGAAAAAGTTTATCAGGTTATGATTTCTTATCTTTATCCAAAATCTTTTGCAGAATATTTGAAAGAGTCTTATTGAAGGACTCTATTCCATTAGTCGTTGAATGATACCGAGATGAATGGTTAGATTTAATGTTGTATTCTTGATACAACTTTATCACCACAGATGAACATAAGTGGGTGCCTTGTCTGTCAATATGGTATGAGGGACACAAAATCTAGTAATGATGTAAGACTTGAAAAATCTAAATATTCCTTTAGAACTAACTTCTTTGAGAGGTATTTCCTCTGCCCATTTGGAAATGAAGTCAGTAGCAGTAAGAATATACTTAATCTGCTTGGATGAAGTCAGAGAATAAGGTCCTACTATATCCATTACCCATGTGGCAAATGGCCATGATTATTGAGCTGTATGAAGCAACTATGGGGGTTGTTGAATAAATTTGGCACATATTTCGAAAGAATGACACATCTTAGTGAAATAAACAAAATCTTGTATCGTTTAAGGCAAGAAGTATCCAAGCCATTGAATTTGACCAGAATGTCTATGTCCAGACTGGTGGGCACCACAAAATCCTGCATTTACTTCATTCATTATAGCCATTGTCTCTTCACCATCAATAAATCTGATGATAATTCCATCAAAACCTCACTTGTAGATAATTGTTTGGTGATCTAGGCTATCATAAAGAGTAAAATTGACCACACGTCACCAAACTTGTTCTTTCCCAGCTCTATCTGGTGGGAGTGTTCTATTTTGAAGGTATTCCCTGATAGGTGTCATCCATCATGTAGTATGACCACATGGTTTAGAAATGGGACTGATTTCATTTATTTCCTCTGTTCTGATTTGAAAAAAAGGTGAAACTACATGACAGTGGGCAATACTAATGATTGTTTCATCCCAGTTTGGATCTGCCAGGGCTGTGGCTACATTAGCCAATGCATTAGCTTGGGCATTTTGTGACTACGAGACATAAGAAAATGTCGGTTCTGAAGTAAATTCCGCCATTAAATCTCTAATATAATCACAAAAGGGATTAACTCTTACATTATGATGACATAGTCCCCATTGATTTGTTTTATTACCAAATCTGAATCACCTTTTACCTTCAAGTGATTCACCTGTACCTGAAGCACCAATTCCAAGCCTATGATGAGATCTTGATATTATTCTTCATTGTTTGTACCACCTTCCAACTATAAGAAGGAATAGGGTAGCACATCCTTTTCTAATGAAATAAGAACAATTCCTAACCCAACTTTGTTTAATTTAGGATCTTCTATTTTCTTCCCTTTTGGACTTATGGAGGCACCATTGAAGTATATTTTCCATGCCTGGGAATTATCTTGAATAGAGAAGACTTCGTCATCAGGAAGATAAATATTTAAAGATGTATCTTCTATAGATTGGTATTCATCAAGGAAATCGGCCAAAGCTTGACCCTTTATTGCATTTTGATACACATACTAGATATCAAAGTACTGCAAAATAACTGCCCACCTTTCTAGACATCCTGTAAGCATTAGACGACAAAGGATAAATTTGAGTGGGTTATTACGAAATACCAATTGGACCTCATGATGTTTCTCGTAGTGTCTCAATTTATTAAATGAAAATATTAATGCTAGGAAGCACTTTTCAATACTTGAATATCGAGTTTCTGCCTCAAGCATAGTCTGAATGAGATAGTAAAGGCTGTTTTAATTCCCAGCATCATTCTTTTGAGCAAGGAAGGAACCCAATGATCACTCTAAAGCTGTCTCATAGAGAATAAGTGGTCTTAATTCAATGGGTATAATTAATACCGGGGGAATCAAGAGATATTTCTTGAGAATATCAAATGCTTCTTGACATTCTTCAGTCCACTGGTAGGTGACTCCCTTCTTCATTAATTTGGTGAAGGGTAAACACCTGCCTGCCAAATTGGCAATGAAACGCCAAATATAGGCCAAGTGTCCTTGATGTCCTCTTAATTCCTTCAAATTTCAAGGAGGTGACATACCAAGGATTGATTTTGTCTTCTCATAATCAACTTTGATACCATGATGGAATAAAACAATGCCGATAAATTTTCCTGAGGTTACCCCGAAAGCACATCTTAAGGGGTTCATCTTCAAATTGTGCTGTAGAAGTTTGTTGAATATTATTTCCAAATCATCCAAGTGATCAGAAAATTTCCTGGATTTAACCCCAAAATCATCTACATAACATTCAACAAATTTCCCTAAAAAGGGTTTGAAGATATAGTGCATGGAACACTGATACGTTGAACTTGAATTCTTCAGGCCAAAGGGCATTACCCGATAGGAAAACACACCTTGAGGAGCTCTGAAGGCTATAGACTCCTCATACTTTGGGGAAATTCATATTTGATTTTACCTAGAGTATCCATCCATGAAGGAAAGAGCTTCATAGACAGCTGTTGCATCTATTAAGAGTTCTATGATTGGAACTGAAAAATCATTCTTGGGACAATGCCGATTAAGATCTTTGAAGTCAATGAAAACTCTAATTTGTCCATTATTCTTTTTCACAGGGACAATATTATCCAGCCATTTGGGATACTGAACTTATCTGATGATGTTATCCTTAATAATCTTATGAACTTCATCTTCAATTTTGGAGGCATATTCGGGTTTGTTCTTCTTGCTACTTGCTTGAATCCTTGATGTTCTTCTAGAAAACCCAAATGATGAGTGGCAACATCAGGATCCAGACCTGACATTTCTATATAATTTCAAGTAAATACATCTCAATTTTTCTTTAGAAATGAAGTATACATTTCTTGCTCTTCAAGAGTCATGGCTGCACAAATTAAAGTGCGACGTGGATCTTCTTTTGTACCCAAATTTATTTCTCTGAGTTCATCCATAGTTGTGGAGATACCCTCTTCAAATGCTAGAGGATTATTCCTAATATCTTCCTCTTCTTTATTAATATGAGTTACTTCTTTGGTATCTACTTGCATAGTATATGATGAAGCAAAATTTCCATGATCAGCGAAGAAGTTAAAACGTAAACATCTTGAAGAAGAGGCTGCCATTTCTGACCCTATTGATGATGAATGGTCTTCCTAGGGTGATAAAGAGGAGATGATGGATTGGGAATCGATATCATTGTTTTACTCTGATATTGCTATAACTTCTTCTGACCTGGTTGATGAAGTATAGAATTGGTGGATTTGAGTGGATGAAATGAAGACATCCCCATCTAAGATTTCATCATTTATTGGTGAATCAACAATTTCTCCCATGTTGTCTAGCTTTATTTCGGTAATTGACAATATGGAAGTTTCCATTAGAGTGTTTGGCTTTAGGTCTATCCTGTAAATTTGAATGATAGGCAACACATAATCTGTACTCACATGTATGAATGGGTTTACTGGAATCTTTTCCAAACCATTTGGAGAATTAATTTTGGTGACCTTCTTTACCGTGGATTTTTCGTTTCCTTCCATGTGATATAATTCTTCCTCAATGTATTGAGATTCACATGTCTTGAATGGGGCTGTGTCACCATACAATGTCCAAATTTGACCATTGAAAAAATATTTGAGACATTCATGGTATTTCGAAGGTACGACCACATGTTGATGTAGCCAAGTTCTTCCAAGAAAAATGATGAAAGCTGTGTCATGACGAACAACCAAGAAATATGAATTAGACACAAGGTCTCCAAACTGAATTCTGAGTGTAATGTTTCCCATAGGATCTTGTTCATTCTTATTATATCCTTATAACATCAAAGTAGAAAGAGATAAATCATATTCTGTGAGGCCAAATCAACTAAGTGTATGAATAAGAATGAGATTGAATCTTGAGCCATTATCAATGAAATCTCGTCAAATGTCTATATCCTTGACTTTTCCTGATAGATACAAAGGTACGATATATCTATGTACAATATAATCTTCATCTTCATCTGTAAAAGATATCACTGCATGGCATTCTGCATGATTATTCTCTATATGGTAGACCTCAACCACAACAATTTCAGTTTTGAATTCCTGAGGACTTGAAAAAGCCACAATTTGTGCCTCCTAAAGATCTTTTGATAGATTAAAGGTATCCAGAATTGATATCTTGGATAGTACTTAGGCCAAATTTTTCTAGACATCATACTTTTGGTCGAAATGTATGCATTTCCCATCCTGAAAATGTGGTTTTGCAGGTGCCTTGGAAGCTGATGCTTTAGCAGTATATGCATCCCATATCGGGGTAGGAGTTAGAAACACTCCTAGATTTTGTAGATTAGACCGAGTAGGACTATATATTTGCTGAGAGGAAGAAGGTGTGACCTCTAACCGCTCTTCCAAAATAACTGTGTCAGGACAAAATCTGCCATGTGTAGAAGAACTTTCTTGTTCCTGTTGAGCCTGCTGAAGTTCTTTTCCATGAGTTTATGCCACATATACAGTTCTAGTAGAGGTAGGACTGAAATGGTGGCTTCTAGAATATCCATGTGTTCCCCTATATCATAGACCTCTATCTCTTCCTCTAATTCCTCTATTAAATATAGGGAACATAGGCCCATCATAATTGAAACTTCCATTAGCATAAGGATCTGTTAAATAAATCTTGTTAATAGAACCAAAGATAAATTATTCATCTAATGATGATTCTTCCTTATTAACCCATTTAGGCTGTGCCATTTGGTGGGGCAGTGCCCGTGATTTTGAATTAGGTGGCATAAAATCTTCCAGATTCAAAGACAACTTTGTATTTTGACACGAGCTTGTATTCTTCTTACTGCTCTTCTTTCTTCAAATTACACCGCTTATTTGAGGATTTTTCTTATGATGAATGAGTTTTTACTGTGGCATTCATACCAGAAGACAAAATTGGTTGATTCAATTGTGTTCATAAAATGGAATGAGTTTAGTTGATCATTTTTTGAACCAACCAATCATCATATTTCTATGCATTTTTTACTTTTGACTTCATGCCACTCACCTTCTTCCTCTGGATTAGTAACAGTAACACATGCTACCTGGGCTGAAGAAAATTTAAATTTTACTTGTCCAGAGTCCACTATCTTTTGCAGTAGTTCTTTGAAGTCAAAACACCCTTGAATGGGATCCACCAACATTTGATGAAATGGGAAATAGTTGGGGAGGTCTTCATCGCCTTCCTTGTTCGGCCTTTTGGGCCTTGGCAACTGAACTAGATTGTTTTATAGAGCGGAGATTAAGTATCCAAAAATTTGTTCATTTCAGAAAGAATAATCTTTGTTCTTAAAATCATGAAACTATTTATGCCTTTGATTTCTTTGATTATCTTGATGAGGAGTCCATTTTTGTTGATGCTTATAAGATGGAGACCTTCGATATGATAATAGTTTTGATGTGGAAGTATGTAAAAGTGCTTGTTTAAGTGTAACTGTATCAGTCTCTTCTTTCCCTATTATCCTTCCTAGAATTCATGGAATTACATGAGTTTTTGCCTTATCCTTTGTAAGAGAGTCTTCGATCTGCTGAGTGATTGAAGTAAGGTCTCAAAACCCTCCTGTGTATTTCACAGGGATCAACGGTGTGCGTAATTCATCACATAGATTTTCCACACATATTGGAAACAATTCTTCTTGAGGGACTACTAAACTTAAGGAATATGTTAATCCCTTACCGTGAGCAATGAATTCTAAAACTCTTTCATTTTCCATTTTATTAAAATTGTTAAGATAAAAAACTATTACCTTTGGCAATGTTGAGATAAACTAAAGAAGAAATATTTGACGGAGATCTTCCCACCCAGTAATTGACCAAGATTGCAAACTTGAATACCAAGAAAAATCATGTCCTTGAAATGATTTCACCAAACATCTAAGATTAACTAATTTTTTTTATTGAGGGGTTCCCATCATAGGATCACAATGAGAAATAAAATTTGTTAAGTGTTGTTATGGATCTCTTGAACCATTAAAAATTGGGAATGTGGTATTCACAAAATTTGATGGGGGAGGGACTGCATCCACCCATTCAGGGTAAGCTCTCTTTTTTTGGTTGAACTTGTGCATGCTTTCCTTCCATAGCTTCCAACAAAGTAGTTAATGACTCAATAATAGTCATTAAGTTTTGAGAAACATCTGGTTGAGCTTGGGCCTGAGAAGGTGTAATTACTGGAGTTTGGATGGGTGTGGCAACAGATGCTGCCACTGATTGTATTATTGCTGGTTGTAGTCGTGCATGACCGATAGGATTGGACCTATGAGGGTGTACTTGTAAAGGGGATATTCTTGGTCCATCCTAGTATCTGACACTTCTATTACTTGATGAGGTGTATGTTTTAAATGAGAAGCCTGTTCGATATTCTCATTTGCTTAATGCAAGTGTAATTTGAAAACTTGATCTTTATATGCCTGACTTTGGGAAGAACTAGTTGATGCCTATTCTTGGTAAAGCCTTTGATTATTCACAAAACCAGTTAGATGTGGCCATCCATGGTAAATAACATTACATGAGTCCATTTTTTGCGGGATTTGTTGACTGGAGAGCACAATGAAATGCAATGCTCAATGAACACCCCATACCCTGATATGAATACCAGATGGGGCATCGGTAATTAACTTGTGCAAACTTTTCAATGTACCAAGGCATGAATGCTAAAGGTTTCTCTACTGCTTTTCAAACATTGGATGTCGGGAAACTGAGAGAGATGCCAAGTCAATTTGGTGTTACAACCCTTCTATTATCTTGACATGATTTTGATATTCATCATAAGATAATATTTTCTCTTTTAAGTAACAAAGAGTTTTCTATATGTTGAGATGAATATCATGAATAAAATCTTCTGTAAACGTTTATGGAATATCATATCGAGAGTCAGCCAAAGGCATAAACATGACTGGTATTTCACCTTTCTCCAGTTGTTTTCTCATATTCATCACTTCCTCTTTGTCATTTGATGATGATTCTTCTACTTGATTGGACTAAAGATGGTGCTTCTTTGTTGCTTCATCAGATTTTACAAGATTGGTATAGAATTTATTTGTCAAATTATAAGATTAATGACCCAGGGGTGGTTTGGAGAATAACCTACACCCCGGGCTATCTTCTCATTGAGAATATATTTCACCTGCTAGTGGTATGGCATCAGACATGACTGGATTCACATTTTCAAGTGCCTTAAGATAATAGAGCTTTCTCATTACTACATTCTACATTGAATAATTTTCTAGGAAATGTGAATTACTAATAGGGAGAGGACTTTCATAGGTAAATTCATCATCATGGGGAGGACCACCGTGGTGGGTTACAATAAAAGATGAAACCTCTTTCTCCTTGATCTTCTAACCACACAGAGGGTTATCGTGGATATCATATGAAGATGATACTATTAGATTAACCGAATTTTCATGAATCAAGCCTTCATGAGGATGTTTCTGATGAAGACCTTAGGAATTATTTTTTTTACATCTGGAATCTGAAAATGAGAGAGTAGAATCTTGAGTTGAAACAGACAATTCTCTGAGGGCTTCAAGAAATCCAACATTGAACATGGCCTTATTGTAGATTGGATCTTGATTTTTGAACTGTTATAGATTGGTATTTTTCTTAGACGCCTTCTTACTCACTTTAGAAACCACTTGTTGAAAGAAGTAGTTATTATGAGCAGGTGTATATGCCTGCTCGAGAGAAATGGTTAGGTTAGGCTGATTATCTCCATTTAAATAGGGTGTATGTGCCTGACTTGATTATCCATTTGACATGGGGGAGTATGCCCCCACGACCTTCCTAGACTCGAAAAATGGTGTGTATCTGATCTGGAGTGTCATTTTGATGATTCAATCCTCTGATAGGGATAGATTTATGTTTCTTTCTCTGTGATGTTGCTGAAGTTTTTATAATATTCTGACAGGTATCTGAATATGGGAAGGGATTTGCTTCTTCTCTTTTACCATTGTTAGAATGTGCTTGGTGAATTCAGCTACCAGAATTGGAATATACGTCCATTCCATGCTTGAAGTATGTGTCTGTTCCGGCTCTTTTCCTCCTTTTCCTATCAGTGAATTCTGACAGTACTCATGCGTGGGGGTAGAAAGCTATGTCTGCCTTCTGTTTGTCATTAGAGCTTTTCAATTGACATCTCCGAGTTCTACCAAATGATACTGTTGGTTATCTTGATGAACTGATGGTGTATGTGCCTGCTGATTTTTCTTCACCAAATATGATTGATGAACTTCTTTTAATACTGGTAGACGAGACTGCTGACATAATTGATGAGTGTAAGCAGGTGTATGTGCCTGTTTACAGGTGGTCACCACATTTGATTGGTGAGTTTATTTTGTTACAGTCAGACGAACCTACTGACTGGATGATGAATTATAAATAGGTGTATGTGCCTCCCTATAGTACTACACTGGAATGGCCTTGCAGTTTTGGTGTGTTACTTCCAGGCGAGTCTGCTGGGTAGTGAAATTAGGATGAACGGGTGTATATGCTCGCTTGTTTTTTTCCATCAAGTTAGGTTGATGGAATTATTAGGAGGGGGTAGAGGTAAGAAACTGCTCCATGTTGGCCGAATTTCACCTCTGACGGTTTATCTTGCATGCTCAGGTCGGAGGTACCGGAGCTGAACATCTAGTGGTGATACCCTCATCATGTTGAGGGTGCACTACCGTACTAGTCTAGGGGCAATTGTTGGTGGGAGTCCTCTGTAAGGGCTCCTATCTTCTTGAACTGAGGCCTTGAGTGACCTGTTCATTCACCTCCCTGTAATATGGGAGGGACTGGTTTTTGCGTTCCGGGGATAACGACCCAAAATGGTTGGAGATGGTGGTTGGATCCACCTGCTTCCTAACCACTGGTCATCGCTACCGGGAGTACCAGGGTGAGTTGTTAACTTGGAGGGATTGTCGAGCGGCCTCCAAATTCAGGATGGTACCATGTTGATGGTATTCCCATACTAATGAATTTGGGACCCAGCATTGAAGAGGTTGAGTAGGTGATGTCGTCCTCAGAGCGGACGAGGATCCAGCAGGAGTAGCGGCCGAGGCATTCACAGGTGTGAACATTAAAGAAGCAATTTTGTGTTGCAGATAGATCTTGGAAAAGAGTGCATGTTTAATAGATCAGACAAAATAAAGATAGGATTGGCCAGACTACATATTTTGGATGAACAGATATATGTTTGACTTCTTTGTTGGCCCCATATATAGTGTTTAATAGTGTCCTAACAAATGAGTAAAACGTCATTTAACTTGGTTAACGATTCATGTCAGGTTCACCATTTTTTGTTTCTTCTGGAAAGGGGGATGAACTTGTTTATTTAAGGTTCAAACATTCCAATCAGTTTCTAATGGATTTATTCGTAGAACTGAAAGCATCCAATGATTCTATTTTCATTTTGGATTTACTTTCCAAAGGTATGTTCTCATTAGTTATGGACTGACGAGGCTTAAGAATTTTCATTCGTCGAGAGGATGGGAGGTCAGGCTCATCACACCTCTTTGGGGGGAATTATTGCCTACTCTGGAACTCTCTTATAGATTTCAGTTATGTTCACGAATCCTTATTAATTCACAGGAAATGAAAATTAGGTTTCCTTTATATTTGGAAATCAATGATTGATATGTAGTGGATTTAGAGAATCTTATTTATATATTTGAGGTTCTTCATTGATAGAGAATCATCCATATGTATTAGAGATTCTTAGTCAATGGTATCCTTCATTATATTATATATAAATCTAATGGTCAATATGATGACCATACTGGTTTTAAAGCCACTCAGTGGGACACTTGAAGTTTATTTTTGTTCAGAAAGACAATTACTATTTCAATGTTGGGATCGTACCCATAGATGGGATACCTACGTATCCTTGTTAAAAAAGAATCAGAACCCACGTAGTTTGATAAGAAGGATATAGTTTAACATCATATGATATGGAAAAGAATTAATGAAAGATGGACTTGAACCTTGTAAAGGCTACCTACATACTCTAATTTTAAGCTAGAGATCAAAGTCCACGTAGTTAGGGTGAAGAAATATGGGGTTTTGTATGGTTAATGGCCCAAAAAGAGATGTCGTGATTACTTTTACACTCTAAGATCACATGGGTCATGCTCGGTGTGAGAAACAAGAGGTATCAATAAACTTGATGATGGTGCCATGAAAGATTCATTCATGAGAAATGATGTGGGGCTTACATATATATGACAACCCAAGTAAATAAAGACTAGCACTTAGGAAATAAGCCCAAGAGTGGGGTCCATAACGGTATTTGTACTTTATGGAGATTTGGAATTTTAACCTGAGTCTTACTCCTCAAAAGGAATCCCAAATTAAGAGGGACTTATGATTGGGTTTTATTCCCGAGAAGGAAGCCCAAATCAAAAGAAATTAAGTTTGGGGCGTACTTCTGAGGAGGATGCCCAATTTTTAAGGAAACTATGACTGGGGCTTACTCCTAAGAAGGAGGCCCAGGTTTAGGGGACTTGTAACTTGGGGCTTACTCCTGAGAAGGAGGCCCAATGTTAAAGGAACTTATGATTGGGGCATACTCCTAAGAAAGAGGCCTAGGTTAAGGGAACCTGTAACTTGGGGCTTACTCCTAATAAGGAATCCCAATGTTAAATGAAATTATGACTGGGGCTTACTCCTAAGAAGGAGGCCCAGGATAAGGAGACTTATAACTTGGGGCTTACTCCAGAGTAGGAGGACCAAAGTTAAAGGAACTTATGACTGGGGCTTAATCCTGAGAAGGAGGTCCAGGTTAAGGGGACTTGTAACATGGGGATTACTCCTGAGAAGGATGTCCAATGTTAAAGGAATTTATGAATGGGGATTACTCCTAAGAAGGAGGCTGAGGTTAAAATATCCTCTCATCTCAAAGGATGAGGTTATATAGGAAACCCCTAACCATGGTTACATAAATCTTGTAATTCAAGTGGTTTTGAGAGAGGTTATTATAGAATTCCTTTCAGAAAAGGAATCCAACAAAGGAACCATGCCATAAATGGATTTGAAGAGGGTTTTGAAGGCTATGTCTTGAAGAGGAAAGGTGGATTTGAGGAAAGGATGTGACTAAAAAGGAGGCCCGAAAATATAATTCTTGTGCGCAAGTCCTCATCGTGCAAGTAGACTTGCGCGACAAGAGTCACCTAGGAAGATGAATAATCTAAAGGGTAATACTTGGGTGACTTTGAACTCAAGCAATTAGTTTCATCCCTAGAGGCTTCCAGAAGGGTGGCGCGTAAGTTCTCTTGAGAGGGAAAGGTGGCGTGTAAGTGTCTTCAATTCCCTTAAGGGGCAGACACTTAGGCACACAAGTATTTATGATTTCAAACACTTCGGCCTTATTCTTCATATTTAGAGCTTCCCTTCTAGGTAAAGAATTACCTTAGAAGTGTACGGAAGACATCAGACAAAGGCTTGGGTGACCAGAGCTTGAATCTGAGTTTTAGAAAATTATTCCTCTAAATGGGGGGCCCAAAGGGGATATTTATAGTCCATTGGCCGCCTTGGGTGAAAAAAGAATATGGCGCGCAATTGACTTGCGCAACCCATAGGTGGCACACAAGTGACTTGCAGGGCGCACCAGAAACATGCGCGACTCCCTTCAAATGGGTTCTTAGTCCATGCCATTGTCAATTATTAATGTTTTTCAAAGGATAACCCTCATTATGCTTAAGGTATTCCCCTTTACCATTCGTTGGACTCTATGACGGAAAGGAGCGTCAACAAACCCTTTTTACAATTACCACGGTAACAATGTTTTTTACTCTTTAGGTTCCAATTAATACTATAAATAGAAAATTGACCCTTAAATATACCATGTTTTATATTTCCGACCATATCCAAATTACATGGATAAAGATAGGTTTTTTGAATTTTAAATCATATAATAAAATATTGTTCTTTATAAAATATCATTTAGGTCATTTTGTGAATTACATGTTACATTATAAAATAATATGTGTCTAACTCTTGTAAAATGGTTCAAAATGAAATAGACTATAAGATAATGAATATATGGTATTAATAAAATAAAAAAATTAAATTTTATAGGTTTGAATATCATTTTAGTCATTTTATTTTAGATTAACCCCTTGGTTAACCAATTTTAACCTTAACCACAGTAATGACTTTTTCAATAATAAAGGGTTATGATTTTAATTATAAGTTAATAATTAGATCAATAATTCACAAGAGAAGAAATTTTAGACCATTTATTATCTTAATTGACCTCTTTCATGATTTTTATCATTTTTATATAATTTATGAAAATATTATTTAACATAAAATATAATTATTGACATTTTTACCCTATTCATTTAATTTGGATTTGAAAATGACATGAATACAAAGTAATTAGAATGATTTTTTTCACACATATATAAAATGTAATATTTATATAAAAAATGTCTGTAACAAAATAATTTATTCCAATTATATTACACTTAATTTTTTAGAATCATTTATTTTATTTTTGTATTAAGTAAATAAATGTTTTGTTGGCTTTGCACAAGCATTTAAGGTAATTATTCCACAACATAAAATTAAAATAATATAAATGATAAAAAATGATTCATATTTTAAATAATCATATATAACCATACATAAGTTGTTTTTATCAATATAGAAAAATATTATAGACATTAAATGTAAGAAAGTGTCTTTTTGACATTATCTTTTACTTAAATATTATAATGGTAGAAATAAAAGTAACAATGCTGCAACATTTTCAAAATATGGAAGAAAATAGACAAAAATAAACTCATTAAGTAGGATAAATTCAAGTTTTAGGGTCATTTTCTTGTCCCTTTCATATTATTTCTAACCTTAATTATCCGATTGACCTTTAACATGGTGATAATTATTTACTACAATTACTATTCATAATGAATGAAAATAAAAGGGAAATATTTATGAAATTTGGACCTTGTAATTTAAAATATGGAATCCATTATTCACGATTAAATTTCTCTAATTGGTAGAAATTAATTTTGGGTCAAAAATCACCAAGAAATGAATTTTTTTCCCAAAATATTTATTTTTAAGTGTAAAAAAGTTTTTATACCTAATTCAACCATAAAATTGATTCCAATAAATATATTTGGATTATTCATAATATGAATGAATTAATTTTAATGTAATACTATTTTAGAAAATTTAACATTGTAAATTCATGAATCAAAAATATATTTTTCAATAAAAATATGTATTTTAACTATTCATTGGAAAATCAATATTTTTCAAAAAATTAAAAATATTCACTTTATGATAATTTTAAAATACTTATTTCAAGAATAACATCCTTTTTTTAATATAAAATTTTGAATATTTCTAGATATTAATTATAATATTCACTCACAAAATCAATAAAACCCATTTTTGAGGAAAACATATTTTTGAGGAGTAAAACGACTACACTAAAAATTGAGTGCTTATTTCTAAATAATTAATGAATAAATTTTTTAATCATGACCATTATATATATATATTTCATAATTATTTTAAACCTATTAATACCTTATAATTAAATAGCTAGTTTATAACAATCATATTTAAATACAAATATTTAATGGTTTGTTTAAGCTCGGTGTTGCATACCTTGAATTATATCAAACATAGTTTTTCATTTAAAATATCAAGATAATACATTTACACCTTTAATAAATTATGTCCTCATAATGTGAACATGAGATTGTAAATAAAAGATTTGAAATTTCCAAATACCTTTGTTCAAATACCATATTGTAAAAAGGGTTAATAAAATATCTTCTTAAAAATAGGGAAGAAAAAAATAACAGTCAACTAGAATAACATGTACATGATTTAAAAATTGGACAACATTAGTGGGAACTGAAAACATGAACATGGATAAAAAATAAATATCCAAATAATGATGGAGAGTTATAGAGAACACTAATAACAAGAATGTAAATAACCATGAGAAAGTCATGGATCACAGAACAATAAACAAAATAAGTTAAAAAGACCATAGATTCATCAGAAAAGATGGTAACAGGATAAATTTATTATTTCAATAAATTTTTCCTAGATATAGGGAATTTATTTACCCTATCTACTACAAACATAATGAAATATTCTTACTTGACAAGTAGAATTTAATCCATTAATCAATTTCCACTATAATATAATTATTTTCTCCAAATGATGAGTATTCAAGATTATTTTTTACCTAAAGAGATAAAATCAATATCTTATGGATCACATAATCTAACAATGTTTAAAAATATATTCCTACCATCATTTTATATTGATTAAAAAATGGTGACCCCAAGATAAGACAATTCAAAAAATGAACATACCTTCATATGAATAAATAACACATCAATCTTCAAAATTAAATAAATAATACCCAAATTTCAAACAAAATAATTATATAAAAAACTATCATTTAAATTACATAAAATATTCCTTACTAAGACTGGAACCTAAGGGTAAGAATGAATTGGTTACATGTTCTTCCAAGATAAATTCAACTTTTATCTCTAATAACATCAATCACTCTTAATATATAATAATATAAAATGTATATTCTATAATCATATTATCTCCAAGATATATTAATCATTTTCATAAATAACCTTAATCACCATAATGAAACATTAAAATCATATATAATTATAAAAAATAACTCAACCATTATTCATCAACAAAAATCCAATAATATTCTATTTAACTTAATCATATAGTGTTCTCTAAAATTATTGAGATATTCTTCTAAAATAACCAAACCACTTTAAAATATCTTTTTTATCTCTACGATAAATTATATGTTCCCAAATCGTAAAAACAATATTTACCTCAATATAAAAGATCATATAAACCCTAATGGTTATCAATACCTTTAATTTTTTTTAATAAAATGTAAAGGAATTCTTCCACATATAATACTAGACATTAATCCTGAGGGTCACATATACCTCAACCCAATAAAACATCTTCAAAAAAATGTCATTAATAACTTTATAATTCTATCACTTAAAACCTCAAAATGGATGTCAGATGATAAAACTTAAACTTATAAACCCATGATGGTATCACTAACTCTTAAGTTATCCACACATGAAAACATCATAATATTTAAATTTATCTAAACCTTTCATTTAGTAACAAATGTATAGACTTAACCTTAAACATAAAAAAATCTTCAGTTTTAAGTCAAGAATTAATTCCCTATAATTTTATTATCTTTAAAATTTATAGTTATTGAGAATTAGGTCATAACACTTATATAAGTAAATAGTTCATCACAAAGTGGACCCCTGCACTTATTATCCATTTTTCCTACAAAACAAAACTTTTATGATATAACAGTTTTTATTTTCATGACCTATGTTCACAATTTTCATCATGACCTTATCCTTGTCCCTACTTATCGTTAAGGCCCAATGAAAAATATTTTAAAATATGGAATAAGAAAAAAAATATATGTAAGGGAAATAAATAATAAATAAAGAAACTTGTTAGTTCATGAATACTTAAAAAATTACATTATCAAAAAATAAACTTTAGACTCAAGATAAACATTTTCTTACTCAAGAAATCAACTTTAATACCTATATATTTTCATAAAACATTTGATATGAATTATTAATGGAAAATTAAAACACATAAGTGTTTTTTTCAATCATTAATAACTCTTAATTTTTTTAATGAGATATATATTTCACACTTAAAAGTTGAAAATGCATTAATTTAAACATAATATCATTATCTTACCATGTAAAATCATATGATTTCCATAAACACCATTGGATGAAAGAATAAATTATAAAGGTTACTTGGGTCATCATTTTTATATCAATATTACAAATGGAATAAACATCATGGTTAAATTCCACCATGATCATTAACCAATTCATTGGAGGGATATAATAGACTCACCATCCTTGGCTTATAACATAACCGACCATTGTTGGTTTATTACATAACCACTCATGATTGGTTTATAATGGATCCACCCATACATGGTTTATAATAAAACCACCCATAATTGGTTTATAATGGAACCACATATAAATATATATAATTAACAAGATCCATAATATAATCGCAACACATGATAGGTTATATAGTTTAAAAATATTCCTTTCACCCAAATAAAATATTTTCCAATATCAAAACATCCATTCATTTTAAAATCTTTTTGAAAATACCCAAAACATAGGTAATGAAGTTTATTTCTTATAAGAGAACATCAAATATTATAAATTATTGAAAACACAAAATAATAGTTATTGTGGAATGAAAATTTATGAATTATATATACGTTAAAATATAATATTCATCTTATTCTGTAAAGAAAGTAAAAACACTAGTATAAAATACCTAAAAAAAATTCTTTTTTAGAACCATTTAATTATAGTCAGAATATAAATAAAATTTTCCTTATAATTCATTTATTTTTATATAAATACATCAATAAGATAGTTTTATTAATATTGAAATGGATGGGAATTATTTATAAAATAAATCAACAAAACATTTAAAATTAATTTTTTAAATTAATGTGTCCTTTACCTCAAGTTATATTTTCCATGTATGTTCTTTATCATAATGAATAATAAAATATATTAATTATTTAATTTATTAATATTATTTTCAAAGACTTTTATTCCTTTTATTTTATTAATTACTATGGTACATTTGTTTACTTAATAAATTTAGTTCATGTTAGATGTTTTGGCGATATTTGGCTCATATGTCCAAAATGACTTCAATATGTTTAAAATGGTGAAATTGGTAACTATTACATCATATATAGAATAATAAATTTTCTATAATTATCATTTTATACATCAATTATAATTTCAAAACTAACAATGAAATATATCTATAAAAAATGATCCATGTTATAACCATGGAGATGGTAGGTTGTACATATGCATTAGTAGTGATTCCATTTTTCAATGATCATGATGGAAAAAGGTAAGTATTATTATATCTTTACATAATTATAATTATATAATAAATTAAAATAGAATTTATTTTACTACTCATATATACAATCCATGTTATTTGGTTATGAAAAATGAATCACATTGCCTTGTGGGTGTGCTTGTCCACACGTACGCATGAACGACGTTATCATTATTTCAATCAATACAAAGGTAAGAAAGTATATGATATGTTTAATTCAAATAAAGATAAATATTCATGAATATAATGTAATTAGTTTAAATCAATCATTATAAATGGATTTGATACATGGTGATGGGAAATTAATTACACATGTTCAGGAGGTGGAAGTCCAATGTATGCACAAACATTGACTTTGTTTTCCATTTAATTAAGTATGAGATGGAAATAGGTTATTAATTTAATATAATAAAATATAATTATTTGGATGATACATATTTTATTATATCAATAAGGTTTAATAATATTTTAATGATGTGTAAGAGGAAATAAAACTAAAACATTCAGTTAAAAACTATACATATTCTTCAGAAAACCTCTTTTCTTTTACCCCTTCATCTCTCTAAGGACGGTATTATGACTAAAAAATGACCTATATAACGAGGGTATTTATTTTAATAAGGTATTTGGGATTTTATTGTTCCATTAAAAGGTTTATTAAAGTTTTTAGAGAATAGGATATGGGATTACCATTTATAATGAGGGGAGGGATATTCTTGGAATTTATTAAATTATTAAAATAAAAGGAATTGATTTTCATGATTAAATGGATTTAAATTGAAATAATTTGATGATAATATGGTTCATAGTATAAAAAATATAATATTATAAAAATTAGTCATGTTTATGTGATGTGTTTACCCTTATTTTTTATTTTATCCCTCAGTCGAACCCTTCAGAGATTACCACGATAACAAAGCGTTCTACTGTTTATGAGCCACGATAATTAATATAAAAGTAAAATTATTATTTAAATGGATTGTTTTTGATATTTTAAACCATATTCCAATAACATGCAATAATATATATTTTTTATTAATTTTAAATCTTTTAATAAAATATTTTTTATTATAAAATATGATTTGTCGTTTTTGGAAATACATGAAATATTATAATATAATATGAATATAACTCATCTAAAATGCTTCCAAATTTATATTTATTTAAATATGAGGAAAATATTGTACTAATATAAATTTAAAATAATTTTTTTACTATTTGGATATCATCTTAAACCATATCATTTAGATTAAACGCTTGGTTGACCAATTTTAACATCAATAATGGTAATGAATCTTTAAATATTAAAGGGTTATAATTTTACTTATAAGGTGAAAATAGACTCATAAATGTTCAATAGATTAAATTTTCAACCATTTATCATCAGAAACTTCCAATCTAATAATTTATATATTTTTTTAAAAAAATTAATAAAATATTCTTTAACATAAAATATAAATACTGTTGTTTTTTATACTCTATTTAATTTGCTTTTAAAAACAACTTGAAAACAAAAGAATTTGAATATAATACTTTCAAACATCCCTAAAATTTCATATTTATCTTAAACTTTTTTGGAACACAATAATTCATTTAAATTATATTACTCTTAATATTTTTTTGAATCATTTATTTAATGTTTCAATCAATTAAAGAAATGTTGTATCAATATTGCACAAACATTTAAGTTAATTATTTAACCATTGAAAATTAAAAATAAATTACCATGATAAAAATTAATTTATATTTTAAATAACAATTTATAACCAAACATAATTTTTTTCTATCCCTATAAAAATATATAATACATATTCAAAGTATGAAAGTGACATTTTTACTATGTTTTTTTGTAAATATTATAAAGGTCAAAATTAATGAAATATGGAACCAAGTTGTTATAGACTGTAAAACTCGATGAAAATTGAAGAAATAAACTCATATAATATACTAAAGATAAGTTTTAGGTTCATTTTCTAGTATATAACATATTATTTTTAATATTAATTACCTGGTTCACCCTTACAATGGTGATAATTATTTACTATGGTTTCTATTCATAATGACAAAAAATAAAAAAAATATCTAAGAAATTTGGAAATTTTGATTCCAAATATGGAATATTTTTTTCAATATTAAATTTATATAAGTTGATGAAATTAATTTAATATTAAAACACAAAAACTAATGTAAAATAGTTTTCTATAAAAAATGCATTTTATTATAAAAATGTTTTTATACCAAATTTAACCACAAAATGGATTCAAATGGGGTTTTCTTATATTATTAATGATATAAGTGTACCAATTTTACTAGAAAACAATTTATAAAAAATTGAAAAATATGATAGGTATATATTATATTTACTTATATACATAATTTAGAAGAAATCCATAATTTTATAGAGAGAGGGATAAAGTGAGATAGAGAGATAATGGTCACAACCTAAAGAAAATAGTGGTTTAGAGAGGTCCCTTACCCCAATCATGACTCATCATGTTCATTATTCATCTTCATAAATAATAAACACACATTTATTATTTACTTTATTAAAAAAATTTGATGTTATTTTATTTTATTTTATTTATCACCATGTTATATTCAATTACTTAATATCTTAGGTTCACATTATACGTTTTGATGACATTCAACTCATAAGTCAAAAATGACTTTGGTAAGTTGATTATTTCAAAGATATTTTTATATAAACATATCTAGAACAATAATAATGTAATAATTTTTTTTATATAAATTTTAGTTTTAATACCAATTATGAATGAAGGTTATAAAAAATGAACCACATTATGATCTTAGAGATGGCTGGATGTACACATACATGAGTAAAGATTCAATTTTTAAAAGATCATATTAGTAGAAAGGTAAGTATTACTTCATATTCATATAATAATAATTTTATCAAAAATATAATATTATTTCTTTTAATACACTTATTTATACAATCTATGCGATTTTTAATGAAAACAATCACATCGCTTCATGGAGGTAGTAATCCCCACATATTCATAAACTAAGTTATCATTTTTATAATAATGGAACAAAGATAAAATATATGATATATTAATTATTGAGAATGATAAATTTAGCATGAATATTAGATAAATACATTATATCCATATCATAAACATTTGTGAGAGGCGATGGTGGGAAATGAATTACATTGGCATAGAAGGAAGTAGTATTCCATAGACTTAAAGAATAGTTTCATTTCCCAATTGATAGAAGAGAAGGTGGATATAGGTTATTGCATTAACATAATAATAACTCATTATATGGGATATATTTAATTTGTTATATCATCAAGGTTGAATAATATTTGAAGGAGTTGAAAGAAGAAATAAATGAAAAATGCTCGACTAAGGAAGACACCTCTTCCTCAGACAACCTCATTAGGTTGGCACCAAAGTCATCCCTAGGTTTGTTTTACGATAACAAAAGAACACCATGACATGTTAGCTGGATTAATTAAGGTATTTTTTCAAGTATTTTCCAAATTAAATCTACCTTTATGTATATAGAAGAGAGGAGATGAGGTTTCCTATTATAAGATGGGGAGGGAACCCATAGGGAAGTTCGCTAAACAATAAAAAAAATAATTCCCAAGAAAAATGATTTCAAATGGAAATGGATTAAAATGTGTGAT
This sequence comes from Viscum album, assembly GCA_963277665.1. Taxonomy (NCBI): domain Eukaryota; kingdom Viridiplantae; phylum Streptophyta; class Magnoliopsida; order Santalales; family Viscaceae; genus Viscum; species Viscum album. The sequence goes on along the minus strand of OY728129.1, from coordinate 913,937,937 downwards.
ATGAAAAGGTTTAAATATTAAAGGGATTTATAAAATTTTCATTGAAAAAATTATGCTTATCTTTTTTCATCAACCCCTAGTAAACTCTTTTAAACCTTAATTATGGTCATTTTTTTTATTGTTTTTACTGTTCATTATGAAAAAAATTAATTTTAAAACATCACTTATTATTAATTAATATTATTACAAAAATTCAATAAATTTTATGAAATTCCATTCATATAAGTGGATGAATTTAATTTTTTTAAAAAAATTATCATGTAAAATGTGTTGAAAAACTATTTTTCATGAAATATATTTTCAAGCATATGATGATCTTATATTATCTCTATGAATAATAATAATAATTATTTGAATTTAGAATTATATATATATATATAATCTAAAAATTTAATTTAAATAATTCTTAATTATTAGTTATTTTAATTAATTAAAATGGGGAAATAGTACGCACTGACAAATAGTTTTCAGAAGAATGCATTTTAAGAAAAAAAAATATAAATACACTAAAATATAATATAAATATGATTAAAATGTAAATAATTAGAATACATATAACTAAATAATACTTATTTTAATGTGATATAAAATAAAAATTATTACATGTCTTCTAAATTAATAAATTTATTAAAATGAAATGATAGTTTTACAAGAAATCATTATCTTTTATTATTCACTGAAAAATTAATATCTTCTGAAAAATAAAAAAATTTCACCCATAGTTAAATTTGAAATTCTCATTTAAAAAATATTTTAATTTTTTAAAAAACATTTTATGATTGTTCTATAAATTAATTATAATGTTTTCTCAAAAAAATCAATAAAAATCATTTTTTAAGAAAATGTTTTTCTGAAGAATTAAATTCCATTATTAAAAATTTAATTCTTATTTCCTAAGAATTTATCAATAATTTATATTTATTAGGACCTTTATATATATTTCATAAATAATTTAATATTATTCATAATAACCAATTTATGTTCTAGGTTATTATATTCATATTTAAATTATCATGGTTTGTTTGGTCTCAGTGTTGCATGTCACATATATTATCATATATAGTCATTCTCCATTTTTGAAAAATTGAGTAAGGGTGTTACATTATTCAACATTTAAATTTTTTTCTCTTTAAAGTTATGTTACATACTCTGGTGAATAAATGTGAGGGTACTTTTTCTTTATGGATTCCTCCGATTGAAAAATTTCTTCTTTATATTTATGATTCTGCCATAATACTTTGACCATGTGAGTTATTTTATTATGTAGAACATTATATCTATGGTATAAGATCTTAACTTTATGATACTCATAGGTGATATAATTTTCCATCTATAACAACTCTAAATTCAGTACATGTGATACATCTAGTGTGTACTTCCATAAAAGTGATACATGGAAAATGTCATTTACTTGAGAAATGGTTGGTGAGAGTGTTAGTCGATAAGACACAACTTCAATGCGATCGATAATTTAAAAGGGTTATATGTTCTTATGGATTTTATTTACCTTATTTTGAAATATTAAAACTCTATTACATAGAGAAGTTTAGATAAAAACTTTATCCCTGACCTTAAACTACAACCCTGGTTGATAATTTTTAGCATAGCTCTTCTGTTGACTCTGAGAAATCATAACATGTTCTTGAATAATCTTGAAATTTTCTTCCATTTTTAACAATTTAATGTCCCAAATGCTTTTATTAACCAAATTAATCCTAACACATAGGTGTTATACATCTATTTACATGAAGGGATTGGTATGGATATATTTGGGTGCTTGAGTGAATACTATTATTTTACAAGAACTAGACCAGAGTAAGATATAGATCTCATTATACTTTGGGGTCCATAAAGTATTCCATCAACATGTATTATATTATATAAATATTTCTATCATATTTTTTGTAATTTTTATGGTAATAAGTGGCACTAAAGTTCAACATAGTATTTAGAGTAGGTTTGAGGGTCTTCTATAACATGAAGTTAAAGCTTAGATCTCAGTTACATACAGTTGATAGTGGTGTTCCATGTATTATTATTACCTATATAATTTATATTCTTGAAAGTTTATTAAGTGATAATTCATATAAAATATAAATTAATTGACATGTTTTTGTAAGAAAATACCCTAGAACCAATATGGAATTATTTCCCCTTGATGTATTTGTAAGACCAATGAAAAAGTACATGGTGATGTTTTTACAATTTCTATATAGGTATGAGTAATGGATTCATCATCCCATTATACATTTTTCATTTTATCCTTCACTTTATGATATACCAGGCTCTTTGATGTATATTTCATTATCTCATTTTTTATATTATACCACTAATAGTTCTGTCATACTTCTCTATACATCATCATAAACCAAATTTAGATGGATAAGGTTGAGATATATTAATTATTACAAAGATATTTAGTTATCTCAGGATTTGGTGGTACACATAGTGTTAACGCAAATCTTATAACTCCTTCAGCAATTTGGAACTTTGAGGATTTCCCTTTTCTTAAGGCTTCGACCTTTCTTTGAATTTCCATATCATCTTTTTGGGCCCCTAATTTATTATCCAAAAGGGATGGTTAAACAATCATTTGAGAAAGTAATGATGATGTTATTTCAATTATAATTCCTATTTCCAAAATTTTTCAAGTCTAAGATGATCGGATCATTCTCAATTCTCATCAGTGATATGGTTTTCAGATCTTATCTACATATAGTATATGACACTTTTTTTACATTCAAAGGTTAACAATGGAATGAGAAGTAATAGTCCTTGATCATTTCTAACTATATTCACTTGTTTATATTAATATTTTTTCAGTGTGAATATAAATTTTATGATTTTATGATCTTTATATATTTCACACTTCTCCCCATAGAGATAAATGTTTCCAATGTCGAATACAAAGATCAGTTCAAATAACTCCATATCATTTGTTTGATAGTTTTTCTCATGAAATTTCAATTTAATTGATGTTTGAGTTATCACTTTATCATTATTTATCATTTGAAAACCCAAATGACTGTTTGATCCATTACTATATAAAAGGAAAAGTAAACCACTTGAAGGAAGCGTGGGGACTAGTGTATTGACAAGATTTTTTTCAAACTCATTAAATATATCTCCATGTTCATTTTTATAAACCAACTTTAATCCCTTCTGAGTTATCTTTGTTTGATATTTTTACAATACTGATATGTTTTTTCACATATACTTAGTAATACCTAGCTAGTCTAATGAAACTACAAATCTTTATTAAAGATTCTGGTTTAGAACACTCCTTAATTTCCTTTATATTTGATGCATCTATAGATATCCATTTATTGGTGATAATATACATCTATTTACATAAAGGGATTGGTATGGATATATTTGGATTCTTGAGTGAATACTATTATTTTACAAGAAGTAGACCAGAGGAAGATATTGATCTCATTATACTTTGGGGTCCATAAAGCATTCCTTCAACATGTATTATAGTATCTAAATATTTCTCTCATATTTTTTGTAATTTTTATCGTGATAAGTGATACTAAATTTCAACATAGTATTTAGAGTAGGTTTGAGGGTCTTCTATAACATGGAGGTAAAGCTTAGATATCAGTTACATACAGTTGATAGTGGTGTTCCATGTAGTATCACTACCTATCTAATTTATATTCTTGAATGTTTATTAAGTAATAATTCATATCCAATTTAAATTAATTGAGATGTTTTGGTAAGAAAATCCACTACAACCCATATGGAATTATATCCCCTTGATGTATTTGTAAGACCAATGAAAAAGTACATGGTGATGTTTTTACAATTTCAATATAGGTATGAGTAATGGATTCATCATCCCATTATAAATTTTTCATTTCATCCTTCACTTTATGATATACCAGGCTCTTTGATGTATATTTTATTACCTTATTTTTTATATTATCCCACTAATAGTTCTCTCATACTTCTCTATACATCATCATAAACAAAAGTTATATAGATAAGGTGGAGATATATTAATTATTACAAATATATTTAGTTATCTCAGGATTTGATAGTACCCATAGTGTTAACGCAAATCTTATAACTCCTTCAGCAATTTGGATCTTTGAGGATTTCCCTTTTCTTATGGCTTCCCCTTTCTTTGAATTTACATATAATCTTTTTGGGCCCCCAATTTATTATCCAAAAGGGATGGTTAAACAATCATTTGAGAAAGTAATGATGGTGTTATTTAAATTATATTTCATATTTCCGAAAATTTTCAAGTCTAATATGATTGGATCATTCTCAATTCTCATCAGTGATATGGTTTTCAGATATTTTCTACATATAGTATATGAAACATTGTTTGCATTCCAAGGTTAACAATGGAATGAGAAGTAATAGTCCTTGATCATATCTAAATATATTCACTTGTTTATATTAATATTTTTTAAGTGTGAATATATATTTTATGATCTTATGATCTCTATATATTTCACACTTCTCCCCATAAAGATAATTTTTTCCAATTTCCAATATAAATATCACTGAAAACAACTCCATATCATGTGTTCGATAGTTTTTCTCATGAAATTTCAATTTAATTGGTGTTTGAGTTATCACTTTATCATTATTTATCATTAAAAAACCCAAAAAACTGTTTGATCCATTACTATATAAAAGGAAAAGTTAACCACTTGAAGGAATCGTGAGGACTAGTGTATTGATAAGATTTTTTTCAACTCATTAAATATATCTTCACATTCATTTTTCCAAACCAACTTTAATCCCTTCTGAGTTATCTTGGTTTGACATTTTTTACAATACTGATATGTTTTGTCACAAATCCTTAGTAATACCTAGCTAGTACAATGAAACTACAAATATTTATTAAAGATGATGGTCTATAATACTCCTTAATTTCCTTTATATTTGAAGCATCTATAGATATCCATTTATTGGTGTTAATATACCATAATAATGATACTTCATTCATTTATAACTCAGTACTACTATACATTTCATATAGATTCCACTATCATAAGGTTATTATAATAGTACTCAAATTCTCATCATTCTCCTCCTTCCTATTGGTGTATATTAGATTATCATCTATAAAGATTTCCAAAAATTTATCAAGGTATTCTATAATGACCCTATTTATTAAGTTTAAAATGATTTCTAGATAATTAGTGAGTCCTAAAGGAATCACTATGAACTCATAGTTTCCATAATCATTTCAAAAGGGTGTTTTGTGAATATAATCCTTTGTTAGCCTTAATTATAGATATCCCAATCGAAGGTACACCTTAGAGAAATATGGGACACTATTTAGTAGATTAAACAATCCATATATCCATGGAAGTGGATACAGATTCTTTATCATATTTTTTTTGAGTTTATGATAATAAATGTAGATGCGCATTGAACCATCCTTCTTCTTAATGACGAGTACTAAAGAAACCCATGGTGAAGAACTAGGACATATAAACCCCTTTCAAGAATATATTGTAACTGCTATTTTAGCTCTTCAAGATCAATGATGGACATTATTTATGGAGTCTTTTATAAGGTTAGAGATCAAGGTATAGGATCCACTGAGAACTCACCCTATCATTCAAGGGGAATACCAAGAAACTCTTAAGAGTATACATCAGTATAATCCCTCATAATTGTAATGTCTTTAAGAATGATTTTCTCTTTTATCTAAATCATTTGGGATAGATATAGTTTCCCATAAGGTAATAATATTCATGCCTGAATATAAAGTTATATGGGAGATTAATCATACTCTTCACAATATAAAATTATAATATGACTTAGGACATGTAGAGTGATATACCTATCTTGATACTTGATGTTGGATTTATATAAGGAGAGAACATCCATTCCTAAAATCGCATGAAACTATGATATATTAAGCATGATGATATTATATATAGATTTAGTCCAAAACATTAATTGGGATGGATATATATTCTAAGATTCAATGATTTCCCAATATTTTATTCTAACATATAGATTAACCACCATTTTTGATGATGTGTTTGAATAGTTCTACTAAACATTCATGATATGATGGAATGAATAGAACTAGGAAAAATACATATTCTATATTCTTGAATAAATAATTAAAATACCTATCACCACATAATTATTGGGAGGCATATCTACAGTAGTGATATTATATCCCATTACTTGTTATATAGACCTTTTTGGTTGTTCTAATTGATTTTATTTAACAACTCTTATTTTAGGGCATTTTATTTCATCATACCTATGTTCCTTATATTTGAAATGCTACACTGCATATTGAGTACTAATCTGAACAATCTTTCTATCTTATACATTAATGGGATTATTCATTTTCCTCCAATTTCAATTATCCCAATGCTTGTATTTTCAACATTTGAAACATCATTTGATTCTATTGAGATGGTTTCAAGGGTGTTTCTTGCCACACCTTTGGCATGTGGGATGTTTTTTCATTCTTATATGAGATTTTACTTTTGATACTTCCAAATAAAATTCCATTTTACATTTTTTATCCTCAGTACCAAGAGACCAATGAGATTCATCAATCTCCATCTCATCTTTGAAGACACAACATACAATATCATCATATATTTAAAATTCCCGAACAAGTAATTCTTTTTATAGACATAAATTTAACCCACTAAATAAATACTCTACCATACATTTGGTGTTAATGAAAAATTCAAAGGTGTATCGGGAAATCTATATGAAACCTTTCTCACACTACCATATGTACTCATCTTTCTATTTCTTAAATCCCAGGAAAACCTCATTTTAAGATAGTGAGTTTAGGTAAAATATTTATTGAAAAATATTTTCTTAAATTCCTCTAATGTTATGGAATCAACCTCCTTATACTGTTTTTCTCAATCATTTTACACCACTGCTCAGATTCAACCTCAATTTGATAAATGGATAACAATAATTTATCTTTCTCTATGATTTGTAGGATAGATAATATATTCTCAATGGAGTCAATCAATCATTTTTTATGAGGTTATTAAAATAGCCCCTACTTTCTCATAAAATAATCAAATGAAACTTTCTATTTGTTAGGAGGAGGAGGGAGTTTTGCATGATTCATGCTATTATTCATAACATGATCTAGTTGAGATAGTACTACCTTGAAGTTATGAACTCCTGGTTCATAAGGTTATGCATATCATTGAGGAAATTATCACACTTCCTATGATGTTGGTTTTTGGAACAATTTATTCTATTTCCCTCCATTAACTAAAATATGACAAATAAGATGAAAATACATTAACAAATAAATATACAAAAGGGAAACATATGATTCTCTAAGTTTCAATATAGGTTATCCATGGTTATATTTCTTATTATTTTCTCTAACCTACCAATTTATCCAATTCATTTATAATGGTTTGTAAATAGTTTGTAAATTTATAAAACATACCCCATGAGAGTGTAAAACTAGGTGTACATAAAGACCCATTGTCATATACCAGGTGAAGATAAATTCAATGCACAATGAAACCTTTTGGGAGTTATTACCCCCATGTTTTACTATACCATATCCACATATACTTGTAGTATCAAGACAAAATGAAATTCTTGGAAACCACTCATTTTACCCATTACCAAATTTATAGTATATTTTTCTATAAAATGACTTATCCATTGATTTATCACTAAATTATTATAGTAATAATATAAAAAATAAATAAAACATCCTCTAATTCCATGTATAGTGACATAATATTTTTAAATATATTATTATATTATTTGTAAACATAAATATCCAATAAATACATCCTAAAGAACTTGAGGCCTAGTCTATTTGTAAGACTAGAATAATAATACACTGAAAGTAAACTAAAAAATGAAATACTTATTTTATTTTCCATAATGAGCTCCTAAATCGATTTGAGATCATAAAACTACTTAGGATAACCTTGTGAATCGAAAAAATAAAGGGGTGATATAAAAATCCTTATAATGGAATAAACATGATAAGGAAACATAACATGTGAGTGAAACATATAACATGATATCATGAAAGAGAAGGATCCTGAAGATTTTTATAGAAGAACAACATAAATAACATGATATCATATAATATTAGAAATGTAAGAAGTGTGGAAAAAACACGAAAAATGACATAAACATGAGTTAAGTTTAACTACCTAGATAATATCATATGGTGTGAAAAGTCCCATAATGAATAAGGTTTAATACCTAATCCCATACATAATGTCTCATGAGAAAAAAGATTTACCCAATGAATTGGAATGCTATATAGGCACACACATCATAAAATTTTCATGATAATGTGTTATATAAAATGTATATAATTCATAAGGTAAAATCCTAATAATTACCCATTGAAGGAAAATGGGTTTCATAATCATTCCTCATATCATAAGTAAATTAATTTTCATAATTAAGACATCTGAGAAATAGACATATGGAATTTATAACCCCATAGAAAGAATGAATAATATGAAAGGTATATATGTTAGAGAATTAGATAAAAAACATAGAAGTGTAACATTACTTTAAAGATAGAGAGAAAGTGAGTTAGAATGAGAATAATCATAACCCAAAGAAAAGTGTGGTTTAGAGAGGTCACTTACCTCATGCCTCACTTGTAAAATGTATTCCCTGTATTATTGAGTAATAAAATTATGCTAATTATTTGATAAATGAATAAAAAAATTCATGATTATTATTACATTAATTTTATTTAGTATCTTGTTATATTAAATTACATAATAATTTAAGTTCATGTCGGATGTTTAGATAATAATAAGCTCATATACCCAAAATCACTTTGGTAAGTTGACTAAGTTCAAAGAGATTATTATTTAATCATATCCAAAATATAAATCCTGAAAAATTATCATTTTTATGCATAAATTGTAATTTTAAAACTAATCACGAAATATGGTTATGATAAATGAACTATGTTATGATCCTAGAGATGGTAGGTCGTACGTAGGAATGAGTAACATTTCCATTTTCAATGATAATTATGGAAAGAACATAAGTATAATTTAATATTTAAATAATGATAATTATAAAAAATATGGAAAATAATTTCTTTAAATACACTTATATATAACAGACATGTGATGCATAAATTAAAAAAATAATCATATCACTTTGTGGTGGGGGTAATCCACACATATGCACGAACGACGTTAACATTTTTCTATGAATGGAAATGTAAGAAATTATTTGATATTATTAATTTAAAATAATGAAAAATAGTTAATGAATTTCATATATATATATAATAAACCCATCATCATAAATAGTTATGAGTAGTGATGATGGAAAATAAATCATATCAGTTTGGGAGGTGCTGGTCCTCCATACACATAAATGATGATTTCATTTACCATTTGATCAACGAGGAGATGGATATAGGATATTAAATCAACATAATAAAATATCATTATATGGTATATAATAATGTTATTATATCAAAATGTCGAAAAAATATTTTGAAGAGGTTGAAGAACAAATAAGATAAAAATTCACAGTTAAGAATGAGATATCTTATTCGGATTACTAGCTTAGGTTTACACGAAAATATTCATTGGGTTGGTTTTCTGGTCAAAAAAATGGATTTAGGGAATGGAAAGAGGATTAAGGAAGGGATATGGTCCATTTTTGGATGAACTAAAATTCTCTTCAATTTTTTAGATGAGAGGATATAGGGTATTCTTTTATAAGCGGGGGAGGGAAGCCACCTGGAATTTTCCTAAAGGAATAAAAAATGATAAAGTCATTCCCAAGAAAAATGCTTCCAAATAACCATATATTTTAATAATGTGTAGAAACAAGATTAAATATTTCCTTCCAAAATTATTTATAAAATCTTAATTTCCAGACTTACCCCTATTGTTCGGTATAATGCCTTGGTAAACCCATTTTAACCTTAAATGCAGTAATTTATTTTTTCTATTTTTTTTATTCATTATAACCAAAAATTAATTTAAGATTAATAAATAGTATTAATTATTCTATTTATAAATATGGAATAAATTTTAATAAATATAATTCCCAAAATTAGAAGAATTAAATTTCAAAAAAATAAAACTACAAAATATGTTGAAAAGCAGTTTCTCATGAAATTTATTTTTCAAGCATAAGATGATAATATATTAAATCTATGAATAATAATCATTATATTTGAATATATATCCATATATATATAATACATAAAATTCATTTAAATAATTTTTTATAAGAAGATATTTTAACTAATTAAATTTGAGAAACATTATTCATTTATAAACTATTTTCAAAGAAATGTGTTTTTAAGCTTAAAAATAATCTTACTCTTAAATATGATATAAATAAGATTAAAATGTATGAAATTGGATTAAATATAAATAAATTATAGATTGAAAATTTAATTTCAAATTAAAAAATAGTACTTATATATTATTTTATTTATTAAAAAGAAATGTCACGTTTACAAAATTCTGTATTTTCACTAATAAGTGAAAAGTTAATATTTTCTAAAAAATCCCAAAACATCACCCTTTGTTAAATTTGAAATGATAATTTAAAAATTTAATTTTATATTATCAGGTAATTTTTCTAAAATTCCTATAAATTAATTTTAATATTTTATCACAAGAAACAATAAAAATTATTTTTGAATAAAACATATTTGTTGAAGAATAAAATGCCTTTATTAAAAATTAAGTGATTATTTCATAAACATTTATAAATAAATTTATATTTATTAGGAAAATTATTTATATTTCATAAATAAGGTATTCATATTCATAGTAATAATCTTAATGTCCAGGTTATAATGACCATATTGAAATAATCATTGTTCGTTTGGTCTCAGTGTTGCGTGTCGCATACGCTATCAAACAAAATTTTTCTATCTAAATAAAAAATATGGATTGTTACACACATTTAATGGGGATTTACATTTAGTGATAAAAATAATTTATTAAATATTTTTTCACTATAGTAGGTGGGTATTGTAATGGGTATTGTACTAGAAACTATAGGAGTTAGGCACTGTATTTGTAAGGGTGATATAAAAGCTATATTATTTATCGAGAAGGAACATTAGAAGACATGTTCATGGGACATACATGGCTTTATCCTTACAAAAAAATTAGTACTTTGTTCCACACCATCACTAATAGTCATAAAAGATATTCTTTCTAATAATTATATAATATAGGTAAAATAAAAAATTTAATAGTCATAATGGACATACCAATGATAAAAACCATGGAAAAATAATCAATTAAAAATATTAAACTAATTCTAAAATATATTTTTAATTTTCAACACCGAAGATACATTTTATTAAAATAATAAATTATATGAAAATTTACTTTTTATAAAATATTTTCACGGTTCCATTTAGTTTTCTGTGTGTTAAAATTTCAATGAAACTTTTATTTTAAGTCAAAATATTTGACACAATTCACAATATTGGGACAAAATAAAAAAATAAAAAATATTTTATCGAATGGAAACTTACCCAATAGATATAAATACCAACCTAATATACCCCTATCTCCTCTTTTACTACTCATTTATTTTATAATGATATATCAAAATCCATGTCTTAACCCCCATAGCCACATTCTTATGTCCCTAGTCTAGTGAAAATTACATTCTCTGATGAATTTAGATGTAATCCTATCGACCTGGCACAAAAAATATATATAAGATCCCAAAGTATATCATTACATTTCTATTGGAGATTATGTTGTCTTAAAAATATTTTAATCCTCATATTATTTTTCTTCAATAATTAAATTTATTTGATATTAAGTTCTTATTGAACTTTTATCAACGATATATTACCTATCCACTCTCATGAAAACCTTTTATAACATATTTATATATAAAAAAATATAGTTTTTAAAATAAATATTTATTAATTACAATTTTCATTTTAATACATTCCATTAATAAAATTAATCATTAAAATTAATATCAAATTTTTAGTACAATAATTTCATTATAGTTTCATGAAAAAGAAGCAATTTTTTTATCTTATTTTTAACTCTCTTAAAATATATTTTCACCCATATTAGTTTTATACTTATAAATGTAAAAGTAATGTTTTATTATTAACTAATGGAATTAATGGATATTAATTAAAATATATTTTGTTATTTAATTTAATATTAAAAATAAAAAATATCATCTTTATGCTTTTGGAATGATTAAAAAATATAATGATAATGATATTAAAAGAAAATAATCATAGTCACTTTTATCCATTTTAAACATGCTAACTACTAAAAATAATTCTAATTTTAATAATAAACTAATTAAATTAATAATATATCATAGAAATTATGGATCATATTGAAACCTTATGATAAGATCTTTGATCATTACCATCAGAACAAATATGTTTTGCAATTATGAACATAGATACCTCAAAAGGGATCATGTTAGTAAATTTCAATCTAATAAATAAATGAAACAAGATAATGAATGAATAAAAATAATTAAATTTAAATAAGTAAACATAAATAATGTTTATAAATAGATAAATAGTAAATATAAATTAATTATTCAAGATTCTATAGGGCATTAGAATCAACCTTTGATCTGAGGTAAATGTTTTTCTCGTCAAATTTAAATTCATTCCATGCATTGATTATATATGGTCTCTATTTTCATATTTAAATTAAATAGAAGGTTTTAAAAGTATCAATCTCCAGCTTTGATTTGTTTTTGGATATTACTTTTCTACTTACTTCTCTTATATATTCATTTGTCTTGTCTTAATTTATTTATAAGGGTTATTTCACACTCTTTTATTTTCTCATGGATATGTTCTCTAACACTTTATATTACTCTCAGATAGTATTTAAATCTCATTAATATGATTATTTTATATTATTTATGCTCTTATATTATCCACTTTCAATATATTATTAGGTTTTTCTAATCTGTTTCCCATTATTTCATTAATTCAAACAACAAAAAGACTATAAGGGAAACTATTAAAATTATTATATTTTTATCCATGATTATTTTATAGTATATCTATATATTTTCAAGCCACTGTTATAGGGAATTTTTATTATTAAAACTAGGTTTCAATATTCTTTTTTAACCTTTAAAAATAACATATAAATGTGAATTATTTCACTGTCTATATAGAAATGTTACAAAATATTATGAAAATTAGTTTCAAACTTTTCTCCCATTTTTCTTTTATTTTATCATGAATATTTTTTCAAATACTTTATTTATACTAAATGTTTTAATCATTATATATTTAAATATTAATTTTAAATAAAACTAAATAAACACAAACCACTGCGTGATACCAATGATCAACCAAACCTGAAACAATAAACAGTCTAAGAGTGATCAAGACTTGAAAAAAAACTATAATTCAAATATGATAAAAGGCTTGAGCATAAAAATTCCCAATAGGTGGAAAAACTTCTTAATAAATTACTAATTACTAATTAAATATACAATTTATACAAGATTAAAATATGATTATAAATACATTACTTTAGATACAGGTTTAATAAAACCAATATCAAGTATCTAGATATTTTATAATATTAACTTTTATTTTTATTATTAAATAAAAAAATTACATAAAAATAATTTATTTATAAATCATACACACCATATAAAATAACCCCATTCCCAATTTAAAATGATCATTTAAAAATAATTTAAAATGTATTATAAAATAAACAAACATTGAATAAAAAATAATGATCAATGAAGAAAGTCATCATCCTAAGATAAAAACATGGAAATAAAATAATACAGTCTTTGGTTCTATAAAATTTAATTAGTCAAGGATATTAAAAAGAAGTAAAAAAACCACCACATAAAACTAACAACCCAAGAATATGTTTTTTCGTCTCTAAAAAATGTTTACTAAGGCCTGGTAACCTTATGTAAAATCATTAAATTGGGTGGTTCCCTTAATTAGTGTAATACTACTTCACGTCACTAGAATGTAGAGGTTTCAAATCTACTTCACTAGAATAGCTATTGAGAAGGTATCTTATCCCATCTACGTTCACCTACCTAATTACCTAGGGATCCCATTATCAAAATAAGTATGCGTGATAAGACAATAATTGATCAATATAAATAATAAGCATAAATAATAATCTCACCCTCACCTCCAAATCCCTCATAAGAAACATCCCCATTCACATATCCATATGTTCATACAAAATACAAATCATTCCCCTTAGGCTATAATGAATACAAATAAAAATCAAAAGGGGTATAGAGGTTTTTATACATGTCAACACCATTCCTAAAACTAATGAAAGTCGAAATAGGGTATTCACTGAAATATACATGAAATTCCCAGACTTTTTTAGTCATTCAAAAATATATGTCGAATGAATATTAAAAAAAACCTTGAAATATTATTTAGAATTTTTTTCTAGATTGATGTATTAACCCATTTTTTAACTCACCCTGTGGTCCATATAGTGCCAAATTATTTTTGGATGCCACATTTTATTTTAAGAAAAATTTCTAAACTATATCAATACTTGGAATTTCTAGTATTATTTAAAATTTCTAGTAAAAAATTTATACCAAATGCAAACAGCATATGGAAATAAATACAACATTTAAAATCACAGAATTTGTTTATGAAGGTTGTTCATGAAATTTCCTAAAAAACTATATTGTATTGTTCTATAAAAATATATTTAAATTAGTTGTTACAATATTGAAACCCTTTAAATTTCATGGAAACAATGATGAAACCCGTTTCTTTCTTTATTAATAAAACAAAATTAATAACACCCTTAAATAATTAAAATAATAATATAGGCTCCTTGCTATAAATATTTATTAAATTAAAAGTTAGGATAAGGGAAACACATCCTCAAATAAAAAGATAATAATTTGGAAAATAAAATATGGAATGAACAAATCCTCAAGAATAAATCACACAAACTAGAATAAAAAATATAAATCAAGTCAAAATAATTCCATATTGTTTTTAAAGAGTGTAATTGTGAAGGATAAAGAAGTAAGAAAGAGGTGTGAAAGAAAAAGAGAAGTAGATACCAAATCATAGAGTTCCAACCATTAATCGTGAAAGAATCATGTGGAATAATCATAGGAGAGGGGAGACTAGAAGAGGGGGTGTGCATAAGAAGGGAGGTCACGTTGAGGTGCTAGATGACAAAGGGAGAGAATCAATGGGTTTAATGGATTTTAATTTTAGGAGGAAAAAAGAAATTCAAAAAATTTAAAAACCTGGTGATCCCCATGGTTTGTATTCATGGTTTAGTAAACCATGAACTAACTATGTATATAATATCATATAGTAAAAAACATGTTTCATTTTTTCCTCTATGACCCCACATGGTTTAACTAATCAGGGGATAACTATGTCAAATTACATTATCAAGCTGTAGATAAAAAAATTTGGATGTCTCCAGTTACTCCTAACATGGTAGGATAACCGTGAGACACCTAAAAAGTTCCAAAAAATTAAATTCCAAACCCCAAATTTACCAAAACATAAAACAAATCATGTTAATATAAAATAATATAATATAAAATACAGAAGCTGTATGGGGGTGTAAAAGTTATCCCAACCATGCTACTTTACCCCTAGAAAGTCTTAGGTCAACATAAAAAGTATCTGGATAAGAATGAATATTCCACTTCAATTCATGAGGTGAAAGGTATGGGGGGAAAACTAAAGATAAATAAAACAATATAGAACCAATAAACATGAACCCTTTTAAAAAATAACCATCAAATGTCTACAAAATAACCAAATCGATTTCCTAAAATCACGATATGTCTAAAAGCACAATACAAACTAAACTATCTACCTCGGGGTCCTAAGATAAGGGATACAGATTTAGGTTCTCACCAATATTTATAGTATATATAAATAGTGAGACAAAGAAACACCCCAATAGTTTTACTGAATCTATAAAACAACTATATATAATAATTATTTGAAATTTGATTAACTCTAAGGGAGGAACAAACCCAAGGAATACCTGTGCGCCCATAAATAAAAGTCTCCAAGACTACTATGATCAAAAGAAAACCCAAATATCAATGAGGGGACTGTGGTCTCAATAATAGTTCACAATCTAAGGGTGACCAATATAAAAATAGAACCAAAACCAGTTAGCATACAACCCAAACTAGTGCTATTCAACCCTAATCGACCTAAAATACACCCAAATAGAATCCCAAGGTTCTTCCCATGTCCCTCCATAAATATCCAAACCTCATCACACAACCAACACACAAAGAACCTCAGGAAAAAAGATCCACAACCAAAACATAATAATGTGTAAAAGGAAATAAACATATCACAAGAACCAATCAAAGACATACCAACGAGAACATCAAGACAATAATTTATTCAAAATCGCCAATAAAATGCACATACATAGATGGAACAAACAAACATCTAGAACACACTTGAGACTTTTCTAATAACTCAAATTTGTCAAATAAATAAATTCACAATAGCTCTTAAATTAAGTTCATAGAGTTTTAAGATAATTAGTAATTTCCATCAACCATTAATAATAACTCCACCACACCAGACAATCTTTGAACCACATTGAAATAAATTGGTTATTGACTCAAGAGGACCTAATATAGTGCCTAAGAAAAACAGGTTCCAATTCCACCACCATATTCAATGTCTGGGTAGAGATAAGAATTGAAGAAATCGCATCTAAAAAAAAGAACTTAACCAAAGGATCACCCTCATAGAAAAAACTTTTACTATTTTACCTAGAATTCTTTTGGAGGAATATGTGAAACAACATAAGACATGTACACATCCAGTTCATTACAAACAATGTACACTTAACTTTACCAAGATGAATGGATGCATCCAAATAACAACCAAATTTAAATAAAATACATCAATTCACATCATATAACTTATTTTCATTTTCAAAATTACAAAATTTCAATAAATAATTTTAAAATTCCACACTTGAATAAAAAACATAATAGAAACCATTTCATAAATTTTCAAAATTTGAAATAATTTCTATATTAAAAAGAATAATTTTATATCATTTCCATGAAGCCAAAATTCATTCTAATTTTTTTCCAAAACACATAATGAAATTTATAACATTAGAAAAATCCATAAAAAAAATAAATACCATTTTAAAATAACCCAATGAAACCAATTTTGAATCAAAATATTTCTTAAAAATAAGAAAATCCCATTTATTACACCTAACAAAAATTTAATATTTTCAATCACAACTAAAACATAACGCAAAACAATACATCCAATTCACTAAAATGACATCATATAAAACTAAATTACACTTTAAATCCCCTACAAAAAGTAAATATTCACTTTAGGAATGATTCATTAATTAAATGCGATCATAAAAAAGTGTAAAAGAAAATATAAAATCTATTTTGGGTTTAGTGGAATTCCTAGAACCATCCACACGAGCTCCACATGGTTGGCCATACAAAGGAGGATATACACATACCTATAGATATTCCTCCACCATCACCACAAGATCAAATATCCCTCAATTATAATTCAAATCATTTGGAATTCAAACAATATTTACATAAAAACACATTAAACCAATCGTGAAAAAAATCAATATTCAAGATACAATTCTAATCTACCCATGGGAACTCGAGGTTCCAAATAGAAGAGAGCACACATAAATATTATCCACATGTACCTCTAAAGTACAAAAAACATAGCTTTATACTAATGTTACTTCCCAAATTAGAAATTGTGATTTAAAATATAACCCCTCATAAGATCCCAGGTATTGATACCATTTTTTAAAAACCAGCCTGAGCCATCCATCCATCATATGACTAGACCAACCCACGACATACACGAGGTGTGTTATCGATACCCTAGATAAATATATAAGTTATAGAGAATCAAAAATAAGTAATGTGAATTATTTTCCCCTTAAATTAGTGGAAAGTATGAAAATATGATTATAATGAAAATAAATCATGAGTCATATATGAGACACATGTCCTTGGAAAATCTAATTTGAAAAAATAATTAAATTGATATAATCAATTTATTTTCATATATAAATAAAATCCATTATATCGCCCTCCAATTCTTTCCAGTGAACAAACCATTTTTTATTCCATATCCAAATTCAATATATATAATTCTTCACTGATTAAATAAAAATAAAATTAATAGATATGGATGATTTTGATGAAATAATAACGAAACTAAATAACAAAATATGAAAAAACCACTATATGATCCCAAGGACTGAATAAGACAGAAAAAATAATTACTTTTTGAGTGGTCAAAATAAGAGAAAAAAATCTAAATAAAAAATAGGATAAAATTTGTGACGCTAAATATTTTTATTTGGACAACACCTTCCTTTCCATATACCTAAATTTAATTATAAATCCATTTTAAGGTAGTCTAGAATATGATAAAAAGGTAGGATTTTTAAATATAGGATTGAGAAAGGCCAATATTAAGTCTATAGTCACTTTAGAAATAATCATGTTCATTTTCTTATTAAATGAAAATAATTACCTAAAAATATTTCATTATAAATTAAAAATAGCATATAAACTAACCCATTTTCCATTTAAAATGTTTATATAAAACCATTTCCTAAAATACTTTACAAAATCAACACACACTATATGAATAAAAAGATCAATCAGAAAAGGCATCATTCTATATATAATACTAAAGGGGGTTTCAGATTTACATTCAGTATCTGTATCTCCTCTATATGACCAACCCCTAGCTAATAAATATTACTCAGAAAACCTTAATCCCCTAAAATATGTAAAAATTGGTGCATGCCTAATGGGAATTCTACAGTTTTTAGGATTAATGTTTCACATGTCCCCCCTAAACCAGGTTGTAACCCCCTATTATCTAGAAAAATCATTTCAACCACCAAATTCATGTGGAATTCTTGATCTGGTTGACAAATATCATCCCCTAATTCTCCCACCCACATTCACTTAATGAAATAAAATCCCAACACCCATGTTCATGGTGGTATAACAATTCTAAAAAAATACACATTTAAAAAGACTACTATAAAAATTCAAGTCAGTATCGAACAACTTGGATAACTTAAACATCAATCATGATATCTAAAATAATATATATTATTATGGTTATTAGTTATCTATCAAATGTTAATATACTTTTAAGTTTCTCTTTCATTTTCTAGGGTTTTTACTAGATATTATAGAACATAAATTTATGTCCTCTTCTATCAATGTTTTTTCAAAAAAAAATCTAACCAATTGCATGAAATGTATCTGGATGTTTTAGGATAATCAATTACAAGTGGTGTTTATTAATGATATTCCTAAATAAATTATGATCATGTCAATCCATTGTAACATTTCCTTTTTTATTATCATTTTTGTAAAAGGAAATGTGGTTTAAATAAGATATCTCTTTAAATATATTTAATCTTTTGATCCTATCTAATGAGCATAGTTTCCTAGGAGGTGACATTAAAACTATCCCAGAACATTCTGAAAATAATGGATGGGGGTGTTATATAAATAGGGATTTAAATTAATCCCAATTATTCATTTTAAACAACAACTTATTGGATATGTGAATACCTAGTGATCCATACATGTGGTGGAATAATAAGCATGATAGTAGAAGAATATTGTGTCGAATTGATAGATGTATAGCCAACTTGAAAGGCATTTTCAACATCTCCCTTATGTCTGTCACTCACTTTTTGTGATTTTTGGTCACTATCATATAATTCTGCAGTTCTAAATCTATAAATTCAATGATCAATGATTCTTTTCTTCATATCACTGGGTGAAAACTAGTGACTTCAATGATAATTGACTATTATATAGAACCCATATAATGGTATACATGTGTGACCCTTAAAAAAATATCCACAGACTAAAAGGTGACATCATTTCATGGTCCAATAACATTTAGGATCCCAACATCATCTATGGAGGTATATAATAAGATATTAGCTATATTTATGGACATCTTCAAGTTTAATTAGATGACAAAAATTTCTTTCTAAAAACATAAAAAAAAGATTCTTGGAGGACCATTGACTAGAAGAAGAAACCATAGAAAGGGTGGGAGATAGAAATCCATGACTAATGGAAGGATAGGAAAAAAATTCCGGTTTTTATAAAATATAGGACGTTTTTTGGAACATTAACATGAAAATAGAGGATGGATACTACTCTAATAATGCCAACCCAACAATAACATTAGTGGCTTCCTTCCTCTCAGATCTACTTATGACCCTTTGGCCTAAGTGAAGAGATGTGGTAGAAAGATAAAATATTGATGAAAAATTTCTTTGTAATATACCTAGTTCTATGGAATGTATATTTTATAATTTGTTTCAATCTATACAAGATAAAGATGATATGTTAGAGTCCTTCTAAATAATTAATCTAAATGATGATCTTGGACCCAATGGATTCCCTAGATCCTTCTACATAGATGGTTAAGATCTCAATAAAAATAAAATTATTGATGTGGTCAATGACTACTTAATAGTTAGCCCAAAACCTTGAGCTTCCACTTCTGCCATATTAATTCTCATCGTTAATGTTAGTGAGCCTAGTAGATTTGGTCAATTCCATCCTATATTCATGTGTAAATTCTATTAAAAAATAATTCTATTAACCCTCATATAATTTTAGGTTATCAAAATTTCTTCCTCTAGGGAAAGAACACTGAAGGTTCAATTGTACATAGGAAATGATTGCTAATACTTATAGATTTGTGCTTGAAACCAAAGTAAGGGTAAAAATTAACCTAGAAAAAGATTATAATAATATGGAATAGATTTCTATAGTAGGTTCAATAAATTAGTGTGGTATCTAAAATGGTTTTTTATCTCTTATTTTTATTATTATACTCTCATTAGTTCAAGGTCTCATATATGGGGAAGATATTTTTTTTCTCAAATCAGTAAGTGGGATTTTTTAAAGAGATCATCTTTATTTGAGCTTCTTTATTCTATCCCAAGATTACCTCAAAAGGAAAATTATCAAAGGAATTGAAATTTGGATGGTCCATCCATTCTGAGGTCATTATGGATTAATTATAATATTTCATGTATACTTTCTAGATGCAAAGTTTTTCTTAATTAACAGGAGAATAAATTCAATATATAATTTTAAACATATTAAAAAAGAGTCCATTATTAGAAGTTTCAAGAGAATAAACATATAGAAAAGTATCATCTATATCTAGAAAAGGTTATTAAGAAGGGGTTTAAAGAATATTAAAAAATTGATAACTATCACTAGAGGATTATTTCCTATAAATTATTTGGGTTCTCCACTATTGAATGGAATAATTTATATCCACAATATTAATGGAATTGAATGTATGATTATGGGAATGATTATCAATTGGAAAAGATGGTTCCTATCATTTGGAGTTAGGATTTATTTGGTGAAAAATGTACATTCATCAATTATTATTCACATGTTATCAAGGTACAAGGACCCAAAAGAAAACCTCAAAAATATGGAACACACCCTAAATAGTTTCATATTGGATTATCACCATGAAGTTTGACATCATAAGGCAAGACTATATAGACTGTACTAACCAATTGAAGATGTGGGAATTAATATTAAAATAATTTAAGAAAGCATGAAATGCATTAATGATAACTTTTTAGGGGATATTATCTCAAGTAGTTCCCTCTAGTACAATTATAATAGAAAAAATCATTGGGACTCTCTTATCTCTTAGTCCAAGGGATATAAGGTTTATCACCTTGGTAATTGAATATAAAGTACTATAAACATTAGTTATGAATGTTATTCATTGATTATTGAGAAAGGAGACGTAAAATTCTAAAAATATAATTTGATGGGACTCCTATTCGCTTGAGGGTTCTTACTCCATGATATTATCCTCAAATAGAATTTTAATTACGATTCATTCATGGATTTTATCGTCATTAATGTTCAAAAAAAATTTCCATAGAAACATATGACTTATGAATGAACCAGACTTATGTATTTTTGTTCCCTCCCACTAGGAAAATTCATTAGTTCTAATTATTAATGACTCATCCATTCATAAAAAAACTCAGATGAAATGGAAAATAATATATTGAAAAAAATTAAACTTGTGGAGAAAAAAAATTATCTGGCACATTAGGAACCAAGTTATCTTCACTAAAGAACAAATTTAAAAGAAAGGAATCAATATTTATTCTAGATTTTTTTTTGTGTTAATAGAAATATCAAATTTATGGTCAATTTATTTTATGAAAGTTATTGAGAGACCCTATTTTTGGATAGTTGTGTTGGCCTTCCAAGAGTTAATAGCCTTTAAAAATCCATGAACTACTTTTTAGATATGAATTTTTCAATGCATTTAGATGTGACATTGGATTCCCAAGGTCTTAGTGTTCTCATTACCATTAAATTTTGAGTTTTTTGGGAGGGCAGTAATGAAGTACAAATCATACTATAAAACCCATTGTATGGTATATAAAATATAGGTTTATCATGTTGGTCTATGACCTCAAATATCATTTCAAATAGCTTGTTCTCCCACAACCTTTCATCATCCAGGTTTTATTGTCTATAACTAAGAAATAAAATAGTATTGGAGCTATGGAGAATTAGGAAAAGAGGAACCCTCAATATTTGGGGCTCAATATGAACAAAGATAGGTCTTTCATATATGGTATCATGTGGCATGGTGGCATCATATAGGATTTTTATAACTCTTCTATTCTGTATTTGTAGGCTTATTGTAGGGAGGGGATTTTAGTCAATGTTTATGCCCTTATTATGGATTCCAGTACATCTTTGAGAACTACATTTAATATTAATATTACTAAAGTTGAATAGGACTCATCCATAGTGGTAACTGACTCTATAGTCTCTCCATACATATATTATATATTTTCTTACATAATCACATCATTTATTTTGTTGGTGAATCAAAACGTAATGATTCTTCATATATGATGGAAGGGGAAAAAAGTGGGTGACCTCCTTACTTCTAAATGATAATAAGAAGAAGTGATGATCATTTATTTGGTCATTGGTTGTCTAACACATGATTATATTAACATATAGTCTAAGGGGATTAACTCAGCCTCCATCTTTTTCAACCACAATGAATCTCCACCACATAACTCATTACTTAATTTCTCTTTTTATTTCTTTCTTAATGAACTTTTTCAAAATGGATATAATTTATTTATATTTTTTTAGTCTTGGCATATATCTTGAAAAATGTTTTGATTTTCTATAATTTTTCATGTTCCACATTAGTTTTTTTATCACCATGGATTATAAATTGTTTCATGACATCCCATATATATGTTTTAATGGGTAATATTATTTAAATATCATCCTTTTTCACATTATATTCTATGATATTTGAATATGGTATAATTTTTCATAATCACTTATTTTGATTTCATGATCTTATTACATTAATCATTCCATTTATCTCATTATCATATATCTTAATTATTAGTGATGTATTGTGATCTACTTCTGGCCTAGTTGATAATTTTTACCCATTACTTATCATTTGAGATTAATACTTTCTTATGTATCCACATTTAACAAGACGATTTCTTTTGTAATATATATTTTCATTTGTTTATATTTTTTCTATGATGAATTATTTGATTAAATTTTATTGTTTGTGGATATAGTATATATTTAGTTTCCAAAGATGCTAAACATAAGATTCTACGAGTTTTATAAATTTAATTATATATGATAATTTATATATATATATATATATATAGAAATATAATCAGTAGTTTGGGCATGGGGGATTAAATTTTAATGGGTTTTCATAATTAGTACAACATTTAAGTCAGTATACCCATTCTTATATCTATTTTTGATCACATATTTATGACCAATGATTCATTTGATTAATATTAATTTCAATTAGGATATATTTATAAAATCTATGCATGCATTATTTTTCATTCTTATTTATTCATTCATGCCACTGTATGTGATGTTTCATGATAGAATGCAGAAATTTGGGTTAAACACAATTCATCTAATCACTTGAGTGTATAAATCTATCCATGTTACTAGTGGAAAGATTATTGTATTTCATTTTGGAGGGTTGACTTATAGGTATATTGAGATGTTATATAATCAAATTATAGTATTATTATGGAGTTTAGAGATCTGTATATGTGAGTATAGGTTGATATAATTATTGAAATGGTTTTTAAGGGACTTATGTTCATCATCATTACAAGGGTTATGGGCTGTCAAAGTATATTTTAGTATAACATTTATTTATGACTCATGAATGGGACTATAGAATTTCAATTAAGATCACACATAATGGGGGAACACGAAATATATTATTCTAGTTATTTATTTTTAGATTTTAAATTTTTTTAGTCGAATTAGAATATTTATTTAGGATAGATTTGATGGAGTCATATTTACATACCCAACAAATTTTAGGCTCTAGATGTAGATAATTTTCCATTAAGATAGTGGTCAAAAAAAAATTGGACCAAGGTATTAAGTTGTACACATATGGTTTGGGTTTGAAATATGAGATGTTGATAGAAAATGATATGCTATAGTGTGGTTTCATATAATGAATTTATGATTACCTAAGTATACTTGTATAGTAGTCTTATTACATGGTGGTATTGATATCTAATGTAATGACATGAAAATTAATAAATATCTTCCATATTTCACTCATATTTTTATGAGTTATATAAGTTATGAATTCTTCTTTGTTTAAAATTTAAGACACTATAGAATTATTCTAGAAGTAGTGACTCATAAAACATAGTTTTCATTGGTCAGAGTTAACCTATGATTTTTTTTATTTTTTAGATCTATTGTGATTACATTTGCATAATAGAACTGTAGTAGAAGACAAACCCCTTCCTATAGTTATGTATAAATTTGTTATAATATCATTTATATTGGAACCACTGATGACTAATAGATATGAGAAACTATATTAATATAATTAAGAAGTGAATTATGAGTTTCCTAGATAATGAAACTCTACATTGTAATTTACTATAATTCATCTCGACTAGGATGAGAATATCAATTGACTTCGAATTAATAGTAATTGGGAATTCAGAATAAATATTGTGTGAGGATAATATGTGAATGAGTGTGGAGTACTTTATAAGTTATATATATATATATATATATAAATTGGTTTACATTCTATTCATGGGCAATGAATGACTCCCCTGAGGAAATATTTATAAGAATCATTTTTTTACCTATGATGTGATTATATGTATCTTTATAATCAATAACATAATTTGTGTCATGGTTTTAGAAAATTAAGAACAATTTTGAGAATTATGTAAATGTAACTTTTTATGAAAAGTGACGATGAACTAATTGAATCATTTTCTATTTTACAAAGACATTTTTATTATTAAAATTACTCTATGGTTGAAACACATAGACGGTTGGAATATATGAACTTTATATGATACCGTAGAAAATATTTGTTAATGTGATGAAAGTGGAGAACCAAGATGGTTGGTAATTTCCTCTAATTGTATTTTAGATATATTATGTGATAATTCTATCTACTATATATGTGGTTTTAACTTTTTTGAAGTAAGATATTATTGTAATGGTTATTATATGTGTGTTATAAAATCAAGTAATTCCCACATGTATGTTTTAATTTCCATTGAGAGGATTCATGGATAGAAAAAACATTTAGTATTTGGTATTACTGGATTATGTGATAACCCCAAAATTAGTTTATCAAAAAATAAGTTAAAATAAAGTGATGAAATAGTTTATGTGACTATTTATAAGGTTTTACTTTAAATACAACAATATAGAAATGAGTTTTTATATAAAACATGTTTTCAACTAAAACTTAGTTTGGTGGAATGATCTTCCAACTCTCTTATCAAGAACCATTATTTAGTCTAATAATAATGGTATAAAACTTCAGTTTTTCGTATACGGTGCAGAATCTTGTATTTAAAAATTTTAATATGATGAAAGGTGTTATATAAGCCTTTTAGGATTAACAGATAATAAGGTATACCATTTTTCAGATTTATGGAATTTTAATTAGTGTCCCACTCACCCAGACAAATATGTTGAATTTTATGTGATATTCTCATATTATAATGGTTAGTTATTCAGGTTGGCATAACATGGTGGTGTTGAATTTGGAATCATTATAAATTATGATCATAGATATGTAATGAACACTGAAAAAATGGCTGATTAAGAGGATTATCGTTATAAAATCAATGGATTGTACAATTCCATTAAGAAGTGAAAAAAGTGTTCAATAAGTCCAATGATTTCATATAGTGATGTATGTACTGAACCTAGTCTGGTAATTTTAGATTTTAAAAATGACTAGTTATTAAAGTGTTCTTTCCTTTAAAATGATATTGTGAGAATACTGTTGAGAATTAGTCTTTAGAGGGATTTTAATCTTGGATCTTATTTTCTTTGTTTTATTTTATTTTCACGGGGGAATAAATTAATGGTGGGGAGAAAGTAATAGTAGTTTTTTCACTTATGAATGAAATTTGTAGTACTTAGAATTAAATAGTCATTTTAGTTTCATTATATTTATTTTTAGTAATTTTCATCAACTGTACTACCCTAGTGACAATGTTGAATGACATGATATGTTTTAGAATAAAATATTATTATTTTTCTTAAATAGTGTAAAATATTAATTCATCATTAATGACATATCATATTGAAAATTTAAAATCTGCATTGATTTTGGAAAGGAATGTTTCCATTAATATAATATTTTAGTAATTTTCAAAAATTATTATGATGGATCATAGTCAATGTTGATAATCACTAGTGGGTGAATAATATTTAATATAATATCATTTGACATAAAAACTTGTTTATAAATATATTTTAAGAGAATTATATCACATAGAGGTTGTAATCGATGTAAATATTATCACTAAAGAAAAACAGATCATTAGGGTTAATTATTTTTAGTTAATTTTCTTATATAGAATCCACCAAAAAAGGAAGAAATAATGCTAGATAATAATTGATGATTATTGTGGATGAGTTTTTATTTGATTTTAAATGACTATTTTGAGAATTACAGAGTCGTTAACCCTCTCTCTTATTGTTCAATTTATTAAACCTTGAATACTTATATAAAATTAATGTATGATTTCATACTATTCATCATTTATCTAATATCCCATTAATATTTTAAAATTGAATCAAATATTTCAAGGAATCATAGTGTGAAATTTTAGGGTTTAAAATATTTCTCTTCTAATCTAGTGAAATAGTATAAAAATACTACCAAAAATTTTTAGTTTAGTAATATAAGATTTGATGTCAATATAATACCTTTATAGTAGATGATATCACATGTATATATTTTTAGAAAAAATGATAGATAATTTAGG
Source organism: Viscum album (assembly GCA_963277665.1). Classification (NCBI taxonomy): domain Eukaryota; kingdom Viridiplantae; phylum Streptophyta; class Magnoliopsida; order Santalales; family Viscaceae; genus Viscum; species Viscum album. The sequence goes on along the minus strand of OY728129.1, from coordinate 913,910,533 downwards.
TATATTTTTTAATAATTTAATGATAACTCCAAAATGTAGGTTAATTATGATTCATTACATATATAATTGAAATTTAAATAATGTGAAACACCTAACAGGTCTCTAAAAAGATCATTAAAACTAATAGTTTTATAAAAAGTTTTGCATGGAATTTTGTAAATTCTAAACCTATGTCCTCAAATTGACTAACCAATGTAATGATTTTTATATAATTGAGGCTATATATAGAATCCAGGGAAATAAAATAAGTTATTTGATAAATTTAAATATTATTATCCTTTTATATCAATAAAATAACTCTTTTTTATTGTCTATAAATTATATAAGATGACGTTGAGTATCATGGTGATGTGGCCCATATGATCCCAGATTAGATGGCGGGTCATGTTCCACATAGTAGTATCTATGGGCTTGAGGCATGGATTTATGAAGTATGAAATGGTGTAACACCTTGTATTGATATTAGGTATGAATTGTTTTGTGTGGAAAAAGTCAATTATTATGTTGTTTTGGATTATTTTAGGTGTTTTAGGGTTCTTGGGGTTAAATTTCATCAAGTTTGTCATGGTTTAGGATTGAGAATATGTTACATGTCAAGGACTATGGTTAATCCAAGGGGGAAATGCATTGTCGAGTGGAATGTGAATGATAAATATTATATATAGGTGTTTATCTACATCAAAGAAAAAGGTCAATATATTTTGGTTATGGTTTCATAATAAAAATAATATTATATTGGAATATAGTCACACCATAACCTCTTTGGATGCCCCCTGAAGGATATATCTAGGGGAAGGTGTCACATTTTAGTAAAGGGGGATGTGTCATAAATCCAGTCTAGTAGGGAAGCATTCCACCATAAAAAAATGGACAACATTATAAAAATCTTACAATATGATTTTTAGTGTTCGATGAATGGTTTTGAAGGATATTGGGCCATAGTTTTCTAGTTTTACCAAGAGTATGGTACCATGTTGTGGATAGAGAAGGAAAAATCACATAGAAAAATATGGAAGGGGAATTATTCCATAACCTTTGTTGTCGTGATTCAATGCATACTCTGAGAAATTTTTTAATTAATTAAATAAAATGGTTTTGATTTTAAAATAATAAGAATTTATGTTTCCCTAGTTTTATTTAAATCTGCAACTGTATTCCCCTCTCCTTGAGACATTCTCTTCCACGTATGAGATTTTATTAATTTTTCATCAAATTAGAATCTCATTTATTCATGTATCTTGTTCTAGGTGATGATAAATTTCCTCTTTCTTATATTATATGCCTATCAAATAATTATGATGTTCCCCATTGGTTATTTTTAAATTTTTATTACTCTATCATATTTTTAAATTTTTATAATTTAAAATCGAATCTTCTAGTTTTTTAAATGAAAGGACTTCCATTACACCTAGAAAGTTGACCACTAACCATTATCTTTGATTTATATGTGTTTTCATGTAATGATTGATATTAATGTCACATGAAAATTTATTAATTTACCTAAAATTAATAAAAAATTTATTAATTTGACCCATATGAGTATGGTATGATTTTCTTGGGCCACGAAATGTCCTCTAAATATTATAATTTGAGGGCATGGCCTCTGATAGGAACACACTTGATTTCATATGGGTTATGATTTATACTTGCAGTTTAATGATGTGATCCTTGAGTTTTATTTTGGTATGATAGACCTATTTAGGTTCCTTTATCTACCAATGATTTTATAGATATATTTATATCCAAGGAATTCCATGGGCAACCTCATAGCATGTTATTGAGTTATTCGATCCACTTTTTCATAATTTTACACGAGATTGGTGAGTTTAAACCTCTTAAATAGAGATTAATTTAGGGTTTTTATCATTGGTTTGAAATATTTAATAATGTGTAGTGAGTGAAGAGAAACCTATATTTTTTATATAGTTATAATTATTTTTACTCACATTATATTCTTTATTTATCTCTGTTGTATTGCAATCCTTAACTAGTCAATTTGTGGGGTTCAAAAACCAAAGGGTTGATATCGATATAGACAAATTATTCCTCCCCCATGGTATTATTCATTTTATTATTTGGATCAAGATTTTTTATGTATAGATCGTTACTGGATGGAGACACCTATCCCAATTGACCATTTTTTTGAGATGGATTATGATCGAGATGCTAGATGGATAAAATCATTCTAAACTCTCACTATTTTCTATTGTTCATAAATATTATTAAATGGTGGATATTACCATGAGGGTATACTTTGGAGGCATTTATCACTTATTACCTTCATCTAATATCATTATTCTATGCTCACGATATAGTGAGGTAAGATAGATTTATATGGGGCCACTTTTACCCATATCCGATAATCTGATATTATGATTGAGATTATTGATTGGTTAAGATCCGTATATCTATGGGCCACCTTTTAATTTGGATTACCATGATAAGATTTATGATTTTTTATTCATTAGGAAGAAGATAATATAGGCATGGGACTCATATCCTTTTATACTTGTATCATTATACGGTGCTCAATATACATTGAGTTGACACCTTATAATCATGGGAACATAATATCCCATCGATATTATGATTCATAATGATATGTTCTAAGAATACAAAAAGCTAGTTGATGTAGGTATGATTAAAGTATAGGAGGATATCTCAACACTCATGTTCATGAATTTTATTATGGTTTTCTGTTTGATTATTATTTTTCCGCATCATTATAATCATCCACTAAATTTATTACACTATTAGGATCTTCAGTGGTGGTGGCCTACTGAGTTATACCCATACCCCGATACCTAGAAAGGAAATATGATTTGTTATCAAGATAAATTAAAGGTCCATATTTTTAATCCATAATCAAGAGAACTTACCAAGAGTTGGGAGATGAGAACAATAATAGACATGTAACAATTTTTTCTATAAGATGTAGTATTTTTATTACCTTTATTTTGAGTGGTATATTATTTTATTATGGGAGATCCTTTTTAAATTTTTATGACCCAATGATGTTATAGTTAGTCATTTTATTATTTCATAGGTAATACTATTGACTATTAATATCATATAAGTATGATTTTTCACCTATTAATATTTTGGTTGCATTAATATAAATTTCTCCCACTGTGAATGATTGTTATCTATAGAATGGAGGGTATAGTCTCCCCAGTCATTAAATATACCCCTTATAGTGGTCAGTATACTCCATAATACATGAAGGATTTATTGAGGAATGTGGCACCCAAGTTGGGTCACAATAGAGGTGAACCAATTCAAGGAAATTTAATGTGTACTCACAGCCTTGGTTTTCTTTTCTTACTATTTAGGATATATTAGATTGAAGTTATGTTGTGTTTGAAATTTTAAATAGACCTTATTCCCTGGCATATGAAACCCATGAATAGAAAATGTCCCTATTACCATTGACATGATTGTTGTTATGAGTTTTTTATTTTTAGATTATATTAAATTTATTGAATATAATGAATATTGATATTGAATTATGATTTATGATTTTTTCCTCTTGGTTGAGGGTATAAATAGATCATGTGTTCATGATTCATTTTGTAGTTTAATATTCACATAACAGTCATAAGAAAATTTTTGATTGAGGACATTGATTATGATATAGAGTGTTGTAATTTAATTTATTAGGGGATAATTACATATTGTTTATTTATATACTATTAAGGTGGAATTATACTTATAAAGGATAATATTTTTATTATGTTATTACTATTTAGTAAATGATATTACGTATCAGATCCTTAAATAATTATACCCCTGAGGGAGAGTGTGTATTAAGGTCTAGAGAGTGCTTGAAGTTATGAGATATGCCTAGTGTTATAGGGAATGTGCATATAATAGAGGGACACATTAACTATTACTTATTATCCTAATTTTTATATACAGAGTTATTATGTATGTGGTGTGAGTCATTTTTAAATATTATTATATTATAACACTGCAAAGACTACCCATTTATCAGTAGGAAGGTGTATATTATAATTTCCCATTAGTTTTTCCATTGGAGCCCCGAGTTTTACCTATACCTCTTCTTCATCAATATCTCTATGAGAGTATTCCCAATATTATTTAGTATATTGGTTATGTAAATCTTAGTATATATCCTCAAATGTAAATATGACCAGGATATTTTATTTATGACATCTACCTCTATTTATTGTAGTCGAAAGAACTCAAGTACACGTATTTGGGTAGAGAATATACAAGCTATATTTGAATATCTAGAGTGACACCTTAAAATACAGGTGCATATTTTAGTGAAAATACTTCGAGGACAAGAGAGGAACTAGCGGGATGTTCTTGTCTAGGGTGATTAATATATGTCATAGATGGAATTTTAGGATTATTTCTTCATTAATTCATTTATTGATATGTTGAGAGCTAATAGGGATCAAGATTTTATACATCTAGTTTAGGTAATCATGTTAGTGATGAACTATATGGGTCACCATATTGATTTTATTAAATTTTCATCTATTTTGATGAGTGATAAGATTATGTAGGCTGAGAATGGATTTTTATATCCTATTTGGGTTTAGGAAAAAAATTTTATCATGAGTTATTTGACTATGGTGGTGAACTAGGAGAATGTCTCTTAGGGGAACATATTTAAAAGTGATATTATACTATAATCTAGCCCATATTCTTGATCAGTAAGAAGATCCTTATGTATCCAAAAGAATTTTTCCATTGATTCACTCCATGATGGTGATGGGAAGAACAATAATTATCTTAGACCATCCTTTTAAGGTATTTTGAACATTTACTCTAATATGTTACCACTGTGGTAGAGTTGACAATCATAACCACAATGTATGTAGGAACCTAAGTAATGTAGATATTACATGTATATGGGATTTTGAAACACTTTATATATTGTTTTTCTCATATAACTAGTGGTTTGGGGAAAGAGAATACATAAGAACCAGTAATAGGACACAATGTAACACAACTGGGTGGTAGTTAGAGTTATTTCTCTTTATTTAGGACATTGAGGAGTTCATGGTTCTCAAGGTAATAATAGGTAGTATAGAAATTCACATTAGAGTTGATAGAGAACTATTTTCCATGGAAGAGGATCATTTTCATGATGCCTCCATGATATGAAGTCATAACATAATGAACATGATGATAAATATCTGACCATTTTAAGTATGATCAATATTGAATCTACTATTTTTAATATTTATTAACATATGTGTGTTTCACATTCATTTAAATTAGCCGATATTTAAAATGATTTATAGTTTTTGATAGATTATACTTATGAGCTATTGTATATTGATACACTATTAGGGATGCGATCTAATGATATTTCTAAATATTCAAAATGTTACCTCATGATTAGTGGATATTAGAATAATTTGGATTACTTAATTTTATATATTAATAGAAATGATGTGATTTTAGGTATGGATTGGTTGGATTAGTATTGAGTACACATCGACTACTTTCATCAATGGGTATCTTTCATGTCTTTTTTAGAATATAGCTATACCATTACTAGTGAATGGGTTTTACTAGTACTCTATTTCGGACCCTACCATCAGAATATAGTGATTATTTGAACCCAATTTCCATTTATTTATGATGGGGAGGCATGGTCAGATGGTATTTCCTCTTGTTGTTGTTTATTTCCAAGATTGTTTTTTTTCTGAACATATATCTAGGATGCCGTATGTGATAGGGTTGAATTTATTATTTTTATTATTCAAGGAATTAATCTCATATTGATTTTTTATTTTATAGTGGATCTTATAGATATTTTTGAGACAGTGTTTCAGTTAAATGATCTTAAGGAGAAGGGATTTATTAACTAGGGTATGTCACCTTAGGGTACTGCTATTTTATCATCCATGAAGAATTATGGTTCCTTGAGGTAAAATTTAGAGTACCATTATTATAACTAGGTGAAATTAATAAAAAAGTATCCCTTTACAAGAATTGATGATATATTTGAAAATCTAGGGGGGATAGTGTATTCTTTTAGAACAGCATGAGGTCATCCATCGTCAACTTTATGAGTGTTCATATGCTGTTATTCACAATTTATTCAGGTGAGGGTATATATTACATAGATGTCTTGTATAAATTTTTGGGAATCATTAATGTTTTTTTGATGTTTTTAGACCTTATAGACATGTAATTCGATCCATATATACAATTGTGGTGGTTTTTTACATTGATATTATGGTTTTTAATATTGGTTGAGGGAGGACCATGCTTGATATTTGGAGATCATTAAAAAATAACTATGATAAAATTGTATATATGTCATGAAATTGATGTGTTAGTTATGGATTTGTGATGGTCAATTATCTAGGAAGTTGATATTAGAGACTTTTAAATGAGTAGACCCTGAGAAGAACGAGGATATATTTTCTTATTAATAACCCATGAACTCTTTTAAGATCCATAAATTACTATGATTGGTAGGATATTACAAGTGATTCATTCAATAATTCTTCTTACTAAAAGAATAGATGACATAACTAACATATAAGATGATGAAGTTACTATGGTCTTACCCTATTGAAAATGTATTGTTGGAATTGGAGGTCCAATAGAAATGTGTGTTGATATTGACCTTGCCTAAAATGTGTAAGTATTGTTCCATATATTATAATGCATCATGGTTTGGAGATAATATCTTCTGTGGTTGGGATTGAGTTTATGTTTCCATAATCCTATGAAAGGAAATGATGTGTGATTTTTATTCTTTGAGGTAGGATAGTCACTCATAGATTACTAAGATGTACTATGATATGTATAAATAATAATTTTGGTATACGATGAACAAGAATTGTTAATTTAGTGAATATATTCTCCACCTATAAGTGGGTGAAGGATTATCATCAGATACTCACTGGTCATATTAGTTATTTATAATTTAGAAGTGTAAATATAGATAAATTATAAAATATTTTAGGACCAAGTTTCCTAGGACATCCCATGGTAGTGATATATTATGTGTATCATATATTGGTTAAATAATGTTTTGTATTTATTATAGTTTAAGTACACTCACTGTATTGTTGAACTAGGTTAATTTTATGTATAAGGATTGTGCATTCTTGGTGTGTTGACATGTACCGTTTATTATTATAATTCCCACTTCATGTATAATATATGGAATATTAAGAATAAGGTTGTAAATAATTAGCTGAAATTGAGCATGAAAGACCATCCCCAGACAGAATGATAGTCTTAGAAAACTTTTAAGATTATTGATGATATTTTGTGAGTGTTTTCCCTAGATTTTATATGTTTTTGAGAGAATCAACTTTACATATACAATTAATCCTAAAAAAATATTTATCCATCATTTATTCAGACGAAACAATTTGGATCCTTCTATGGTAGGTCATACCATTATCTTTTTATCTTGTTATAGGAAAGGGAGTTAGTGATTCTTTAGCCATGTATTTTAGAAGATATGTCAAAGTATATTTAGATAATATGGAATTGGTTAGCGACCAATCAATATAGTATGATATTATATGTCTACTAGTGATGCTAAACTCTAGAATTTGAAGTCAGTGATTGAGTATTTCTGTGAGTGACTCCTCAATTGGGACCTAAGCATATTCAGAGGTAGTGGAAGTTTGTGCCTAGACATACAAGTTCTTTTGTGATTATTGATAGTATTAGTATAGTGAAATACCAATTAGATTATCCTTTAAGTTTTCTTGTAATAAATGATGTATTACATATAAATAAATAAATAAATAAATATTTATGGGATACCTCTCCAATACCTCTTAATTGATCAATATCGACATTATTGAGCTTGATGGTGACACATAATTTGAGGAATTATCGGTTTATATAGTGTAATAAATTGTGAAGTTTCTTCATGGAAATATTACTCCTTTTTTAATTTTTAGTGTAAATTTAAAAATGTTTTAGAGTATATTAAATCACATGAGTCGGTTATATAGGTGGAGTGGTCATGGTTGTTCACATATGAGGCTTGACAATGATTGATGAACATCTGAAGAATAAAATGCCCAATTTTAGAGAGGTTATAATACTTTTAATCCAAGAGTTTTATGGAATTAACTTTTTTTTCTAATCCTCATGTATTTTTTATTCTATTTTTTTAGAGATGTAGAAGGTGCCTATGGGTCTTTTATGAGAGTTTTCCATGGCTCGAACTGAAAATCAATTACTGGTCATAGACCACACTGTGGTTTGGCAAACAACTCAATAGTGAGTGGCCCACATATGATAAATATCTTATATAAGAGGTTGGTTGTGTTGTATTTATACTTTATTAAATTATGGTGAGGGATTATTATGATTAATATTGTTTTTCATATGATTATTCACACTACATACCCCTTATATTTACCATAAAAGCTAACTCAAACGGGAGGGTGTCATGTTACAGTGGAGGATGTTGTGCTATAAATCAATGTAAGAGGAGAAGAACTGCACCATGAATGAAAGGGATAAATTTTTAATCTACCACTATTAAAAGGCCATTATGTAGAAAATGGGGTAGTTGTTCTATGAATGAAGTTTACTTTATTTTGTTTTGTTGTGACAAGTGTAGGGTCACTCTATCAATATAAACATTCACGTTTGAAGTAAAGAACTAGAACATAAATTTCATTATGTCCATTGTGTTCACATCATAGTGTATGTTCTAGAATGTTTTTTAATTAATTTAAATATACAATTTTAATTTTAAAATCATATAAAACTACTTTTTTCTCATTTATCATAGTAGAGACATGCGTATTCACCTATCATTGACTACTAATCTTCGAAGTGGGAGATATCATTTGCTTGTCATTGAATTCAAGTTTCATTAAATATATTATGTTTCCAGAGTTAATTTTCACTTTTTTCTTTGATATATTATTATTTTCTTTCACTATTATAGTTTTCCTCATCAGTTAGACTTAATAATGAGGCTTTTATTGTATTTAACAATTTATACCAATTTGCGATTATTCATTAGAGATTCTCAATGGGAGGTATTCCTATAAGGCCCCTCCCATAAACATTACACAATATTTAATTATGTTAATAATTCATTTTGAAGAAATTTTCAGGTTTATAGCTTTTGATAATTAGGTCATAACTTATACAAAAAACTTTAATATTACATGTATACACTTCTACTTAGTATCCATTTTTTCATAAAATAAAAAATCTTAAAAGAAAAGAAACATGTTTAGTTCCATGTTTTAAACAACATGACTTTTCCATGATCACATCCTTAACCCTATTCCACCTTAAGTCTGGTGAAAATCATTTCAAAAACATGGGATGATAATAAAAATATCATAAAGGGAAACACAAAGAAAGAAAAGTTTTAGTTTTTAAAATAACATGTAATCTTTGAATACTTATTTATAGAGTAAAACTTTTTACCTTAAAGGTAGTAAAAACACTTCACTAAATACAAGATCATTGATTAACATTATTTTGTAACAAAAATATTTCCATAAAACCCATGTGAAGAAATGTATAACATATAAAAGTTAAGCTTGTGACATAATCGTTCTAAAATGGAATAACCATATGGCGGACTTCCCCAAATCATTCTTACAAATGGAATTGACATATAGACTACTTACATAACCAATGAATTGGAGGTTATAAAGTAATCACCCATCCTTTTTTATCATGAAACCACACATGATTTGGTTTATCATGTAACCACTTGTCAAATTTCCAAGTACCATTATATAATCATCACACATAAAAGATTGAAAATATCAACATTTCAATCATAAAAATTTCATTTCAAATCACATGAAATAATTTCAGGATATTAAAATAGTAAATCCACATTCAAAATCATTTTCAATACCAAAATATGTAAAAAGGTTATATGGTATTTATTTTCCATTTAAAAACATAATGACTTGTTATGGAATCCAAATATCAAATATTGCTTGTAGTGGTAGAAATGTCATTTTCATCGTGTATGTTAAAAAGAAACTTTCCATTTTTCAGTTAGTAAAACTCTATGTTGAAAAATATTAACATTTAATGAAATTAAATTTTAAATGGGTTTATACACTGTATAAAATAAATTTCTGTATAAATCAAAATATTTCTCAAGGAAAGGAGATTAAGACAAAGTCTCTTACCTTGTATCCGACTTGACTCGTTTATTCATTAATTTCATGAATAATAAAATTAAGTTAATTTATACTTGTTTCAGCATATTTTTTAAATTTTATTATTCCTTTTATACAACTTATTACCTTTCTATAAATATTAGTTAATTATTTGAGTTCATATCGGACATTTGGTCGATGTTCAGAAATGAGTAAAAAATGAACTTATTATAATTATAAATTGTCAATGTGGTAAAAATTACATTATCTAAAAAATGAAATTCATGATTTAGATAACATATATATCACATAAATCTAGTATATAGGTATTTATAATAGTCTATATCAATTGGATATAATAAATGAAATGCACTGTTCAGGGAGACAGTAAGCCGTACGTACACATGAATGCCACTTTCATTTAATTATCACATTTAATGAAATGAAAACAAAATGATACATAGAAATATTATAATTACAGTATAATATCTAGGTTATATATGTAACATAATTTCATTCATTATATCCTTTATACATTCCATGTATAGCATGAACGAGTCATATCACTTTGAAGGGCCGATAGTCCACACTTCCTCAAATAAAATTATATTCTTTATAAAACATGAATAACATAAAGGTATGTTCTAAATGAGAATTATAGAAGAATATGTATAAAGTAAATATTAAAAATATCATATATAATTACATTTACATCATAATGGACACCATGAGAGGTGGTTTGAGAATATTGAACAATCATCGTTTCGTGAGGTAGTAGTTCACCGTCCAAAGAAAAAAGTATGTTCAATACCAATTAGACGGAGGTGTGTATAAGTGTAGTTAGAATAATTCTAATAAAAACATCCTAGTATATTTAGGACACTATTTTTGTTATGTAAACAAAGAATAAGAAGAGCATAGAGAGTGGATAAGGAAAAATAATTGAAAGTAACTTGAGATAAGATGTTACCTCAAATCGGGTAACTTCTTTTGATTTGAGACAAAGGGATTTCTGGAATTTACTTCTCCCTAAGGGAAGGATTCTAAGACAAATATAGGTATGTTAAGAGATTATTTTTGAATATTTTTGATAATCCAAAGTGGCTTGATAGGTGTGAGTAAGGGTTAGAGGTGATGTACTTTTATTAGAGGGAGTAGGGGTACTTTAGGAATATCTTGAATTTTTATTTTATTTTAAATTCTATATCGAGTATAAATGAGTCCAAATTCAGATATTTTAAAGGTAAGTTTAATATAAGTAGAAATAAAATCATCCAATAAGAATTAAAAAGGTTTTAGACATTTTTTAATCATTATCATTTTTATTTAACCCTTTTTTACTCTTACCGTTTTAACAAGAATTTAACACTTTGAGAATCAAAATAGTTTCCGAAATGTGAAAAATATCCCATTAAATAGTCAATAATTAAATTTTAGACTTATGATAACTATGTTTCCAAATATAATATTTTTTTGTAATTTTATAAAATTTAATAAAATATTTTATATTTTAAAATATGAATTCTGTCAATTTTGACACAATTCATATCACAACTTTTTTTTTTAAATCCACAGAAACATGATTGATTTGAAAAAACTTCAATAATATAGCGATAAATTGTAAATATAATCTAGAAAATTCGTGTATGACATAAATATATCAAAATTACATTTATTTTAACATTTATAATATCATTAATTTGATCCCTTTATTAATGAAGAAATCACTTCATCATCGTTGTGTCAAAATTAAATATATTTAAATAATTTCTAAAAATTATAAATAAAATACAATAATTTAGGAAATGTTTTTATGTTTCTAATTATTATTTATAGTTGAATTTATAACTAATATAAACCCATATACAAACTGTTTTACAAAAGGATACATATTTAGGTTATATTTTCCTTAACTTTAAATTAAAAGTAATTAAATATAATTTTCACACAAAAGTTGCTCCATGTGGTCCTAAAATTGACCCAAGGATTCCCATAGTCATATAATCTCATTAATTATGATTAGGACACATGTTAGGGTAATTTAATATTATTATAATATTATTTTTGGCCCTTATTTACCAGATTTACCCTTTAACCATGGTAAATAAAATATTTTCTGAAGTTGCTATTCATAATGTATAAAAATAAAAGTTAACTATTAAAAAAATTTGGACATCCTGATTCCAAATATGGAATATATTTTTCCAAATTAAAAACACAAAAGTTTTAGAAATTAATTTTAAATTAATTTTCATTGTCAAAACTATAAAGCGTGTTTTTAAGAAATATTAACTATCAAAAGATTGACATATGTATATGTGTAATTAAAAAGTAAAATTACATAACATGATCAAAATTGGATTAATTGGTAAATAAATAATACAATTACACTATAAAACCAACTAAAAATATAATCAAACCATATAAGTAAATCTGATGAAAAGACAGGTTACTATTCACAGAATGTGAATTGGCCTTAGAATTTGGGCCTACGGGCTATGTAATGGGCTACAAGCCCACTGGGCCTTCGGGCTATGTAATGGGTTTCCCTCTACCCAGTTAAAAGAGGACTTTGCTTTGATTTAATAATAAAAATGAGGCTTCGGCCCAAACCTTAAAAAAAAACAGTTTTGACATAAAATGCAGTATTTTTTCACTATTCATTAAAAAATGAACTTTATCAGAAAAATAGTAAAAAATTACCCAAAGTGATTTTTGATTTCCCAATTATAAAGAAGAAGTTTATTTTTTCAAATAGAAAATATAAAAGTGAAAAAACTATATTTAAAATGGGGTCTCCATAAAAAGGTGGTAAAACTACCTTTAAAAAATATTAGAGTATTTATGCTTAAAATTAGATTTATTCTCATTTCAATCCTCTATATTATATCTTATAAATTTAAAAACATATAAAAATCATGTTTAATCATAATATGATAAGTTTTTTTCATTCCCTCTAATAAAATAGCTAGACATTAAATACCATTTAAAATAGTAATATTATATTATTATTATTTTTCTCAGTATGGCTCAGCCTTTTGTGCAACCTATGATTTTAGAGGAATCCAGTGTTGCATGTTGGGTACGCCATCGAACATAGCATACCCTTTAAATTAAAATTAATATTTAATTCATAAATATTAATAAATATAAAAATGTCATATTCTTCATTTACCTGGAATGTTACATCCTTCCCCCTTTTAGAAATTGAATCCTCGTAATTTTATTCACTTCTCAAATAAGTGGGGGGTATTTATCCCTCATAGAATTTTCAGAATCCCATATTGCCTCTTCCACCATATAGTTTTTTCACAAAACCTTTACCTGATGAATTACATGATTTCTCAACAATCACTCTCTTCGGTCAAGAATCTGGACTGGTTGTTTCTCATAAGAAAGATTATCTTCCAAATGAACTACCTCTGGACTCAAAAAATGAGATGGATCCAACATATACTTTCTAAACATTAAAACATGAAAACATTGTGTACATGGGATAAACATGGAGGTAAAGCCACTCTGTGGGAAACTGATCTAAATTTCTCCAGGATTCTATAGGGTCCAATGAACCTCAGACTCCGTTTTCCATTCTTACCAAAACACATCACACGTTTCCTTGGAGAATCTTTGAGAAAGAAATGATCACCTACCTCAGAAGAAAGATCCCTCCTCTGATTATCTGCACAACTTTTCTGCCTTCTCTGTGCTGTTCTCATGTGCTTCTGAATTAACTGATCCTTTTCTGCCATTTCTTCTACAAATTTCAGGCCCATCAAATTTCTTTCACCTACATAATCCCAAAATGATGGAGTTTGAAATAAATTTACATATAATGCCACAAATAGATCCATCTTAATACTGTAATAAAAAATGATACTATTAGAAAAATAAACCAAAGAAATATATTGGTCCCAACATCCCTGGTAATCAATTGAAGAATCAATTAGCATATCCTATAAAGTCTGAATTGTTCATTCTAAATGCCCATTTATTGAGGATGAAAAGTTGTACTAAAATTTAATCCAGTACCCAAAGGCTTCTGAAGGAATTTCAAAAAGTTAGAAGTGAAACTCAGATCATGATCTGATAAAAATTGAGAGGGTAACTGAATGTAACCTAACTATCTCTTTAACATACAACTAAGAAAGTTTATCTAGAGATAGAGTATCTCGAATAGGAAAGAAATGATCAGATTTGGTCAATTGATCAATCATAACCCTGATTTTTTTATTACCTCAAGATGTCTTCCACAATCCCCAAATGATGTCCATGGATATATTTTTTCATTTACACTCTAGAACCAGTAAAGGATAAAGTATCCCTTTAGGTAACTGCTATTCTGCTTTAACCTGTTTACAAGGCAAACACTTCACAGTAAAGTCATCAATATCTCTTTTAATTACATCCCACCAATAATACTTCCGAAGATCTCTCTAAATCTTAGTACTACCAGGTTGAACTTGAAATAGAGAACTATGAGCTTCACATAAGAACTCATTCTTTAACTTTGAATCACGAGGCAGACATAATCTCTTTTCAAACCTCAAAACACAATCTTTATTAATGTTAAATTCAGGTAAAATACCCTCTAAAACAACTCTACTTTTATCTAAAACTCATTATCTTCTTTCTATGCCTTCTTAGTTCTCTCTGATAGAGATTATTTCAGTGACACCTGAAATAAAATAGAATAATTTTATGCACCAACAAATGTTATGCCAAAGTTCATCAAAATGTTAATCAAAGGATATTATTCCAAACGTAACATGGTTAATGTAGCATTAATCTTTCAGATTAAAGCACATTTCACTCTATTTTCCTTTCATGGATGGTAATAGATCATACAATCATAATCCTTGATTAATTATAACTATCTCATCTATCTTATGTTTAATTCATTCTGGGAGAATATATACTTCAAAATTTTGTGATCAGTATATATTTCACAATTTATGCCATAAAAATGATGCCTCTAAATTTTTAATGCAATAAATAGTATCTAATTCCAAACCATGCTTAGGGTAATTTAAATCATGAGGTTTCTACTGATGTGAAGCATACACAATTACCTGATCATTCTATATTAGGACACAACTGTAACACCCTGAGATTTTATGAAAAATATTCTTTTAAAATATTATTGATGTCTTGTGTTGTACGCTACACCAAAAGGAGCTTTCACTACACGCATCCCTAACTTGGCTTGCATTACACACAATCGCAACCTTCCACGATAGCGTGTATTGTACGCAATACCGAGTTTCACTAATCAATGATATGTTATATAAACTAGCCATTGTGAATAGTAATAACCACTTTTTAAAATTTTATAAATTTTATCTTTCAAAAGGGGATTCATTTTTGGATTCAGAATATCAAAATTATCCTAGGGTGAATTTTTGGTATTTTTCTGAAAACTTTCAATTTTTGATGAATAGTGAAAACACTAGGTAACTATTTAAAAACCAACTTTTTATTTAAATAATTATTTATTTTATTTAAATTTATTTCAGGTAAAAATTGATACATAATACCTATATACGTTCAAAGTAATTCATTGTAGTCATTTTATAATAATATTAGATATATAAAAATTTTATTGAACTTTTCACTGTCTTTTACCCACCTCCTAGGAGAATTTAGAAATTCACATAAAACTTAATTTTACCGCTTTTGTGGGTGGAATTTCAAAAACCTGAGAGACACGGTTAATATAAAAGTCTAATATGTGATTAAATGATATGAAAATAATTTTGGGTGAATAGTAACTTTTTACTTTTATTTACCACGGTTAAAAGTAAATAAGGTAATTAAGGGTAAAAATGATAATATTATTACCCTAACACATGTCCTAATTCTATTGGATATGTTTAATTCGACCAAAAATAAACTTAGTAATAATATATGAAAATTTAGGTCCACTTGGATTAGATTAGGACATTTAATATTATTTTATTTAAAGAATAGTTAAAATAGTTAAAATGAAAGTTTAATAACTAAAACAGTTTTAATATAGGGTTATACATAAGATAAATTCGACTATAAATATTCATTAGAAATGTAAAAATATTTCCTACATAATGGTATTTTATTTATAATTTTTATAGATTAAATAATTTAATTTATTTATGACACAATGATGATGCAGTAAATATCTTATTAATGAAATATTGACATAATTGATGTTATAAATACCCAAATAAATGTAATTTGAGACTTTATATGAATTACAATAATTTTATAGGTTAATATGACATGTTAGTATTGATTTAATTAACTTTTTTTGAACTAATCATTCTGGTTTGATTTTTAAAAAAATCAATTACCAAATAGTGTCAAAATTGAAATAAAATTGTTTTTTTAAAACATATTATATTATTAATTGTTATTTTATTTCTAAAAATCTAAGGTTAGGACAAATGACTTATATAAGGTTATATATATTAATAATAAACAACTTAGGGTTCGTTTTGATTGTTATAGTTAGTTTACTAACCTTATAGTGTATGAAAACAAGAAGACACGGTAAAAGTAAAATTATTTAAATTAACGTTAAATCGAAATGATAAAGTTAAAATAGAAATCTAAACTTGTCTAAATTCTATTTTAAGACATGATTTCTACCCATACCCACCTTAGATTTTAAATAAATCAATTTTGAGCTATTACAAACCGAATATGACTTTATCATAAAAAAATATTTTAAGTTTTTCTAAAGGTGCCCCTCCCCTCCCTTATAAAAGGGCACCCCTTCCCTCTTCTCTTCAAAACCTTTTGAGCCTTTAAGCTTGGCCAACCCCTGACCATTTCTTTTCTACACTTCCCTAGGAACATTCTGGAGGTTCTGGTCTTCTCAAAAGACCAACTCTACTTCCTTAAGAGAAGGCTTAAAGGAGGTGCATCGAAGAAGAGGTAATCTCTTTTTTCGATTCTCTCAAGTTTCTTTCTTCTTCAACTTATTCTTATTTAGTTGTTTCATTATAAAGTAATAACATCAGTATCAATCATATACTGATATGTTATTATGAATATGAAACAACCCTTTTTCACCTTATATACATCCTACGGAAAATGAAATCAACACGTGTGTGTACGTACGGAATACCGTCTCCACGCCGTGGTGTAATCAGTTTTTCCACCACCACCTTACATGGATGGGTATAATGTTGTAAATAAATAACATTATATGATTATTTTAATGTGATATTTATTCTTAAATATTATACATACACTTCAATAAAACTCCACTATCATGGGAATGGTATCATCGCTCGTGCGTACGTACAGACTACCGTCTCCACGAACGTGATGAGATACATTTTCCATGATTAACCACTCAAGAATGATTATAAAGTCAATATAATGAATAATAATAATATATATGATATAATGAAGCTACTGTATTTATGTATACATATATATATATATATATATATGTGTGTGTCATCTACTTACTTCCATTGAAGTCAATAAAGAAAGGAAAACAGCGTTCATGCGTACGTACGAACTACCGTCTCCATGAACGGTGTGTTTCATTTCATTTATCTATCTATTATATATATATATACTGAATATATATGATATATAAATCATGTTTTACATTCTAGAATTAAGTAAATCCTGATATAAGTAATAATAATATCAAGAACAACAAGTCCAAACACGTACGATAAATGAAACAATTTTACCCAAAACGCTACTTTAACATGGAATTGACAAATGAACAGATAATATAAATACCTAAGTGAACCATATATGATATAATAACAATGAATATGATTCTATAATAATTCAATGACATTATTTAAATCATTATACATGAGGTTCAGATACATATGAAGCATATCAGACATAAGGTAAGGGGTAATTATTCCAATCTCATTCTTATCCGAAATGGTTTATTCGTAAGTATTTACTGGGGTTATGTTTATTATCCATGTCCATATGTTCTCAAAATGTTTTCATAAAATGTTTAATTTTCATCCAAGTATGTTTAAAGTCATTTTTACCACTTTTTTTACTTTTACCACATCGTATGGAAGGAGTCTTTCTTTTGTTTACCATATGAGGTACTTTATGAATTTTCTAACAAAAGTATGAGAAGAATGTTATTTTTAACTTATACAGCGTGAACAGATTTTTAAAGTTTCATAATGCCTCATTTTCATTTATATTACTCTATAATATTTTCTGAATATTTTCAACAAAATACATTTCTTTTAAAATTACATGGAATTTTGTGAAAAGAAATTGATTTTGAATAAGAAAGGATATTTTCCTCAAGAATTCATTTCAAGTGTTTTATCAAAACAATTTTCCATCTAAGAAGACATTATTTCATATGTGTTTGTATCAAGTATGATTTCTCTACGATTTACATGGTTTCAATTTTCTTATGATGAAATATCCATTTGTTTTATATGAATTATGTGATAATGGGATGATGTTTATGAAAACCATTTTATTCTTTGGGTTATGATGAATGTTTTAAGTTTATTTTGTGGCACACGTAAGAATGATTTCATTATGAGATGGGTGGGGCCTATATCTCCTTCCAATGCATTGGGTAAAGATTTATATCTTATTAGATAAACATGGATGGAATGGTAAGTTAATCTGGTTCAGTGATACAGGACTGGAACAAGGAGTGAACTCGATTCAGAAAGGGACTTTGTTCACTAAGATGGTCTTGGAAGCAATGCCTTGGCTACTATGGGAATCATAACAAGTGATGAATGGTTTCCACAATTACATGATTGATTCCCATGCTATTTTATCAAGATTGATTTTCCTTTATGATATATGCCTTACATACTTCCAAGATTTATGTCTTTGCTCAAGATTTTGATGTTTAGATTTTATGTTCAAGATATTGAATTAAAATGTTTATGGATTGTTTTATGTTCTCTATTCTTACCCTTACTGAGCATTTGAGATCACCCTTTTTATGTGTTATTTTCCCCAGGATATAAAGAAAGGTTTTAGGTAAGGAAACAAAAGGGGAAGATCTTTATGGGAGAAGTTGAAGATCTTCCACCACTATTAGAAGATTAAATTCAGAGTTTCCAAAGACACTAAACTATTATGGTGCTTATGCGTCTGTGTTTGATATGTATTAAGTATTCCACGAAAGAAATGTAATTTCATGTACGTGAAGCTTTGGGTCTCTACTTTTGGTATCAGAGGAATGGTTTAGATAACCTTTGGAAACTAGGATGCGAAAACTTTAGTGAGATCCCTAGAGATATTTCTAAGTTATGTCTAGGGATGTCCCTAAGGTTAAGTATAAGTATAGTTTATAGTCCTAGAATTATGATAACGATCATGAATAACCTAGGATTAAACCTATGATGTTAGAGACTGAAATTACTCCCTTTGATTATGTTGTTTTGCTAGCATTATTTTTTCCTCTCACACTATTCTTTTTGGGTTTTAGACAATGGATGATACCTGAAGGAACCATGTTGATCAATGTAATGGAAAATGCAATGATTTTCCTCCTAAACAAACCAATGTTATGGGATATGGAGTGAAAATTCTTATTGCTATACTTACACAAGCTAGGAATCATTCTGGACTTCCAAATAAGAAGAGAAGGGAACATTATTCTATTGAGTCCTTCATGAGGCAACATCCACCTTCTTTTAGTGGGTCTTTTGATCCACTTGTTGCTGAACAATGGATTAGTACCATTGAAAAGATATTTTCCATACTTCTCTATTAGGAACATGAAAAAGTCATTCAGGCTATTTACCGTTTAGAAGGTGAAGAAAATCAATAGTGGACTCTAATTAAGAATACGAGGCCCCGAGATGAAATTGAATCCATGGAATGGGACTAGTTCAAAAACTTGTTTTTCAGTAAGTACTTCCCTCATATTCTTAGAACAAAGACAGAAAAGGAGTTTCTTGAGCTTAAGAAGAAGGATGATGAACATGTTGGTATATATGAAGCGAATTTTACAATACATTCAAGGTATGCATCTGGATCTATTATCCAACCTGAAAGTAAACTTGATCGATTTTTCAGTGGCTTAAAACCAAGTCTTCAAAGGGCATTAGCTATAAGAGACTTCAGTAGCTATGAAGAAATTGTAAGTTGTGCTATCAAGGTAGAACTAGAATTTGGTGTAACATATCCATCTCATGGTTTTAACAGGAAACAAAAGATGGAGTTCAAGGAGAAATCTCAGAATAATGGTGAAAAGAAGATGAATGTTTCTTTATGCTCAAAGAGTGGAATGAATCATGGTGGAGATTGTCTTAAAGGGACTAGAAAATGTTTTAAGTGTGTAAAAGAAGGTCATCGAGCAGTTGATTGTCGAAGTAATGGAAAAAATGTTGCTAATGATGTGAATAAAGAAAAGACTACAGAGAACACTCCACCAACACTTCAACGATTCAAGTGCAAAGAAATGGGGCATTATGCTAATAAATTCCCTAATCCACGGGTTAATGATGATCAACATGAGAAACCTCTTAAGGAAAAAGGACAAAGGGAAGTCACATGCAATCATTATTGGCGATGTTGAATATGAAAATGATGCGGTGGAATGATTAAGTGTTTATGTAATGGGATTCCCAAATAATGTTGTATATAGTATCGTGGAATATTGGAATATTTATGTATTGGTCCATTATGGTTTTCTATAAGAATATTGTACCGGTAACCATGAAAAGTGATTCAAATATTTTGGAAAGAAGATGATACGCGCATAAGGAAGGGATAAGGAGAAAATTAATTGTTTGATAGTATTAATGAGATCATCATTGTTATAAGGACTATGTGATATCGTGGTTTGAGTATACAGAATTTTGGGATTTTGGTATGAGGAAAGAGTTAACTTTTGACAGCACTCATGTTTTCACTAAGGTTTAATGGGTATTCATTTCTCAAGATAATACATGATTATTGCCTTCGAATGTTTTGAATGTGACCAAAAAGACATATCTTATGATATATAGGGATCAAAAATTGTATTAACATGCTTGTTATATGAACTCTCTGGTAATTGTTTTCACTATAATATGAGATTGGACAGTAGTATTTTGGATAAGCCTAAAGATTGGAATGGATTATGTTGGACATAAGTTAGTAGTGTTTAAGGCTTGAACTTTTTTGATATTATTGATGCAAAGTTATAATAATTTATTTTTATAAAAAAGGACAACCTGCAAGATGGGCGACAACCCGTCACGTCGGACAAGGCTGTGGGAATCGAACCCACAACCGAAGTGCGACAGGACTTTATTTCTTACCACTGGCCTACAGGAAGTCCCTGGTTAGTAGAAACTAGTTTTATTTTATTATGAAAGATGATAGATGAAGTATAAGTCCATTTTGGAACCATATCTGATTAATCTCACCATAGATAGACTTATGTATATAACTTTTGCTAACTTATGTTTGAGACAGTTGGAATGACCTATCATTCTATCGCATGATCTGTAAAAACTTCACGAAAGACGAATAAAACTTCATTTCGTAAAGAGATGAAGTGGAAATTGTTCAAGTCACGAACAATGGTAAGATTATACCGAAATAAAGTAAGTATTTCTTATAATTCAAAATCATCAACTTTTGGGAAATGATCTTGAAAACCAACAATGTTGTCCTAGTGCCCTTATATACGATGAATTAAATGGTACCTTAGATCATTACAAATCTATGGCTTTGTGATTGTTGGATTTTTCACTTCCATGTTCTCTACCACTCTCCATCAGAACATGATGGTTAGATTTCTCTTCCATATCCATATTTTCACCTATGTTCTCTTACATGGAAACCCATTGATTAGTTAATATGGTTAACCGTTATGTTTCATACTTTAGTTTTTAAAGATAAGTTTTGGTATTCCTTTTTTACGTTATGGGTTTCTATTAATGAAACATTCAAGTAGGAAACCATTTATAACCTTGATAAATTTCGTGGGCGAAATTCATTTTAAGGGGGGTAGAATGTAACACCGCGAGATTTTATGAAAAATATTTTTTTTATATTTTATTGATGTCTTGTGTTGAATGATACACCAAAATGAGCTTGCACTACACGCATCCCTGACTTGGCTTGCATTACACGCAATCACGACCTTCCACGATAGCATGTGTTGTACGCAATACTGAGTTTCACTAAACAACGATATGTTATATAAACTAGCCGTTATGAATAGTAATACCCACTTTTTAAAATTTTATAAAATTTATATTTCAAAAGGGACTTCATTTTTGGATTTTTAATATCAAAATTAGCCTAGGGTGAATTTTTGGTATTTTTCGGAAAACGTTCAAATTTTGATGAATATTGAAAACACTGGGTTACTATTTAAAACCCGACTTTTTATTTAAATAATTATTTATTTTATTTAAATTTATTTCAGTTCAAAATTGATACATAATACCTATATAAGTTAAAAGTAATACATTTTAGTCATTTTATAATAATTTTAAATATATAAAAATTTTATTGAACTTTTCACCATCTTTTACCCACATTCTAGGAGAATTTGGAAATTCACATAAAACAAAATTTTACTGCTTCTGTGAGTGGAAATTAAAAAATCCGAGAGACACGGTTAATATCAAGGACTAAAATGTGGTTCAATGAGATGAAAATAATTTTTGGTGAATAGTAACTTTTTACTTTTATTTACCACGGTTAAAAGTAAATAGGGTAATTAGGGGTAAAAATGATATTATTATTACCCTAAAACATGTCCTAATTCTATTAAATAAGTCTAATTCGACCAAAATCAACCTTAGGAATAATATATGACCATTTAGGTCCCCTTGGATTAGATTAGGACCTTTAATATTATTTTATTTAAAGAATAGTTAAAATAGTTAAAATCAAAGTTTAATAACTAAAACATTTTTAATATAGGGTTATTAATAAGATAAATTTGACTATAAATATTCATTATAAATATAAAACAATTTCATATATAATTTTATTTTGTTTATAATTTTTAGAAATTAAATAAGTTAATTTATTTATGACACAATGATGATGCAGTAATTATCCTATAAATGAAATATTGACATAATTGATGTTATAAATACCCCAATAAATGTAATTTGAGACTTTTTATGAATTAAATTAATTTTATAGGATAATATGACATGTTAGTATTGTTATAGTTAACTGTTTTAGAACTAATCATTCTGTTATGATTTTCAAAAAAATCAATTACAAAATAGTGTCAAAATTGTCATAAAATAGTTTTTAAAACAAATATTATATTATTAATTGTTATTTTATTCCAAAAAAACTAAGGTTTGGCAAAATGACTTAGATAAGGTTTTATATATTAATATTAAACAACTTGGGGTTATTTTGTCTTGTTATAGTATGTTTATTAACCTTATAGTGTCCGAAAAGAAGAAGACACAGTAAAAGTAAAATTATTTAACATAAAGTTAAATCTAAATGATAAGGTTTAAATAGAAACCTAAACTTATATAAATTCTATTGGATGAGATTATTTATACCCATACCCACCTTAGCTTTGAATTAAATCAATTTTAAGCTATTATAAACCAAATATGTATTTATTATAAAATAATATTTTACGTTTTTCAAAAGGTGACCCTCTCCTTCCTTATGAAAGGGCACCCCTTTCCTCTTCTCTTCAGACACTTTTGAGCCTTTAAGATTGGACAAAACCTGCCCATTTCTCTTATACACTTCCCTAGAAACATTCTAGAGGTTCTGGCCTTCTCAAAATAGCAACTATACTTCCTTAAGATAAGGCTTAAAGGAGGTGCGTCGAAGAAGAGGTAATCTCTTCTTTCGATTATCTCAAATTTCTTTCTTCTTCAACTTCTTCTTATTTAGTTGTTTAATTATAAATTAATAACATCAGTATCAATCATATACTGATATGTTATTATGAATATGAAACAACCCTATTTCACCTTCTATCCATCCTACGGAAAACGAAATCACCATGCGTGCGTACGTACGGAATACCGTCTCCACGTTGTGGTGTAATCAGTTTTTCCACCACCACCTTACATGGATGGGTATAATGTTGTAAATAAATAACTATATATGATTATTGTAATGTGATATTGATTCTGAAATATTATAAATACACTTAAATACAACTCCACGATCTTGGGAATGGTATAATCGCTCGTGCGTACGTACTGAACATCGTCTCCACGAACACGATGAGATTCATTTTCCATGATTAACCATTCAAGAATAATTATAAAGTATATATAATGAATAATAATAAAATATATGAAATAATGAAGTTATTGGATATATGTACACACACACACACACACACATATATATATATATATATATGTCATCTACTTACTTTCATTCAAGTCAATAAAGAAAGGAAAACTACATTCATGCGTACGTACTGCCTACTGTCTCCATGAACGGTGTGTTTTATTTCATTTATCTATCTATTATATATATATATACTGAATATATATGATATATAAATCATTTTTTACATTTTGGAAGTAATTAAATCATGATGTAATTAATAATAATATCAAGAACAACAATTCCAAACATGTACGATAAATGAAACAATTTTACACAAAACGCTACTTTAACATGGAATTGACAAATGAACAGATAATATAAATACCTAAACGAACCATATATGATATAATAACAATTAATATGATTCTGTAATAAGTCAATGACATTATTTAAATCATTATACAGGAGGTTCAGATACATATGAAGCATATTGGACATAAGGTAAGGGATAATTATTCCAATATCATTCTTATCCGAGATTGTTTATTTGTAAGTATTTACTGGGGTTATGTTTATCATCCATGTCCATATGTTCTAAAAATGTTTTCCTAAAATGTTTACTTTTTTTCCAAGTATGTTTAAATTCATTCTTACCCTTTTTTTACCTTTACCACATCGTATAGAAGGAATCTTTCTTTTGTTTACTATACGAGGTACTTTTTTACCTTTCCGACAAAAGTATGAGTAGAATGTTATTTTTAACTTATAAGTGTTAACAGATTTTTACGTTTTCAAAACGCCTCATTTTCCTAAAGATTAATCTACAAAATTTGATGATATTTTCAATAAAATACTTTTCTTTTAAAATTTCAAGGAATTTTATGAAAAGAAAATGATTTTGAAGAAGAAAGGATATTTTCCTCAAGAATTCATTTCAAGTGTTTTATCAAAACCATTTTCCATCTAAGAAGACATTATTTCATATGTGTATGTCTCAAGTATAATTTCTCTATGATTTTCATGGTTTCAATTTCCTTATGATGAAATATCCATTTGTTTTATATGGATTATGTGATGATGGGATGATGTTTATGAAACCCATTTTATTCATTGGGCTATGATGAATGTTTTAAGTTTATTTTGTGGCACAAGTAAGAATGATTTCATTATGAGATGGGTGGGACCTATATCTCCCTCCAATGAATTGGGTACAGATTTATATATCATGAGATAGACATGGATAGAACGGTAATTTAATCTGGTTTAGTGGTACATGACTAGAATAGGGAGTGAACTCGATTCAGAAAGGGACTTTGTCCACTAAGATGGTCTTGGATGCAATGCATTGGCTACTATGGAAATCATAACAAGTGCTGAATAGTTGCCACAATTACATGATTTTTTCCCATTCTATTTTATCAAGATTGATGTTCATTTATGATATATTCCTTATGTACTTCCAAGATTTATGTCTTTGCTCGAGATTTTAAGGTTTAGATTTTATGTTCAAGCTTTTGCATTCAAATGTTTATGGATTGTTTTATGTTCTCTATGCTTACCCTTAATGAGCATTTGAGCTCACCATTTTTATGTTTTTTTCCCAGGATATAAAGAAAGGTTTTAGGTAAGAAAACAAAAGGGGAAGATCTTAATGGGAGAAGATGAAGATCTTTCACCACGATTAGGAGATTAAATTCTGAGTTTCCAAAGACACTAAACTATTACGGTACTTGTGTGTCTGTGTTTGTTATGTATTAAGTATTCTACAGAAGTAATGTAATTTCCATGTACATAAAGATTTGGGTATCTACACAACTGTGTCCTTTCAAAGAAGCTTCACTATAGATAAAAAATTCACCATCATAGAAAGGTAATAAGAAAACTACAACATTCACCTATCTTCTTTTCAATTCCTGAAAACAATCATCAAATTTTTTATTCCACATAAACTTTAAACCTTTTTGAGTTATCTTAGTCAGTGGGCTATATATCCATGCAAAATTCTAAAAAAAAATTCAATAGACTACCATACCATGAAAACTACAAATATAGATTATATTTGTGGGTTTTGGCCATTCGTTAACAAATACATTTTTAGCAGGATCAATTGTTATGCCATTTTTTGAAACAATGTGAATAAGGAATGAAATTTGTTTTAAACAAAAATCAAATTTGCTTAATTTCTCACAAAATTTCTTTTCTTTTAAAGTTTGCAAGACTACCATTAAATTAAATTCATGTTCCCCCTTACTTTTGGAATATAACATATTGTCATCAATAAACCCAATAAAAAACTTATCTATGAACTCAAAGAAAATTCTATTCATAAGATCCATTAGTACATTAGGTGTAGTGGTTAACCCAAAAGGCATAACTATAGATTCGTAATAGACATATCTACTTAGAAATGTGGTCTTTAGAATGTCTACTTCTCTTACTTTCAATTGATGGTACCCCAACCTCAAGTAAATATTCAAGAAATACTGAGCTCTCTAGAACTGATAAAAAAATCATAGATATGAGGAAAATGATACTTTTTCTTAACAATGATATTATTCATGGCTCTATAATCAAATAAAAGTCTCATCAAACCATATTTGTTTTTAACAAACAAGACTAGATCACCCTATGGTGATGTTCTAGGTCGAATGAAACCATTATCTAACAAATATTGCAATTGTTTATTTAACTCTAAAACGTCAATTAGAGCCATTCAATAAGGGGGTTTTGAAATTGTCTTAGCATTAGGAACAATGTCAAAAATAAATTCAACTTCCCGATCAAGTATAATAACAGACAACTCATCAGGAAAAAAATCAATACACTCATTTACTATTAGCATGTCATTAATCCGAACTATTACTTTCTTTTCAAAAATATGTGAAAGGAAACATTAATTTCCATATTGAACTAGTTTCTCAGCTTCATAATATGTTATTAGAGATAAGGGATCAGTCTAGTACATAAAATAAAAGTATTTCTAAAAAGAAACCTCTTTAGCACTACAGTAAATATTTGCATGGTAAACAGAAAGAATATACCTTCCCAAAATAACATCAAACTATAATAGAGGAAAAACAACAAGGTGTGCAGGTAAATTCTTTCCACAAATAATGGTAGGAAGAATATTATAGTTTCTTTTTACCTATACATTTCCCCCATGTATTTTTACCAAATGTTCTGGATTCATTTCTTGAGGTGGAATTCTAAATTCACCTAAAACTGTCGTAGAAATGAAGGAATTTGTAGACCCTGAATCAAACAACAAATTGGAATAATCTACAAAAACAAAAAAAGTAACTAATAAAACCTAATTTTGTTTCCCCACATCAACTATAGTAGTAGTGAAATATTTTTTACCCAGCCATCTACTTTTGATATGTTTGGTTTCCACCCTAGGTAATCAACATTGGAGACACATTGTAATAATATACAATCTCATTGAAACTAAAACATATTATGGATAGATTTAAATTGCATGATTGATCTTCTTAATTATATTTATGAGTATTATGACCAGTCTTACCACACCATAAGCACTTTTTAGATTTTTAGAGACATTCTCCATGATGAGTTTTACCACACTTCTCACAAGATAGAGATTAAATTTTCTTACCTCCAGGTTTCTTTGATGAATTCTTTCCCTTTTCCTACAAATTGGACCTCTTCTTCTTCTTGATATTTTAGAACACATGATCTTCCAAGAAATCTATTTATACCCTCTCAGTACATCTGATAAGTTTCTCATAGCTTTTGAATTCACGAGAGGCCTATTCTCTTTGATATATCGACTTCAGTCCTGAGTAAAATCGATTTATCTTACTATCAAGACCTCGATTGAATTTTGGAGAATACCTTTCTAGTCGAGTGGACATTTATTATTAAGAAGACACTTATTCATCCTCCTACATCAATTCCAAGAATTGTTTTTCCACCTTAAGTCAAACTACCTTAGGAAAATATTTCTCATGAAACATACATTTGAATTCTTCCCAAGAAAGATCATCAATCTTACCACTGTCCCTGATATTTTTAACCATTAGAAACCATTGAAAACCTTTTATATGATTATACTTCAAAATAATAAATATAAAGACTAACATTTTGATTTTATGTACAACCCATGACATCAAAAATCTTTTGGCAGGCCTTTGATCCAACCTTTATCTTGAACCAGGTCAGATGATCCTCTGAATGATGGGGGATGTTGACTCATGAAATGATCCACTATTGACATGTTCTTCTATGGTTGATCTAGCTGGTCTCAGGCATAGATACCACCACCATTTATAGCCTGAGTCATCTAGTCCATCACTAAAACAAACTGTTCAGTTCTGATTACAACCATATCAGGTTGCTAATTTGGAAGGTTTTTTCCTATTTGATGTTGTTCCATCATAACTGAACTGTTTCCTCTCTGGAAAACAATTCTGAACATAGAAATATCCTAGGTTAACCAACATGGTAACCTTCAAATTGTATATAATTTCAATCTTACCATAAATTAAAAATAATTTATGGATATTCTATTATCAAAATTCTAACTCCTAAAGTTATCTAAATTAAACTCTGATACCAACTATAAGGCCCTAACCATAAACATCACATAATATTGAATTATGTTAATAATTCACATTGAGTTTCTTCTCATTATTATATATTTAGATAATTAGGTCAAAATTAACCAAATAACTTTAATATTACATGTAGACACTTCTACTCAATATCCATTATTTTCATAAAATAAAAACTCTTAAAAGAAAAGAAACATGTTTAGTTCCATGTTTTAAATAACATGACTTTTCCCTGATCCCATAATTGACCCTATTCCACCTTATACCCTATGAAAAAAATTTAAAAAAACTATGTATGAGCATAAAAAGGTCAGTAAGTGATACACAAAGAAGGAAAACAATTAGTATTTAAAACAACATGTACATAATAAATACATTATCATAAAGTAATACTTTTCATCTTAATATAAATAGAAAAATCACTTCAATGAATATAATATCATTGTTTACTCTTCTTTTGTAAAGATAATATAACCATAAAACCCATATAAAGCTACATATAGAATATAAAAGGTAAACTTGGGACATAATCATACTTAAATGTAATAACCATATAGTCAACTTCCACAAATCATTCTTACAAATGGAATAGACATATGGATGACTTCCATACCCAATGAAATGGAGGTTATAATGTAACCACTAGCCCTTAGTTTATCATGCAACCACCAATTATTTAGTTTATCACGTAACCACCCATCAAATGTTACGTACCATTATATAATTATCACACATAAAAGATTGAAAATATCCAAATTTCAATCATAAAAATTTCATTTGCAATAACAATAAATGATTTGAAGATATTTAAATAGTAAATACACTTTAAAAAGAATTTTAAATACAAAAATAATTAAAATGGGTATATAGTATTTATTTTCCATTTAAAAACGTCACGACTTGTTAATGAATCAAAATATCAAATAATGATTACGGTGGAAGAAAGATCATTTTCACTGCATATGTTAAAAATAAATATTCCTATTTTCATTTAATAAAATACTACATAAAAAAATATTCCCATTTAATGAAATTAAACGTCAGAAGGATTTATATATCGTAAAAAAAAGCCTTGTATAAATCAAAATATTCCTCAAAGAAAGGATATTGAGACAAAGTCCCTTACCACCTGTCTGAATTGACTCGTTCGTTCATTAATTTCATGAATAATAAAATAATGTTAATATCTAATTTCTTTAGAAACTTTTTCAAGTTAATTATTTGTTTTATATAACTTATTACCTTGCTATAACAATTAGTTAATTATTTTAATTCATATCAGACATTTTGTCAATGTTCGGAACTTGAGTAAAAAATGACCTTGTTATAATTATAAATTGTCCATGTGGTAAAAATTAAATTATATCTAGAATTATATTAAAGATTTATATATCATATATACCATATATATATATATATCCTATATATATTTATTTATAATAGTCCATAACATTTGGATATAAGAAAAGAAATGCACCGTTCATGGAGACAGTAAGCTGTATGTACGAAGGAACGCTACTTTCATATATTTTTAATATTTAAAGGAATGAAAACTAAATGAAAATATAATTATAGTATAATATATATGTAATATAAGATATTCAAGTTCATTAATTCCATTCTTTATACGTTCAATGTATAGCATGAACGAGTCATATCACTTTGAGGGGGTGGTAGTCTGCCCTTCCCCAAATGAAATTGTCGTATTTATACAACATAAAAAAAATAAATGTATGTTATAAATGAGAATTACAGAGGAAAAAAGATAAAATAAATATAATATATATCATATATAATTAAAGTTACATCATAATGGACACCATTATAGGTTTCAGGATAATATTGAACAATCATCGTTTCGTGAGGCAGTAGTTCACCGTCCACAGAAACTGTATGTTCTATGCCCATTATACGAAGGTGTGTGTAAGTGTTGTTATAATAATTATCATTAAAACTACCTATTATATAGATTATACTAGTGTTTTTATGTAGACAAAGAATAATAAGATCCTCTTAAGTGGATAAGGAAAAATAATGGAAAAGAACTTGAGAGAAGACGTTTCCTCAAATCGGGTAACTTCTTTTTATTTGAGCCCAAGGGCTTTCATTAATTGCCTTATGCCCAGATGAATGATTATAAGAGTAATATAGGTATGTTGGGAGATTATTTGGGTAGATATTGGATGAGAAAAGGGGACTTGAGAGGTGTGATTAAAGGTTAGAGATGATGCCCTTTTATAAGAGAGAGGTGGGGTAAATTAAGAATATCTTGAATTATTATATTATTGTAAATTTTATTTAGAGTATAAGTGAGTCAAAATTAATATATATAAAATATAAAGTGAATATAAGTCTAAATAAAATCATCCAATAATAATTATATTGGTTTTGGATAATTTTTAATCCTTATCGTTTTTATTTAACCATTTTTTACTATTACCGTTTTAACAAGAATTTAACACTTTGAGAATCAAAGTAGTTACTAAAACATAAAAGATATCCAATTAAAGAGTTAATAATAAAATTTTAGACCTATGATAACTATTTGGAGGAATCGTATTTTTAAATCATAATTTATAATATTTAATAAAATATTTTATATTTTAAAATATGAATTATGTTAATTGTGAAAGTATTCATATCCTGACTTTTTTAAAAATCAATAACACGAGTGAATCAAAACAACATTATTAGTACAAATATATAACATTACTATAATGTTTAAAATTAGTTAATTACATCAATATAAAAAAATTAAATTTATTTTATCATTTATAATATCATTTATTTGAATTCTATATTAATGAAGAAGTCGGTGCATCATCATTGTGTCAAACATAAATTTATTTATATAATATATAATAATTATAAATAAAATTACCTGATTTAGGACATCATTTTATCTTTCTAATTCATATTTATTATAAAAAATATAACTTATATAACCCCATATAAAAATTGTTTTACCAAAAGATACATGTTTAGGTTATATTTTCCTTAACTTTAAATTAAAAGTAATTAAATGTCATTTTCCAACACAAGTGGCTCCCTGTGGTCCTCAAATAGACCCAACGATTTTCATAGTCCAATATACCTCATCAAATAGGATTAGGAAACATGTTAAGGTAATTTAAAATGATTAAAATATTATTTGTTACCCTTATTTACCAGATTCACCCTTCAACCAAGGTAAATACCATATTTACTAAAGTTACTATTCATAATGTCAAAAAATAAAAGTCATATATTTACACAATTTGGACCTCTTGATTCTAAATATGGAATCCATTTTTCAAAATTTAAAATGAATAAGATTTAAAAATTAATTTAAAATTAATTCCCGTTGTCAAAACCCAAAAGTGTGTTTTTAAGAAATAATAACTATCAAAAGGTTGACATGTGTTTATGTCTAATTAAAAAGTGAAATTATTTCCAATGAACAACATTGGATTAAATGGTAAAAACATAATCTAATTACACATTAAAAACAATTAAAAATATAATCTTACCATATAAAAAAATCCGATGAAAAGACTGTTTTGACTTAAAATGTAGTATTTTTCACTATTCATTAAAAAATGATCTTGATCAGAAAAATAAATTTTTTTACCCAAAGTACATTTTGATATCCCTATGATAAATAAGAAGTTTATTTTGGAAAATGGAAGTTATAAAATTGACAAAATCTAGATTTAAAATGGGTTCTCAATCAAAAGGTGGTAAAACTACCTTTTAAAAATATTAAAGTATTTATGCTTAAAAATGGATTTATTCTCATTTTAAGCCTATGATTTTATTGGATAAATGTAAAAACATTTAACAAACAATTTTAATCATAATATGTTAATTTCTGTTCATTCCCGTCAATACAATGTCTAGGCATTAATAACCATTTAAAATAATAATACAATATTATTACTATTTTTTCCAGTATGACTCAGCCTTGTTCGCAACAGATGATTTCAAAGAAGACCATGGTTGCATGTCGGGTACGCCATAAAATATAGCATCCCATTTAAAGTAAAATTTCATTTACAAATATTAATAAATATGAAAATCTAAAATTCTTTATTTACCCGGGATGTTAAAATTCCATTAGGGAAAGGTAGGTTGTCTATAACAATTCCTTGAGGTTTATTTTTGTTTGAATGTGACATTGGATATGAAGTCTCACCACCATTGAGTGATTAACCTAAAATTAATTTTAAGAACCCAATACTAATCTACCTGAGTTATGTAATGTTTTCTAGTATTGAACCCACTGGGTGTTTGTTATATTTATTGTCCATGAGAATGAAGGATATATTCATCAATCCAATAATTAATGATGAAAATAAGACTTAGTTAAGCTCCCTTTCTAGATTTTCAATAAGTTTTATGTTCATAATATTAGAGAATGCCTTATATTTAGGTGTTGGAATAAGAAACTGAGGTGGTAAATTATTCAAATGATGAATTAGCAACAAAATATTGTTTATTTGTTTATGTTTTTCATAGGATAAATAAAATCAATCATTGGATATAATAATAGAGAACCATTCATATGGAATATAATGATAATGAGGAATCTAGTTTTATCTGACAATATGTTTAATAATATTTTATAATATTTGAAGAAGTTGAAGTACCCAAGAAGATTTAGTATAGGTCCTAATAAAAATGTTTTTTTGTTATGCTATGAATAATTCACAAGAATAGAAGAACCACCTTGGATATTATAAGTGATTTACTTCCACTATATATATATAAAAAATGATTTAAATAAAACTATCTAATCTAATTAACGAGAAATATCACTACCATTTGATTTATTTAGATCCATTCATAAATAGAAAATTATTCCATCCAAAAATAGAATTTTATAAAGAAGATTCATTTAGAAAGGCCAGTTGAAGATAATGATGGTGTTACATTTCAGAAAATGAAGATATTATAAATTCTAATACTGTATAATAAATATTTCCGTTTGAAAGGATGTTTTATTTACTAATATTTAGGAATTTATAATATAAGAATAATTATATGGGGTGTGTAAATTTTTAGACATTTTATCTCTATGATGTTATTTTCTTTTATTGAAATGAAAATCAATCCTAGGATGTGTCATATATAAAAGTAAGATATTTTCTCTAAGAAATTTGGATAATGTTTAAAAAATGTTGAAGAGGGATGATGCATTATAATATCCATTAAAATAGTTAAAGGAGTATTTATATATTGTATTGGATTTAGAATCATTATGTTGTTGTTTGAAGTAGATTTGATGGTTTTCAAATGTAACCTTAATATTTTAGAGAAGTATCATACATGATATATCTAAAAATATAGAAAATTAAAAAATTGAAAAGGAAAAGTGAATATATAAAATTTATTTCGGAACTACCCTATATAAATTTCTTGAAAAATGAATAAATTCCTTTTAATCAAACATTGAGGTATATAAATGGAATTTTGTGTTGAAAAATAATATTTATAAAAAGTATTGGACGTTGGGAATATGAATAAGAATGATTTTTCATTGGAATGAAAGTAACTTATTGGACAGAATAGAAGAAGTGGAAAAGGCATAACTTGTGTAAAAGTATCTATATGGAAAAGTTGAAAAAATATGTAAAATTATTGGGGCTCTCTATGATGCTTACAACTAGATTTCCTAATACGTAAAAATCATCAATGTTTATAGGGAAATACATAAAAGTTAAAATTTATACATAAATCCCACTCTATTTTCCAAACATGTAATTTTTTATAATTTAATTGGAGATTATTGGAAAATGAACATCCAAAATAAGGATTCTGGATAATATTTTTAGTCAAAAACTATTTGGTTATTCCTAATGTCACAAATAGAATGATTATTTGGTGATTATGTTTTGATTCATACCAATATATATATATATAATCAGAGAATGTAGTTCCCATTTCATAATGAATACTATAATGTCATGAAGCTATCTAATAATCAATAGTAAATCAATGATTTTTTATTTAAAATGCCATCTTTTCGGGATGAAAAGGACATGTTGTGATACATGATGATGTAAATTTAATGAGAAATTTCATGATGTGTTGTCATTAAGTTAAGGATAAACACTATACTAGAAGAAGATTATGGATTTTGTTGTACTATGATAGGGAAATCTTTAACAAAAACTTATAAATACCTAGTGAAGCCCATGTCACAAGGATGTTCATCAAATTTATGAAAAGAGCCACTTATTTTTTACATGTATACATATTAAAAATTATTATGGGTATTGTGGAGAGATAAATACATAATAAATAAAATATCTCATAACTATAATTGACATAGTATTCAAGATAAACAAAATAAAAAACATATTATTGTTTAAATGATACAGATGACTAAAAATATTTTATAGTTAAAGTGAAACAATATTCACATAGTTCGTTAATGCATATGTTAAGAATAAAAAGAATAGTGTTTTTAGACTTGAATCCACTCTCATTTGAAGAAAGGTTTTTTTTTCAAAGCTAGAGAGATCCAATGCTACCATGAGAAGACCATTATAGTGAATTTTTAAAGAAGAAAAAGATAGAGACTAACTTTTCATATGCTAAGGTCCTTACATTCCAAAGAAAGAGATATGAGTATTCTAGCCTATAATATTCCTATATTATATGGTATAAATAAGATACGTGATAACCACATGGAATTTTAAATAGTTAAAAAGGTGATAAGATTCATAATTTCTAGGAAGAACATGAGTATAAACTACTATTAATTCAACATCAAGGTGACACGCACTAAATATATTATTTTAATAGTTCTAAGTAAATTCATTCATTGAACATTCATGGTTCTAGGAGTATGGTTCTTAGGATATACAACTGATCATGATTTCTCTCTATAATTAGATGAGAATAGTGAGTGTGTGGGATGAAAATGACCACATACCAGGGAATTTGTCATCTATATTTATGATAATCCTCATTAACAAGATTATGTATTTTATTTCATTTCATTGCTGCTTACCCTATATAAATCATAACCAATGGTGAGGAAAGAGTAAGAGATCCATTCACAGAATATGTGTGGAGGTAAATATGGTAATTAGGTTTAAATTATTATATAGACACAAAAATTATTTCACTCAACTTCTTATCAATGTGGTGAAACAATTCGAAGTGTATTTTTTATCAGATCAATGGTTCCACCTATTATTAGATAATAAACATTTTAAAATCATATTTTTTATATTTATTTTCCTACTAAATGATGTATTTCATACATATATAAAAAGATTATACTTCTAATTATAGATCTATATCTTCTAGTATATTTAATAACAGACGGAATAATAAATTGAAAAAGATAAAGAATTAATCCATTTTATATAACGAGGAATAATTTATGACTTTAAATTTCTATAATAAAAAATAAATTGGATTTAGAATGGATGAAGAAGAACCAGTGTTTTAATCAACTATAAAGTAGTAGGATAACCAGTTTACTTTAGAGGGTTCAAAGAATTTTAAAGATGAAGATGTAACATAAACATCAGTCTAATATAGTACTATTGAAGAACGCGGAAAATGTGTGGAAGATAATGTCTACAAATAATTAAATGAGGAATTATACATTTCCTTGAGAAAAAACATACAGATTATTCATAATAAAATACGTTTTGTTTTATTCAATTTTTAAATAATTTTATGGAAGTTCACCCATCCATAGAAACAATCATAAAAGAGGGAGACAATACTTCCATATAATGAAATGATTATCATAGATCTCACAATGAAATTTAAGGAAAAAATTGGTAGAATTATTGACCATTAGAGAAAGTGTTCAAAATATGTGAGGAATTGGGTTGAATAAAGATTGATGATATATAAATCCATATAAATTCTTGAAGAAAATATTCATTTATTGGAATAAAAGAAATGTTATATCATATATGTCCTGATTCCTTAATTAGAGGTCAAGGAAAATAATATTGAAGAGCTTAAAAACATTTTATATGAGTAAACCATAATAAATTAGAATCCAAAAGATAATATTATTATTGAATATAATTATAGAATAAAATAATTATTGGATTATAAAACCATCCTAAATATGAAACTTCTTAAGTATGAAGTTAAACATTCAAATATTGAAACCCTTCACGATGAGTGTCCACAACGACATGAGTGAAGAGTTTTTTTCATTCAAAATTCAAAATAGGGTTCACATTATAAATAACCCCTACTAGTTTTTAGAATATATTTAGATTTTTTGTTGAAAACCCTATTTAATTCTTTATGAAAAATTTACTATCCGTTATAGAAAAGAATGTTTTTACTAATGTTTTTATGTAAACAGCTACTGTTTTAATTCAAAATCGACACACATGTAGATGGAGAAGAGTAATAAGAAACACCCCACTAAAAATATTATGGATTAGATAATATGGGAAGTATGTAGCTCCCCAAAGTTATCCCAAATAATGTAAAATTACTATTGAAACAAAAATCCTTTAAAGGTGGATAGCTTGATGTCTAGTGGAAAATAATAAGGATTTTTGGAAACTTCTTTTGTTATTTAAGGAACGAGAAAAAGGCATCGAGTTGTTGGGATAATATGTAAACCTTATGAAATATAATAAATACCATATCAATGAGGATAAAATCTAATTTGATGAAAATTATATATATTAAATTTAAGTATATTCCCATTTATAACATATATTAATGTTTAAAGAATGTCTAGGTAGTGATTTCATTTTTATAGGGAAATACATAGTTTAATTTTTAATTAAAAACTTCTTCAGGGGTACAATGTTAAATTTACCATTTAATAAGTCTTCAAAAAATTATCCAATGGTATCATTGATTCCAGGGTGTGGGGTTTACTAGTAATCTATGTCAGTGTGAGATTATCGGTGAAATGAATCCTTGAAAAAATTTTAAATAAAAAAATATAATATTTTGGATGTGTTTGTAATATTTGTAAAATTATTATATCACTAAAATGGATCCTCAAATGGGAACATTGATACCCTAGTTGACTTCAAAACATGGATTTGAACCTAGGAGTGATGAATATATGTTTTTCACGCATCAAACCTCATGATGATTCATAGTAATGGAAGAATTAAAAATAATTAATTAAATAAATATATTGATTTTTAAATTATATATTGACCTAATAAATACTCAATTTATACATCTATTAAGGAAATATCTAGGGTTATTAATGTAACCCTTTCTTATTTGATAGATATGTTGTGGGAGGAATCATGACAAGGGATCAAGATGGATTCATGGTGTCAACATTGAGCTTTAAGTAATCACCAATGTAATCTGTGTTAATGTTCACCATCAATGACCAATATCCAATATTCTAGTAGGGATTTTTTGTTTCCCATTCACTCTATTCTCCATAAATTTTGTATTTCAATGATGTTTATGAAGACCTATGATCTTCATGGTGTGTTAGATGGTTTATTAAGTATTTTTATCAAACACCCATTGTGAAAATTGAATTCTTGATCTCTTATTCCCTAATCCTTGGGTATTGAGTTTTTAGGATCAAGTGGTTTAAAATGTGTCTTTAAACATGAGTGTGTGGTGTTAATTGTGTATTGGTGAATAATGCGGTGAAAAATTATATAATCTCTATCCTAACTCCCTTATACTCCCTCATATTCATATCTCTCTATCTAGAACCCTAACCCCAGTCATGGAGGGATGTAATGAAGGTTGAAGGTCGTGATAGTTGGGCTACCCGTATTTTGGTAGGTAGGGCCACTATTATAGAAGAGACATTTAACAAATCTATAAAAGATATTTTTTAGTGAAAAAAGTGTTGATAGTGTAAGCGAAGTTAAAATCACTCACCCTCTAGCCGTTATAGTAAAAACATTGATAAACGAACCCTTTATAAGTACTAATTTTTTTTGATAAAGATGTACTCTATCAGTGCTAGAAAATGTTGTGATAAATGGGTTCCTTTATCAGTGATTTTACTAGCACGGATAAATACCCTCTTTTTCTGCGCCTTTTCTCAAATTGATAGAGGCCATGCATCTTCTGGAAGGAAATAATATCCCTACAAAAGCCTTATAACATCAAAACTAATTACAATACAAATAAAAATAAAAATATATAAATATAAATTTTTATTAAAATAAAAATATAACATTGCACTATTATTTCAATTAAAAATTTACATACAAAATATTTACATTGATGTGATATTTACAATTAATCCCAAAAAATTACAATAAATATAAAAAATCTTTACAATTATAGAGGGATTTATGTAAATATCAAACTCTGTATAAAAGCTTGTCCATACAATAAAACAAATGTTTACTTTAGTAATAAAAAAAGAAAAAAAATTATTTTATTGTTATATAATCAATATATGATAAAATATACTAACAATTAGTATATATATATATTAATTATATTATAAGTTAATAATGTGTTATGTTGAAGTTCAGTCAATTCCAACACATTACAAATGATTTATGGATCATTTTACTAATATTTGAACTAAATGAGAGTTGAATTTATCAGTTTTTACTATGTGATACACGCTTTAAACTAAAATGGTAATTTAATATTGAAAACATAGACGTTGAGTTATATTGTATATGAAGTGAAAATTATTTATGTGTGGTCAATTTATACATTTGAAAAATTATTCTTGGATCACTGTAATAAATTTTGAAAATAACGAAAGCTCATTTGCTCGATTTTGTCTATATGATACACGTTTTAAATAAAAATGAATCTTTAATATTGAAAAAATTCAATTTTAATTGTCCCAACCCACAACATGTGTCATATTGACGTGTAGTCAACTCCGACATGTCACAAATAAATTATGAATCACTTTTTTAAGGTTTGAAGATAATATACTCTATTTTTCTTGCCTCTTTGAAGAACATTTCCAACTAAAATGACCCTAATATTTTGAAAACAAAGACATTAAGCCATATTTACCACATCATGTGATGGATTGAGGTGTAATTTATTCATACACATAAAAAAATGAATTGTGGATCACTATTTTAATGTTTGAAAACAATACAATCTTTTTTTCTCAGTTTTGGATATGTGATGCATGTTTAAAACTAAAATGACACTTATGTTTTGAAAACATGAAATTAAAGTAATACCCACCACATCATTTACTTGATTGATGTATGGTCAATTCCTAAATATGAAAAATTAATTATGATAATTGTCCTAATATTTGAAACAAATTTGATCTATTTTTCTCAGTTTTGGCTATGTGACAAATTTTAACATGAATGATACTTATATATTGACAACAAATACTCTAGGTCAGATCTACCACATCATGTTTGAGATTGATATGTGATTTATTCCTAGTTGAAAAAAATTAATTATGACTTATTTTTCGAATGTTTTAAAATAATACGAGCTTGTTTTTCATGTTTTGGATATGTGACATGTTTTTTAAACTTCAATGAAACTTATATATTGAGAGCACACACTTAGGGTTATACTAGCCACATCATGTGTGATATTTACATACAGTCGATTCCTATACATAAAAAATTAGTTATGTATTGTTTTTTTAAAATTTAAAATAGATATGATTTTTTTCTTGATTTTAAGTATGTCACATGTGTTTTGAACAAAAGTATCAATTTTTAACTAAAAATATACACTT
The DNA here is from genome assembly GCA_963277665.1 of Viscum album. Taxonomy (NCBI): domain Eukaryota; kingdom Viridiplantae; phylum Streptophyta; class Magnoliopsida; order Santalales; family Viscaceae; genus Viscum; species Viscum album. The sequence continues at coordinate 913,869,965 of OY728129.1, read as the reverse complement.
CTAGTAATACTGTGAACTCCATGTCTCAGATTTTGGTGTGTTCAATTCATACTCATAAAAATATGTTGTGGATAAATTTTAAAAATTATCAATATAATATGAATGTGTTTTCTTAGTTTTGATTATGTGGAATGTGTTTTGAACTAAACTGTCAATTTTAAAATGAAAACATGAACTTAGAGTTATACCTATCACAAAATTTATCATATTTATGTACGATCAATAATTAAAAATCACAAATGAATTATTGATCATTTTACTAAAGTTTGAAAACAATCCTATCATGTTTTCTTAGTCTTGTATATTTAATGTTTTTAAACTAAAATTACACTTATATATTGAAAACATGCACTTCGAGTCATACCAACCACATCGTCTATCCGATTCATATGTAATTGATTTATATACATAAAAAATAAATATGGATCACTATACTAATGTTTGAAAATAATACAATATATTTTTCTCAATTTTGATTATGTGATATTCATTTTAAAACAAAATAACACATTTATATTGAAAACACTCATTTTGATTCATACCAACAACATCGTGAATTACATTGACATGTGGTTAATTACTACATGTAAAAAATGAATTATTAATTTTTTTCTAATATTTGAAACAAATCTAATACCATTTTCTCAGTTTTGGATATGTGACATATGTTTTAAACTTAAATCACACTTCTATATTGAAAACAAACACCTTAACTCTGATCGGTTACATCGTGTTTCGTATTGTTGTGTGGAAAATTACTACATGTTAATAACGACTTATAAATAATTATATTATATCAACAAAACAGAATGAATTTGTTTTTTTTTTCAATTTGAGTATGGCACTTGTGTTTTGAACTAAAATATGAATATTAGTCTATAAATATACCCTTCGAGTAATACCGGAAACATCATGTATCAGATTAAGGTATGAATTATTCATAAATATAAAAAATGTTTTATAAATTATTGTTATAAATTATAAAACCAATATAAATGTTTTTGATCAATAATGAGTATATGGAATTTTTTTGAACTAAACTATCAATTTTAAAATAAAAAACAAACACTTCGGGTAATACTGGTCACTTATTGAATTAGATTTATGTGAAATAAATTCTTATAAAAAACAAATGATATGTGGATTGTTTTAGTAATGTATTATATAATATAACTGTTTTCTCATTTTTTAGTTTGTCACATGTGTTTTCAACTAAAATGTCACTTTTAAATTAAAAACACACACTACAGCTTATACCATGAGAACCATATAATAGATTGAGGTATGGTTGATTCATACAAATAAAAAATGTGTTATGGATCATTATTATAAATTATCAAAAATAATCTGAATGTGTTTTCTCAGTTTGAGTCCATGGCATGTGTTTTGTACTAAACTATCAATTTTAAACTAAAAACATACACTTAAAGTCATACTAGATACACCATGTATCATATTGAGGTGTTTTTTATTTCTACATGTCATAAATGAATTATGGATAATTATTTCAAAGTATTAAAACAATATTAGTGTGTTTGGTTAGTTTTAGTATGTCAAATGTGTTTTCAACCAAAAATTCTATTCTAAAATGAAAACACGCAATTTGAGTCATACCAGACAGACCTTGTCCCAGATTTGGGTGATTTTGATTCTTACACATCTTAAAAGATTTATGGATCATTGTAATAAATTATCAAAAATATATAAATATGTTATCTCAATTTTGAGTATGTGATTATATTTATTAACTAAAATGTTAATTATAAACTAAAAACAAAGACTTTGAGTCATAACGAACACACTCTGTAAAAAATTTGGTTACAAGTGAATGAGTTGTGGATGATTCCTATACTATTCAAAACAATGTTCATGTCATATATTTTGATAATTCATACTTTTCCCTCAACTGTAGAAAAATCCATTTTTAAATGAGAGATTCTATTTTAAATTCAAAGCCATTTTCAAAAATAAATTGAAGAAAATTAGTGTCATCATATATTTTTTATATGATTCTTTATGATTTACTTCACATTTAGGTAGCATTAAACTTCCCCTTCCATCCAAAAAAAAATTTCTCCCTTTTCTATCTTATTGTAGATATTTAAATGAAGTGTATTAATTTCCAAAATATACGTGAGAAAAACTAAATATGTATGAAATAAAAAATTTAATGGAATTATCATAAAAATAATAAGTAAAATGAGTAAAAACTTAACTAATTATGTAGTAGGAAGAAACATTTTAATGATTTTTATAGACCTTGTTGAACCATTTTCTTATCTCCATTATCTTAGTTATATCCCTGAAGTCTGAACTCTCATGAGAATGAGAAGCTTTGAATATTTTACTAGATCTATCAGAATCGATAGAGTATAACCACCGATTATAATTATCCTTGAGAAAATTTTCAAAAATAATATATAAGCATTTATATACTAATACTTCATATCCTAATTACATCTCCAAGGTAATAACCCATACCAGATCATAAAACTAATAGGTAATCACTAAAATTTGATGTTGGGAAACATTTTTACAATCTATACTCTTCCCACTCAACTCTAAATAAATTTAATTATTAATTTGAGTAGTAGATCGTTGGAAATATTGGTAGTACTATGAAAATATAGTGATACAAATGATTAATAAATATTCTTAATGAAAGTTTAATTACCTTTAGAAATAATTTTTCCAGGGATTCTAGTCTTTCGATGGTATAAGATATATTTCTTATATTTTAAAAATTAATATCCAAAATTATTGTCATTATCTTTTTTCAAACATTCTAATAATATAAATATATTCATGGATAAATATATATAATTGATATAGAATTTAATGATCATGTTTCTGAATTGAAATATTTCACTAGTTTTATTATATGTTACAAATATAATGTAAATAATTTTATAAATTTGTAATAGTGACTAAAAATTATAATAAAAATAATTACAAATTGTTTTTATGGGACAATGATAATCGTCAAAATATTTAAGGAATCCAAATGAGAAGCATTCATTGAGTGGGTGGATGTTATATAAATATATTTTTGATCTCCTAATGGTTCTACCTTCTCTAAATACATATCTATATTTCAATTATCATAATCTATGATATCTCTCTTGAGATTATCTAATTGTAGTCACTATATCAACTTATTTGATAATTTATAAAGTTATCCCAGTGAATTAATTACACAAAATAATAGATGGAAATTCCCCCAATGGTTAAGGATACTATAAAAAATGGGGTAAATACAAATATTTATCATTGAGTAGTCATTTTAAAATTTTCTTATCATAATTTGATACATTAATTAATTTAGTGAATAGAAAAATTCCACCCATTCCATGTAGAACACATTATGCTATAATAAATAGCTTATATATGTTTTCTTAAAAAAGAAAAATCTTTTCCTCAAGAAAATTATTCAAATTAACATATCTAAAATTAAAGTAATGAATTTCATGGTCTTCGAAAAGGATATGGATGCATGTTGAGGGAATGCCTTTGGATGTTAAAGTCAAGATGTATCAAAAAATATTTTAGAAATATTGTGTTGCATTAGGGAAGATAAATTACATATGTACATAAATAAAATATTTTAGGAAAATTTACAATCATAAATATCCAAATTAATATGAATAAATTCTTTAAAATTTAATATTGAAATTCCATGTTTCATTTCAAGGGGATACCAATATAGTGAAAATAAATTTCATCCATATATTAGGCATCCATATTAGACAGATTCATTATTGAAACCATCACATGGTATTGATATTGATTGTTTCATTATTTTAACACAATTTTATAAAACTACATATATAAATTTTGTGACATTTGTGTGTTATTTATAATATAGAACTTGATAAGGGAAGATGAAAACAAAAAAGCCACACCATATTTAAAATTAAACATTCTAATAGGGGAAATATATTTCAATCCCTTCAAATCATCTCATTTTCCCCAATATAATCCCTACCAATGAACCTGTGATAAATTGATATCAACGATGGCTATACACGGTGGTTCTAGGTATAAGAGAGGGAGGTGATGCGCACCTAGGACATTATAAGAACACTGATAAATGATTGAGTAGAAATAATAACATACATTACATTTTAAGAATCTTGAGTCATCCACAAAGGTTGAGGGGGAGCAACAATAGAGGTAGGCTTCCATGAGATCTTGAATGGCGCAAGATAACTTGATTCCATTATGGAAAAATTTATAATATCAAGAATGTTTTTATCTGTGCTTTTTAAAAAGCAGTGAAAAAGAGTGGTTTTATCAGCGCTAAAAATCTCTGATAAAAACTAAAATAAATCATATTTAAAAATATAATTAATATATTTAAAAAATTTAAATGAATATAATTTTAAATATATTAAAATAATTGTAAATATGTATTTATAAATATAATATAAGATATATATTTATAATTATAATTATAAATAAATATATTTGTAATTATATTTGTAAATATATTTTAAAATATTTTAAAAGATATTTGTATAAAATTATTATAATATATATATATATATAAGTATAAAAATATATGTAAATATTAATATAAGAATTATAGTTATTATTTATATATATTTTTATAATTTTATAGTTATTTATTTATAATTATATAAATACCTTTAAAAAATATATTTATTTATTTCAAATTATAAGTATATAAATTTATTATTATAGTTAATATAAAAAATATATAAAAATATATTTATATATAAACCTGAATATATTTATTTATAAATATATTTTTATAAATACATTTTAAACATAAAAAATTAATATAAAATATTAAATGATTGAATGTAAAAAATTAGTGATATTGAATAATAAAAAAAGAATATAATTTGAAAATATTATATAAAATAGATGAGTTATATTATTTATATAAATAATTAAAAAATATTAAATATTGGAATATATAAAATAAAGTTGAATACATATTGAAAATATTAAAACATACAAAATAAATATATATAAATAAATATTAGGAAATGATTAGATTCGAAAAAAATTAATATATATATTAAAAATGGATAAATAATATTAACTAAAATAATATTAAAAATGAATAAATAAAATATTTGGATCAAAATAATAATATATTAAATATATTATGTCTTTAATTGAAATTATAAAATAAATATTGAAATTTTAATTAATTTCTTAAATATTATGTGTGTGTGTTTCTATATAATATTGCATTAATTACATAAATATGAGTGTGAAATTAATGTGTACACACACACACACAAAACACAATTTTGATATATGTTAATTTGAACAGTGAAATAATATAATATGTAGCGTCTATTGATGAAATAGAAAATAATAATAATGGATACATTTAAAAATGAATAAGTGTTATTAAATATATAGATTATTAAAACAATTAAAAATAAATATTTATAAATACATATGTTAAAATGAAAATGACTACATATTAATTATATAAATTAAAACCATATTAAAAATGTTAAATGTTAATGAATAAAAATGTATAAATAAATATTAAAAATGGGTAAAATTAGAAAACATTGAACAATGAAAAAATGAAAATGAATAAAATAAAAAACTATTAAACAAATTATGATTATAAAAGAATAAATATTATTAATAATAATTTAATTCTAAAAATAAATTAAAAAGTAATAAATAGTATATGTTGAATATTAATATAATAAATGAATAATATTTACCAATTAGAAACATGAAATATATTAAATATATTATGTTAATAAATATAATTCTAAAATGAATATCAAAAATCGAACAAATTACAGAAATATTATGTGTGTCTGTATTTTATATAAAAATGAATTAATTTTGTATATGCATGTGGGAAATTAATGAAACATGTGGTTGATATATGTTAAATTGAAAATAATACCATCTAATTAAACACCAATTACTCGATATAATTAGCCAATATTTTTAATTATTATTAATTTTTTATTATAAACCATTTTTCAATAAATATAATATTTATTGTAATATTTCATATTTTGTATCATATAAATCATATTTAATGAAACATTATATATGTTGATATATATATATATTTATATATTAAAAATATTTATTATAGTAATGGATAAATATGTACAAAAACAATAAAAATGAGTATTTTTTTTGAAAAATATAAAATTAATAAATATTTAAAATCTTTAAAAGATAAAAATAGTAATACAACACTTACAATTATCAATTAAAAATTAATATTAAATGAATTCAAGATAAAAATTATCGAAATTTAATTTAATAATGAATATATTGAAAAAATATTTTAAAAATGAATAAAAGATTAATATGTTTTAATTATAATACTTTATTCTTTTTTTATTCACCTACATATAGATTAGGGAAGTGACTATATGTCTTCTTCATTTGATCAATTATTTAATGACATATCCTTTTCAAAAGGTTGATTTGACATCCATAAATCCGCTACTGATAAGGAGGGAAAGCAACTCGATCATGATGGGGTTTCTCTTCTTATGAGTCGATCTAGTAGTTCCATTTCCCAGTTCAAATAAATCATTATCAGATGTCTTCAATGAATAGTTATAGTTTCATATGTGAAAGATGATCCTAATGTTATCATGGAGTTCATGAAGATTGGTAAATATTCCTTGATTTCTCATTTTATTTTACTTTGGGGTGCCATGCCATAGAGAATGTTTGAATAGGAAGAACAAATGGATTACGTTTTGGGTTTCTAGAACTGAAAATGTGTTTCATTTGGCCATGTTTTTTTCATTTACTTTTTCCTTTTGAAGATTTTATGATGAAAGAGTGGGGATTTAGCTCTAATTTCTTCAAGTAGGGTGTTATTCACATTAGGGATTTAGATCACAATTTCATCCCTTTCGATGTTTATAATTCATATGAAAAAGTGTGGGTAAAGGTGCATGGGTTAAATCAAATTTTATGAAACCCAATAATTTTACACGACATTGAAATGTCCAATGGAATATATATCAAAATGGGAATGATATGGAGTTATCATGATTCATGGATTTTTCACGTTTTTATGATAAAGTTGATTTGATATCCACTTTTATTGAAAAATTTATTTTATCAACGAATGATGATGATTTTGAGTTTCAGAATGAGTATGAGAATATTTAACATTTTTTCTATTTTTATAGTGCTTGGTCATCATAAGAAAAATGTAACTGATCAATGATCTACTCCTTTTGTTTGGATAAAGGACATGATGATATGTCACGCTTTTAGAAAGGGAAAATATTAAAAAAAATTATGTTGAAGAAAAATGTGAGTTGCAAATATGTGGAGCTAGTTTTTTTTGTGAAACTTGATTCAGTTGATGTTTCTTGGGTTGGTATATAGCAGGACAAATATTTTTATCACAACATGGGGAAGGATACTCTATAACCTGTGTTTATTAGTAGTTCAGTTATATAGAATGTTGATACAAATAAGATAAATCGTGATGAAAAACAAAAGAAATCATGGGTTGATGTAATAGTGGAAGTGGATAATGAAATTGGTGAAGGATACTCAATAGGGAAGAAGTGGCCTTAACTGGATTACAATTTTAGGATCCCTGAAAAAGTTCTATACAATTCTAATACAACCTTACATAGTCTTACATGACTTGCTAAAATTTGATCAGATGTGTTGCAAGGTGAATAAATAATGAAGAATGGTTCACTCACTATGGATGTTACTATCTTGAATACCCTTCTAAGGGAGGAAATAGAAGTTAAGACCCTAAAAAGACTTTAATTACTAGATGATCATTCTAATGAGGGATCCTTGGATGTTAAATCTACTAAAGAAGGTGCAGTGCAAGAACTAGATGATCATTATTAAGTGCATGAGAAGATGATTGTAGAAAGGTCTCACAAAGGTAAAAAAATGGATGTCTTTTCCCCATTGAGGAATAAATACATAAAGGCAGTAGGGATACAATCTAATTTGGGTTTGTCCATAGACTATTTTATGGGTATTCCCACTGCAGTTTCTCTACTTCCAAGTAATTATAATGCTTCAAACTCTATTTTGGAGAATTCTAAAATAACCAAATTACCTTATGACTCTTTTTTCAAAAGATTCAGATAGTTATAACACTTCATAATTATAATAGTTAGGTGTACATGGTTATATAAAACTCGAGGTGACCGATGACTCTAATTTTACAATTAAATTAATGGATACTGGCCCTTCTTGTCAAGTGGGTTTCAAAAGTAGTGATAAATCATAAGAGACCAATTTTGGCGATATGGAGGATATTTCCTAGAATGATGGATCTGAAATAGAAATAATAATGTCCTCTATGCAGGATTCATGCTTGAAGTAGGATATAGTCCCCTTTATAAATTCAATTGGGGTACCTAACTCAGCTAAGGGTCTTCCTTCAAAAACAACTAAATTTTCTCAAGAAGTGGAAGATTCTTCCAGTGAAGGAAATAAATACTTTTATGGAGATATGAAGCTTATATTTGATCATCACGATATGTGTGCAACATAAATATGGGTGCCTTGTTCAGGTGATGAAAAAGAATATTAGTAGAGATCTAAAACCCAGAAGCATGGATGACGTTTTCAAGGAAGAACCCCTCACAGGAGGGGTTGGAGGGGTCCAAACCTTACTCATTCTTTCGATTTTCATTACATTAAAAACATATTTTGACTATTTTTTGATGCGGGAGGCCTTGCCATGTATTATCTCCATATGCACTTTATACTTTTTCATTTCAATAAAAGGTATTGAGCCTTCATACCATAAAAAACTTTATTCATATTATATATTTATATTTTATATATACATGTTATTATTATTTACAATATATATATATATATTTAATTTATTCATTTTTATTAATAATTATTTCATTAGAATTTTTTAACATTTCTATAATTTATTAATATTTTTTTAAATATTAGAATTTAATCATTTATATAATTATATTTAATATATACAATTTATTTCTATTTATAATTTATTTATATATTTTTATATATTAAAATTATTCGTTTTAATTAACAATTGTTTCATTAAAAAAATTTAGAATATATTGATATTTTAATCATTATACTTTTTATTTTTTAATTATTGATTTTTTTATCATTTTTACAAAATATGTTTTTTATTAGAGTATATAAAAAATGGGCCCCACAAAGATAGGAAGCATAGGCCAGCTAGGTAGGTGGCCCATCACAAGGAGGTGTCAACTTATATGGCCTGAGTGTGAAGGTGTATGTGGGTGTTGATCCCCTGTTAGCATGGAACATCGAGATAGTAGAATGAAATTTATTATAAAGTGAAAAATAAAATAATGATAATTTCGATGTGGAGTGAATATGCATGGGACAGCCATTTATTAGCACTACATAAAAAGAAATGAGAAATCCCACCATTTATCAGCACTAAATAAAAGCACTGATAAATGGTGGCCTTTATCAATGTTAAAAAAAAGTGTTCATAAAGGGTGGTCTTTATTAAAGATTAAAAAACTGATGATAAATGTAATAATTTAACAAATGTTTTTTTTTCAGTAATAAAGGGCACCATAATCAAATCTTTTATCTATAACTGACAAAGGATACCTCTATTTATTAGATGTTTTGTAGTAGTTGGTGTAGCATGGTATGATTGTTTTATATACATGTTAAATCGCAATGATAGATTTCTTATGATTTAGTGATGTCTTCCACTACATATGATCATTAAATATTCATAATAAACCCATAAGTTATATTAGAGATATGTTATTCAGGTTTTTAATGTGTTTTAATCTCTTGTATTTGATGAAAAATGATGTGTAATGTTTTTATAAAACGTTTTGCAGGTTTTAGGCACTTACGTGACCTGTGCAAGGGTATATATTATTTTAACCTTATGAAGGGTGGATATGTAAAAGTTATATTCTAACGTGAGTTGTTAACATAAATGTATAGATACCATTACCCTTATTTGATATCGTTATATAGAAGGTCTACGTATGGGAAACATATTTGTTACCATTATGAAAATTGGATGTATAACAGTAGTACCCTTATGAATGGGGTTTATGTGAGGGTCATTGGTACCTTACCATTATGTGTAATTGTATTAGAGATTCTATGTAATTTTTCTTGGGGTTTACCTTTACACAATATAAGAAATTTTGAGATTATGCTTATGAAATGGTGTTGTGTAAAGGTAATATATTTACATAAGAGATATGCGTAAAGGAATTCTATGTATTACCATTGGGAACAATGTTCAATTGAGCTATAAAATGGTAAAATTTAAATTACCTTTATTTAGGTTTTAAAAACATTTATTACCCTTATGTAGAGCATCTTCATAAGGTTAATAAAGGGATACACATAGGAAAAATAGAGATTCTCTAGAAGGGTAAAAAAAATTGTTAAAAAAATGTTTCAAACATAAAAAATATTTTTAATAGTTTAAAAAAAATTATAAATCATGTTAAAAGGTATTTTAAGAATTCCAAATCTATATGGATTTTAAAAATTATGTAATTAATTATAAAGTTTCTATAATCAATTAAACCAATTTTTATGTAAAATAATTCCCAACTATTAAAAGTTTATATTTTAAAAAATCATTTGGAAAATTAAATGACATGCCTTATGTTCAATAAATAATAGATTTATTTAAAAAATAAGAGATTTTATTTATAAAGAGTTTATAAATTACATGATATATGATATTTAGATTATATAAAATGTTTAAATAATAGAAATTGAATTAAAAACTATTTATAATTCCATAAATATCATATAAATTCCATTAAATATAAAATATGAAGGGATTCACATTGAAATGAATATAAAATTTTTATATTCTTTCTAATTTATAAAAAATTTACCATTAGTTTTTATTTAGGAATAGTTCATAAATGTCTTATGTTTTGGAAAATAAATAAATTATTTATTTATTTTTTAAATTTGAATGATATTTATGTTTAATAATTTTTTTATTAAATTTGAATATTGTCCATGAACATTTGTGTGATTAATTTCTTTAATAATAGAGTATTACATATCATACTGGGTTTGATATTACAAATTTCATTGTTCATTTACCTTTTCCTCAATCTATAATTGTAGATATGATCTTGATAAGATTTTTTGGGCATAGTTTCTTCATATTAGGTGTTATGGTTTTCATGAATTAAATTACATCTTGATTAAATTATCCACAAGTACAGGGGATTAGGGTTGGAAAACCTACTCTGCTGGAGGGTTTCCTTTTCTAGGAAAGTGAATGGGATTCTCTATCTATTATTATGCGCTTACTCATATGAAGATTATCAATCTCATGTTTCTCAATAAATTAACAGTAAAATTTCATATACCTTATGGGTATATGGAATTTAGATTTGTATGAATATGTTAAGCTTCTATTTTCGGGTTAGTTACGAAAACATGTAGGATGTGTACAAGTTACTCATTAATGTGGTTTGAAGATATTAAATTTGTGGTTATAATATGGATTGTAAATCTAAATCACCAGAATCATGCATACACAAAAGGGAATAAAAACATGAGAAGAAAATGATTACATAAGATGTAATAATTATGTATTTAATATGCATATAATGTATATTATATTTGGGAGACCTTAAAAAAACTCCATAAACACTACGTGTGATATTCCCTAAAAAAAGCTTTTCAATAACATGATTATCTGAATTGGTAGTTTCACACCAATGTGGGGTGACCTTCGATTATCTTGTGTATGGAAAGAAAGTATTAAGTGACTCTAGACTATTGAATTTGTAGTCTCACAAAAAATTGGGGGTTCCCCTAGATTTACCTGTGTAAACTATTTTTAATGCTTTATTTGGGTTACACATTGCTGGAAAAAACTAATGGTTGGGATATTAGAGGAATATAACTGAGTATTTTCATAATATTTTTTTTGGATAATGGGTTATCTACTCAATTATCTATGGGTAAAAACTACTATGAGTGAGATGAATCCCTACCTAAATAACTAATTTAATGATTTTAAAGCTAAAGAGGGGTCATTTGTTGGTGAAATATTGATATTGTCTTACTAAATAGATATGATTTATAGGGTTATAAATTTTAGTAGGAGAACTATCATTAAAATTCCTTAAGAAAAATATATGAATACATGATATTAATCCAATAAAAAATTTATTTTGTAGCTAAATGAATTATCATTATGAAACTAAACTTTATAATAATTAATTAAATAAAAAACATAAGGTAAGAAACTCCCTAAACTAGTGGATTTAGAGAATTACATATATAGTAGATATATTCCATGTATTATAATAGTTATTTGATGCATAACAAATTGTTTAAATTGTTCGAGATGTGAGTCTATGTTCTTATGGAAAAACAAAATGGTCCATTTAAACTTTTAAGGGAACTAATAACTGACTTACCTAGGGAATTCCAGTCTCATATACTCAATCTGATAGGGTATTTCATTGATATTTAATATGATTTAATATGATTGGAAACACTGAACAATTATAATATATCTTATTTTGGTTAATGAATTTATTCGATTGTCATAAATGGAAATTTTCATGAAAGATGAAAGAATTCATGAAATTTTTACTTAATATTATAAAGTGTTAAGAATAAATGAATTAGTAATATGATGTATATGTTATTAAACTGTATAGATAGTATAAATATGTAAAATTTCAATACCCGAAGGGGAAGAGTCAAAAACAATTTCTTCAAGAATCTTATTATTATTATTTGAAACATGAGGCTATTATTAAGGAGTAATGATATGATGGGATTATAGAAAATACAAAACGTTTTTGGGGAACTCCATATAATTCCCATGTTAGTTATAAGTTTTTAAAATTAAATTCATTAATTTTAAGGGCATATAATACAAATTTATACATTATAAGTGTTGTAAATATACACGAGTTCTAAATAAAAGCAATAATTAGAAGAGCTCATTGTTTTAATTTAAGTAATGAATTAAACAATAGATACACCATAAATATTAATTTAAATATATTTATCAATATTGGATGAATCTATATAAATGGGTTTATATCTTTATATCAATTTCTTATATGATAAAATGTTTCAATAAATAGTTTTTATGAACAACATTTGACGATTAATTGTATGCACTAAGTTTGTGACTAATTAGATTCTATAACATATTTAGATATGAAGTTATTGATAAAATGTTTTTATCTAGGATAATGTTTTTATCAAGGATAATTTTTTTATCCATTTATACTCCCAACACATAGAATACCTTATGAGATATGGAAAAATAGTTTATTTTTCACATGTCACTACTCAAAGGATGTAAATTTTATTCTCGAAAACAAAAAGTAGTGTGTGTCATATCTTATAAATATATTCTGAAGAGATTATAACATATACGAGGTTTGTGGGAGTATGTTTGAACATAGATAAGTTCAATGTTAATAAATATAACTATTTTACCATATTTATATTATATGATTGTTTAATTTATATCCGATGGATTTGGGATATATGAAAATAAATAAAAATGACAATTGTTACATTTAGTCATTGTGATAAAGTGAATTCCACTTTTAACTAAAGGATTATACGAGTATAAGATTATAGTGACTCTTCTTTTAACATCCTAAAGAAGTTCAAGATATGTGATGGTAAATGAAAATGTAAAGAGTTTCATTTAGTTATCCTAGAACGTTCACATCACTATTCCCTAAAGGTTTATACTAGACAATACACAATGTGTATAACTTTATTTTAAAAGAATTTAGGATATGTTGGTAAAGTGATAATTTAGAAAGTTATGTTATTTATAAATATATTTTAAAGAAAAATAATTTTGGAAAGTTTTATAATGATGCTTATTATGTACTTAGAATGTGTTATAAGTAAACAAAAAAGGTAGCATTATAACCTTTGATATTACGATGTTAATTAGTTTTTATTTATGTTCAAAAGGTTGAACTTAAGGAATTTGATTCTTATGTTTCACAATTATTCATACATTAATAAATTCTACTCACTAAGAGATTTGTTGGAGTATTTTATCAATTGGTCATGTAGGGATATGGAAGGAGTTACATATATATGTAATGCTAAAAAAACCATTACTAAAGAAATAACACGAGGGTCATGTAAAATCTTTGTATTTTAAGTGATTGGTTGTAATGGATGTAAACATATCACGTAGTTGTAATAAATAAAATTTCTATTTATCATTCATTCATATGTGATTAAATTTTATTTACATGAATGGTCGAATGATATATATCCCATAAATGTAAAAAAATTGAGTTCTCCCTAATAGATAATTATCATGGAGTATAATGGGTTCAAAAGATATGTAAAGGTTGTCTTGAATATATACTTATATCTTTCAGAATATATTCTATATGACATACAAAAAGTATACTCTTGAGGTAATAAGTAGAGAATTATTACTTGATTTATCCACAATATTATATAACATGGAACATTATATGGTAATAGATATACTTATAGGTGTATGATTAATCTCAATCCTTCTTACCCTGGGTTGGTGAGATATAAATAATGACAACCTCAGTAATTTTATACCCTACAAACACAATTAAATATATGAACTTAGATAGTATGGGGGTGGTTGGGTATTTTGTTGATCTTGTCATTGTTAAACTGAATCCAAGATTGGATTTTTCCACTTTTATGAAAATTTAAAGACATATAGAGTATAATTGAACTAGATTGAGGAAATTCATGACCATTTTTTTTCATATATAACATGTTAAAATACTTTGATAGGTGACATGTGATGTAATTGTCTGATTTATGAATGACATTTGATGTATTCATCAACATGGTAAGTCTATTTTAGAGATTTAATAAAAGATGGGATAAATATACTATATTGACATGTTCTATGTATAGTGATCAATCGATGTCATAGATAAAGAGATTATATAACTATAGGTATGATGTATATGATACATATTCTTGTGGAAACGTTCATATAGAGATACAAGTATGTTTAATTGATATCACACCTGACTACTTTGTAGCTTGAGTAGCCCTAATTCTTTGTAAGAGGTCCCTCTTTTCTTACATGTATGAAATTTAGATTTCATAGCTATTTTCTATGTAGATAAGTCTTATAGGGTCACACAATTTGACCCTTGTAAAAGGATAAATTTGTTGACAATTACATATTTTCAAAATAAAGAGAGTTAGATGAAAAAAAAAACAAATCCGGAAGAGTTTGGATGGATTCACAATGTGTTGTAAATTTTTTCATAATGTCATTATGGGATTTTGGAGCACATGGGTGATTGTTGGATATATGCTAAATTGTACTTTCTTGAGATGCATGTACACATGCATATGATGCATGAGATAGATACACCCATATATAATATGATATTATATATAGTTTACATTTAATATATTCATATGATGCATGTATTTATCATACATATGATGCATGAATATAATATATATTTTATATATGTATTTAATTTATTTATTCGGAACAGTTTATTCATCATTTACAATCAATTATGAATGGATTAAATTATTTTCAGTAAATTTGTTTAAAAAATTTAATGAAGGATTTAGAAACCAATTGTATTTTAGTTATCCTCACGATATGATCATGGATCCATGTGGATGAGGTATCACCATAGAGGCGAGGTGCATTATTCACTACTTGTAATCATCATCAATTATTTCCATTTCACGGATGATGAAGTCTATTGAAAGATCATTTTTAGGTACCCTTTTCTTACAATTTTATTTTCATGTTAATAGACACCCACACGATTTGGCCCCCTCCCTCCCTGTGATGCCCTAGGCCTGATGGTTTAGATCCCGGCTCCCCCATCCATGCTGGAGGGGGGAGGTTCTCTTCTCCCAGCCATCGCGAAGGAGTGCCAGCCCGCATTTCTACCCTTATCAAATCCAAAGTTTCTCCATTCTTTTCCCGAGATCCAGGTTGGCCCGAAAGTCCCTGATCTGTTCAAAGGATCGCCTCCGGTTCCAATCTCATTGTCGGAGTTCACTCATGCTTCAGATCTCTTTAATGTGACCTTGGTGGCTCGATTCTATCATCATCATCCTTCAGTGGATGAGTTAGATCGTTTTATTTTTGGATCTTGGGGTTTTCAAGATCGTGCGGTGGTGGGGATTCTTGATTGAAAGAATTTTATGATTAGATTTGCGTCGATGGAGGATATGATTACCACATGGTCTGAGGATCCTCGCAAATGAAATGGGAGTTTCTTCTATATTCTTCGGTGGACGTTCGATTTCCATATGAAGAGAGACGCTCCAACTTTTGCGATATGGGTAAGCTTCCCTAATCTCCCGCTTCCCTTCCAAAATGATTCTATTTTACGGTTACTCAGAAACCTTGTTGCTTGCTACTTATGCTCCGATAGTAGAATGGAGGTCCTGAGCTATCCTATTTTCCCCCGAATTTGCGTGGAGGTTTATGTCTCCAAGGTACCAAAGGACAGGGTGTGGTTAACAATTGGAGAAGAGTTTCGGTGGAAACAAGATGTTGTCTTCGAGTTGTGGACTGACCACTATGGGTCCTACGGGCGTCTAGGACATCTTGCTGCTATCTGTCGTAATGGGCGTCAGATCAAGCATGTGCTTATTCATGGTGATGATCAGACGACAGATGAGTTAAGACCAGAAACACAAGGGACTATAATTGATCAGGAGGGTCTGAGTCTTCCCTTGTCTTATAATCCTATGGCCAATAGCGACCCTGTTCTGGACAAGCCTTCTCATAACAGATTGGATGAACCAAGGGTTGCTGATATATTTATGTGTCTGAGGAATTATCTGGCTAGTCCAGATCCCTGGGGGCATTCCCCTTCGGTCCATACGGTGGTGGGGAGTCCTATCTCCTATGCAGGGGTTCTGCGGTCTGATAGTGTTAATCAACCTGCAACGATGATTCAAACTCTTTCTGAGGGTGTTTTGAATGGTGTCAAGGGGTGTGGTTCCCTAGAGTCATGCTTGATGGAGGAAGATCTTAGGAGGAGTCCCAAGCAGAGTAATCCATCTCTAATGTTATGTAATCATTTTGATGGGATGGATGACGAAGGTTCTGAACATGAGCTATGGATGATCCCGGGACAGGAGATGCAAACAGTAGTGGAAGTGCATTCCACTATTTTATCCGAGTCTGATTATGAGGAAGAGCTATCTAGTCAACACTCAGTAGATTGTGTGGAGGGTACACAAGTCATAGGGTTTCATAGTTTGAGGAAGTAGAAGAGGCGTAAGGGGACTAGCGATGCAGGGGGATGGATTGTGGTTGAGGGGAAGAAATCCAAAGGCCGTAAGGAATATTCTCCGCTACCGAAGCCGATGGAGACAAGGTCGGCTAGTAAGGCCAAGGTGAAGGTCAATGCAACTGCGAACTAGGTTCAGGGTAGTAAGAAGAGCATGGTTCTTCAAAAAGGAAAACAACAAACCAAGAGTCAAGATCCTAAAAAAAAGTAGGGGGAGGAGTTGGGAACTGGGCACGAGACAAATAGGAAGGATCAACTAGAGCTACTTATATCTTCAAATGAATAAATTCAGGAAGAGTCCATTAAGATCATGGATTTAGAGGAGGAGGAGAACAGAATATTAGAGAGGGATCTTCAAGGTGATTTCAGCAAAGATCAAAGGGACTGGATCTACAAACAAGACCTTCTTTTAGCACGCAGCTTTAACGAAAGAAAAATAAATGTGGATGAGTTCATCCAAACATGGGACAATCTTGTCAACTACTTTGAAGACCTTGTCAAAGATGATCCAGATATAAAGGCCCACACCCTTCATTGGGGGATGTATCGGGTAAGAAATTCCAATATCTTTAGTCTCACTATTAATGACTTTGTGATTTCTTACTGTACCTAAAGCTCTCGGCTTGTATGGTTTCCCACTTTTCCTCAAATGTGATTTTGGAAATAAAAATTTAATCTTAGTAGTAGTAATTTTACATGTTAATACATGAATACATATTTCATGTGTTTTTGGGTTATCTTCTATAGCATATGATCATTAGATGATCATTCAAAACCCAACACATTATGTGGTATTTGAATCTAACTTATGGTCTTAGTCACAAGTCCCATAACATATCATCTCTCATTTTTTGGTATAATGAAATTCATAATTTTCATCAATTAATTATTTTCAATAAATACATAACCTATATTGATTAACTTTCTACATTGATAAAAATTGTGCAGTTCATTCATCCATCCAACACTGTTTGTTGGGTGGTTTAGAGAGATTTAACATTTATCCACATAAGACTGACAATGAGTATTATGTGTAATATTTAGAGTGACTATGGGGTTTTTATTCCCTAGTTCTATTCATTTATATATGCTAACATGTCTCCAATTTCCTTTAAATAAATATATTTGGTAATCCCCCATCATGGAACTCTTATGGGGCATGGTCCTCCTTCAATGGTCACTGCTCCCTCAATTTTTCGACACCCATTTTCAAGGTGCACATCCCCAACTATTCTAGAGTGGTTATGAGGGTTTTATGTACTTAATAATTTGTATGCTTTATCAGTTATATGGCATTGATGTGTTGTAGAATGAGAAATTACCTCAACTTCTAAGAATGATTCAGTAATGAGAAAGATCACCTTCATGGAAATTTTATATGGCCGTGTTGTAGTTGAGAAAAGGGTGAGTAGTGAATAATTATTTGGGACACATTACTTATTAGTTCCCCATGGTCTACCATGATAGGTGAAATTTAATTTTTATTCACTAAAACCTCCATAGACTGTTTACTGATCCAAATATTAATTTTTTCTTATTTAGTATAGATTTTGAGTTTTAGAGTTGAGATGTATTGGAATTATACGTATTATTGAGTATTCTAAAGGTTGATAAAATCTAGATTTTTTATTATAATGATTATTTTAATTACACTCTAATACAAACATATTGGAGTGGACAAGGTTTTCTGGTTTATCCTCCTTGTCATCCTCCCAGACACTTCTAATACTAAGATTTGAGTGGACATTCATGCATGTGTTCCATTTGTGGTTTTTAGGATTTTTTACTCGGTATATTTATACTCACACGTGATCGGATTTTTTCTAACACATGTTATGTCCATAAAGATAATTAATATGTTTAGATATGGGTTGGATAGACCAAGATATATTGTGTTATATTTGAATGTTACAAGTGGCGATTCTTAGATTTTTTTTCTCTAGATAATGGTTACTTGACATTGTGACAGTGGTTGTCACAAATGACGTGTGCACTAGGAGTATAAAAAATGTGGAGAATATTTAATGTTCTATGTATTCTATGGATTTTTAGATGTAATATTTCACTTGTAGATACCCCATTTAATGTATTTATTCCAAATTTATCATTTATGTGTTGCATATAGTTAAGATGATTATATATATTCATCATACTGGGATTCCTATTTTTATGCACGTGAGATATATTCACGTTCTAGGTTGATATAGGAAAGAACCTATATATTGGGATATATTCATACTCAATGATAGTCATCAACACCTTGCCTACTTAAGGTAGTATTGGTGTGCCACTTTTAGTTTTCAACTAGCTAGGGTTGGGCCACAGTGGGTTGGGTTGTGGTAGAGTGGTATCAAATTTGGTTTTCTGAGGGGTTGAGTTTATAGTTAGCAATCATTTGATATATTTTGGAAACATATGTTAATGAAATTATTGGGTTCATGAGTTCAGTTATAATATTAGGGAGACTAATTTAGGTGTGGCTTCTAACATATCTTTTTTCTAGGACATTGATAACCTGATAGTTAACCAAGTGCTTTGAGGAATCATTATAGCATATGGTTATAAATGGTACATGCATAATATAGTTTCAAAAAATGGGTTTTCATTCCTTATTTGTGATATATCGTCCTCATGAGTTTATAAAACTAAGGTTTCTACCCTATGATTTCTAGATTATATGTAGATACATAATCGTAACAATCTTAATTCTATAGATCAAACATTTCACCACAAAGTAGTATGTGATGAGTTGTGGTTTTGAGGAATCAGTTGAGAGATATCCTTTCCCCATTACCTAAGACACATTATATGCCCTTTATTTTTAGTATTGGGGTTTTATGGATTAGATAGTTGTTTATATAGAGTGAGATGATGATTTTTATGGATAGAAATGGTGACCATATTAGAATAATTGAGGTGAGTTTTATCCTTATGATATATGGGATTAACAAGAAATAGGGAATCTAATTCCCTTATGGTTCGGCAAGAGCTGACTAGATGATTTTGATTCTATTGAACTTCTTATATAACATCAGAAGATTATATGGAGTATTGTTTTTTCTCAAACAATTTAGGGGACTAATCTCTCATAGATGTCGTTTTACTATTGATTTGTGATTAATGTTTTATCGAAGGATGTGTAACCCTATGCAGTGCCGTATGACCACATATGAGTATACCTTGAGGGACATAGTCCTTTTAAGGTACTTGTTATACATGTTTCCTTATAGAATTATTCAATATCAATTGTTGTAATAGATAATATTGTAGAGGATTTATTGATACATAGTTGAGTTTTTTAAAAACACCACCAAATTCAGGGGTTCCACAAGAGATGTTTTATATATTTAAGATTCTTGGAAGAGCTTAACCCTGGTTACGAGAACATGCCATCATTTCACCTAAAATTAGTTAGATTAGTTCTATATATAGGCCTCCCCTTTAGAGATGGTAATTGTACTAGAAACCTTCTTATTATAGAAATGTACTGAGTTTTGAGGGGATTATTTTGTGAGGGATTATGAGTTATGATAGTTGTTTTATATTGAAGACTCGTTAATCCCCTACCACAATAACTACCTTTGGATAGTTCCTTTTTACGCAAGGATTAAAGAAGACAAAGATGTGGGATAATGAATGTGATGGATGGATTTGGTCAGGCATCAAAAAGTACACTTCATGGTGTAAATTGTGTACATAATTCATAAAACCTCATTCTAGAAAATGATGACATGAGATGAACATATTGCACCCTCTGTTAAGGTGTTATAGATTCTAGTAGAGCCCTGATCTAGAACATCTTTACCTAGAGAATTTACATGGATGATGGACATCATTTAGTCATCCATTACAGTGAAGCGTGTCTAACATTTATGGGGAAATATATATTCTCAAATATTCCTCATTCATGGGATGATTTTTTGTGGTACCCACCAAAATAAGAATTTATAACCCAATTACTGGTATCATGATGTGTTGTTGAAAGAATGGAAGAGGTGGGTCATGTTAATAGTTGGGAATGAGACCCTATACGGTGTGGTGAGTTTGTATAACCTGTTAGTAGTTAAGATCAACTACATATATATTGATTATCAAATATTAAAGTCCTATATTCTTTGATTAGAACTGACATCCTAAAATATATTTGAATGCACATATTTTTTCAAATGAAAAAGTATTTTTGACCGTAGTCAAGAGGCTAATATATGCAACATATTTTATTCTATTAATGTTGTTTAAATATTATTAACCGGAATAATGGGTTCGCCTATTTTGTTTGAAGGCATGTGGATAAAATCCTTATATGAATTAATTTATCGAATAATCTACTGAGAATCTAAGGGATTATTCCTCTTCTTTATATAGGAGTTCCAACAATTTAGTAAACTCTCATAGAATAGAATATAGATTTTTTGGGGTAAATGTTGTCTTTATGATATTTAATCAATGGAATTTGTTGAGATAAAGGTATAAAAAATGTAATGGTGGTTTATGATTCTAGTAGAGGATTTTTTTTCGAGATTTTAGTTTCTACAATTGTGTGGCTAGTTTCTTGGATATTGATTCTTTAATGAAGAGGGGGAAATTTCTCAACTTTGATCAAAAGTATTGGATCCACAATCTTCCTTCATGTGAGAGGGTTCCATAATATTGATGGTGTAAAATTAGAGATTCAATATCACTAGATGTTCTCTTGTATCAAATTTCATTCATATAATTAATGCAGGTTTCATGTAACCCACTTACCTAGGTGGATAGGGTTTACCATCTAATACTCTTATTGAATATTCTCTTGGGAAATTCGAATTCATATATCTCTAGTGGAGCATGTAATTCAATATGGAATCCCTAATAAATATTTTAGTTTACCCACCACATGGAAAAACATTATTTATGTTAGAGTTGGAGGTCTTCTTGAGAGGCTGTGGTATTTAGTCATTAGATTAGGTATTTTCAAAGGGTCTAGAGATGATTGAGTAGGGTCATCTGAAGGATAAGGACCATTTGATTCGATTCGTGGGGGATTAGGACGCATTATGGTAGATGGTTTGATGTTGAGTCATTTAGTAAGGTTGGCTTGGTGAATATGGTTCCCAATGGTATCTTTTGAAGCACCATAGATCCATATTCCCAACTCTACTGGTAAAAAAACATTATTAAAGAACTATTGGAACCATGGTAATATATGCATGAATTAGAGAATGGTTTGTGTTTATTGTCAATCATTAGAGGATGTTCAGAATGTGTGCCAGAAAAGTGCTCATACAGGTCAACCTGATAACAGTATTGAAGGTGGCAGTGTTTTCCAGTGTTAACAAAATTTCTGGACCTCAAAATTGACAAAAGGGGAAAGTAGTGCTTTTTGGAAAAGGGACTTCCACGCCGACTACATGGAGGCTTGGGAACATGTGCGCATGTTGTTTTTCAAGAATTGAACCTTAAAATATGGAAAAGGAAAGAGGGTATCACAAGTATGGGTTCGGTCGCGCAAGTGACTTGCGCGCCATGAAGGGACTTGCGCACCAGTACGTAGGGGGTTTGAAAAGTTGCGTGCTAGATGTTTTTCGTGATCAAATCTTCAAAATATGGCATAGAAAAGAGGATTTCTCAAGTATTGGTTGGGTTGTGCAAGTGAGTTGCACGATAGAGGATAGGGCAGATGGAGCTGCGTGCCAGAACATGCACGCTGAGAGGAGGCTTGTGTGCCACCGTGCAGGGTGACCATTTTGCCTATAAATAGTGGACCACCCCTCTTCATTTGTAACATAGTTTGGGACTTGGAGGATTTTAGTGCTCCCATCACGCAGGTGAAGTAGTCGCGCAAGTGGTTGTGAGTCGCGCAAGTATATGCTACGTGAGAGTTGTTTTCGGCATGCCAAAAACGGTTTTGGTTGAAAAGAATGTGAGCCACTCAAGTTTGGTATTGAGGAAGGTTTACTCACGTAAGTGGTGGAGGTGGACTTACACGCCAGTTATAACTTGCATGCTATCCTTCAAACTTGCGCGCCAGCTTGGGGAAGTTCACCTGGTGTTGATTGAAGTATGCCTATCTTTTTGAAGCTGCACGAGAGCTGGAAGATTGCCCGGTACCCTCAGAAAAAAGTGATATTCGTCTACTGGTGAGAGTTGGACTTCAATAGAGCACTTACATACAATAGAGGATGAATTATTTTACATCAATGAAGAAACCTTCACGTCTATAAACTGTGTGGGACTTCACCAAAGGCAGTGAGCTAGAGGGAGTCAACGGTAGTGACCTGAGGGATGTTGTGATCTATCCCTGAACCTTTTTAAAGGCAGTGAGCCTAGGACAGAGTGACTGTTCCTGAACCTTTGTAATACACATCTAGTGAATTTTAGTGGAATTTGGTATGACTGAAAACCCATCGGCGTATGCTCCTTGGACGTAGCACTTAGTGGTGAACCAAGTAAAAAGTTATGTGTCATCTCTCTACATGTGATTATTAGCTTTATAATATATTTCATCATACAGTTTGAACAAGTTCCTACCAACGTGGGAACAAGATCCACCACATTAAATGAAAACATTTTCACCATGATTCACCCCTCCGATCTCAGGTTGTCATGGGGTCCTACAAGTGGTATCAAAGGGAGGTTACTGGTGTTGAATCTATCCTTTGATGACATGGATAATACAGTCAATGTCCGGGGAGTCCCACTCTTCGATGGAAGTAATTTCTAGATCTGGAAGAACAAAATGAGATCTCATTTAAGATCTCTAGGAATAGATGTCCTTTTTGCTACTGTTCAAGGAATACATGTTACTAATCCAACAGGTCTAGCTATGACTGATATAGACAGGAAAGTTCTTGATGCATATGCTAAAGCTCAGAATGCTATCAGTGCTCCTCTTTCTGATCAAATTTATCTAAAGGTGATGAGTTGCACCTCAGCAAAGTCTATGTGAGATAAACTTGAAATTATCTATGAAGGAGACAATAAAGTGAATGAAGAAAAACTTCAAGTCATGCACAACAGGGTTGATGATCTAAAGATGCATCCTGATGAGAATTCAGATTCGTTCTTCAATCAAATAACTGATGTAGTGGGAGCAATTTGAGGGCTTGGAGAGAAAATCAAAGACATTGATATCTTAAAGAAAATCTTACGAAGACTTCCTCTTATGTACAATGCAAAGGTATTAGCCCTTGAAGAAAGAGATCTATCTAAACTATCTCTGGATCATCTGCTAAGTAGTATAGTGGAATATGAGATGAGAGTCAAACCCAAAGATTCTATGACTCGTGTTAGCAAGGAAAGGGCATTCAAATCGATGGAAAAACTGAAAATTTCATAAGATAGTGGTGATGAAGTTGATGAGGAAAAAGTAATTCTTTCTCTTATCGCCAAGAATCTGAAGATGGGAAATGTTAAATTTAAAGGTAATCTACCTCTGGCATGCTTTCATTGTGGATGTGTTGGGAACATTTCCTCTTAGTGCCAAAGAAAGTTCAATGATGAATAAAGTGAAGCAGAAGACATTGAGAAGCCATGGAAAAGATATTTCAAAAAGGGAGACTTAAAATCTGGAAATAAGATACAGAAGAAGAGTTTTATCTGTGAAGAAGAAGAGGATGATATTGAATTCTGTGAAGAAGAAGATCCAAAATTTAAAACTGGAAACCATGTTTCCATGATGGCTACCTTTGAAAAGTTAGAACCCTCTATCGACAAAGACATAGATAATCATATAACTCAAGATTGTGATACCAAGTTGAAAATTAAGGATTCCTTTTAAAAGATTGAGAAAAAATGTAAGAAATATAGTAAGTGGACAAAAATAGTGAAAGAATCATCAAAATATGCGGATGAGCTTGAAGAAAAAATTGAACGACTGGAAGAACTAGTGAGAGTTCAATCTTTAATCCTTAAAAGCACAGATGACATCGTGGAATTGAATCTTAGAATTGAATAACAAGAAAAAGGTCATAAATGACCTTACATTCAGATTGGAAGATAATTCCAATACTACTGAGGTTCTAGAGGAAGAAGTTGTTATTCTTAGAAGAAAACTTGAGTGTCGATCAACCACAAATGAGGGTAAGATGAAAATTCATTTAAGAAGCTTCTTAGATGTAGAGTTACTAGAAAGATCCAAGAGTGGTTTAGATGGGGTTGAAAAAATCATGATTATTCAAAGACCCACATTCATGGGAAAGAGTGGAATTTGTTGTGATGTTGGGCCTTCAACTGCTAGAAGTGAAGAGAGAAAAAAGAAAGAGAAGATGAAAGTTGGACTTGTTGAAATGTAGCCTAAAGTACTGAAAAAGAAACCCTCAATCCAAAATAAAATAAGAACTCAATATTTTCCTAAAAAATTCAGAAATAAAAGGAAGTCCAACCATTATCCCATGGAAGAAGGCATTAGGAGAAATATAAGTGAGAAGACATTTCCCCTCATGAAGTGTCAGTTCTGTGGCTATCAGGGTCTTACCATGTCATATTGTGAAGTGGTAAAAAGCTACTTGAATGGGGAAGATATGGGAAGTCAAAAAAGGAGACCAATTTTATATCCTCTATCTTATAGAAGAAATAGAGTCTATGGTTACTGTTTCCATTGTTCTATCATTGGCCATAAAGCTATGTATTGTAGGCAGAGGTATAATAGGAGAAATTCATACAACTCTCAGAGATGGGCCAGTTTTTACCCTCCTGATGTTGTTGTTCTAACAAATAGTTTCTCTCCTCTGTAAGAAGATTATGGGAATGAAGAATCAGATTTTGTGGAGGAAAGTGTTGGAAGGCCATGAGTATCCTTTACTCGATCCAGTATTTCCTAGAAAGACAATAAGAAGATCGAGAAATCCAATCTTACAGAAGTAGTCCTCATAGCTACAAAGAGCTACAACACCTGGATTATTGATAGTGGATGATCTTCCCATATGACTTGAAATGATAACATTTTGAAGAACATTAAAAAGAAGGTTGATGTAATAGTGAGGTTTGTTATTGATGGTGCTTTGAAGATTAAAGGCAGTGGGAATACTGCTCTCACCAATGGAGAGCTAAAGAAGATTGAAGTTCTTTATGTGGACGGTCTACATCACAATCTCCTTAGTGTGAATCAACTATGTGACTCCGGGCTCATAGTATCTTTTAATAAAAAATGATACACTATAAAGGAGAAACATGGAATTATCTTATGAAAGGTTTTACAACAGATGGAAACCTATATCAGGTCGACAGCAAAGTGAACTCCTACTATTTATCTGTTGAAGAAGAAAACAAATTGTGGCATCGACAGTTGGGGAACACTAACAAAAAATACATGGAAAAGATATCTAAGCTGATGATAGTCATGGATATCACTATTCTGAAATGTGAACTGGAAAAATCTTGTGATGCTTACATTCGTGGGAAGCTGGTCTGTAGTTCATATTGGAAAAAGAAGAAAAGGTCATCACATCTTCTTGATATTATTCATACAGACATATGTGGCCCGATAAATGTTGTTGTAACTCATGGATAAAGGTACTTCGTCCTTTTAATAGATGATTACAGAAGAATAGAATGTGTAATGGTTATACATAGGAAACGAAAAGTTCTTGACTGCATGAAAACGTATCGTCGAATCACCGAGAATGATACTGGATGAACAATCAAAGTGTTGAGATCAGAAAATGGAGGGGAATACACATCCATTGAATTTGAAAACTACCTAGAGAAGCATGGGATACAACATGAGGTAGATGCCTTGAGAACTCTATAGAAAAATTGAGTTGTTGACCACAAAAATCGACAGGTTAACAATATGGCCAGGACTATGCTGATTGAGAGCGGTATCTCTCACCATTATTGGAAGGAAGCTGTTGAAGCTTCAGTGCACATTTAAAATTGAATAGGGCTTTATATGGGAGAAACGAAGACACCATATGAATTTTGGCATAAAAGGAAGCCTTTGTTTAAATAATTTCATGTTTTTGGAACCAAATGTTTCATTCAAAACAAAGAAAGAAATCAAGGGAAGTTTGGTGACACTACTTATAAGGCCCCAGCCTTAAACCTTACTTAATCTTGAGTTATTACAAGATTACACATTGAGGATCTTTTCGGGTTTAGAGTTTTAGAGAATTAGATCATAAAACTTTCATTACATTCCACATATAAACAAAGTGGTTACATAAAGATAGTATTCTTCATTCCCATCAATGGAAACACATTTAAAATAAAACATGGATTATTTCTTGACACATCCTTGACTCTATCATCTTATCATGTACCTTTCCCTTGACCTGTGAAAAACATTTCAAAAACTTGGGATGAGCATAAAAACTCAGTATGGGTTATAAAAAAAACATGGAAAGGAAACATGAGTTCATATATACATAAGAATGAAATCATACTTTACCCATAAAACATAGGCACTTTAACATACCTCATAAAATCATGAATAAATCATAGAAATCATAAGACATAAAGGTAACTTGAGGAATTCATAACATTCTTACGAAGGGAGTAACCCTCTTGGTTACGTTTGGAATAACCATCACAGTATATTCCCTAAATCTCTTCGGAGAAACCTTAACGTTTCACTCCTTCGCGTTACCCAATGCATTGGTGAGCTATAACGGGCTCACCTGCCCTTAGTTTATCACGGAACCACCCGTCTTCATAATAATGCCCAAGAACCATAACATAATCATATCACATAAAACATGAATAAAGGAAACATAAAATTTCCACATTTCAATCACAAGATATCAATACAACACATTGATATAAAAACATTATGAAAACCATTTTCAAGACCAAAATAAAAGAAAAGTAAAACATGGTATTTATTTTTCTTTTAAAAAGAAGGCATGGCTTGTAGAGGAAGTCGAAACTGAAATAACAGTCACGACGGCGGAGAAGTCGTTGTCGCCGCATACGTACGACAAAAACATTCCCTTTTGTCGTTTAGTAAATGCTTCGTATAAAAAATATTCCTTTTGAATAAACGTAAAAGTCAAAGGGGTTTATACACTGTATAAAAGAAAGTTGTGTATAAAATAAAATATGCCTCAACGAAAGGAGATTGAGACGAAGTCCCATACCTCATATCCGACTTGAACCGACCGTTCTTTAATCTCCTGAATAATAAACTTGAGTTAATCTCTACTTGCTTATGAATCTTTTTCAAGTTCATTATTCCTTTTATACCACGTTATGAACATCATGTAATCATTTAAGTTAATAATGTTCATTTTGTCGGTATTTGGTTCTTAAGTCAAAAATAGACTTCTTACACTTACATGTTGTTACTTTGGTCAAAGGTTCATTATATCCAGAATGGTATTCATGATGTAGATATCATATATGTCATATATATCCATTACATACATGCATTTATAATATTATATAATCATTTAGAGGTAAGAAATGAAATGCACCGTTCATGGAGACGGTAAGCCGTACGTACGCATGAACGCTACTTTCATTTCTATTTCGTATTTTATAGAATGGAATCATAATGATATAAAGGTATATTATAATTCCAGTATAATATCATATATAATATCATAGTTCCATCCTTTATATGTCCCACATATGGTATTTAACGAATCAAATCACTTTGAGGGGGCGGTAGTCCGCACTTCCTAAAATGAAGATATCGTGTTTACCCATAATGGAAACCATAAAGGTATGCCCAAAATGAAAAAAACAGAAGATTAAGGAAAACATAAACATATTATATATCATATATAAAAATAGTGACATCATAATGTCCACCTTTGAAGGTGTTAAATGAGTGTTGAACAATCATCGTTTCGGGAGGCAGAATTTCTCCATCCACGGAAACCATATGTTCTTTAACCATTTGATGTAGTTGTGTGAGAGTGTAGATCAATTAAATCTTATAACAACATCCTAGTATATTGATGATACTGGTTTTGTTATAAAAGAGGTAAATAAAAAGAGTTTAGGGGGTTGGAGAAGCAAAATAAAACAAATGAACATGAGAGAATGAATTACCTTTAAAAGTGTAACTCCTTTTGAGTTGAGCCTAAAGGATTCCTTTGAAAGGATTCTTCCCAAAGGGAATCCTCTAGGATGAAGAGAGGTATGTGGAGAGTGAAAAGGGGCAGGTGTTGGCCGAGCCAAAGGCTTGAATAGTGTGTGAAATGAGGTAGAGGTGGGGGCCTTTTATAAGAGGAGAGGAGGGGCACTTTTGGAAAGTAAAGAAATATTACACTATTTGAGAATGTGTTTCGGTTTTAAAAGGTCCCACATTGATAGAATTCGTGGATAAGGTGATAAGGGTTCGAAATCCACTCATCCAATTGGTTTTGGACATGTTTAGTTCATAGATTTTACATTATCCTTCTATTTTATTTAAATCGTCAAATAATGATGTCATCGCTGCATCATTATTATGTCATAAATAATTAAATTTATTTAATGCCTAAAAATTATAAAAAAACTACTATGATATGGGAAATCGTTTTATCTTTCCAATGACTATTTATAATAAAATTTAGGACTTGTATAACCCCACTTAAAAATTGTTTTCGTAAAACATATTATGTTTGTGTCATTTTCACTTTAACATTAAATAAAAACTAATTTATGTCATTTCCCAACAAAAGTGGATCCATGGGGTCCCCAAGTTGACCCATGGCATTTCATGGTCGGCCATGACACAACCAATGAGGTTGGGACATGTGTCTAGGTCATTTCAGTTTATTAAAGTATTATTTATACCTTAAACTACCCTAATTACCACTAATCGTGATTAAGAACTTAATAAGTTACTATTCACCAAAAAATTATTATAATATCATTGAACCACATTTTACTTCTTAATGAAAACCATGTATGTCGGATTTTCAAAATTCAATACACATTAGTGGTAAACTTTCATTTAACTGAAAAATCAGTTTGCTTGATTATCACTTAGTGGTTTCACTATTCATAAAAAATTGAAGTTTTTCAGAAAATTACCAAAAATTCACCCTAAGCTATATTTTATATTCCGAATTCAAAAATGAAGTCTATTTTACAAAATTCAAATCATATAAGGCACATTAATTAATTTAATAATTAATTCCCGCTGCCAGAGCAAAAAGCGTGTTTTTACAAAACAATAAGTATCAAAATATTGACACCAGTTTAAGTCTAATTTCAAAGTGAAATTGATTCCAATGACCACCATTGGATAAAATGGTAAAAATATATTCTAATTTCACTTCAAAACCAATTCAAAACATTATCTAATCATATAAATAAATTAGATTAAAAAGTAGTTTTGATGTAAAATGCAGTATTTTTCACTATTCATTAAAAAATGAACATTGTCAGAAAAATACCAAAAATTCACACAAGGTAAATTTTGATGTCCCAATCATAAAAGATAAGTTTATTTTGACAAACATAGTTTATAAAATTGTCAAAATATAGATTCAAAAATGGTTTGCCATCAAAAGGCAGTAAAACAATCTTTTAAGAATATTAGTGTATTCCATGCATAAGATTGTATTTTTTTCATTTTAAGCCTCTATAACACTATCTTAATCATTAAAAAACATAGATAAAAATATCTATTATTCATTACTTACTTGGGATGTTACATCCTTCCCCCCTTTAGAAAATTGCATCCCCGCAATTTATTTACTTATCGAATAAATGGGGGTACTTATCCCTCATTGCATTTTCAGATTCCCATGTTGCCTCTTCAATCATGTGGTTTTTCCACAAAACCTTTACCTGGTGAATCACCTTATTCCGTAACACTTTCTCCCTGTGGTCAAGAATCTGGACCGGTTGTTCCTCATAGATAGGTTCTCTTCCAGCTGAACTACCTCTGGACTCAAAACATGAGATGGATCTGGCATATACTTTCTCAACATCGAAACGTGAAAAACATTGTGTACCTGAGATAAACTCGGAGGTAAAGCCACTCGGTATGCAACTGATCCAACTCTCTCCAGAATTTCGTATGGTCCAATGAACCTTGGACTCAACTTTCCTTTCTTACCAAATCTCATCACACTTTTCCAAGGAGAAACCTTGAGAAAAACATGATCACCTACCTCGAAAGATAGATCCTTCCTCCGATTATCCGCATAACTCTTCTGCCTGCTCTGAGCTATTCTCATGTGTTTCTGAATCATCTGAACTTTTTCTGCCATCTCTTCTACCAATTCTGGTCCCATCAACTTCCTTTCACCCACTTCATCCCAGAAAGCTGGAGTTCGACACCGCTTCCCATATAATGCTTGAAATGGTGCCATCTGTATACTAGAATGGAAACTGTTATTATATGAAAACTCAACCAAAGAAAGATGTTGGTCCCAACTTCCCTGATAATCCATAGAAAAAGCTCGTAGCATATCCTCCAATGTCTGAATTGTTCGTTCTGACTGTCCATCTGATTGAGGATGAAAAGTTGTACTAAAATTTAATTCAGTACCCAACGACTTCTGAAGGCCTTTCCAAAAGTTAGAAGTAAACCTGGGATCACGATCCGATACAATGGAGAGAGGAACTCCATGTAACCTGACTATATCTTTAAGATACAAACGAGAAAGTTGATCAAGAGAGAAAGTATCTCGTATAGCAAGGAAATGAGTAGATTTGGTCAAGCGATCAACAATAACCCAGATTGCATTATTACCTCGAGATGTCTTCGGTAATCCAACAACAAAGTCCATGGATATATTCTCCCATTTCCACTCTGGCACTGGTAAAGGCTGAATCATCCCTTTCGGTAGCTGCCGCTCTGCTTTAACCTGCTGACAAGTCAAACACTTCACAGTAAAATCAGCAATGTCTCTTTTCATTCCATCCCACCAGTAATACTCCCGCAGATCTCTATACATCTTAGTACTGCCCGGATGAACTGAAAACGGAGAACTATGAGCTTCACATAACAGCTCTCTCTTCAACTGTGAATCACATGGCACACACAATATCTTCCCAAATCTCAAAACACAATCACTATCAGTGTTGAATTCAGGCAACTTACCTTTCTGAACCAGCTCTACCTTTTTCTGCAACTCACTGTCTTGCTTCTGTGCTTGCTTGATTCTATCTGATAGAGAAGATCTCACTGATACCTGAAACAAAACAGAAGGACTTCCTGCACCAACAACTTCTATGGAAAAGTTCATCAAATCGTTAACCAAAGGATCACGTTCCAAACGCAACATTGTTAATGAAGCATTACTTTTTCGACTCAAAGCATCAGCCACTTTATTTGCTTTTCCCGGATGGTAATGAATTGTACAATCATAATCCTTGATTAATTCCAGCCATATCCTTTGTCTCATGTTTAAATCTTTCTGAGTGAATATATACTTTAAACTTTTGTGGTCGGTATATATTTCACACTTTACTCCTTACAAATGATGCCTCCAAATTTTTAAAGCAAAAACAACAGCAGCTAATTCCAAATCATGTGTAGGGTAATTTACCTCATGAGTTTTCAACTATCGTGAAGCATAAGCAATTACCTGATCATTCTGCATTAGGACGCAACCAAGTCCTTTCAATGAAGCATCACTGTATATAACAAACTCACCATTCCTGGAAGGTAGTGCCAAAACTGGAGCATTCACCAATCTTCTTTTCAATTCCGGAAAAAAATCATCACATTCTTTTGTCCAGATAAACTTAACACCCTTACGAGTTAGCTTAGTCATTGGACTAGATAACTGTGAAAAATTTCTAACAAACCTTCGGTAATAGCCCGCCAAACCAAGGAAGCTACGAATCTCGGATACATTTGTGGGTCTTAGCCATTCTTCCACAACTTTTGTTTTTGCAGGATGAATAGTTATTCCATCTTTAGAAACAATGTGACCAAGGAAAGAAATTTGTTGTAACCAAAACTCACACTTTCTGAATTTCCCATACAGTTTCTTTTCTTTTAAGGTTTGCAAGATAACCCTTAAATGTTTTCCATGCTCCACTTTACTTTTAGAAAACAGCAAAATATCATCAATTAAAACCACCAAAAACTTATCCAAGAACTCATGGAAAATTCTATTCATTAAGTCCATGAATACAGCAGGTGAATTGGTTAGCCCAAAAGGCATTACTACAAATTCATAATGGCCATATCTCGTACGGAACGCGGTCTTCGGAATATCTGCCTCCTTTACCTTCAGCTGATAGTACCCCGATCTTAAGTCAATCTTTGAAAAAAACTGAGCTCCCTGGAGCTGATCAAACAAATCATCGATATGAGGCAAAGGATATTTGTTCTTAACAGTGATATTATTCAAGGCTCTATAATCAATGCAAAGTCTCATAGAACCATCTTTCTTTTTAACAAATAAAACCGGAGCACCCCATGGTGATGTGCTAGGTCTAATGAAACCTTTCGTTAATAAATCTTGCAATTGCTCCTTCAACTCTAAAAGTTCAATTTGTGCCATTCGATAAGGGGGTTTTGAAATTGGCTTAGCATCAGGAACTAAGTCAACAGTAAACTCAACTTCCCGATCTGGTATTATTCTAGGCAACTCATCAGGAAAAACATCAGGATACTCATTTACCACTGGCACATCATTAATCTGAACAGTTCCTTTATTTTCAACGATGTGTGCAAGGAAACATTCATTTCCATATTTTACAAGTTTCTCGGCCTCTTGATATGTTATCAGAAGTAAGGGTTCATTCTTGTAAACAAACTGAAAGTCTTTCTGAAAAGAAACTTCTTTTGCTCTACAGTCAATCTTAGCATGGTAAATAGAGAGCCAATCCATACCCAGGATAACATCAAACTCTACTAGAGGTAGAACAATATGGTTTGTATGTAGGTTCTTTCCACAGATAAGGATAGGAAGATTCTTATAAATTCTTTTTGCCTCGACACTTCCCCTAGGTGTTTTTACCAAAAGTTCAGCAGTCATTTCTTGAGATGGTATTCCCATTTTACTAGAAAAGGTTTCAGAGATGAAAGAATGTGTAGACCCCGAATCAAACAACACACTGTCATAATCTGAAAAAACAAACAAAGTACCTGATACAAATTCATTTGATGGCCCGACATCTACAGAAGTAGTTGCAAAGGATTTCACCACCCCTTTCTGCTTGTAGTCTAACTGCTTCCTATCACTCAAGCTCCTTGTCGGACCCTCGTTTGCAGAGTGACCCATCTCATTGCACTTATAACACTTCACTAACTGTAAATCAAATTTGTTCTTACCTTCAGCATGATCCTTTTCAGTGCAATCACGAGCCTTATGTCCCATCTTGCCACATCGGTAGCACTTTCCAGAATTCAGAAGACATTCCCCAGCATGCCTTTTGCCACATTTATCACAAACTGGAAACTTAGTTCTCTTACCATCAGACTTTTTTGAAGAATTCTTATCTTTCTCCTGCCACCTCGGTCTCTTCTTCTACTGGTTGTTATAGAAAACTTGTTCATCGGCAAACTCCATTTCCACCTTCTCAGCACATCGAACAAGCTTTTCATAACTTTTAAACTCACGAGAAGCTAATTCCCTTCGATACATTGGCTTTAATCCTGAGTAGAAACGATTGATTTTACTATCAAGGTCCCGGATAAAATTTGGAGCATACCTTGCCAATCGAGTGAACCTTTCTTCATAGGCAGCCACTGAGTCTTCCTCTTGCCTCAATTCCAAGAATTGCTTTTCCATCCTAAGTCGAACAGCCTTAGGAAAATACTTCTCAAGAAACATACCTTTGAATTAATCCCAGTCTAGAGCATCAATCTCATCGGCGTCCCTGATATTTTTAACCATAGACCACCACTGATCTGCTTCACCCTCCAAACGGTAAATAGCAAGACTAACCTTTTGATTGTCTGAACACCCCATGACATCAAAAATCTTCTCCAGTTCTTTAATCCACCCTTCAGCTAGCACAGGGTCAGATGATCCTCTGAATGATGGTGGATGTTGCCTCATGAAATGTTCCACCACTGACATGTTCCTCTGCGGTTGTTCTGGCTGATCTCGTGCATGGATACCACCGCCATTTATCGCTTGAGTCAACTGCGCCATTACTGCAAAAAACTGTTTAGTTCCAATTCCGACCATTTCTGGATACTGATTCGGAAGGTTATTTCCTTCTGTATGCCTTCCTAGCACTGCTTCCCTATTTCCTCTGCGGAAAACCATTCTGAACAAACATGTCTTAGATGAAGCAACATGGTAATCTTTAAATGCTATATCATTTCGAAAAAAAATATTTTTGGATAATCATTTAATAGAATTCTAACTCCTAAAGTTATCTAAACCGACCTTTGATACCAACTATAAGGCCCCAGCCTTAAACCTTACATAATCTTGAGTTATTACAAGATTACACATTGATGATCTTTTCAGGTTTAGAGTTTTAGAGAATTAGATCATAAAACTTGCATTACATTCTACATATAAACAAAGTGGTTACATAAAGATAGTATTCTTCATTCCCATAAATGGAAACACATTTAAAATAAAACATGGATTATTTCTTGACACATCCTTGACTCTATCATCTTATCACGTACCTTTCCCTTGACCTGTGAAAAACATTTCAAAAACTTGGGATGAGCATAAAAACTCAGTATGGGTTATAAAAAAAACATGGAAAGGAAACATGAGTTCATATATACATAAGAATGAAATCATACTTTACCCATAAAACATAGGCACTTTAACATACCTCATAAAATCATGAATAAATCATAGAAATCATAAGACATAAAGGTAACTTGAGGCATTCATAACATTCTTACGTAGGGAGTAACCATCTTGGTTACGTTTGGAATACCCATCACAGTATATTCCCTAAATCTCTTCGGAGAAACCTTAACATTTCACTCCTTCGCGTTACCCAATGCATTGGAGAGCTATAACGGGCTCACCCACCCTTAGTTTATCACGGAACCACCCGTCTTCATAATAATGCCCAAGAACCATAACATAATCATATCACATAAAACATGCATAAAGGAAACATAAAATTTCCACATTTCAATCACGAGATATCAATAAAACACATTGATATAAAAACATTATGAAAACCATTTTCAATACCAAAATAAAAGAAAAGTAAAACATGGTATTTATTTTTATTTTAAAAAGAAGGCATGGCTTGTAGAGGAAGTCGAAACTCAAATAACAGTCACGACGGCGGAGAAGTCGTTGTCGCCGCATACGTACGACAAAAACATTCCCTTTTTTCGTTTAGTAAACGCTTCGTATAAAAAATATTCCTTTTGAATAAACGTAAAAGTCAAAGGGGTTTATACACCGTATAAAAGAAAGTTGTGTATAAAATAAAATATGCCTCAACGAAAGGAGATTGAGACGAAGTCCCATACCTCGTATCCGACTTGACCCGACCGTTCTTTAATCTCCTGAATAATAAACTTGAGTTAATCTCTACTTGCTTATGAATCTTTTTCAAGTTCATTATTCCTTTTATACCATGTTATGAACATCATGTAATCATTTAAGTTAATAATGTTCATTTTGTCGGTATTTGGTTCTTAAGTCAAAAATAGACTTCTTACACTTACATGTTGTTAATTTGGTCAAAAGTTCATTATATCCAGAATGGTATTCATGATGTAGATATCATATATGTCATATATATCCATTACATACATGCATTTATATTATTACATAATCATTTAGAGGTAAGAAATGAAATGCACCGTTCATGGAGACGGTAAGTCGTACGTACGCATGAACGCTACTTTCATTTCTATTTCATATTTTAAAGAATGGAATCATAATTATATAAAGTTATATTATAATTCCAGTATAATATCATATATAATATCATAGTTCCATCCTTTATATGTCCCATATATGGTATTTAACGAATCAAATCACTTTGAGGGGGCGGTAGTCCGCACTTCCTAAAATGAAGATATCGTGTTTACCCATAATGGAAACCATAAAGGTATGCCCAAAATGAAAAAAACATAAGCTTAAGGAAAACATAAACATATTATATATCATATATAAAAATATTGACATCATAATGGCCACCTTTGAAGGTGTTAAATGAGTGTTGAACAATCATCGTTTCGGGAGGCAGAATTTCGCCATCCACGGAAACCGTATGTTCTTTAACCATTTGATGTAGTTGTGTGAGAGTGTAGCTCAAATAAATCTTATAACAACATCCTAGTATATTGATGATACTGGTGTTGTTACAAAAGAAGTGAATAAAAAGATTTTAGGGGGTTGGAGATGCAAAATAAAACAAATGAACATGAGAGAATGAATTACCTTTAAAAGTGTAACTCCTTTTGAGTTGAGCCTAAAGGCTTCCTTTTAAAGGATTCTGCCCAAAGTGAATCCTCTAGGATGAGGAGAGGGATGTGGAGAGAGAAAATGGGCAGGGGTTGGCTGAGCCAATGGCTTGAAGAGTGTGTGAAATGAGGTAGAGGTGGGGGCCTTTTATAAGAGGAGAGGAGGGGCACTTTTGGAAAGTAAAGAAATATTACATTATTTGATAATGTGTTTCGGTTTTAAAAGGTCCAACATTGATATAATTCGTGGATAAGGTGATAAGGGTTCTAAATCCACTCATCCAAATGGTTTTGGACATGTGTAGTTCATATATGTTACATTATCTTTCTATTTTATTTAAATCGTCAAATAATGATGTCATCGCTGCATCATTATTATGTCAAAAATAATTAAATTTATTTAATGTCTAAAAATTATAAAAAAAATACTATGATATAGGAAATCTTTTTATCTTTCCAATGACTATTTATAATCAAATTTTGGACTTGTATAACCCCACTTAAAAATTGTTTTCATAAAACATATTATGTTTGTGTCATTTTCACTTTTACATTAAATAAAAAGTAATTTATGTCATTTCCCAACAAAAGTGGATCCATGGGGTCCCCAAGTTGACCCATGGCATGTCATGGTCGGCCATGACACAACCAATGAGGTTGGGACATGTGTCTAGGTCATTTCATTTTATTAAAGTATTATTTATACCTTAAACTACCCTAATTACCACTAATCGTGATTAAGAACTTAATAAGTTACTATTCACCAAAAAATTATTATAATCTCATTGAACCACATTTTACTTCTTAATGACAACCATGTATGTCGGATTTTCAAAATTCAATACACATTAGTGGTAAACTTTCATTTAACTGAAAAATCAGTTTGCTTGATTATCACTTAGTGGTTTCACTATTCATCAAAAATTGACGTTTTTCAGAAAATTACCAAAAATTCACCCTAAGATATATTTGATATTCCGAATTCAAAAATGAAGTCTATTTTACAAAATTCAAATCATATAAGTCACATTAATTAATTTAATAATTAATTCCCGCTGCCTGAGCAAAAAGCGTGTTTTTACAAAACAATAAGTATCAAAAGATTGACACCAGTTTAAGTCTAATTTCAAAGTGAAATTGATTCCAATGACCACCATTGGATAAAATGATAAAAATATATTCTAATTTCACTTCAAAACCAATTCAAAACATAATCTAATCATATAAATAAATTATATTAAAAAGTAGTTTTGATGTAAAATGCAGTATTTTTCACTATTCATTAAAAAATGAACATTGTCAGAAAAATACCAAAAATTCACACAAGGTAAATTTTTATGTCCCAATCATAAAGGATAAGTTTATTTTGACAAACATAGTTTATAAAATTTTCAAAATATAGATTCAAAAATGGTTTGCCATCAAAAGGCAGTAAAACAATCTTTTAAGAATATTAGTGTATTCCATGCATAAGATTGTATTTATTTTCATTTTAAGCCTCTATAACACTATCTTAATCATTAAAAGACATAGATAAAAATATATATTATTCATTACTTACTTGGGATGTTACACTACTGATGAAGGAATTTTTCTTGGGTATCCAATGAACAGCAAATACTACAAGTGTTTCAACAAGCGATTAGGAAGGATTGTGGTAAGAAGTGATGTTAAGATAATTGAATAGAAAACCACAAATTCTT
Source organism: Viscum album (assembly GCA_963277665.1). Lineage (NCBI taxonomy): Eukaryota > Viridiplantae > Streptophyta > Magnoliopsida > Santalales > Viscaceae > Viscum > Viscum album. Next base: position 913,830,756 of record OY728129.1, on the reverse strand, counting down.
CAAGGACGTCATATGATGATGTGATAGAAAGTGAGGAAGAAAGTGAACATGGAGAAAATACAACTAAAGAAATAGAGGAGGCTGTGCAAAACACTCAGCAGTCACATCATGATGTTGACTCATAAGAAGAATCTAAAGAAGAAACTATGGCTGGAGAGAATGCAACTGAACCACACAAGAGAAATAATAGAGATTATATTGATCCATATAACATAATTGGGGACAAGATTACACCCACTCAAACATGGAGGATGAGAAATAACACGCAATCTACATTTCTGTCACTTATGGAGCCATCCTCATTTGAAGAAGCTACAAATGATGTATCATAGGTGAAAGCCATGAATGAAGAGTTAGATCAGATTGACAAGAATCACACATGGGATCTTGTCAAGAGACCCAAAGGTCACAATGTGATTGGTACAAAATGGATCTCCAAGATAAAGTTTGATGAGCATGGAACTATTATCAGAAATAAGGCATGACTGGTTTGTAAGGGATATTCTCAGATTGAAGGTGTTGATGTTGATGAAACCTTTGCTCTAGTGGCTATACTAGAGTAAATTAGGCTGTTCCTTGCCATGGAACTCCAAAGTGAATATAAATTATATCAAATGGAAGAAATGACAGCATTCCTCAATGGTGTACTCGAAGAAGAACTCTACATTGAACAATAAGTGGGTTTTGTTCTTGGTACTGATGAAACAAAGGTCTGCAAACTGATGAAAGCTCTATATGGTTTGAAGCATGCTCTATGGGTGTGGTAATCTCACTGGACTCTTATCTCAAGAAGCTGGAATTCAAAAGAGGAGGAGTAGATCACAATATATATGTGAATAATTCTACAAAATATTAATCCATGGTTCTTGTCTACGTTGATGATATCATATTTAGTGTCAACAGGTAAAAATCAGTGGATGAATTTTCCAATCACATGAAATCAGAATTTTAAATGTCTATGATTGGGGAGCTCACATATTTCGTGGGGTTGTATGTGATTAAAAAGAAGGAATACACTTTCATTTCTCAGGAAAAGTATGCAAGAGAGCTACTAAAGAAGTTTAATATGAAAGACTCCAAACCAATGTCAACTCTGATTGTAGTTGGAAGTAAACTTGGAAATTATGAGGATGGGACCTCTGTAGATCACACCATGTACAGGTGGATCATTGGAAGCTTACTGTACCTGACAGTGACATGGACAGATATTGTCTTTGCCACATGTCATGCAACCCGATTTTAGAGTAATCCAAAAGAGGAACATATGGTAGCAGTAAAAAGAATCATGAGGTATATTCAAGGCACTCACACTTATGAATTATACTTTTCTACAAGAATGAAAAATTAATTATCAGTATTTTTTGATGCTGACTGGGCTGGCGATGTTGTAGAAAGAATGCCCACCAGGGGTGGAGCATTCTATATTGGGAAAAAATGTGTTGGCTGGTTGAGCAAGAAACAAGAAAGTACTTCTCTTAGTGCTACTGAAGCTTAGTATATCTCCTCCACAAAGGCATTCACTCAACTACTACGGATGAAGCAGTAATTAGCAGATATTGGTGATGAGGTGAATCAACCAATGGTGATTTACTGTGATAACAAGAGTGTGATTGATCTTACGAAGAATCCAGTTCAGCATTCTGGTACAAAACATATTGAAATTCGGTATCAGTTTATCAAATAGAAAGTTGAATAAGGGGTTATTATAATGAATCATGTGAGAACTGATGTGAAAGTGGCTGATATCCTGACCAAGCCACTGTCAACGACTGTTTTTGTGAAGCATCGGTTGAACCTCGACGTTCAGCCACCTCCTAGTGCATAAGGAGGATACAGATATCCCCTATCCCCAGTTATGTTAATTTTTTTAATCTGTTTTTGGATGAGATGCAGGTTTGTGGGGGGAGATACTATCCAGGGGGAGTGTGGTTTGAGCTGAACAATGGAATTTTACTGGTCTTTGGGTTTATTGTCAATGGGGGTGAAAGGAATAAATTCAGGCATGTACTGTAATGTTTTTGTGACACTTTGAGAATCCAGTGTCGATGATAGGATGGGAAGGAACACATTGGACATGTAATGCTTCTGTGACACTGTAACCGAATTTCATGGGCATCAATGAGAATTCCAAAACACAGGAACCCAATTCAAGCTTTCTCTCTTCTTTTCTACACCGAGCACTGCTCACGTATACTTAGAGTGTTGGCTGAGTTGATTCTTTCATTTTTGGTGTGCATGTGGATGGTAATCTATTGAATTTATTTAATGATTGCCAACAAACCCAAATGGGGAGATTGTTGGAACCATGGTCATCTATGATTGAATTAGAGAATAGTTTGTGTTTGTTTTCAATCCTCAGAGGAAGTTTAGAATGTGTCCTAGCAAAGTGCTCATACAGGTCAAGATGATAAAATTATTTAAGGTGGCACCATTTTCTAGTGTTTACCAAATTTCTGGAACTCAAAATTGAAAAAAGGGGAAAACAATGCTATTTAGTAAAGGGACTTGCCCTTCGACTACATGGAGTATTGGGAACTTTCACGCATGTTTTTTTTCAAGAATAGAACCTCAAAATATGGCAAATAAAAGAGGATCACACAAGTATTGGTTTGGTAGCGCAAGTGAATTGCGCCCCATGAAGGGACTTGCGCACCGGTACCTAGGAGGTCTGAAAAGTTGCGTGCTATATGTTTTTGGTGCTCATATCTTCAAAAATATTGATAAGGCAAGAGGGTCGCACAATTATTAGTGGGGTCCCACAAGTGAGTTGTACGAAAGAGGCTAGGGCGGATGGAGCTGCGAGTCGGAACTTGCGCGTTGAGAGGAGGCTTGTGCGCCACAACACAGGGTGTCCATTTTGCCTATAAATAGTGGACCACCCCTCATCATTTGTAACAATGTTCCAGACTTGGAGAATTTCAGTGCTCTCATGGCGCAGGTGAAGTAGTCGCCCAAGTGGTTGTGGGCCGCGCAAGAATAAGCTGTGCGACAGTTGTTTGAGGCACACCAAAAATAGATTTGGTTGAAAAGAACGTGAGCCACGCAAGTTTGGTATTGAAGAAGGTTTAGTCGCGCAAGTGTTGGAGGTGGACTTGTGCACCATCCTTGAAACTTGTGTGACAGATTGGGGAAGCGCACCTGGTGTTGGTTGAAGTACACTCATCTTTTTGAAGCTGCACGAGAGCTATAAGATTACCTGGTACCCTCAGCGCAAAGTGAGATTCGTCTAATGGTGAGATTTGGACTTCAACAGAGCATCTACATATAATAGAGGATGCATTCTTTTGCAACGATTAAGAGACCTTAACGTCTATAAACTATGTGGGACTTCAGCGAAGGAAGTGAGCCAGGGGTAGTCAACAGGAGTGACCCGAGAGACACAGTGATCTATCCTTGAACCTTTGTAAAGGATGTGAGCCTGGGACCGAGTTACTATGACCGAACCTTTGTAATACATAGCTAGTGAAGTTTAGTGAAATTTGGTACAACCAAAAACCTGTCGGCATATGCTCCTTAGACATGTCCTCTAGTGATGAACCATGTAAAAAGTGTTGTGTCATCTCTCTGCATGTGATTGTTAGCTTTCTAATCTTTTTCATCATACTGGTTTGACAAGTTCCTACCAACGTGGGAACAAGATCCACCACATTAAAAGAAAAAGTTTTCACGCTGATTCACCCCTCTCCTATCAGGGTGTCCTGGGGTCCTACAAGAACTGGGTTTGAAACAAAGTGAGATGAACCAATCATTATTTTAAACATTACCATAACCTAAATATGATAACTCATAATAATCTTAAAATCCAAAACATGAATGACTTAGAGTCTTTTAGGACCTATCAAATAGAAAAAATATTTTTAAAAACTCATGAACATTTGATCTACACTAGACTCCCTTCTACACATCTCATAAGATATAATAATACTCATAACCTGAGTTTTGGAAATATAAGAAATAAGTCATCTCAAAATCTCAATAAAGAAAAAACTCATCAATATGACATCAAGGATTGGATCATTATATTGTTATAATTAAAGATCCACTAAATATATCATATTAAATTATACATGGAAAAAATTAGATTTGTACATAAGACATGATAAAAAGACAGTAAACCTCAAAATAGAACACATATACCATGAAATAATGTTTTGGAAACACGACATGATAAAAATGACCCATAAAGAATAATAATAGGAAATAATATATGTATTTTCATGGAAATGAATCATTTCATTAATATATGAGAGTAATATAAGAATATAAATTAAAAACCTATGGAGAAGGAATCAATACCCCTTTCCCATAACATGGTGCAGTAGATATCACTACCTAATTCCCATAGTAGTCCAGGAATCACAAAATTATTCTCATAAACATAGTTGATAATTCTTAAATACATATTTCCTATAAAAAAAATAATGGATTAGTATTCACTACATAATTCCATTAAAAATATAAGAGGATGCCTTACTACATGATTACCATAAACATAGTGAAGCAGACTTCACTTAAAAATTCCAAAAAAACATCATGGAGTAGGCATCACTTCATGATTCCCGTAAACATTGTGGATCATGATTCACTACCTGATACCCATTAAAAAAGTGGAACATACATCTATTCATGGTTCTAAAATCACATAATTTGATATAAATACTTCACATATGCATTGGAGGGATATATATTACCCCACCCATAAATCATCTATATATGTATTGCACTTGAAAACAATTATTGATCACATCATAATGAACCCAAGGAAAGAAAAATGGGGTTAAAAAAATCTCCAAATGGTAAAACTAAAATTTAACTCAATAATTGAAGTGGTTGATACATAAAATTAAGTCAACCCTAAAGATTAATTCATATAAATAATCATTGGATAGTTCATGAAGAATAAATTCCATGTAAATAAGGCCATTATATAATGTAATAAAATAATAAAATTGTATTATATAAAATACATTCAACTTAGGATTATGGGATGGAGTTACATGTCACTTTGAAAGGTTATTTTTGAAAAGTTATGTTTTGAGAAATTGAAGAAAATGTATTTTAGAAATTATTATATATATATATATATATATAAATATAAATAATGATGTATTGGAAAAGACATAAAGTTTTCAAAAATGTGTGGTGATTTTTTTAAAAGTTTACATTTAAAAATAATCATTTAAAATAGATCCTCAAAAGATTCATAATTTTTTCAAAAGGTGAATTGAAAGAATTGGAAAAAACATAATTTTTAAAATTAATCTTTAGTAATAGATCCTTGATATAAAATAAAGTTCATAAAATAAAATCTGGATTGGATGATAAAAAATTTTATTTTGAAAGGGTGAATTTTTATTATTATTTTGAAATACAATTTTTGAAAACCCATATAAAAAGTTCAAAAAGCATATTTTTTGAAAAATGGGAAGGTAAATTTAAAGGTTATATGAGATAACACATAAATGGGTTTCCAAATATAAAGAATATTTTCATGAAAGGAAAATAAGGAAAATTACGATAAGATGTCGTTAAAGTGGATGAGAACTGTTCTCAATAATGATCAACTTTTTATGGTGATGATAATAAAAGAGGTAGAAGATTTGAATAAAAAGTTTAATTTTTATTAGAAATAATTATAAAATACTAGGAAATAAATTCATTTTTGTGATGAAACTAATCTTTTAAGAAATAAGTTCAATAAAAGGCATTATAACTCAGTGCAAATATTTGAGTTATAAAAAACTCTTACATCATCAATATCTTTTTAATTGAAAGACATTTAAATAAATAATTAAATATGGATCTTAAAAAAAATGAATTACATAAATATTTTAAAGTAAATCCATTTTTTATTAATCACACAATCATAGTGACATTAGGGTGGACTTATGTAATATATCTTAGAAAATTAAATTTGATACAAAGAACCACTTACCTTAATTCTTGGTGCCCCCTAAATCAATTGATTCAAATTTATAAAAAACTAATATCTTAATCACAAATTTTAGAACCTTATTCATATATATAACCCTTTATAGAATTTATTTATAGTTTTTTAATACATTTATATTAGGTAGTTATTCTCTATTTTTAATATCGGGTGTGAGTAGTCTTGATCCTTTTCAACTAGTTTCATAATAATGAATCTGTTATTAATTATTCTCACAAATTTAATCATTAAAAGACAAGAAATTTTAATGGAATGTATTATTAATAATTATAAATAATTTTTTAATTTAAAAAAATGTGAGTTTTTTTATGATTATTAAAATGAAGTCAACAATGACTATGTTTATATGATTTTCCATGAATGGATGATAGTTTCTTAATTAATGAGTATATTATTGTTGTTACCATTAAATTATATGATATAAATGTGTGTTAACAAGATTTATAAAGATATTCATGTTGAGTTCAAATTTTTTTATTAGAAACATCCAATGACTCCCACATTCGCAACGAGCTCTGATCCTTCTTTCCATAGGGAGGTAGTCATTGGGGTTTCTTTCCAACGACAATTAAGAACTCGCATTTGTTGAGAGTAAGAGAGTTCAAGATCATAACATCCTATTGTAGTGGAACTATATCCTACTACATTACTCTCTTATAGATTTAATATATGATCTATAATCTTTCCCAAATCCTCATGATTGACTTGTTATCCAAAACAATGACCAGTTAATGAGTCACCATACATACATGAGTGAATCCTATAAATGAATGAAGCTGTATATATCATATATTCTCTAACCTTTGACCCATTATTACTTAATAATGAGTGACTTTTTATGTTTTAAATCAATATAACTTGGAACTATGATGTTTACTTCCATCCAAGAAGGTGATTGGTATGTTGGAATTCGGATTGAATCTCCATGAGGACTCATAAATATCCTATTAAGGTAGGAATAGAAACCCACAAAGTTTATACAGATTCATACCATATAATTTAACATCATTCAACTACGATGTATATGAGGTCATCTGAGTATTGGATATGTGGGCTCGGGCCTTAGATTAGTGTCATATGTATCCTATATGTATAAGAATCAAAGTCCAGGTAGTTCTAATTGGTTCATATGTCATAAAATTGGGGACAACATAGGTTTTTAGTTTTACATATGCACATAAGGATACCCTAATCTTATTTATCATGAATATTTACCTCTCACAAAATAGAATATGTAATAACACTGACATCTACAAGGAGGCCCATATTGGGAAATTTTCATCATTCTATTGGAATAATTGTAGTTAGATTCAAAGATTATGTGAGTCAAGATTAGTTTAAGAAACAAGAGTTATTGTAATATTGGATACATTTCATTAAATCATACCTTACTCACAAAGAATGTACTTCTAACACCCCAAGCTTCCACGGTACATTTCCCTTTGAATAATGCAATGGCGTGAATTGTACGTAACTTCGAGATTCTAACACACCACAACCAATCAAACTAGCCGTTATGAATAGTAATACATACTTTTTGAAATTTTATAAATTCTATCTCTCAAAATGGACTTCATTTTTGGATTCAGAATATTGAAATTAGCCTAGGGTGAAATTTTGGTTTTTTTCGGATAACTTTCATATTTTGATGAATAGTGAAAATTACTAAATTTAAATTAAAAACGAATTTTTTAATCAAAATAATTAATAGTGATAAATTATGAATTTGAGTGGTTTTAAAGTATTTTTATCATATATTTTTACCATGTAATACAATGTGGGTCATTGAACATAATTTCACATTTAAACCAGACATAAACAAGTGCCAATCTTTTGATAGTTATTATCTCTTAAAACACGCTTTTTGTTTTAACAACGGGAATTAATTTTAAATTAATTTCTTCCACTTCGGTATTTTTAATATGAAAAAATGGATTCCATATTTGGAATCAGGATGTTCAAATTGTGTAAATAGGTAACTATTATTTTTATACATTTTGGATAATTACTTCGGTAAATATTTTATTTACCATGGTTAAAGGGAAAATCCGGTAAACAAGGGTTAAAAATAATATTATAATAATACTAAATTACCCTAAAACATATCCTAACCCTATTGGTTGATACATTGTAGACCATGGTCATCTTTTTTTAGATTTAGGGACCCCATGGATCCACTTGTAAGTGATAGGGACACTTTATTTTAATTAAGATAAAATGAATACAAAAATGACACAGGGATATATCTTTTAGAAAAACAAATGTTACATAGGGTTATATATTTTAAATTTTAGACTATAAATATTCATTAGAAATATGAAACGATTTCCTACATAATTATATTTTATTTATAATTTTTAGACATTAAATAAGAAAATTTATTTATGACACAATGGTGATGTAGTAATTACCATAATAGTGAAAAATTAGAATAATTGATATTATAAATACCCAAATAAATATTATTTGAGACTTTTATTGAATTAAACTAATTTTATAGGTCAATATGACATAATATTATTGATTTAATTAACTGTTTTTTGAAGTAATCATTCTATTATGTGTTTCAAAAAAATCAACTATTGAATAGTGTCAAAATTGAAATAAAAGAGTTTTTAAAACAAATATTATATTATTAATTGATATTAAATCCCTAAAAATATACGGTTCGTCCAAGAGACTTATATAATTATTGGTTAACCATTAATGGACCACTTGGTGGTAGTTTTGATTTATATGGTATGTTTATTAACAATATAATATAAAAATACAAAGAGACATTGTAAAAGTGAAACTAATTAACTAAGAGTTAATACTTAAAGATAAGGTTAATATAATGACACAAAACTATCTAAATTCTATTGGTTAAGTGGTTTTAGACACATCCACACCACAAACTTTAAATAATAAACTTTGGAGCTATTAGAAACCGAATATGAATTTATTATAAATTAATATTTCTAGCTTTTCCAAAGGTGCCCCTCACCCCTCTTATAAAAGGGAACTCCTCCTTCTCATTTTTTCACACCTTCAAAGCCTTTTGGTTAGTCCAAACCCTACCCAAATACTATCTATAATTCCCTAACTAAAACATATAGGCCTTAGTTTGATCATAAATCCATCCTATGGAGCCCTTTTTATCAAATCAAAAGGAAGAATCCGAAGAGGAGGTAATGATTTCACCACCCTTTTCCAAGTTCCTTTCTTCTTCCACTTCTTCTTCCTTTGTTGTTACCATTCTAAAATAATAAATCTAGTATCATATATATACTGTGATGTTATTATAAATCTGGTACAACCATATTCAGTATTCTATCCATCCTTTGAATAACATGTCACCATACGTGCGTTCGTATGGCTTACCGTCTCCATGTCGTGGTGTAATTGTTATTCAATATATTATTATTTTGGATGGGTATAATAATGATGTGTAAATCATGTAAATAATAAATATAACATGATAATGCTTCTATATATATGATATAACATCCAATTATTTATTATTTTAATATCAAAAGAATGATATTATCACTCGTGCGTACGTACGAACTACCGTCTCCACGAACGTGATGAGATTCATTCTCCATCATATCCATTCAAGTATAATTATCATTTGACGATTAAAAAATAGTATCTAAGGACTTGATATAATTCTGTATATGAATAATATACATCCAATTAATAACGAATATCGCTCACATAGCAAATAATATAAAGTAAAATGAACCCGTTAACACCCGAAATGGGGATAATACTAAGATATTATTAACAAATCAATGTTACAAGATCATATATGATATCATATTAATGCAAATGATTCTTGTATAACTCAATAACAATTATTTCACCATTATACAGTAGGTTAAACTACCCCCATCCAAGGAAAAGTAAAAGGTAAGGGGTTTCTAATCTCACTTTTAATTTCGTGAGATTTCCATTATTCACCACTTATTTATTGCATGTGGTGTGTGTACTACCCATGATTGTATTCATTTTGTAATATAATATAATTTATGGATATTTACATGATCATTGTATGATCTTTATTTCATGGGTGTATGTTTCATAAGTTACCAAATTGATAAGGAAATTTGATATTTCAATTTCCACTTATTCGGCTTTACGCATACATCATTGATTATTTTACTCCAAGATTATGTGTGGAATTACTATTCATTTTCTTATGTCACCTTTTCCACTCCACTTTATGTGGATATACTTTTGATACACATAATCACTCCATTGATAAATTCTAAAGTGATCGGTATGAACTTGATAAGAGTAATTTTAACTCAATATCCATTTGATGAGTTAAATATCCAATTCATTGGTGTTGTTTTTACAAGAATATGTGTGAATGTCATCTGATTGATTTACACTAAATATCCAGTCATATTGAGTGTTTTTATTTTTTTCACACATAATTATGTCGTTTATTTATCCTTAACCTATGGATATGGTCATTATAAGAGAATTCATCTCAATTTACATTCCATTGAGACTTCTTTGTTGTTATACACCAAATCACTTTTATATGGTGTATATATTGTACTTTGACATAGTATATCATGAATCCCTTTATTCTCATGATATTACAAAGTTTTTATTACCTCAATTATTTGTATTCAAGTGTCTCTGTTTTGGTTAGAATCTCTAACTAAAATACCATTTTTAAATGTTTTAAAGACTTATTCATATAAATCTTGCTCATTAATGTCCATGTTTTAAAAATGGTTTTAAGTATTTATTTATATGGACATTAAAGTTTTAAAATAAAAAATCCATTTAAAAAGTTTCAAAGTGGTATGGGACACTTTGATTCAAAAATCTATTTTTAAATGGCTTCGTGACAAATAGTGTGACTTTTAAATGATTTCAAGAAAAAAGGGGATATTTCTCTCAAATAGTTTTGATGATTATTTTCATCTATGTCAACATCCTTAATTATTCTTGATTGAGGTTAATGTGATACAATACAATCTTCCATATTGTATCAAATGATTTATGTTTGACTGTGGATGTGGTATTTTTATACCATTCATGGTTTGTGGTTAATGTATTGACATTTCGTATGCTAGTTTTAATACGAATGATTACGTTACGTTTAAACCTGTTCATATGAGGAATGAATTGGACTTAATAAGTGACGGGTGGAGACCGCTATAGCTCCTCGATGCATCAGTATGTCTCATGAGACAAACTAGTGTCTTGGAACAAGGCCTTGGAAAAATCTTATTTGTAGTCTTGGCACGAGGCCTTGGCTATGTGGTTATGATAGTCTAGAATTATGCATTTCATCATTATGAAAGTGGTTATTGATATTGCATGTGATCATTCGACTAGTAAAATATCCATGTGATTAAGTAAATGGAATTATTTTATTATATCTTTTCCATTTTATGCTGAAGATCTTGTTTAAAAAGGCTTTTGTTTTAGTTGTAAATTGTTTTAAGTTTTTAGGCTTATCTATGGAAGCCTCTACTATAATGTTATCCTTATTGAGCATTTGAGCTCACCCCTTTCAATGTTTTATTTTTCCCAGGATGTGAAGAAGTAATTTATGAATGACCTGCAAGGATAGTATGAGGGGATATGAAGACAAGATGTTGTTGTAGTTTTTTTTACCTTATGATGCAATGTAAGACTTATGAATATATCTAGTGTTTCCAAGGCTACTAAACCAATTGGTCTTTCAAGATTTGATCTTTCTTGTGATCATGCCAATGTTATGTAATAATGCACCAACTCTGGGTAACTAGGGTCGGGGCATTACAGTTTGTATCAGAGGAGGTTTAGTACAAACCTTGGGATCTAGATTTAGATAAACTCTGATTAGAGCACATAGACCTAAGATGAACTTTGAGGATTAGAATAGAAGAACTTCCTAGAATTTTCGTATTGTAGAGATTTTGTGAGTTTTTCGAGAAATAAATCCCTGTCTGGATACGAGCAGGTAGAGGCGGCTCTGGCACAGATGTACCTAGGGTAAAACCCAAAAACACCGCTTTGAGCTAGACTCGAACGACAACTAGTTCACGACAACGGGCCTTGCTGCACTCTTGGTTACGACACTTCCAGGGGATATGCTTAAGATAATTTACATTTTCATTACAAACCGATTTAAAGTAATAAATATAAGATGAGAGTAAATGACCTTGGTTACTCCTAATGTGTTTCAAATTGAGAATATGGTGACATGTTAATCTTTAAATGATTTTATGACTACTATTACTCACACAATGCTTTTTGGTTTTAGTCAATGGCTAGATTCCAAGGAAGTCATAGTGACTTTGAGAATGATGTACAAGGTGGGAACGGTGGTGGAAATGAGCAACAAAATGGAATGTTGATAGGCGTAAAAGATATCGTATTTATGCCAAATCGGTTTTCCAAAAATATGACCAACAACATATATATTAACCAACTCCCGGACTCAACAAGAAAGAGAAAGGTGATGAATGATAAGAGCTCCAGCAGTGGAGACCATGGAGAAAGGAATCCTCAATTTCCATCATGTAGGAAATGTGGAAGGAGACACCCAGTAAAGTGTCTCAATGGGACAAAGAAATTCTTTACATGCGGGAAGGAAGGACATAAAGTGAATAATTGCCGAAGAAAAATGAAGAGTACTCTGGATGAAGATAAAAATGGTCCCAAGAGTCCATTTACAATCATTTTCTGTAAATGTAGGGGACCTGGCCATTACCCGAGTGAATTCCCTATTCTCTAGGATATTTTCTTGGTCAATGAAGAAGTTATGTGGAAGTAAATGGTTGGAGAAATGTTTAAAAAGTATTAGTGCTCCTTGTTGATGGGTTTAATTTGGAATAATTTTCTCTTGTATGTGTAAGCCCGCAGTTTTCCATGTGAGAATGATATTTGAGGAAGAATTATCTATTCTTTTGTGGATATAGGTATAAGTATCCATTTGGTTTTATATGATCATTGGGGTTTGAGAGAATTATAGGTTATTATAATTTGGGATGAAAATGCGAGGTATGAGATTTGTGGTCAAATTATGTTATGGTTATTTTGAGGAATCTATCTCATTTTAGTAATGTTATAAAACATATTTTTTGAAAAGGACAACACACATACCGTGTGACAACCAGTCGCGTCAGACAAAGATGTGGGAATCGAACCCACAACCAAAGTGCAATTGGGATTTATCACCTACCACTGGACTATGTGAAGTCCCTGGATAGTGTGACTAATTATTTTTAGTTATATGGTTTTATTGATCAATAATAAGTTGATTTGGGTTCTTATGTCCTATCAAATAAATACCCTTGGTATAGGAAAAGGATTTGGGGATTAAGTGATAAATGTTATTTTGGAAGATGTTCACTTTGTTGGGAACACTATATGCCCAAGGAAAATAGAATACTATGGGGTTTCATTTGTGGAGTAATGGTAGATTTTTATCTACATTTTTATTGTAGATTTATAGTGATTTGGGTTATTTATGGAAATGATTAACCTATAATAGAGAATATGTGATGAGGTTAATTACTTTTAAGTATGTGACTTTAAGACTATTTGATGTCATTTAGAGATACAATTTAACATTGGAGACTAAAAAATCAAATTCTTCTTATGTTTTGGGTTTCAATATTAGTTTGGATTATATTGAAGGATTTTAAGGAAAATTGATTATTGAATGGTATTTATTTAACTTTGGGGTATTGTAGGTTTCATTTGAGAAATTAAGATTAGTGTTTATTTCTCTCAAGGAATATCCTTTTAGGGGATCATTAGATCTTTTACTAACCATTTTGGTTTTGATTAATCTCTAAAGACAATGTAAATATATAGTTTATCCTGCATGGATCATGTGATTCTATAGAAGTTCATTCTAGCTCTTCCAGTGTGACCAAGTCTTCTTGAATACTCATTGTTTAAAAAATTGATTTGTGGTGGAAATTTATTAAAGAATGAAACTGTACTTAAAAGTTAAGCATATATCTTTATATTCTTAGTCAATATCCTAAATGAATTCCACATCCTTATTTAATGTAACTTAAAACAAAAAATGTTATCCGTTTACTTTTCCTACTAGGAGATTAATGATCGTTTTTTCCCAACACAAGTTTGTGGTTTTATTGTTGTTAAATTTCTTCTCATCATGATTTCTATCGCTCTCCATTAGAACTTGACACTTATTTTATCATCCATATCCATGTTTTCCAACCTGTAATCCTTGTATAGGTTATCTTGGGTGACCTTTATACCTCTTTTTTTCTTTTAAGGTAATAGTTTTGTTGACTCTTTTTATGATGTGGGACATTCCATTATATTATCAAGCCCAATTTTCAAAAAAATTGCGAGGACGCAATTTATTGAAGGAGGGGAGAATGTAACACCCCAAACTTCCACGGTATGTTTCCCTTTGAATAATGCAATGGCGTTCATTGTACGCAACTTCGAGATTCTAACACACCATAACCAATCAAACTAGCCGTTATGAATAGTAATACCTACTTTTTGAAATTTTATAAATTCTATCTCTCAAAATGGACTTCATTTTTGGATTTGGAATATCGAAATTAGCCTAGGATGAAATTTTTGTACTTTTCTGATAACTTTCAAATTTTGATGAATAGTGAAAATTACTAAATTTTATTTAAAAACAACTTTTTTAATCAAAATAATTAATAGTGATAAATTATGAATTTGAGTGGTTTTAAAGTATATTTAGAATATATTTTTACCATGTAATACAATGTGGGTCGTTGAACATAATTTTACATTTAAACCATACATAAACAAGTGTCAATCTTTTGATAGTTATTATCTCTTAAAACACGCTCTTTGTTTTAACAACGGAAATTAATTTTAAATTAATTTCTGCCACTTCTGTGTTTTGAATTTGGAAAAATGGATTTCATATTCAGGATCAGGATGTTCAAATTGTTTAAATAGGTACCTTTTATTTTTAGACATTTTGGATAATTACTTTGGTAAATATTTTATTTACCATGGTTAAAGGGTAAATCCGGTAAACAAGGGTTAAAAAATAATATTATAATAATACTAAATTACCCTAAAACGTGTCTTAACCCTATTTTTTGATACATGGTCGACCATGGGAATCTTTGGGTAGATTTTGGGACCCCATGGATCCACTTGTAAGTGATAGGGACACTTTATTTTAATTAAGTTAAAATGAATACAAAAATGACACAAGCATATATCCTTTAGGAAAACAATTGTTACAAAGGGTTATATATGTGGTATTTTAGACTATAAATATTCATTAGAAAGATAAAAATATTTCCTACATAATAATAGTTTATTTATAATTTTTAGACATTAAATAAGTTAATTTATTTATGACACAATGGTGATGCAGTAATTACCATAATAGTGAAAAATTAGAATAATTGATATTATAAATACCCATATAAATATAATTTGATACATTTATTGAATTACACTGATTTTATATGTTAATATGACATCTTAAGATTTATTTAATTAACCTTTTTCGAAGTAATCATTCTGTTATGTGTTTCAAAAAAATCAACTATTGAATAGTGTCAAAATTGACATAAAAGAGTTTTTAAAACAAATATTATATTATTAATTGATATTAAATTCCTAAAAATCTAAGTATTGGCCAAGATACTTATATAATTATTGGTGTATCCTTAATGGACCACTTGGGGGTCTCTTGGATGTATATGGTATGTTTATTAACCATATAATATAAAAATACAAAGAGACATTGTAAAAGTGAAACTAATTAACTAAGAGTTAACACTTAAATATAAGGTGAATATAATGACCCAAACCTATCTAAATTCTATTGGTTGAGTGGTTTTCGACCCATCCCCACCTTAAAATTTAAATAATAAACTTTGGAGCTATTAGAAACCGAATATGAATTTATTATAAATTAATATTTCTAGCTTTTCTAAAGGTGCCCCTCACCCCTCTTATAAAAGGGCACTCATCCTTCTCATTTCTTCACACCGTCAAAGCCTTTTGGTTCGGAAAACCCTGCCCAAATACTCTATAAACTTCCCTAACTACTACCTAGAGGCCTTAGTTTGATCAGAAAGCCAACCTATGGAGCCCGTTTAATCAAATTAAAAGGAAGAACTCGAAGAAGAGGTAATGATTTCACCACCCTTTTACAAGTTCCTCTCTTCTTCCACTTCTTATTCCTTTGTTGTTACCATTCTAAAATAATAACTCCTGAATAATATATATACTATGATGTTATTATAAATATGGTAAAACCATTTTCAGTATTATATCCATCCTTTGAATAACATGTCACCATACATGCCTACGTACGGCTTACCGTCTCCACGTCGTGGTGTAATTGTTATTCAATATATTATTATTTTGGATGGGTATAATAATGATGTGTAACTCATGTAAATAATAAATATAATATGATAATGATTCTGTATATATGATATACCATCCAATTATATATTATTTTAATATCAAAAGAATGATATTGTCGCTCGTGCGTACGTATGGACTACCATCTCCACGAACGTGATTAGATTCATTCTCCATCATATCCATTCAAGTATAATTATCATTTGACTATTTAAAAATAGTATCTAAGGACTTGATATCATTCTGTATATGAATAATATACATCCCATTAATAACGAATATGGCTCACATAACAATGAATATAATGTAAAATGAACACGTTAACACCCGAAATGACGATAATAGTAAGATATTATTAACAAATCAATGTTAAAAGATCATATATGATATCATATTAATGTAAATGATTCTTGTATAATTCAATAAAAATTATTTCACCATTATACAGGAGGTTAACCTACCCCCATCCAAGGAAATGTACAAGGTAAGGGGTTTCTAATCTCACTTTTAATTTCGTGAGATTTCTTTTATTCACCACTTATTTATTGCATGTGGTGTGTGTACTGCCCATGATTTTATTCATTGTGTAATATAATCTAATTTATGGATATTTACATCATCATTTTATGATACTTCTTTCATGGGTGTATGTTTCATAAGTTACCAAATTGATAAGGGAATTTGATATTTCAATTTCCACTCATTCGGCTGTACGCATACTTCATTGATTATTTTACTCCAAGATTATGTGTGGAATTACTATTCATTTTCTTATGTCATATTTTCAAATCCCCTTTCGGTGGATATAATTTTGATACATATAATCACTCCATTGATAAATTCTCAAGTGATTGGTATGAACTTGATAAGTGTAATTTTAACTCAATCTCCATTTGTTGAGTTAAATATCCAATTCATTGGTGTTGTATTTACAAGAATATGTGTGAATTTCATCTGATTGATTTAAACTAAATATCCTATCATATATTGTGTATTTATATTTTTCACACATAATTATGTTGTTGAATTATCCTTAACCTAAATATATGGTATTTATAAGAGAATTCATCTCAATTTACATTCCATTGAGACTTCTTTGATGTCATACACCAAATCACTTTTATATGGTGTATATATTGTACTTTGACATAGTATATCATGAATCCCTTTATTCTCATGATATTACAATGTTTTTATTACCTCAATTATTTTTATTCAAGTGTCTCTCTTTTGGTTAGAATCTCTAACTAAAATACCATTTTTAAATGTTTTAAAGACTTATTCATATAAATCTTGCCCATTAATGTCCATGTTTTAAAAATGGTTTTAAGGATTTATTTATATGGACATTAAAGTTTTAAAATTAAAAATCCTTATAAAAAGTTTCAAAGTGGTATGGGACACTTTGATTCAAAAATCTATTATTAAATGGCTTCTTGACAAATAGTGTGACTTTTAAATGATTTCAAGAAAAAGGGGGATATTTCTCTCAAATATTTTTGATGATTATTTTCATCTATGTCAACATCCTTCATTATTATTGATTGAGGGTAATTTGATACAATACAATCTTCCATATTGTATCGAATGAGTTATGTTTGACTGTGGATGTGCTATTTTTATACAATTCCTGGTTTGTGGTTGAAGTATTGACATTTCGTATGATAGTTTTAATACGAATTTTTATGTTATATTTAAACCTGTTCATATGAGGAATGCGTTGGACTTAATAAGTGATGGGTGGAGCCCGCTATAGCTCCTCGATGCATCGGTAGGTCTCATGAGACAAACTTGTGTCTTGGCACAAGGCCTTGGAAAAATCATATTTGTAGTCTTGGCACAAGGCCTTGGCTATGTGGTTATGATTTTCTGGCATTATGCATTCCATCATTATGAAAGTGGTTATTGATATTTCATGTGATCATTCGACTAGTAGAATATCCATGTGATTAAGTAAATATCATTATTTTATTCTATCTTTGCCATTTTATGCTGAAGTTCAATTTTAAAAAGGCTTTTGTTTTAGTTATAAATTGTTTTAAGTTTTTATGCTTATCTATGAAAGCCTCTGCTATATTGTTATCCTTACTGAGAATCTGATCTCACCCCTTTAAATGTTTTATTTTTCCTAGGATGTGAAGAAGTAATTTATGAATGACCTGCAAGGATAGTATGAGGGGATATAAAGACAAGATGTTGTAGTGGTTTTTTTACCTTATGATGTAATGTAAGACTTATGAATATATCTAGTGTTTCCAAGGCTACTAAACCAATCGGTCATTCGAGATTTGATCTTTCTTGTGATCATGCCAATGTTATGTAATAATGCACCGACTCTGGGTATCTAAGGTCGGGGCGTTACAGTACTGATATTTTTGTGGGGCCTACACACTGACGTCACCCTATTATTAAAACGGGGCTTACACACAGAGGTCACTATGATATTTCAGTGGGGATTACACAATGAGGTTTCCCTACTATGGGGGTAGAGATAACAAACTAAGGACGTACAAATATTTGAGAATGGCTCACACAATGTGGTTTTCCTAATATTGGAGTGGAGATTACACACTAAGGTTTCCATGATGTTGGAGGCTAGATTACACACTATGCTTGCCATAATGTTTAAGAAAGTCTTAAACACTAAGGTTTACTTAATATTAGAGTGGGGATTACACACTGAGATTTCCATGATGTTGGATTGTGGCTTATGTACAGACTTCACCCTAATATTTTGTTTCGTTGGACCTATGGACGTTTGAGGGAAAGAGTATGATCGGGGCATAAAACTAGGGAGGATACCCATATTTGGGTAATTTTTTATACTAATTATATGATAATTTCAATCCTCTATTCCCAAATAATTCACACTTAGTACAAGAAATAAGAGATGTCTAGAGATCATATGTATTTCACATTAGTGTGGTATCTACATACTAGAGACACCCTAAGAGAATATGATCATAATACCCTAAAGGATATAGTTCCATGAGATATAAGGGGGTAAAATTTTTTTTATGGAAAATATGAATATGTGAAAATGGATAATGAAAATATATTTTTTATTTAAATTAGCCCTTAGGAATATTCTATAAATATCCCATGATATAGAAATTAGAGTCCTCATTGTGCACATGTTCCATTCACACTAACGAGAAGGTGTCCTGAATGGGAATATGGAGGTCATGTACTTATAATTTAGGGAGTGTTAGATTATTTTTAATTTAATGTGTACTTTATTGTAGGGGAAGGGTTTTTTTGTTCATGAGTGATACTCTTAGGATCCATGCGGTCATGAGTGTGCCAAGCAGTCATGCACTCTGTGTAAAGGAAGGATGGTCACACTAACTGTGTGACCCATTTGGAGTCCTGTAAATTGGAAAGTATTTGAGGTCCATGAATTCATGAGATCAATGAGGGTAAAATTTATCATATGGCCTGGTTATAATACCAAAAGGTTATCTTGTGATCATATAGATATCTTGTTACCAAGGAGTTGTCTCATGATCACATTCATATCATGTGACCAATAGGTTATCCCATGATCGTATACCCATCACTTGATCAATAGGCAATCTCATGATCAGACCTCCTCACATGATCAGTAAGATATCTCATGATCAACCCTCCAATAACTCCTTAATTTTATTTATATTAATATTTTGATTGAACATATGTGAAAGACTCTTACAGTCACTTAATATATCCAGACCAGAAAGTTCACTCATGTATGTATGCTTTCATTGTCATGTGTCCTTACTTTTCATTTTACAATGAGGTGATTTTATAGGCATCACTTACCTTTATTTATTTTGATTTACATGGAAACAATCCACATACCACAGCTTGAATCGGTGGAAGTAACATCCAAATAAGTCAACAATGTCTTATGTGCTTCATGTGATCATGTTGCACTTCGTTAGTGATGTCCTCCACTCATCAATTTTTAAATACAATTTTCATGATCATTCCTTCATTACCAATATACATGACCGCATAAGACTTTCATATTACCTATTTTTGAGGGAATCAATTGAAATACTGAAAGGGGTGTCACATGATCAGTTTTGGATGATGATATGACATGTAAATCTCTCCCAAGACAACCAAAATACTTGTAATTGACTCAAAGGGGAATCACATAAAGAACAAAGTCCTTTTGATCCTTCCATAATTACCTACTTTCTTGAACTGATAACATGTAAAAGGGTTATCATAACATAGATTAATTGTATGAGGTTCATCGCATGATCAAGGTGCCCTGTATAAGGTTTTTTAGGATTCCAACATGACTAAGGGACTTTATGTGTTCCATAAAATGATCAAGTGAACCATGTAAGTCATTCACGTCAAGAATGACATAACTTCCAATATATAAATATTCCATCACTTACATCCTTCATCATTTGATGTACATAGAATCTTTCCACAGATTTCCCATGAGGGTTTCACATGATCAATAATCTTTCAATGTGAAATTCATGACTAAATTGTCATTGCATCAATTGCATGACTCTATGTGGAACCACTTTATCTATTCAAGATCATGAGAGAGTGTAAAACCATTCTCCCATATAGTCATTCCATTTAGCCTTAGTGAATCATTTGATGTTCTAGGGGTTATGATATCAAGATTATTGCAAAGGGTTACATGATCATGTAACCTAGGTGCTTGATCCACTATGCTCATGCTTTATTATTTTAACTTTATGGGAAAATAGTACATGTGTTTGGGTTATTTATTCAAATCCAAATTGTTTAATGATCATTTGGTGGCATTAAAAAATTCCCCACACCCCTAGAATAAAATTTTAAAATAAAAATGAAGGAATCAATTATGAGGAAGTAAATTCATACCTGAGTCCCATGGGATTCAACCTGTTAGTCTCATGGGTGACACTTAGTCATCAGAGAGACCTCTGGTATTCTGTGAGATACCCTATAAATAAAAGGTAAATAGGGATGTGAATTTAGCATATGACATGTATGCTCTTAATATCTATCAAATTTTATCCTCTTTGATGTGATTACTTCACAAGACATTATCTCGTGATCATTCAATGTCATCGACTTGATGTGATCTAATCAAGTGTTCTCCCTACATGATAATATTTTATGGATGAATTGTATGACCAATTGACCAATTGTATAATTCTAATTCTATTGGACCATCTTTTTCACCTTAAAAAATAATATAAATTTTCCCTAAGATTACTTAATGTGATTTATTTGGGCTTCATACTGTCATATAATGGTTTATGTGATTCACATGACCCTATTATAGGCACACGATCTTCATGATCTTCTTATGGTTATGTGATCACGTGACATGGAATGGGTCACACAATAAATTTGATATCTCACATTTCATGAAATTATTTCATTTAGTCAAACTAAAATGTTTATGTTTAGTTCTTCCAATTCAATAATTTTATTCTTTGGTTCATATCAATTATAGCTCATGTACTTCCTCTAAAATGGCCAGCTGGAGAGCTACAATTGATGGGAAAATCTATTCCAAACCCTGGTATTTGATTTTTTTTAACAATGATAATATAAAGGGACTTATTTATATATATCTTTAATAACACCCTTTATCAAATAAAATTATTGTATAATTATTTGGTCTTATAAATGTTTTGGAAATTCCTTTTCTTAGTAATTCATTCCACCGTCTTGGTTATTATCATCTTATAGACTTTTCCATGTGAGCATATCATTGATTGACCAACATGTCCTAACATCATTTTACCGGTTATCCTATAAACTTAGAACATCCCCTTGGATCCATAATGGTAATTGACATACTCATCAACCCATCTTTCATAGTTACTGAACTATAATTTCTTCCTTGAATGGCGGAAAGCGTTCAAAGCAGGGAATACTCCCAAGTGAATAATTCTCTGAGGAATGTGAATGGCCATTAATGTTCAACAATATCTATATAGAGTTCACTTAAAATATTCATTCTATACACATCTATGATTCAAAATTGATTTCACGACTCATTATATATCAACATACATAGCTTCTATGAGAATTAATTGGCCATTGTTGTCCTGGTACAAACTCTTTCCGCCATCTTTATGGTAAAGTTGTGACTAGTCATTTCGAAATTAATTAGCATGAGTGAATACTTACCATTTTAAAAAATATAAGATGAGTTTATTCCTAATTTGAACATTTGGGATGACCTAGAATATGCTTCTAACTTATCTTAGGATATGGCCATCATTATAAAATAGAGGCTAAAGAAAGAGTTGAGCCTACACTAAATAATTTTTCCATTGACTGGATACACATATTCCATTTCTGAAATGAGTATTGAAAAAATACGTTATTTCCTAATCATTACCCCTATCAATATATTTTGGATAAATAAGGCTCTTATTAGTATATCCTAGAGGGTGGGGAGTATACTTAATGGGGAAATGACATGAATATGGGTGTGTCCCTGAGTCTTAGGTTTGTTGTAATTTGGGCATGTTTCTAAAATGATGTATCTTCCTAGATGGGGTGAACATTTGGGTATTTAGGTTGGCATAGTAGTTATGGAATCCCAGATAGAAGAAGGTATACCTATCACTCTCGTTGTATAAACCCTGGCCCGTATCTATAAACTCTTGGGTAATATTAATAATGGAAGCACGCCTTGCTACAATAGTGGGGTATTCTTGTTTTTATTTTTTTTGGATAAGAGTTCACTTTATACATTACAGGTATAAAAACACCATTGAAATTCCATACTACCAATTCTATCATAGGGTACTAAATGTATCTTTGTTTGATGAAATTTTTTTATACATTTAAGAGGTTGTTAATATATTGAGTAACCATCACTGTTTAAATTCCATACCATACCCCTAAAATTATATCCTTATCACTGACAATGTGAATGGTTCCTAGGATGAAACTACTACAAAATATTCACATAACAATGTTAAGAATCGAATTTATTAGTGCTAGAGGAGTGTTGACTATCAGAGAGAGATTAAATACCCTATTCTTGCATCATTTATAAAACATGATTATAAAGGGGTCCTTTATCATTGTTAAAAAAGAGCAGATAAAGGGGTCCTTTATTAGTGACATAAGATGTTATGATAAAGGAATAAATTTATTTTTTATTTTATTTAGCACTAATAAATGGGTCCTTTATCAGTACTTATTGAATCAATCAAAAAAGTTTCCTTTATCAGTGTTTGTAAAAGAACAGATAAAGGACTCATTTTTTAGTACTTTTAAAAGAAATGATGAAGGGGAATACTATAGTGTGTTGTCAATAACACTAGTGAAATGTGCTATAACAACACACCACAACAAAAAAAACAGATATAAAAAAATTAATTAACAATATTTGATTTAAATTAAATGAAATTTAAAACAAAAATACATGAAAACAATTATAATATAGGCATTTCTAACATCAATGTATACAATTAAAAATGTAAAAATTATTACATACATTAAAAAACATCAATAATTATTTGTATTTTAATCCTGACCCGAATCGTTTTATTTCCAAACAATCCACCCCTTCTCAATAGAAATAACATAGTTATATAGGAAAATAATTATTAATTTTCTAATGATATAATTAAATAAATTAATAGAAAGTGTTAATTTTAAACTAAATTTTGAGTCATACCAGGAAAATTATGTATCAGATTGATTTTCAGCTGATTCATACAATTAATACCATTTCTTGTTCATATTCAAGTATTATCTATATTAAAATTAATTAGATAAGTATAAGATAACTCCCCATGGGCATAACATAGTTGTATCGTCATGTGGTGGTGTTTGGGAGGTCTTGGTTTCAAGAATCCATATGCAAATTTTGGAAGGTTTTAGTTTTTTTATTACTCCTCCCCTGAATAATGTAATATCAATAAATATAAGATAAAATAAATACAGAAATAAATTAAGTAATAGCTGATAGAATAATGAGAAAATAATATAGGGGAAATTGCTTAGTTTTTGAGATGTGATGCACATTTTAAATTAAAATGAAACTTATATATTGAAAAGATGCACTTGGAGTCATTCCGATCACACCGTGCATTAGATTGAGGTTCAGATGGCTTCAAACCATCAAAATGGACTTATATACAATTTTTCTAAAGTATCAGAATAATCTGAATTCTTTTACTCAATTTTGAGTACGTTACATGCTTTTTTATTAAAATATCATTTTAAATTGGAAGCACACAAATTGGCTCATAATGATCACATCAGGTATCATTATTATGTTATAAAAATTCATACATGTCACAAATAAATTATTAACCATTTTTCTAAATTATTACAAAAAATATGAGTACATTTAATTTTATTTCTATGAGTTACTCTTTTTGAACTAAAATGTCGATTTTAAAATGATAAAAGACACATTGAGTCATACCAGGAACATCATATATAATATTGAGGTGTGTTATGGGTCATTTTATTAAATTATCAAAAAAAATATGAATGTGTTTGATCAGTTTTGAGTAGGCCAGTTCTCGTTTTTACTAAAATTGATGTCAAATTTAAATAAAAAGAGGAACATCGAGTCATACCAGTCACACCATGCATTAGATTGATGTAAAAATAATATATACATGTACCAAATGACTTCGTTATTGTTTTCCTAAATTATCAAAATAATACCAATGTGTTTTCTTCGATTTGAGTACATCACTTGTCTTTTTTACTAAAATGTCATTTTAAACTAGGAACACCGACTATGACTCATACCAATCACATGGTGTATTACTTTGACCTGAGACCAATTAATACACATCAAACTGAATTATGAATACTTTTCATAAATTATCACGTAAATATGAGCGTGTTTGACTGGTGTTCATTAAGTGAATCTTTTTGAACTAACGTGTCAATTTTAAAATGATAATAGAATCATTGAGTCGTACTAGGCACATCATGTATCAAATTGGGGTGAGAATAATTCCAACACTTCAAAAATGACTTACTTATTGTCTTAATAAAGTATCAGAACAATACGAATGTGTTTTCTGGGTTTTTAGTAGTTAATTATTCCTTTTTACGAAAACTGATGTCAATTTTAAATAACAATATGCACTTGTAGCCATATACATCAAACCATGCATTATATTGAAGTGATGTGGATTTATAAAAATCCTAAATGACTTATCGATCATTTTATAAATGTTTAATAAAAATAAAATTGTGTTTTCTTGGTTTTGAGTATGTGAGTTTTCTTTTTTACTAAAATGTCATTTTTTAATGACCTGCCAATCCTCATTGGCTTGAGAGCTCAACGAGTCATTAGTAGGCCATAAGAGACATCCCCAAGGCGCCAAAGGCTGGAAATAAATGCCGAAGGGTTTCAAAATAAGTGGGGGATGATTTACCCTATTTGAACATACCACATAACAAACAACCATAACCAAACTAATCAACTAAATGATGCATGATAAAAGCCAAGAGAACTCAACCATTTATTTTATCAAAAACCAACCAAGAGTACCAAAGTGGAAACCAAGGCTAAATCAGAGTAAATAGTGGAAAGAAAAACTAAAAGACTAAAAGACCACATCCCAACTCCATGCTCTACAAGATCTGAGCTCCAACATCACGAAGCAACACAAGTGTCACGAAGTAGTGCTATAAACATGTGACACTTAACCTTTTCCAATATCCTGGTATATGACATCTGAAAAATCACCAATGTGCCAAAGTAAGGGGGAGTAATGAAACTCAATGGGTTTTCCCCGATGACTTCCCAACCCATGCCTCTAGGATAAAACATGTTAGCACATTTATATAAACCAATTTATATAAAACAATTCCAAAACAGCTCATAATATAACAAGTTCCATGTCGAAACCATTTTTCCACAAAAACCATCTTTCTCAAGAAAAGCAACAAAGAAACGTTTCCAATAAAACTTCTATTTCCATTTTGGCACATTCATTCCATTCCACAAATCCACACAACCAACCATCCATGAAACCTAGACCTCCCTATACTCACGAGTGGTGAGTTATCCTTCCACTAAGCTGTCACTTAGTGAACTACCTTGATGGGGGTTCTTCACTCCCTTATCTGTCCAAACCTTTTGATGGGGTACTTCTCAACTTTATCCATCCCAACCTTTTTATGGGGGTACTTCTTGCCCTTATCCATCCTAATTCATATGAACACACACCAAAACCCATACAAATCCATGCCAAAATTAAGTGTGTTCAAAACCTTTCAATTAAGCATCAAACATTTTATTGAAAACCATTTATTTCAAGTAGCAAAACCATAACCAGTTTAAAATCACCATTTTAAATTCACTTTAACAAACACATTCCAAAAACATACAATTTCCATAACTGGTTACTTAAAATGGGTTTCAACCATTCTTTCACTGAAGATAACCAAAACATTTCAAACAAGGAAAAAAATTTGAAACTAAGGCTTCATGTTCTATGAATGTGGAATCACAGTGAAGCCACCTACCTCAACAAATTAGACGAAACCAACCAACGGATGAAGAACTCCAACAAAACCGAGTCAAATACTCCCTGAAACCTCCTTAGATTTCTTCCCCTAGTACCAACAAAACCAAAACCCAACTTAAAAGTCATCCACTACCTTAGATCTAACCACCTTGGGAATAGATTTATGGATCCATCAAGAGTGAAGTAGGAGATCTAAGAAAACTAAAGGAAACGAGACTTACCAAGATCAACCGGCCTCTAAACGCCAATGCAAACCTCATGACCACTTATGAAATTCCTATTAAGTATTCTACCATATTTACTAGAGAGAAATACCAAGTTAGGGCCGTCTAGGAGAAAAAATGAGTGGGTTTAATGATAAAAAAGAATAGATCCTTAAAAATAGGCTCTAGGTTGACCCTGCACACTATCAGTCCGCACGGCTAGGAAAATCATGTGCTAACCGTGCGGTAGTCACTGCTTGGAAGGGGTACTCTGCACGGCCTCCTCACATGGTTTTCCCAAACCGTGCGCACACCGTGCAGTGTCCTCTATCAAGAGTGACCACCAACTGCACAACTTCTGCACAATTTGGGTAACCCGTGCGAAGCCCGTGCGTCACACATTTTTTCCCATTAACACTTTAAAAGTCTCCAATCATTCCCAACCATTTCTCATATGCTTCATGTACTTAAAAAGCATACAACAAGGGTTACTTACCATATAATGGGGGTACTACATTCTCCCCACCATTGTCCTTTACCTCCCCAAAAATTAGAAAACCATCGCTTGCTTGAAAGAGTTCTGGCCACTGCTCTTTCATTTCTTTCTCATGTTCCCAAGTCTCTTCCTGAATCTGACCACGTTTCCTCAAAACCTACACTAGACCGATTCTTTTTCTACGCAAGATTTTCTTCTTCATATCGACAATACGCACCGAAATATGTACCAACGAAGCATCCAGATCTAGGTCCACGTGATCCTATATGATCACATTTTCATGATCGGGCTGATACTTCTTCAACTGAGATACATGGAACATATTATGCAGTGCACTGAACCGTGGTGGTAATGCCAACCGATATGCCACCTCACCAACCCATTCCAGAATCTCAAAAGGTCTTATATATCAGGGATAAAACATTTCATGCTTCCCAAAATGACAATGTCCAAGACTTGGAGAAATTCTCAAAAAGACATGACCAGTCACCTCAAATGACAACAGTCTTCGGCGATGATTTGAATAAGATTTATGATGACTGTGTTCCATCTACATCGTCTTTTTTATCAACTGAATCTTCTCCATTTTCCTTTGAAAAGGCTAGGCACAATTAGTGAAGTATCAATTATTTCCACCCAACAATGTGGAGAACGACAAGGACGCCCATACAATGCATCAAATGGAGCCATGTGTGTCGAGGCCTGATAACTGATGTTATATGAGAACTTCACTAAAGGCATGTTCTCTTCCCATGAGCCACCAAAATCTATTACACAAGTCCGCAACATGTCTTCCAATGTCTGTATCTTCCTTTTGGATTATCCATCCATCTGAGGATGATACACCGTACTCATATTCAACTGAGATCCCATGGATTTCTGTAAGGATCACCAGAAACGAGATGTGAACCTCAGATCTTTGTCTGACATGATTGAAACTAGTACTCCATGACTATTTACCACTTCTCGGATATAGATTTTTGAGAAATCCATCACCATATTAGATTCACAAATAGGAATGAATGGGCCGACTTAGTAAGCTGATCCACTATCACCCATATGGAATCATGATTCAGAACCGTTCTATGGAGACCTGTAACGAAATCCATAGCTATTTGCTCCCATTTCCACACTCAAATTGGTAGAGACTGCAATATACCCACTGGCCGCTGATTTTCTGCATTAACTTGCTGAAAAGTTAAACCCATTGAAACAAATTCAGCTACCTTCCGTTTCATGCCGCTCCACCAACATTGTGCCTTTATTGCCTTATACATATTCTGTATTCATGGATCAAAAACCCATTTGGAATGATGGTAAGCATGAAAGAGTTGTTCTTGGGCAGTTAAAGTTACAACCATCCGATCTTGAAATCGAAAAATTGAACTCCCATCCAGCTTCCACCCCTCAATGGTCTCCCCACCATTG
This sequence comes from Viscum album, assembly GCA_963277665.1. Classification (NCBI taxonomy): domain Eukaryota; kingdom Viridiplantae; phylum Streptophyta; class Magnoliopsida; order Santalales; family Viscaceae; genus Viscum; species Viscum album. The sequence continues at coordinate 913,801,848 of OY728129.1, read as the reverse complement.
AGTTTTGAACTCATTACAAAACAGTCTACATCAGATGCCTGTGCCTAATTTACTTTCTCTACAAAATCAAGAACAATAACAACTGGAATGAAAACCGCAACATCAGCTTGTTCTTCACATTCCATACACATGTCAGCTAAGACCAACATCAACTGCAACTCATCTATAGCTTCTTACAGCAATTAAGCATATGACTTTCTGCTTAATTCATCGGCCACCGAATTACCCTTACCTGATGTATATATCAAGTCAAAGTCAAACATTTGAATATACTCTATCCATATCCTATGCCTCAGATTCAAATCTCGTTGTGAGAAAATATGATTCAAATTATTATGATCTGTAGACATAGTGAATTTCTCACCAAACAGATAATGACACCAAGTCTTCAGGGCATTGACAAGTGCAGCTAATTCCAAATCATGTGATGGGTAGTTCTTTTAATGCACTCTCAACTATCTTGATCCATAAGAAACAACATAGTCTCCTTGCATTAGAACACATCCCAACCCAGATCCTGAAGCGTCACAATAAACCACATACCCCTCTCCTCATTCCGACAAAATCAAGTTGGGTGCTGATGTAAGGTGAAATTTCAACTCTTGAAAAGATCTTTGACATTCCTCAGTCCATTGAAATGCCCTGTTCTTCTTTGTCAATGCTGCCATAGGTGAAGCTAGTCGTGATAATTCATGCACAAATCATCTGTAATAACCATCTAGACCAAGAAAACTTCATATTTCAAAGACATTCTTCAGCGGTTTCCAAGAAAGAACAACTTCTATCTTTTCTGGATCCACTAAAACACATTTCTTAGAAAAAATGGCCCAGAAAGCATACCTATTGTATCTAAAAATCACACTTTGATAATTTTTCATACAACTAATGGTATCTCATGATTTCCAACACTATCGCCAAGTGTTTCTCATGATAATACCTTGTTCTTGAATACACCAATATGTCATCCACAAACACCACAACAAAAGAATCCAGATATCACTGAAATATCGGATTCATCAATGCCATAAAGACTACTTGTGAATTCTTAAGATCAAAAGGCATGACTACGTATTCATATTGACCATACCTACTTCTGAAGGCTATCTTCAGAATATCCTCCTTCCGAACTCACAACTGATGATATCCTGACCGCATGTCAATCTTAGAGAACCACCGACCTCCCCTCAATTGATCAAACTGGTCATCAACATTTGGAAGTGGATATCTATTCTTTATCAAAACTTGTTTAAGTTTCTGATAATCCACACATAGCCTCAACGTTCCATCTGCTTACTTTATAAAAAAAACTGGTGCTACCCATGTAGACACGCTTGGCCGAATAAATAGTTTGTTTTCTAGTTCTTCCAACTGCACTTTCAATTCCTTTAACTCCATTGGGGCCATCCTATAAGGTGGATGTGAGATAGGACTGGTCCCCAGAATGAGATCAATCGTAAACTACACTTTTCTTACAGGTGGTAACCTTGAGAAGTTTTCAAGAAAAAAATCAGAAAATTGATCCATGACTACTGGAAAACTATTATTCACGATCTCGTCCATAAATTCCAAGTTTAACGTAGCCAACTGTTAAGAGATCGTTTCCATTATTGGTGCCAAAAATCCCGTGGAACCTGCCTTCACCACTCTTTCTTCTCTAAAGAGATGCTCGACGCCATCCTCAGTTGTGAAACTGACTATTCTGCTATAACAGTCGATGTGAGCCCTAAACCCTTTCAACCAATCCATACCCAAGATTATATCATAGGCATCCATATCTAGTATAGAGAAATAACATTTTAGCTCAGTTCCATCAGCAGTTATAGAACATGCTCTACACAGGAAGACTCTACACTTTCTTTCACCGAGAGGAGTTTGAAGTTGTATCACAGAAGGCATCATTTCATGTTTTATGTTCAAAAAACCAGAAATATGAGAAGCAAGAAAAGTATGGGATGAACCAGTATCAAACAACACTTGCATGAGGGTAGAATTCAAAATAATTGTACCTCTACCTGTAGATGGTCCAGACTGGTCATCCACAATCACCTGTTCTACACTATACAATTGCATTGTTGATGCACTTTGCTCCTTATTGCCTTGTTGAGGTTGTCCTGCCTGAGGAGTCATGGTATTCTTGGAATCACCATAGCTAGCTCTGTTATGCTGGAAAGACTGATTTTTCTGCCCTCACCCTGTTGAAGCATAAGATGCTTGCGACACCGGAGAAGTGTCACGAACTCCCGACCTTGGAGCCCTGCGACAATATCGCTGAAGATGTATCATCTTGTTACAATTATGTCATGCTCTCGATGGTGCTGTACATTCTCGTTTCATGTGATCAATTTATCCACAATGAAAATACCAATCTTTCATCTTGGGTCATGGAGGAAGATTCACTGATCCAGCCATCTGATTCTGATTCACACTCCCAACATGGAAGTTGGTGTCCCTCTTCCGCTTATTCCCATCATTAGAGTTCTCACTCGTTCCTGTGGGTATCATCCTAATTCCTCCTCCCATAACTCCTGAGACGTCTCCTTCATCTCCTTTTACTCGGTTTATCATCTTTGTATAATCCGTAATACATAGCACAACTATCTTTGTAACAACCCGAAATTTTGAATAAATCTTGTTTCCTAATATTATGTGTTATTTTATTTTGTTTTTTATACTGAACAAAAATGTTTCATTTGATAACATGAGTATAATTAAAATTAGACCATTGGGTTTCGACTGTTATATGACCATTGGTCAATATGACCCCTGGAAACTAAACGTTTTGATTATTGTCTCTAAATACATGTAATCATGGTTAATTATTATAGAAAGAAGATTTGATGGCCTCACCCAGTAGTTTTGGACCGATCGAAGCCCATCTAACAGAACTTGGTTAAGAGGTAGCACCCCTGGGCTTTGCTCTGGACCAAACCCAAGCCGAACTTCATCGTGTGAAGCTAGAACAGAATCTCTTTTGCGAGAAGTTCAAACTGATAGAAATTACTACTTGTGCGATGTTAGCCGAGCCTCCCTTAGATTCTCTCACCTTAGCACACCTTACACTTAGGTCCTATGCTGGTGTGATAAGGGGATATGTAAGGAGACCGTAACTGCCTTGTGTAATCCTTTGTTTTAAATAAAAATTCAGATTTCTTTTTATGATGATGTTTATGAATTTTCAAATGACCGGATAAATATTGTATGCATATTTTTGATGAATTTTAGAAAAAGGATATTTTAAAAATGTTTATGTAAACCTTAAATAATTAAAAATGTGTAATGATATTCAAAAAATGGTCATCTACAATTATTCTCAGTACGAAATTTAGAGTCTAATAAGATCAACTTAATTTTTGATGAATAGTAAATTATGAATAGTGATTTTATGATTAGGATTAGTAATGTGTCCAAATGGATTAGTAATCTCACTTAAAGAAAGAATTAATATAATCTAGGCTCCTTGATTAAGTAATGTGATTCAATAAAATGGTTAAATAACAATTTCATAAATTATTATTCAAGTATTAGTTTTCGAGTGAATAGTGTTTTTTAATTAAAAATTAAATTAATAATATTTAAAAAATTATTTTTATAAAATGGATTTCATTTTTGAACTCAGAGCACCGATATTATGTTATGGCAATTTTTGGGGTTTTTTCTAAAAAAATGAATATTCGGTGAATAGTGTATTTATTTAAAAAATAAATTAAAAATATATAGAAAATTATATTTATAAAATGGAGTTCATTTTTGAAATTAGAGCATTGATATTTTGTTAAGGTTAAATTTTGGGATTATTCTGAGAAAGTTGAATTTTTGATGAATAGTGAAAATACAGTTTTTAAGTTACGGGTGTTTAATGACATCATTAAATGATGTGTTAAGTATGTAATCAATATGGTCGAATTATGAATAGTAAGATAAGGTATGAGGTGTCCCAAGTGTCTAATACCATGGGCAAATACCATGGGCAAGCCCATGGTTTTTCCAAAACCACTAATGAGGTGTCCCTTGGCCATTAATGCCTGGTCCCCTCACTTTCCCTATAAATACCAAGCCATCCTCTCATCCATTCGACTCCCCACTCTCCCCCAACAAAGTTATGGTCTCATTATCTTCCAAGGAGTCCTCCCAAGGTTCCCCAAGCCCTCAAGGTCCCAACCTTTGAGTTTTAAGAGTTACGTTTTAAGGTAAGGGATCTGACCTCTCTCTTTCTTTTCAAGTAATCTCTTTTATGTCATTCCTTTTTTGCTCCATGTTCTTATGTTGGAGGATTTTATTTTATATTCCTCTTACTTCCCTTTTCATGTTTATATGATGAGAGATCCCCTCTTACTCTCATAATTTCGTTTTATGAAGTTTTATGTGGCGCCGTTAGGCTGCCGAAATTTTTGTAACGAATTCATTCTCCCTTCTCATTTTCAAGATCTATTTTCATGTAAAGTATTTCAAGTTCCTTTTTATTATGTTGGGGTATGATATCTAAATTTATCATACTGATATTTTATGATCATATGACGAGAGACCCCATTTGATCTCTTTAATTCAGTATTTTGATGTTTTAAGTGGTGTCGTTAGGCTGCCAAATTTTTAAGTGGTTCTTTCACCTTTCTCCTTTTTCAAAGTTCTAATTCCTTGTAAAATCTTGAAATTTCCTTTTTATTATGTTGGGGTATGATATCTAAATCTATAATAATGATCATTTATGTTCATATGATGAGAGACCCTATTTGATCTCATCAATTCATTTTTGTTGAAGTTTAAGTGACGCCGTTAGGCTGTCGAATTTCTAAGGGGTTCTTTCACCCTTCTCATTTTCAAGATCTATTTTCATGTCAAGTCTTTCAAGTTACTTTTTATTATGTTGGGGTATGATCTATAAATTTATCATACTGATGTTTTATGATCATATGAAGAGATACCCTATTTGATCTCTTCAATTCAGTATTTTGATGTTTTAAGTGGTGCCGTTAGGCTGCCGAATTTTTAAGTGGTTCTTTCACCTTTCCCCTTTTTCAAAGTTCTAATTCCATGTAAAGTCTTGCAAGTTACTTTTTATTATGTTGGGGTATGATCTCTAAATCTATCATACTGATCATTTATGTTCATATGATGAGAGACCCTATTTGATCTCATCAATTCATATTTGTTGAAGTTTAAGTGATGCCGTTAGGCTGTCAAATTTCTAAGGGGTTCTTTCACCTTCTCATTTTAAAGATCTATTTTCATGTCAAGTCTTTCAAGTTACTTTTTATTATGTTGGGGTATGATATATAAATTTATCTTACTGATCTTTTATGACCATATGATGAGAGACCCCATTTGATCTCTTTAATTCAGTATTTTGATGTTTTAAGTGGTGCCGTTAGGCTGCCGAATTTTTAAGTGGTTCTTTCACCTTTCTCCTTTTCAAAGTTCTAATTCCATGTAAAGTCTTGCAAGTTCCTTTTTATTATTTTGGGGTATGATCTCTAAATATATCATACTTATCATTTATGTTCATATGATTAGAGACCCTATTTGATCTCATCAATTCGTTTTTGTTGAAGTTTAAGTGACGCTGTTAGGCTGTCGAATTTCTAAGGGGGTTTTTCACCCTTCTCACTTTCAAGATCTATTTTCATGTCAAGTATTTCAAGTTCCTTTTTATTATTTTGGGGTATGGTCTCTAAATCTATCATACTGATAATTTATTTTCATATGATGAGAGACCCTATTTGATCTCATCAATCCATTTTTGGAAGTTTTATGTGACGCCGTTAGGCTGCCGAATTCTCATAAGAGAAATCTTATTTTTGTCTTCCTTTCATGTTCTTTGTTTCAAATGGTATATCATTCAAATTTCATTACCATGTTCTTAAATACCTTATATTTTGTTCCCTTACTGTTTTATATATAATTTTTGAGTGGGTGACTAATGTCCCCTCTATTTCCATCTTTTTCTAATACCATGTATCATAGACATTATGATGCATAGTTTTCATCTCAAAATGCCTTCCTCTTTATCTCAAAATTATTTCATGTTATTAAGTGAATACTCAAATCTATTATTTCTATAGGGGTATTCACATATATATCAAAATTTTCTATTTTAAATTCTGGAATTTACATACATGAAACCCACTTTCCCTTTTCTGTGGGTTTAAAGTGACATAAAGATCATGTCTTCAAAGCAGTTTTTAAAACGTTATGATTATGAAATGAAACCCATTTATTTTATGCTATATGGGTTGCTTATGAAATGATTTATGATGATATATGTGGCTCACATGATAATAAAGACATGTCAAGGGTGCGCCCAGATAGCGCTCCAATGCATTGGGTAAAGGCCTAATCTCTAGAGATGACTTTTTAGACTGATAGCTTGGTGAATAACCTTGGTAATTTTTAATGACACCTTGGGGATGGACCTTGGTGAAATGAAATGATTGTCAATATTAAATTTTGTAGCCACATCTTCAAGTTATGAAAAATGTTATTTTTTATTATGATATATCTCATGAATACTTTATCATGCCTTAAAGTTCTTTTCATGACCTTATTGAAGTATCTCAAGTTCACATATAAAATGTTTCTCTTGTTTCCATTACGGGGCCTTCTGCTCACCCTTTCTTTTGATGTATCTCCCCAGGTTATGAGATGCAGAAATGAACCTAGGATGAACATGAGGAGAGGCTGTTCAAGTTTTTAAGAAGAATGTTTTATGTTTTCATGTTTAATGTTCCTGGTTTCCAAGACACTAAACCTTAAAGATCCTCAGTTTTGTAAAATGTAAGGAAAGTTTATGTGATAAAAAGGCGGGATGCTATAGTTGGTATCAAAAGATGGATTAGTTATTTGTGGAAATTAGGATATGAAAACTTTAGGAATAAGCCTATAGAAAAGTATATATATAAGAAAATCTTCCTGGTATTTTGGTGAGTATTGAGTAAGGGGTTGCCAAGAAAATATATCTCTGTCTGGATATGAGTAGGTAGAGGTGGCTCTGGCACAGATGTACATAGGGGTAAAACCCGAAAACACCGCTTTGAGCTAGACTCGAATGGGAATTGGTACACGACAACGGGCCTTGCTACACTTTTGGTTACGACACTCCTAGGGGATATGCTTTGGTAAATTCATAAGCGTAGTATGAACCATTGTTAAAGGAACAAAGATAAAATAAAATAAATATTCACATAAGAATATATGATCATGGATAACCTAGATGGAAACCTAGGGGATCACAAGTTAGGGTATACTTTTCTTCTACAAGTTATCCTTATATGATTTCAGTTCCTTTTCATGATTATTGGCTAAGTACTTAAGCCCCTAATTATGCTTTCTCTTCTTAGTTAATGGTGGGAAATAGAAGAACCTGTCCCAACAACCAATGTGATAGGAAATGCGATGATTTTCATATTAATACGACATGGATGATTAGGGGATTAAAATATGATTATTATTTTGAAAGACGTTCACTATTTTGGGGACCCTATATGATCGAGGTAAATAGATTACTACGGTATATTCATTGAGGAGTAAGGTTGACTTATATTTTGAAGAATTGATGAATTTAAGGTGGACTTATAGTAGTTTAGGTTACTTATGGGAATGAATAACCTATCTTGGGTAAAATATGTTTAGGTTAGATACTTTTGTTATAAGATGTTTTGAGTGGTTGATATTGTTTAGAGATGAACAATGTAGTTTATTTTGGAAGACTATGTTATCAAATCTATCTTGTATTTGGGTTTCAATATTAGTTTGGTTTATTTTGAGGAATTTTAAGGACCGTTATTTATGGAATGGACTATGATGAACTTTGGGTAGTACCATGGAACTTTTAAGATTTAAAAGTAGTTTCCATTCCTATGGGATTATTTCTTTTTGAATAGTTGTTTTACCTTACCCTTTCTGTTTTGGGGATAATGTTTAAAGATTGAAGAAATAGATAGTTATTCTTTTTTGGATTATGTGATTCTCTAGAAGATGATTCTTGTGTTTTGATGAGATCAAGTAGTTTTGAATGCTCATAGTTTGGAGAAAAGATTAGTTTTGGGTAGAAACGTATTAAAGGATGAAACTCTACATGAAGATAGGTATATTTTCTTATGTTTTTGTTTTATGTTGTAAATGAATTCCTCAAAATTATGAAAAGGAAATAAAACAAAAACGTTGTTGGTTTACGTTTCCTACTGGGTAATCAAAGACCATTTACAAACATCATAAGTTTTGGATTTTCTTATGGTTAACTTTCTCCTAATCATATTTTCTATCACTCTCCCTCAGAACTTGACCCTTTGTTTTCTCCTCTATGTCCATGTTTTCGTACATGGAATCCTAGTGTGGGCTAACTGGGGTGACCTTTGTACTTACCTTTTTTTATTTTAAAGAAATAGTTTTATTGACTCCTTTTCGGATGTGGGACTTTCAATGAAATTTCAAAACACAAATTTAAAAATTGTGAGGATGCAATTTCTTAATGGGGGAAGATTGTAACGACCCGAAATTTTGAATAAATCTTGTTTCCTAATTTTATGTGTTATTTTTTTTATACTCAACCAAAATGTTTCATTTGATAAAATGAGTATAATTAAAATGAGACCATTTGGTTTTGACTGTTGTGTGACCATTGGTCAATATGACCCCTAGAAACTAAACATTTTGATTATTGTCTCTAAATACAAGTAATCGTGCTTAATTATTATAGAAATAAGATTTGATGGCCTCACACAGTAGTCTTGGACCGATCGAAGCCCATTTAACAGAACATTGGAAGGAGGTAGCACCACTGGGATTTGCTCTGGACCAAACCCAAGACGAACTTCATCGTGTGAAGCTAGAACAGAATTGCCTCTGTGAGAAGTTCAAACTGATAGAAATTAATACTCGTGCGATGTTAGCCGAGCCTCCCTCAGATTCTCTCACCTTATCACACCTTACACTTAGATCCTATGCTGGTGTGATAAGGGGCTATGTAAGGAGACCATAACTGCCTTGTGTAATCCTTTGTTTTAAATAAAAATTTGGATTTCTTCTTATGATGAGGTTTATGAATTTTCAAATGACAGGATAAATATAGTATGCATATTTTTGATGAATTTTAGAAAAAGGATATTTTAAAAATGTTTATGTAAAACTTAAATAATTAAAAATGTGTAATGATATTCAAAAAATGGTCTTCTACAATTATGCTCAGCACAAAATTTAGAGTCTTATAAGATCAACTTAACTCTTGATGAATAGTAAATTATGAATAGTTATTTTATGATTAGGATTCGTAATCTGTCCAAATGGATTAGTAATCTCACTTAAAAAAGTATTAATATAATCCAGGCTTCTTGATTAAGTAATGTGATTCAATAAAATGGTTAAATAACAATTTCATAAATTACTATTCAAGTATTAGTTTTTTTGAGTGAATAGTGTTTTTTAATTGAAAATTAAATAAAAATTATTTAAATTTTTTTTTATAAAATGGATTTCATTTTTGAACTCAGAGCACTGATATTATGTTATGTTTATTTTTGGGGTTTTTTCTGAAAAAATGAATTTTCAGTGAATAGTGTATTTATTTGAAAAATAAATTAAAAATATTTAGAAAATTATTTTTATAAAATGGAGTTCATTTTTGAAATCAGAGCATTGATATTTGGTTAAGGTGAAATTTTGGGATTATTCTGAGAAAGTTGAATTTTCGATGAATAGTGAAAATACCATTTTTAAGTTACGGGTGTTTATTGACATCATTAAATGATGTGTTATGTATTTAATCAATATAGCCGACTTATGAATATTAAGATAAGGTATGAGGTGTCCCAAGTGGTTAATACCATGGGTAAATACCATGGGCAAGACCATGGTTTTTCCAAAACCACTAATGAGGTGTCCCTTGGCCATTAATGCCTTGTCCCCTCACTTTCCCTATAAATACCAAGCCATCATCTCATCCATTCGACTGCCCACTCTCCCCCAACAAAGTTCTGGTCTCATTATCTTCCAAGGAGTCCTCCCAAGGTGCCCCAAAGCCCTCAAGGTCCCAACCATTGAGTTTTAAGAGTTACGTTTTAAGGTAAGGGATCCGACCTCTCTCTTTCTTTTCAAGTAATCTCTTTTATGTCATTGCTTTTATGCTCCATGTTATTATGTTGGAGGATGTTCTTTTATATTCCTCTTACTGACCTTTTCAGGTTCATATGATGAGAGATCCCCTCTTACTCTCATCATTTTGTTTTATGAAGTTTTAAGTGGCGTCGTTAGGCTACCGAAAGTTTTGTAACGGATTCTTTCTCCCTTCTCATTTTTCAAGATCTATTTTCATGTAATGTATTTCAAGTTCCTTTTTATTATGCTGGTGTATGATCTCTAAATTTATCATACTGATATTTTATGATCATATGATGAGAGACCCCATTTTATCTCTTCAATTCAGTATTTTGAAGTTTTAAGTGGTGCCGTTAGGCTGCCAAATTTTTAAGTGGTTCGTTCCCCTTTCTCCTTTTTCAAAGTTCTAATTCCATGTCAAGTCTTACAAGTTCCTTTTTATTATGCTGGGGTTTGATATCTAAATCTATCATACTGATCATTTATGTTCATATGATGAGAGACCCTATTTTATCTCATCAATTCATTTTTGTTGAAGTTTAAGTGACGCCGTTAGGCTATCGAATTTCTAAGGGGTTCTTTCACCCTTCTCATTTTCAAGATCTATTTTCATGTCAAGTCTTTCAAGTTACTTTTTATTATGTTGGGGTATGATATATAAATTTATCATACTGATATTTTATGATTATATGATGAGAGACCCCATTTGATCTCTTCAATTTAGTATTTTGATGTTTTAAGTGGTGCCGTTAGGCTGTCGAATTTTTAAGTGGTTCTTTCACCTTTCTCCTTTTTCAAAGTTCTAATTCCATGTCAAGTCTTGCAAGTTCCTTTTTATTATGTTGGGGTATGATCTCTAAATCTATCATACTGATCATTTATGTTCATACGATGAGATACCATATATGATCTCATCAATTCATTTTTGTTGAAGATTAAGTGACGCCATTAGGCTGTCGAATTTCTATGGGGTTCTTTCACCCTTCTCATTTTCAAGATTTATTTTCATGTCAAGTCTTTCAAATTACTTTTTATTATGTTGGGGTATGATCTCTAAATTTATCATACTGATATTTTATGATCATATGATGAGATAACCCATTTGATCTCTTCAATTAAGTATTTTGAAGTTTTTTGTGGTGTTGTTAGGTTGCCGAATTTTTAAGTGGTTCTTTCACCTTTCTTCTTTTTCAAAGTTCTAATTCCATGTCAAGTCCTGAAAGTTCCTTTTTATTATGTTGGGGTATGATCTATAAATATATCATACAGATCATTTATGTTCATATGATTAGAGACCCTATTTGATCTCATCAATTCATTTTTGTTGAAGTTTAAGTGATGTCGTTAGGCTGTCGAATTTCTAAGGGGTTCTTTCACCCTTCTCATTTTCAAGATCTATTTTCATGTCAAGTCTTTAAAGTTCCTTTTTATTATTTTGGGGAATGATCTCTAAAAACATCATACTGATCATTTATGTTCCTATGATGAGAGACTCTATTTGATCTTATCAATCCATTTTTGGAAGTTTTAAGTGACGCCGTTAGGCTGTCGAATTCTCATAAGAGAAATCTTTTTTTTGTCTTCCTTTCATGTTCTTTGTTTCAAATGGTATATCATTAAAATTTCATTACCATGTTCTTAAATACCTTATATTTTGGTCCCCTACTATTTTATGTATCATTTTTGAGTGGGTGACCCATGTCCCCTCTATTTCCAACTTTTTCTAATACCATGTATCATAGACGTTATGCTGCATAGTTTTCGTCTCAAAATGCCTCCCTCTTTATCTCAAAATTATTTCATGTTATTAAGTGAATACTCAAATCTCTTATTTCTACAGGGGTATTCACATATATATCAAAATGTTCTATTTTAAATTATGGGATTTACATACATGAAATCCGCTTTCCCTTTTCTGTGAGTTTAAAGTGACATAAAGATCATGTCTTTAAAGCTGTTTTTAAAATGTTATGATTATGAAATGAAACCCATTTATTTTATTCTATATGGGGTTTTTATGAAATGATTGATGATGATATATGTGTCTCACATGATAATAAAGAAATTTCAAGGGTGCGCCCAGATAGCGCTCCAATGCATTGGGTAAAGACTTAATCTCTAGAGATGACTTTTTAGACTGATACCTTGGTGAATAACCTTGGTAATTTTTAATGACACCTTGGGGATGGACCTTGGTGAAATGAAATGATTATCAATATTAAATGTTGTAGCCACATCTTCAAGTTATGAAAAATGTTATTTTTTATTATGATATATCTCATGAATACTTTCTCATGTCTTAAAGATCTTTTCATGACCTTATTAAAGTATCTCAAGTTCACATGTGAAATGTTTCTCTTGTTTCCCTTACTGGGCCTTCTGCTCACCCTTTCTTTTGATGTATGTCTCCAGGTTATGAGATGTAGTAACGAACCTAGGATGAACATGAGGAGAAGCTGTTCAAGTGTTCAAGAAGAATGTTTTATGTTTTCTTGTTTAAAGTTCCTGGTTTCCAAGACACTAAACCTTAAAGATCCTCAGTTTTGTAAAATGTAATGAATGTTTATGTGATAAAAGGCGGGATGCTATAATCTTCGAGCGAATCTCCTATCACAAATCTTATTCAAAGATGTGTGCCTCCAGTGACGCACTTATAGAAACATTCAGTGAAAAGTGCACTAAATTCATGAATTTAGCTGCATAATCTGTGACAGAGAGATTATCCTACTTCTGGCTGAAAAATTTCATCGTCCTCTATATCTTGAACTTGCGAGGATAGAATTGTTTATTGAAAAATTCCTCAAATTCCTCCAATCCGGGGCCTTGATCCAACATAGCCCGCACCAACACTGTTGTGCAAGATCCTCCAGCATATAAGTCACCAACTTTACATTCATTTCTGCTAGTGTGATGATGAAATCGAAGATTCAATTCTTCTTACTTAGCCACACCTATGCCCTTTCTGGTTCAAAATCACCCTGAAAGATGGGTGGATTCTGCATCTAGAACTGGACGGAATTGTCTAAATGCTTTGACTAATCCCTCTCATTCCCTATTTCCAGAGCCTGAAACGCTTGAACTATACTTTGGAGTAGTTTCTGGTTCACATGTGGCTCAAGTGCGACCACATTCTCCACAACCTCTTCCGTTTGGTTTCTACGAGGCCTAATGGGTGCAATTTTCTATACAAACAATGAGATCCATTAGTCTCACTTCCTAGAAACTGAAGGCTTAGTATTTCAATTTCTATCACATCACTATCACAAAATTTACTTCCAACCATCAATCCTTTCCACATTTATCCATTTCTAAAAAAAATATTTTCTTTCTTTTGAAAATCAATCTCTTTTCAAAATACATCAACCTTTCTCATTTCAAAATATTTCATTTGAAAACAAGTTTAAAATTTTCCAAAATCATGCTTTTTCGTCAAACCATAATCCATTTCTCAAAATGATATATGCACTCCTAGTGGGATGTCATTACTCTAATGCATGTCATGCTCATCTCATTGGCTAAACCCATGACAATGAGATTTGTTATCCTATAAGATTCTCCAAAACACTTATGTACCCAACTCCCTGGTAACTTGAAGTTCATCATAAAAAGGCTAGATAATTCTTTTTATTCTCTACATTCCAAGATCCGATAATCCCACTCCTTCCTAATATGGCCACCCAAGGAATAGAGACGTAAGAATTCAACGCCAAAACCAACAAAAACTGATGACTACTTGTTCCACAATGAAAGGAACAAGCTAATTGCATTTATACCCTAACGAACAAACAAAATGATACCATTTGTAATGACCCGCCAATCCTCATTGGATTGAGAGCTCAAAGAGTCATTAATAGGACTTAATCGATATCCCCAAGGTGCAAAAGGCTGGAAATAAATGCCGAAGGGTTTCAAAAAAAGTGGGGGATGATTTTCACTTTTTGAACATACCACATAACCAACAACCATAACCAAACGGATCAACTAAATGATGCATGATAAAATCCAAGACAACTCAACCATTTATTTTATCATAAATCAACTAAGAGTACCATAGCAGAAACCAACACTAAATCAGAGTAAACATTGGAAAGACAAACTAAAAGACTATAAGACCACATCCCAACTCCATGCTCCACAAGCTCCAAGATTCAACATCAAGAACCAGCCCAAGTATCATGAAGTAGTGCTATAAACATGTGACACTTTACCTTTGCGAAAATCCTTGTATATGATATATGAAAAAGAACAAATGTGCCAAAGAAGAGGGTGAGTAATGAAACTCAGTAGGTTTTCTCTGATGACTTCCCAACCCATGCCTCTAGGATAAAACATGTTAGCACATTTATATGAAACAATTTATATAAAACAATTCCAAAATAGTTCACAATATAACTAGTTCCATGTCAAAACCGTTTTTCCACAAAAACCATCTTTCTCAAGATAAGAAACCGAGAAAAGTTTCCAAATTCATTCCATTTCAAAAATCCACTCAACCAACTATGCATGCAACCTGAGCCTTCCTATACTCGCGATTGGTGAGTTATTTTTCCCCTAAGCCGTCACTTAGTGGACTACCTTGATGGGGTTACTTCATGCCCCTATCCGTCCCTACCATTTGATTGGGGTACTTCTCACCCTTATCCATCCCAAACTTTTTTTGGGGGTAATTATCTCCCTTATCCATCCCAATGCATATGAACACACACCACAACCCATGAAAAACCATTGAAAAACCAAGTGTGTTCAAAACCTTTCAGTAAAGCATAAAACCTTTTATTGAAAGCCATTTATTTTAAGAAACAAAACCATAACCAGTTTAAAATCACCATTTTAAATTCACTTCAACAAACACTTTCCAAAAACACACAATTTCTATCACTCGTTACTTAAATGGGGTTTCAACTATTATTTCACAGAAGAAAATCAAACCATTTCAATCAAGGAAAACAATTTGAAACTAAGCTGTCAAGTTCTAAGAAAGAGGAATCACAGTGAAGCCACCTACCTCAAAAAATTAGGTGAAACCAACTGATGGACGAAGAACGCCAAAAAAACCGAGTCAACTACTCCCAGAAACCTCCTTAGATGCCTTCACCTAGTACCAAAAAAACAAAAACCGACTTAAAATTCATCCACTACCTTAGATCTACCCACCATGGGCGTAGATCTAAGGATCCATTAAGAGGGATAAAGGAGATCTAAGAAAACTAAAGGAAACAAGACTTACCTCGATCAACCGACCTCTAAACGCTAAGGAAAACCTCTGGATCACTTCTAAAATTCCTAGTAAGTGTTCTACCATATTCACCAGAGAGAAATCACAAGTTAGGGGTGTCTATGAGCAAAACCGAGTGGGTTTAACGATAAAACTAATTAGATCCTTAAAAATAGGATCTAAGATTACCCTGCCCATGGTTAGTCCGCACGACTAGGAAAATCGTGCACTAACTGTGCAGTAGTCACTGCTTAGAAAGGGTGCTCCATACGGCCTCCGCGCACGGTTTGCCCAAACCGTGCGCACACCATGAAGTCTCCTCTGTCAAAAGTGACCACCACCTACATGGCTTCTGCACGGTTTGGACAACTCGTGTGACCCCCGTGCATCACCCCCTTTTTCCCTTTAACACTTTAAAAGTCTCAAAACTTTCCCAACCATTTCTCATATGCTTCATGTACATAAAAATAATAAAAAAAGTGTTACTTACCAGAAATCGGGGGTACTACAATTTTAAACTAGAAAATTTCACTTTGACTCATACTAATCACATATTGTATCAGTTTGATGAGAGAGTAATTATTATATATCAAAAATTATTTAAGTATTTATTCTTAAATTATCAATAAAATCTTATCAGGTTTTCTTGGTTTTTAGAGAGTGGCACTTATTGGAGTAAAATGTCAATTTTAAAATGATAACATACATTTAGAGTCATACTGGGGACATCATGTATCATATTGCAGTTTGGATGATTCTTATATATCAAAAATAACATAAGGATAATTTTCCTAAAGTATAAAAATAATATGATTGTTTTTTCTCAGTTTTCATTAGGTCCATAGCACTTTTTTCTAAAATTTATGACAATTTTAAATACAAATATGCACTTGGAGTCATACTGGTCACACAGTGTGTTAGATTTAGGTGAGGTAGATTTATACACATCTCAAATGACATATGGACCATTTTTCTAAAGTATCAAAACAATTTGAATGTTTTTTCATTTTTTTGAGTATGTCACCTGTATTTTTTACTAAAATTTCATTCAAAACTAGAAACATGAAATTTGACTTACACTGATCACATATTGTATCAGTTTGACCTGAGGACAATTCCTACACTTCACAAATGACTTATGAATCATTTTCTAAAATTATAAATAGTGAAAATTTTTGAACAAAAATACTGATTTTGAATTGATAACAGACACTTTGAGTCATACCAAGAAAATCATTTATAAAATTTAGATAAGGCTAATTCTTACCCATCACAATTGATGTACGAATAATTTTTGTAATGTTGGAAAACAATCCGAATGCATTTGATTAGTTTTTAGTAGGTAATTTGTCTTTTTTTATTTTAATAGAGGTCAATTTTAAATAAAAATATGAACTTGGAGTCATATTAGTTACACCGTGTGTCAGATTGAGGTACAAATTATTTGTATTTTTCCTAAATGAATTATGGATTAATTTACTAAAGTAACAAAACAATATGAATGCATTTTCTCAATTTTGAGTATGATAGTTCTCTTTTTTTACAAAAATGTCAGATTAAACTAAAAAAGCATACTTTAACTCATACCAACCACATTGTGTATCAATTTGTTTTGAGAATGATTTTTACACATCATGAATGACTAATGAATATTTTTTATAAACTATCAATAATATAAGAGTGCATTTCCTTGGTCTATAGTGTGTGAAACTTTTTATACTAAAGTATCGATTTTAAACTGATAACATGAACTTTGAGTCATAATGAGAACATCATGTATTGTATTGGGATACAACTAATTCTTACATGTCAAAAATGAATTATGCCTCATTTCCATAAAGTATAAAAACAATACCAATGCATTTTCTTGATTTTGAGTTGGTCGGTTATCATTTTTACTAAAATTAGTGTTAATTTTAAACAAAAAGATGTAGATAGAGTCATACCAGTCACACCATGTGTCAAATTAAGGTGTCGATAATTCCTATACATCTCAAATGAATTATGCATCATTTTCCTAAATTATCAAAACTATCTCAATATGTTTCCTCTATTTTGAGTATGTAAATTTTATTTTTTTATAACTTGTAATTTTTAATTGGAAATAAAAAAACATAGACTCTTATCAATCAAATAATGCATTGGTCTGTTGTGAGAGTGATTTATTCAACTAAAAAATATCTATTATTTTATTTCATTATTTATCTAGAAAATATGAGTGTATTTTCATAGTTTTAAATGAATGATACCTTTTAAAATAAAATGTTGATTTTAAATTGAAAATGAACACTTTTTGTCATTATGGGAACATATTTTATTGGGTTGAGGATGATTCCTACAAGTCAAAAATGCCTTATGAATTTTTTTTATAAAGTATCAAAACAATATGAAAGTGTTTTATTGGTTTTGAGTAGGCAAACTATCATTTTTACTCAAAATGATGTCAATTTTAAATAAAAAGGCTCACAGAGATTAATTCCACTCACACTGTGGATCAGATTTAGGTGACACTAATTCCAAAAAATCTAAAATGAATTATGGAAACTTTTATAAAAGTATAAAAAAATATGAATGTGTTTTATCAGTTTGAGTATATCACTTGGATTTTTTGCTAAAATTTCAATTTAAACTGAAAAAAACACTTTGATTCATACTAGCACGTCATATGCTGATTTTAGGTATGTTCAATTCATACACGTTAAAAGGGATTTATGAATTTATGTCCTAAATTATCAGGAAAATACAAGTGTGTTTGATCAATTTTAAATGATTGACAAATTTTGAAATAATATTTCAATTTTAAAGTGATTATATAAACTTTGAATTATACTAGAGACATCATGTATCAAATTGAGATATAGATAATTCATAAAAAGTAAAAATTAATTATGTATTTTTTTAATAATTTATCAAAACAATATGTATATATTTTCCTAGTTTTGAGTTTATCCGTTGTCTTTTTTTCTAAAATTAATGAAAATTTCAAATATAAAGAATCAATTCGAGTCATACTGATCACACCATTTTTCATATTAAGGGGAGGATGATTCCTACACAACCTAATTTCTCAAAAATCCTAATTTCCAATGTTTCCATGATCTCCATTTCCATTATTTATCAAAATTATAAAACCTCATATTGAGTCGATGTTCTTCGCTGAAAAATATTATCTATTATTGCAGTCCAAAAGTGTGTTAGAAGATAATGTGCCAATTATATCATCAGAAGTCACTACAATGGACACCTGAGATTCCTATACACTTTTTTATTTCAAGAAGAAAGGGTTTTTAGCTTAGAACATCTACTCAATATGCAGTTTTGGTTGTTCGACAAAGAAAGGGAATGGAAATGTGGAAACATTGTAAGAATGAAAAATTTTAGCTCATTTGTGGCATGTTTTAGATAGTTGAAAAAAATATGAATTCCCAAAATATCTATGAAAAACAAAATATATATTAGATAAAAAAATAAGGAAGTTATCTTAGAAATATAAGATAAAATGATAAAAAAAAATTAGTTAAATAATTTGTAGGAATTCACCTTTTCATAATAGTTTTATGCATTTTTGACACATTTCTTTATTTTCATTATCTCAGTTGCAGGCCTGAAATCGAATCTCTCATAAGAAAGAGTAACTTTGAGAAAACTACCCCAAATCGAAAAAAAGAACCCACCTATATAAGAATATAATTATTATATGATAAATACTAATAATAAATAAATTAAACATAAATATGAAACAAAACATTAATTTTATGGCCAATGATTTTACTAGAAAAACATCATGATTACCTCTATGATAGAATAGTGAATAGAAATTAGAGGTAATTGGTAAATTACAACACTTCATGGGTGAAAAGGTTTTGGGGTCGAATATATTTTTGGAAGTTTTGGTGCTTAAAGGAATGAAAGATGGATAAACCACCCTAACTCGAACAAGATAATATAACTCTATGGAAATAATTTTTATGTGAGTAATAATAAAAAAGAAAAAAATAAACATAAATAAAAAAATTAATAATTTCTATTAATAATTATTTTACTTTGAAAACATATATTTTTCCTCTGTGATTGATAAGAGGTAGTGTTTTTGATCTCCCTATGACAGTAGTGGAGGGAACTTGAAAGAAAGTGATAACATGAAAATTAAAGGGGTGGAAAGGTTTTTAGAGAGAAGAAGTATGTGAATTTTTTGGGGTAGATAGTCACGATACAAGGTCATATATATTATAAAATTATTAAACTCTGTAGTTAATATTAAAAAGTAAATCAAAATTTTAATATAATTATTTTTAGTAAAATCGAGAAATTATATTATAACATTACATTTAAATCTTCTCAAAGGATTTACTTCTTTAGAGTGTTTTATTCTAAGGGATTGGTAACATCATCATGTGCATAATAAATTTTTTTATTGGGTAGTTGATAATTTAATTTAGATAATGTTAATGTTTTAAAAAACATATAATATTATGAGTAAAAAATTGTATATGAAAAAAATATTTTTGCCTTCTCATTAAACCCTTCTTTTTTACTGGTTTTAGGGATTTTGTCCCTCTATTGAGAATCCAAATACACTCTTTATGCTTCTCTCTAATTTATAATAAATTTTTTACATTGGGACTGACATGAATATATTGTGATCTACCAATGAAATGGTCATCATCGATTGAATTTTATACTCACCTGACAGTTTTTTAGTCTCCATTAGGACGATCAACAAATTCTTACCTGCTGAAATTAAGACATAAAATACTAACACTACTGGTGATTCCATTATGTATGACTTATCATTTTCTACTTCAACACTGAAATTTACCTTCATGGAACTATTTATAGTCCTTTTCATCACAGAGTCCAAATGAATGCAAAGGGAAATTCTTTAGCACAAATTGATTCATCCTTTGATGAAAACATAAAAAATCGATAAAGGAATGAAAAAGGAGTCAAATACCCTTGGTTCGTGCAAGTTCCCTCACTGTCACGCAAGCACACTTGCGCACCGCCTAATGGTCATGAAAGTGACTTGTGCACCCTCTTTGAAAAACTGCCCAGGGTCTTCTCCAGCCTATAAATACCCACGGCGGGCCCCCCATTTCAGGATGGAATTTTTCTAGAATTCAGATACAGAGCTCTGAAAGCCAAAGTCTCTTCTTCACATCTTCTGAACACTTCTGAGGTAATTCATTCCCTATAATGGAAGGTATAAACAAGAGGAATAAGGTCTATGTGTTAGAATTCACTAACACTTGTGCGCCTAAGTGTTTTACCCTTTTAAGGGAAATGGACACACTTGCGTGCCTCCATACCTACTCATTGAAACTTGCACAACAATCTTCTGGAAGTACCTCGGGATAATTCTAAAGGCTTTTGTCAAGGATCGCCCAAGTATTACCGTACTAGTTAACAATCACGCAAGTACCCATGTTCCGTGCAGGTATACCTGCGCGGCTAGGACATGCGCGCCCATGTAGTACCTACGCGCATACCCGGACTTGCGCACCCTTCTATTTTTGGGTGCCCTTCCTGCCCATTTTAACCCCTCTTATGCCATTCCACCTCTCCTATTCAAGGTTCAGTCTTCAAGAGACTCTTCAAAGCCATTTATGGCATGTTTTCTTGATTGACTTCCTTATCCGAAAGGAATTCCGTGGAACATCTCTCAAAAACCTAGTGATTTACACATCTTTATATCACTAAAGTTAGAGAGTTCATTCATTCATCCTCATCCTCTAAGATGAAAGAATCATTAATTTGGGCCCCCTTCTCAAGAGTAATCCCTAAGTCCTCATTGATTTGGGCCTCCTTTTCAGGAGTAAGTCCCAGTCCAAATTCTCATTAATCTGGGAATCCTTTTTAGGAGTAAGCCCCAAGTCCTCATTAATCTGGGCATCCTCCTTAGGAGTAAGACCTAGTCATAATTCCCTTAACATGGGCTTCCTTTTTGGAGTAAGCCCCAGTTTCTATGTTCCTAAATATGGGCATCCTCCTCAGGAGTAATCCCCAACCATGGTTCTCTTAACCTAGGCTTCCTCTTCATGAATAAGCCCCAATCTCAATGTCTGAAAATATGGGCATCCTCTTTAAGAGTAAGCCCCAAGTCCCTTAATTTTTCAAATCCCTTTAACATGGGCCTCCTTCTCAAGAGTAAGCACCAATCTTAATTTCCCTTAACCAGTCTTAATTTAATTTTTATCTGGGCTTCCTTCTCAGGGGTAAAACCCAATCATAAGTCCCCTCCTAATTTGGGAATCTTCCTTAGGAGTAAGCCCCAAGACTAGAGTATCCAAATCTCCATAAAGTACATATACCATTTTTGACCCTGTTCTCGGATTTATTCCCTGAAGTAAATCTTAATCTTCATTTATTTTGGGTAGTCATACATACATAAGCCCCACATCATTGCATCTGTCATGGCCCAAATTTTCTGGTTTCAGCAATACCTCTTGTTTCTCACACCGAGCATGACTCACGTGAGCTTAGAGTGTAAAAGTAATCATGAAATTTTTCTTTGAGCCATCAATCATGTATAAACATCATACTCCCATACTCGAACTACGTGGGTTCTGATTCCTTTTCCAAAACAAAGTATACATATGTATCCCATCATCGGGTACGATCCCAACTCTGAAATAATCCATGTCCTTCTGAATGACAATAAACTTCAAGTGCCCCACTAAGTGGCTTTAAAACGAGTATGGTTATCATAATGACCAAGAGACTTTTATGTACTGAAGGATTCCATTGACTAATAATCACTAACAAATATAGATGATTCTCTATCGATGAAGAACCTCAAATACATATAAAATATTCTCTAAATTTCCTACATATCAATCATCGATTGTCAGATCTAAAGTAAAGCTCATTTTATACTTGGGAATGTAATAAGGATTCACGAACATACTTAAATCTATAAAGAGAGTCCTAGAGTAGAAAATAATTCCCCTAAAAAAGGTGTGATGAGTCCGACCTCCCATTATCTCGACCCATGAAAATTTCTAAGCCTCATTAGTCCACAACTAATGTGCGCCTACCTTTGGAAAGTAGGTCCAAATGGACATGGAATTATTGGATGTTTCTGGTTCTACGAACAAACCCGTTAGAAACTGATTGGGATGTTTGAAACTTCAATCAATGAGGTCATCCCCAATTCTAGAGGAAACAAAAAATGGTGAACCGACGTGAATCTTTAACCAACTTAAAATGATGATTTTCTTATTTGTTAGGACCCTATTTAAAATTCAATGAGAGGGCCAAAAAAACAATTAATAACATATTTTTCTCATCCAAAAGATGTAGTGGCCAGACTTATCTTGATTATGTCTATTATATCAAACATGCACTCTTTTCCAAGATCTTATGAATTTCCAAAATGATTCTCTCAATTTTACACCCGTGAATATGTCTACTATGAAAACTTCTACTACAAATGCCACTACTGCTACTGCTGCTGGATCGTCGTCCGCTCTGTGGATGACATCACCTACTCAGTGTCTTCAACACTGGGAATCAAGTGTGTTGGTTAAGGAGTACCATCAACATGGTACCATTCCAACTCTAAAGGATTCCAGAAAAGCCCTCCAAGTGAACAACTCACACCAGTCGTCCGGACAACGACGACCAATGATTAAGAAGCAGGGGGTTATAACCATCGTCTCCAACTGTTTCAGGTCATTATCCCCAGAATGCCATCACCATTCACTCCCATATTCTGAGGAGGTTAATGAGCAGGTCCCTCAGGGCCTTAATTCAAGGAGACATGCGTCCTTCCCGAGGGATCCCATCAACAATTTCTGCCAGAATCATGCGACAGTGTTCCCTCAACATGATGAGGGTATCAACTCCAGGCGTTCGGCTCAGGTTCCTCGAACTTGAGCAGGCTAGACGAATTGCCAGAGGTGAAATCTGGTCAACAATGAGCAGGTTCTCATCTCTTCCATCTCCAGAGAGTCCACCAACATAACTTGGTGGCAAGCAATGAGCAGGCACACACACCCTTCCTTTTTAATTCCACTTTCCAGCAGACTCGTCTTGCAGTATTACGCCAATCCCGCCAAGAAATTCCGGTGGAGTACTATAGACTGGAACATACACCTATTTATAAATCATCAGCTAGTCAGCAAGCTCGTCTTACTACATATGATGGAGCTTATCAACTACGTTCGGTGAAGTGCAATCAACAGGCACATACACCTGCTAGTATTGATCAAGCCTACCAACAGTCTCGTTTGGTAGCATTCGGAGAAGTCAGTTGGAAAGCTCCGGTGACAAACAGGAGGCAGACTCCACTCTCTTCCCCCACACTTGAGTTTTTTCAGGATTCACTAACAGGAAAATGAGGAAAAGAGTAGGGACATACACCTACTCCAAGCACGGAATGGATGTATATCCCCGTTCCGGAAGATGAAGTCACCAAGAATATTCTATCAATGGTGAAGGAGAAGAATAAAATCCCTATTCATATTATGGATGCCTTCCATGATATTATAACAGCTTCAACAGCATCTCAGGGAAAGAAACAAAAATCTATCCCAACCAGTGGAGTAGCACATCAACAGTTCACTCCGAAACAGACACACACATCTGTTCTAGTCCAAGAAAGTTATGGGGCGTACTCCCCTATATCATACGGACAACCAAGTCAGGCACATACACCTCGTTTGATCATAGATAATCAGCCTAACCTGATCATATCTCTTGAGCAGGAACACACACCTGGAAAATTGAGTAAGAAGGCTTTTAAGAAGCAGACCCGCCCAGCACAGTGAAGAAATCATGGGCCAATCTGTAACAAGGCCTTACTCGATGCTGGAGTTCTTGATGCACTTAGACAACTATCTGTTGCAACTTAAGATTATGCTCTCTCAATTCCAAGTAGTGGGAACATTAATTTTGAAGGTCTACACCAGACACTTCCTCATGAAGGCTTGATTCATGACAATTCGGTCGATCTCGAAGTTTAATCTTCAGATAAGAGCCACAATAACCCTTTGTGTGGCCAGAAGACCAAGGAGCAATAGATCTCATCTTTTGTTGTACCCCCCCATGGTGGTACTTCCCATGATGATTAATTTCGCTGTGAAAGTCCTCTCCACAGTAGTTATTTACATTGCTTGAAAAATTCTCCAATAGACAATGTAATGACGAGAAACCCCTATTATCTTGAGGTACATGAAAATGTGAAGCCGGTCATGTCTGATGCTTTACCATTAGTAGGTAAAATACTTTGTCAACAAAAAGATAGACCAGGGTGTATGTCATTCTCCGAACCACCCCTAAGTCATGCATCTTTTAGTTTGAACTGTGATTTCTCTACCAGTCTTGTTGAATCTAATGAAGCAACAAGTAAGCACCAGCTTTGGTTTAATCAGGTAGAAGAATCTTCATTGAATGATAAAGAGGAATTACTAAAAATGAGAAAACAACGGGTGAAAGGTGAAGTACCAGTCATGTTTTGGACTTTGGCTGAACCTCAGTATGACATTCTATAGATGTTGACGGAAGATGAAATTCATGATATTCGTCTTAACATATGGAAAACTCATTGTCAGTTGAAAAAATATTATTATATTATGATGAATATAAAAATAATTTTAAGATAATATAATGGTTACAATGTCAGATTGATTTGTAATCTATATCAGTCTCTCGATATCTGAAGGCTGAAAAGCAGCAGAGAGACCATCAAAGTTCATGCCTTGGCACACTACGAAGATCGCGCTAGTTAATTGCCAATGCTCCATCTGGTATTCATGTTAGAGTATGGGGTGTTCATGGAGAAATACATTTCACTGTGCTCTCCAGTCAGTAAAGCCCTCTGAAAATGTTTTCATGCAATGTTATTTCCCATGACCGGCCAAAGTCAATGGGTTTTGTTTGTAATAAAAAGCATTCCCAAGAACAGGATTCAACTAGTTCCTCTCAAAATCAAGAATACAGAGAACAAGTTATTGAATTACTCCTGCATCAAGCAAATGAGAATATTGAATAGGCCTCTCATATGGAGCAAGCACATCATCAAGTGATAGAAGTGTTAGAAATCATCCAACGGTCTTTTGAACCAGATGATAAAAGTGGATGTCGATTGATGCATCCAGCTAATTTCCGTACCAAGGTCCGCAGGATCAGGAGAGATTTTAAGAAATTATCAGACATAGCAAGTCAAGACCCACCCTAGCTTGCAATACTGGGGACTATTTTAACCCAACCCTCAAAATCAAAAAATAGGATTTGAGGAGTTGAGAAGAGATAGTAGGAATAGCCCCAGTCCACTGGACTGGGGACTTTTTCAAATCCTCAATCCCTCCCTCAGAGAAAGTCAGTCTTCTCTCGATTGGGGATGAATCCTAAAGAGGAATGAAGAGCCAAATTATTAGGATATTCCCTCCAAATTATGGTTCGTCAAGAAGTTCCTGAGGGATAAAATCAACAAAAGGGAATGTCTCATCAAAGACATGGAATAAAAAATATCACAGAAATGATGATAGAAGGGATGTGATGTGTTATGAATCAATTAATGTCATTAATTCCGTTGTTGCTGATCCTCTAGAATATGAGGCTCACTTAGGGGACTCAGATGAAGAAGTTCCTGCTCAAGAAGTTGTACGCACAGACAAAAATGAAGAAGGTGTGCGTACACAAAATCAAAGGATTACTCAGAACCTAGGTAATCCTTCAAGTAACTCACTTCCCCCTCTCCAAAAGGTGTCCAATAAGGGGAAAGGAACGAACTAGGTTACATACACTTCCTCTGGAGAAGACCAATCACTCTCACTAGAGAAAATATTTGGACAATAAGAGGAAGAAATGAAGGAATTGAGGAGGTTGAACGCAGAACTACTTCAAGGTAGTATTCCTCCTAAGCGTGCTGGAGTCAGTCAGCCAAGGGAATTGGTTGCAGCTACTGAGATGGATCAAGAATATCCTTCACTATCAGTAAAACATCACATGTCTAATCCTATGGGTTAAGTGCAGCAACAATCGATGGTGCTACCATTAGTTGCAGTACCAGCCACCATACCTGTCCAGACTACAATTGTTTCTCCATCACATGTCCAAGTTCAACTGGATGTTTCTCAAAATTTAATAACTACCATTGAGTCATTAATAGCTTAGTTAGAGACTATGGAAGGGAAGCGTGCACATGTTCAACCAGAAAAGATAGCTTACCCTGAATGGATAGATTCAATCCTTCCCCCATGAAGTTTTGGGAACCCTGTATTCCATATTTTCAATGGATCAGGAAATCCTGAACAACATTTGATGCATTACGTGTCTTATTGCGATCTTATGATTGGAACTCCGGAACAGAAAGAAGCAGTGAAACTCAGATGCTTCGTGTGATCCTTGCAAGGACAAGCTTTTGTCTGGTACTCAAGCATAAAATCTCAGTCAATTACCGGGTGGGAGGGTCTTCGTCAAAAATTCCTTCTTCAATTCAGCTCAACATTGCCAAAGACAATAGTTTTTGATCTTATAAACTGTAAGCAATGGGAGAATGAAAGGGTTTCAGATTTCATTTCTTGCTAGAAGGGATTAACATATTCCCTATGCTTAGCACTCTCTCAAAAGGAATTGTTGCCAATCTATGTGAGAAATTTACATTATGAGTTGCGCACACCGCTGATCCCTGTGAAATACACAGGAGGGTTTCGAGACCTTAATTAAATCACTCAACAGATTGAAGATTCACATATAAAGACTAAGGACAAGGCTTGTATAATTCCATCATCTCCAGGAAGGAGAATGGGTAAAGTAGAAACTCCTACAGTTATGCTTAAACAAGCACCTGTACCTGCTTCTACTTAAAAACCTTCATCTTCTCTAAGGGCCCCACCTCTTGAATTCCAACAACAAAGGCTGTTTCATCAAGATGATCAAAGAGATAAAAGATTGAAAAAAGTTGAGGATCTGAAGAGCAATGTTTACTCTTTCCGAAATGAATAAGTTCCTAGTTATTTCATTTCGGCTCTTGAAAATAATTTGGTTCAATTGCCAAGGACCAAGAGGAAAAACAAGGAAGGATATAAAGACCATCCCAACTATTACCCCTTTCATCAAATGTTGGGGAATCCCATTCAAGAGTGTTTTGTTTTCAAGGACCTCCTGCAAAAAATGGTTGACTCGGGACAAGTCAAACTAAAAGGTTCTTCAGCTCAGGTAGCATGTGTTACTGCTACAGATCCAGTGGAGGAGGGTGAGTGGAATGAAGTCAAGAACAAAAGTGTGCAAAAATATAATGATTGGATGGTCAAAAAAATGATAAACCGAACTCATGCCATTTTGAGAACGCAATTGAAGAAAGCAATTGTGTCTTCTACTTTGGATGCCACAACAAAATCCTCTTCAGAGGGAAAATCCTCAAAAGGGAGGCACAATTCCAAGAAAGGGGAACAATCAGAAGAAGATTAGTATGTGTCAAATTCTATGTTGTCTTTGACTTTGGCAGATT
Organism: Viscum album; assembly: GCA_963277665.1. Taxonomy (NCBI): domain Eukaryota; kingdom Viridiplantae; phylum Streptophyta; class Magnoliopsida; order Santalales; family Viscaceae; genus Viscum; species Viscum album. The sequence goes on along the minus strand of OY728129.1, from coordinate 913,774,096 downwards.
TTATGGCATCTTCATCAAAGCAACGGGCACTGCCCCACCAAATGGCACAGCCTAAACAGGCTAATCAGGCAGAGTCTTCATCTGATGAAGAGTTGATTTTTGGTTCTGTTAATATGATTCAATTAACAGATCCATATGTCAGTCGCAGTTTCGATTTTGATGAGCCCGAATTCCCTGTATCAAACAGAGGAATCAGAGGACGTTACAGAGGCTCAGGATACAGGGGAAGACATGGATCTTTCGGAGGCCACTATTCCAATTCTACCCCAGCTAGAACTGTGTATGCGGCAAAACCTTATGGTAGAGACCTTCAATGAGCTCAACAAGAACAAGCAAGTTCTTCCACATAAGGTAGACTCAGTACAAGCACAATTATTTTGAAAGATCATTGAAGGTTCCATCTTATTCCTCTCAGCAAGTAAATAGACCTAATCAGTCTAATCTTCCAAATCTAGGAGTATTACCAACTCCAATCCTAGTACAAGATGCATCAAATTCCAAAGCATCAACTTCCAAGGCACCTGCTAAACCACATGTTACTGTTGGGAAATGGAGACCTTTTGATCAAAAGTATGATATATTGAAACACCTGGCCCATGTACCGGCCACGTGATCAATTCTGGATGCCTTGAATTTATCGAAGAATCTTCGGGATGCACTAATTGAGGCTTTGTCAAGTCCTCAGGAGATTGAGACTGAAATTGCTGCAGCTGAAGTCTACCATGTAGAGAATAATCCTGCAGAATGCGATGCAGTGATATCTTTCATAGATGAAGATGAAGATGATGTCATGCATGGACATATCAAACCATTATACTTATCTGGAAAGGTCAATGGTGTAGATATCCAAAGAGCTTTCCTTGATAATGGTTCAGGAGTCAACATTATGTTCATTCATATACTTCGTCGATTGAGCCTCACAGAATTTGATTTATCTCATTCAAATATGATGTTACAAGGATATATTAAAAATGAACAAGAACTAATGGGCGAGATTACACTCAGAAATCACTTTGGAGATCTTGTGTCCAATTCAGATTTCATGGTTGTTGATCAAGACTCAGCCTTCAACATCTTGCTTGGAAGACCCTCGCTACATCAACATACAACTATACCTTCATCATACCATCAATGTCTCAAGTATTGTTTCGATGGTCAAGTTGCGACATTATATGGTGATAAAGCCCCATTCAAGACATGTGAATCTCAATATATTGAGGTGGAATTCTACCACATGAAGGGAAAGGAGGAATCCACAACAAGGGATGTTACCAAAGTTAATGCCCCATATGGTCTGGAAAAGATTCCAGTAAACCCATTTACACATGTGAGTACAAATTATGTGTTACCTATCAGTCAAATTGACAGGATATACCCAAATCAAAATACTCCCATGGAAACATCCATAATGTCAATTACAGCAATCAAGAAAGACAACATGGGAGAAATTGGTGATCCACCAAGCAATGATCAAAGTTCAAATGGAGATGTCTTCATTTCATCTACTGAAATCAAAAAAGTCTATACTTCGCCAATCAGGATAGGGAAAGTTATAGCAATGTTAGAGGTAAACGATGATGTCGATTCTCAATCCATCATCTCCTCTTTGTTACCCAAAAGACCCTTCATCGTCAATTGGGTCGGAAATGAATGCTTCTTCTTCAAGATGTGCAAATTTTGACATCTCTTCCGATTATGGAAATTCTGTTTCATCATCTACTATGCAAGTAGAAACGGAAGAAATAACACATGCTGAAGAGGAAGAGGAAGATCTCATGGATGCTCCTCCAACATTTGAAGAGGGTATCTCAACCACCATGGATGAACACAGAGAAATAAATCTGGGTACAAAAGAAGATCCACGCCCCACTTTAATTAGTGCGTCCATGACTCTTGAAGAGCAAGAGATGTATACTTCCTTTTTCAAGCTAAATCAAGATATATTTTCTTGGAACTATATAGAGATTCCAGGTCTTGATCCTGATGTTTCCACTCATCATTTTGGTTTTCCAGAAGAACATCGAGGATTCAAACAAGCCGCTAGAAGAAAACACCCAACCTATGCTACCAAAATTGAAGCTGAAGTAGATAATATCATCAAAGCTATCTCGTCAGAGAAGTTCAATATCCAAAGTGGTTGGATAATATTGTCCCAGTGAAAAAATAAGAATGGGAAAATTAGAGTTTGCATTGATTTCAAAGATCTTAATTGGCGTTGTCCTAAGGATGATTTTCCAGTTCTGATTACAGAACTCTTGATTGATGCTACAGCTGGCTATGAAGAACTTTCCTTCATGGATGGATATTCCAGATTTAATCAAATCTGAATGGCTCCAGAAGATGAGGAATCTACAGCCTTCAGATCCCCTTAGAGTGTGTTTTTCTATTGGGTAATGCCCTTTGGCCTAAGGAATGCAGGCACAACATATCTGCGTGTCATGCATCGTATCTTCAAACCCTTTTAAGGGAAGTTTGTTGAATGTTATGTGGATGATTTGGTGGTCAAATCCAAACAAAATTCTAATCAATTGGATGATTTGGAAGTCATATTCTGCAATCTTCGACAACATAATTTGATGATGAACCCCTTAAAATGTGATTTTGGGGTAACCCCAGGAAAATATCTCGGTTTTTTTGTACTCCATCGTGGTATTGAAGATGATCCTGATAAGACCAAGTCAATCCTTGGTATGTAACCTCCTCGAAATTTTAAATAATTAATAGGACATCAATAAAACTTAGCCTATATTCGACGTTTCATCGCTAATTTGGAAGGCAAAAGCATACCCTTCACCAAATTTATGAAGAAGGGAATCACTTACCAGTGGACTGAAGAATGTCAAGAAGCATTCAATATTCTCAAGAAGTATCTCTTGAGTCCACCGGTGTTAATTCCACTTGTTGAAGGAAGACCACTTATCATCTATGTGACAGCTTTAGAGCGATCATTGGGTGCCTTTCTTGCCAAGAAGAATGATGCTGGGAATGATGACAACATCTACTATCTCATTTAGAATATGCTTGAAGAAGAAACCCGATACTCAAATATTGAGAAGTGCTGCCTAGTATTAATATTTGTAGTTTAGAAATTGAGACACTACCTGCAACATCACGAGGTCCAATTGGTATCTCGCAATAACCCGCTCAAATTCATCTTTAGTCATCCAATGATTACAGGATGTCTGGCAAGGTGGGTAGTTATTTTATAGCAGTTTGACATTTAATATGCGTCTCAAAAGGCTATAAAGGGCCAAGCTCTGGATGATTTCCAGGCTGAACACCCTTCAGTGGAAGACACATCTTCATATATTGATCTTCCAGATGATGACGTCTTATCTATTCAAGATAGTCTTTAGGTATGGGAAATGTACTTTGATGGTGCTTCCATAATTCCAACAGGGAAGAGAAAGGAAAATCCTAAATTCAACAAAGTTGGATTAGGAATTGTACTCATTTCTCCAGAAAAGGTAGTGTTACCTTATTCTTTCTCATTGTTGGGAGGCGGTACAAATAATGAAGTAGAATACCAAGATCTTATTGCAGGATTGGAGTTCGCACTTCAAGCACAAGTGAATCACTTAAAGGTGAAAGGTGATTCAGACCTGGGAATAAAACAAGTAAATGGGGATTATGAAATAAGAAAAGAAGAACTAATCCCTTTATATGATTACATCAGAGAATTAATAGCATAATTACCTTCGGAACTGACATTTTCTTATGTCCCAAGATCACAAAATGCTCAAGCAGATGCACTAGCTAATATAGCCACAGCTCTGGAAGATCCAAATCTGGAAAAAACAACCATTAGTATTGCCCACCATCGTACAATTTCACCTTATTTTCAAACCAGAACAGAAGAGATCAATGAAATTAGTCTCATTCCTGAACCATATAGTCATAATACATGATGGATGTCACCTATAAGGTAATACCTTTAAAATGGAACACTTCCACCTGATAGAGCTGGGAAAGAACAAATCTGGCGACGTGTGGTCAATTTTACTCTTTATGATAGCCCAGATCACCTAGAGGAAATTCTTTACAAGTGTGGTTTTGATGGAGTTATCTTCAGATGCATTGATGGAGAAGAGACAATGGCTGTCATGAAAGAAGTGTATGCATGATTCTGTGGTGCTCACCAGTCTAGACATAGACTATCTGGTTAGATTCGAAGGCTTGGATACTTTTGGCCTTCAATGATACAAGGTTGTATTGATTTCACAAAGAAGTATCATTCATGCCAAGTACAAGACAACTTCATCCATCAACCTCCAGAGTTTCTTCATACAACTAAATACTTGTGGTCATTTGCCACATGGGGAATGGATGTGGTGGGACCTTACCCTTCAGTAACGGCCAAATAGTTTAAGTTTATTCTTACTGCTACTGACTTCCGTTCCAAATTGACAGAGGCAATACCTTGAAAAGAAGTTAGTTCTAAAAGTATTTTTAGCTTCATTAAGTCTAACATAATTACAATATTTGGTGTCCCTCTTACCATATTGACGGAAAATGAAACCAACTTCTGTTCATCCGAGGTGAAGAAGTTGTATCAAGAAAACAACATCAAATCCAATCATTCATCTCCATATCATGTAGCGGCCAATGGCCAGATAGAAGCCTTCAATAAGACTCTGTCAAATATATTGCAAAATATGGTGGATAAAGATAAGAAGTCATGGCCTGATAAAATCTTTCATGCTTTATGGGATTATCGGACCACCACCCACACTGCAACACGGTAAACTCCATACTAACTGGTATATGGAATGGAAGCAATCTTGCCTATTGAAGTTCAATTACCTTCACTTAGGGTAGCCATTTTTGATCAATCATCTACAGATGAACAATCACAAAAGTGATTGAATGAATTGGAATGGTTAGATGAGAAAATATTGTCCATGCTGCACCACTTGGAAGTCTATAAGAATCGAATAACATGAGCTTTCAACAAAAAAGTTTGTCTTCATTCATTCATTCAAGGAGAATTGGTATTAGTTCTCAAACACCAATGATACCCGGAAAGAAACCTCCCAAGTTTAAACCAAAGTGGGAAGCGCCTTATTCAATACATAAGGTCTATTCCAATGGAGCTTATTCTTTAATCTCAATGGATGGAGGACTCACCACTACTCCAACCAATGCCAGATTTTTGAAGAAGTATATTTTATAAATACAAATTACACCATCCATGGTCCATGCATATGACCTTAAACTATTTTCATGTTCCTTACGTCCAGCACGGCGTTAAACTGCTCCATCCATGGTCCATGCATATGACTTTAAACTATTGGCACTTACGTCCAACATGAAGCTAAATTGTATCATTTTTTTTCTTCATCCAACATGATTTTAAACTGTGAAAAAGTCCCTAATACGTCCAACATGGCCTTAAAATGAGTCCTCTTTTGTCCTTACTGCTTGACATTAAACTGCACAGTCCTCTTTTTGTCCAACATGACATTAAACTGTATTGTCCCCATCGTCTTAACAACCTGATGCTAAAATGTATAGAAATCCCTTAATACGTCCTACATGACGTTAAACTGCATTTTTGTCCCTGCTACAAGACACTAAACTATGCAGCACCAATAGTCCTAACTGCAAGACTTTAAACTGCATAGTCCCTTCTTATGTCCTATATTACATTAAATTGTGCATTGTTAAGGTTGTTGTTACCTCTTGTTTCTCACACCGAGTATGACTCACGTGAGCTTAGAGAAAATTTCAACCATAACACCGTCCCTGGGCCGCTAACCACGCATAAGTCCCAACATCATTTTTTAGGTTGTTGTCCCCAAAAAATAACTTGATCACTAATTCATTCTTTAATTGAACTATGAGGACTTTGATCCTTGCCTTATAGGCAGGGTACGTAGGCAACCTTCCAAAGTTCAATCCCAAAACCAATCTCTTCACATCGGTTCACCTCCATCTCATACAATGTTGATTCGTGAAACCACCCCCAGAATCAGTATGTTTACATTGGTTCACCTTCATCCTTGCTATATGACATTAAACTATACAACACTTTTGTCCTGTATGAGAATAAACTACAATATTTTTTGATACCCTCACTTGAGAGGGAATCAGTATTTACATTGATTCCCAATCGTGTTATATTCCAAAAAACTATGTGAATACATGGAAATACCTGAACCATTTATCTTGGGTTAAACCATCATTGCACTAAAGTCCCCTTTCACCCTTCACATGTACGAACCAAATTTGTACAGAGGGTATTTCTAGAACTACGAGGGCTTGATTCCCATCCTTATGGGATACGTAAGAACGTTCGAGTGTCCCTCAAATCTAGCCCCATGTCTTTTGGGCCTAACCCCAAATTCCACTTTCAGTCCCCTAGCTAAATAGTCCCCATGAAAACACACATTGTGTATTTCTTATAATAGTCCGAGTTCTATGACCCTAAACTAAGATCTCCCACACTTTCGTCCCACACGACGTTAAACTGCGTTTCAAGAACTATGTACCGCTTGATTCCCATCCTTATGGGATACGTAGTGAAGTCTAAATATTTCAAATCAAGATCCAGCCACAACGTGATTATGGTTAGCATTGATCTATGTATCTTTAAATACATTTAACAATACCCATTTTTATGTGTCATAAATCTTAACCTTAAATATTTTCAGATCTTTATAACCCTTTTATTAACTTCTATACACAAATGGATTGATACCCGAGAGTTCTTTTGTATGACTATGCAGCACGTGCTATTAGGCGGCCTTGCATAAGTAGTCTACATAATGGACTTGTCAGCCAAAAGATGCTATTATTTGACTATGCAGCCAATTACCTTATGTTGCCCTGCATAATTCAACCCCATAATGGGTATGTTAAATAGTGGTAACTTCATTCTTCGGAGGAAAACCTCTTTTGTCCTTATTTGTCTTAATGTAAATATATAGGGATCCGGAAAAATAGCTATCCTTAACATACTTTGTCCCATATCCTTTTTCATGATCTGAAAGTATTCAAGTCTATGGTTTATATTTCCCTTCCCTACGTTTGGGTCAGACCTTTGTAGGAGTGATATTCATCTAGTTCTTCGATAATCTTGTTTGGAAAAATCTCCTCCATATTCAAGTACCTCTTTCCATATAGCAAACCTTATACTTTGGAAAAGTTGAATCCCCATAAACATTCACTGGCTTTTTAGTAGTAGAAATGTAAAGTTCTGACAGTTCTTTTTCTTGACTATGCAGCATGTGCTGTTAGGAGGCCTTGCATAAGTAGTCTACATAACGGACCTGTCAACCAAAAGATGCTATTATTTGACTATGAAGCAAATGCCCTTATGTGGACCTTCATAATTCAACCCCCTAAAGGGTTTGTTAAATAATGGTAACTTCATTCTTGGGAACTATTTCTTCTAATGCCTTTTGAGTTCTTTTTCATATCATTCCTCAGATTCAAATTTTCTTAAGTCTTAGTTTACATATTTTCCCTCATACTTGAGTATGGTAATATATTTTTAGTTAAATTGTCTAGGAATTGAGTCAATTATAATTCGTTTGGTCAAAGCTATTTTGACCTTAAACATTAACCTCTTTATGTCTGACGTGCATGACTTTAAATTGCCCACAAAAGACAAGGTCATTCTGAATAAAAGTCAAGTTCTAGCTCACTAAACATACATTCTGTATGAATTAGGTAATATTGAGAAATTAAAAGATTCAAAGATTGTAGGGTTATTTATAATAATCCTAGTAAAAATCAAACTATGCTTACTAGGCCCATTGGATTAGGTAAAATTTGAAGAAGGTAGTAGGAAAATACGTTCCCTAGTGATTGAAGATGAAATCATTGTTTCCATTTGATGCACAAGAATTAGTAGGAAATCCACAAATTGGAGTCTCTTCTCTTTTCTAATAAATTACAAGAGGCTGTCAACATAAGTCTTCACTTGATGAACAACATCTTGAGCTTCATCAGCAGCTACATGAAGGTCATGCACCCGACCAACATCACTCTTTTTGGCCTGATGGAGTGATTTCTTGGCATCCACGATGGCCTTCATACCATTCGTTTGAGCTCCCTCCAATGAATTATTTAGTTGGTCAAGTTCCCCAGTAACATCGTCTAACTGTTGCTAAAGGTGCATTTGTGGGATGACTTTATCTTTGATCTTATGCATCAGCTCCTTCATCTTGGCAGCATAGTCAACCTTAGCTCGGGATACCGCATCCTCAAATTCACTAATATTGGCTGACAGTTTCACCCTGGTCAGATCTTCATTGCACTTTCTCTCCTACTCCCTCCTGAAAATGACATGTTTCACCACGGCATGGATCTTTTCATATTCAAAACCACCAAGTACCCATATGAAAAATACGGATGACAGTCGGGGAATCTTCGATGGAATCTCCTCTAGAGGCACTTTAGATATGATTTTCCATATGTTCTGCATGCCTTGCATTGTGAAAATTTGAACACCATTTGATCTTCTAGGTCTGACTCAGTGTCACTGTCACATGGGGGAGTATAATCTTGGATTAATGCACTTAGGGAAGAGCCATGTTCTGCTCCTTCCCCCCTGACCAGAGCTTCTTCACTTTCAATTCCCATTGGAGTGGAGGATGAGGCCTCACCTCTAGATCTAGCCACTACAATTGATAGCCCTGCATAATTAATTGAACGCTTTGGTTAGTTTCATAGGATAACAAAAGAATCGGTTGTCTTTCAAATTAAGTAAAATCACAAATATTTTTATTCCTTACCCAACGGTAGATCAGCAACCTGAGAAGGCTGCTCCCCATATTTCCTAGCTTCGATAGGATTTTTAGGATGAGTTTGAGGAAGCTCTACTGGGTTCAACTCCACTTGTGCTAATGTCTCTGCAATGGTAGGGTTTTATGTACCTCTTTCAGGCATGGGTAGTTCAGCAGCTTGCTCAGACAAAGCTGCACATTTGAACCAACCATGATTAGACATGTAACAAGAATTTATTCTTAATAGGACGAAGGATAACACTCACATCCATAATATTCGAAATTACATTGTAATTTAACATGATTTATAAAATATTCGAAATATGTACAAAGTTCCATCATTTCTTCTAATTTCATCTCAGAATCCTGGTTAGTCTTGCCAGTGGGAGAATTGGATGTGTCTTCTTGGCGACCTTCATCCTGCAGTCCCTGGCCCTGGACAACATCTTCAGATAAAATCACGACATCAGTTGCAATAGCCGCCAAAAGCTCTAAGGCAGGGGTTAAACCTGAAGGATCACTGAATGGAAGTCAGTCGATGTTTCATTCAACATTTTATGAAGCATTTTTAACTTACTAGCAGTAAGTTCTTTTCTTCTTTCAAAAGTAGCGGGAGGGATACTGGGAACAGTTGCTGGATCTTCTCCAGGAGCAGCCAAGTCAGCCTAAATTTGAAATTGTTCCACAACACCCTCCATGGTCCTCAAAGGAGGATCAATCCTTTCTCTTATAGGGGAAATTTAAGAAGCCCTTGTAATACCCAAAAATATGAGGAAACGTTTCATGGGTATAGATTCATGATTATTCGAAGGACATACCACTACTATTGAAGAGTTTAGCTATGGACTTCTTCCTTTGATGCCGTTGGTTTTTTGTCTTTTTTGGAGTATCGACAGTATCCCTTACAGGAAATTGAATTGGATAATGGAAGGCCATGTCCAACTCTTCATTCATGGCTTGCTGACCCGGAGATATGTCACCCGATTCACGAGCAGATTCATTAATGGCCCCAATGGCAGTACCACCAGGGCTATACTGTGGTGAAGCAACATCAGTTGTTCCTTTCTTTGTAAGCTGTAGGATGAAGAAAATAATTTCCTTAATTACCAAAGCTTTGACTGAAATCAAGTTGCAAGAAAAATAAGGAAAGAAAACTTACATATTCAGGGGATACATAATCGTGCCACTCCTCATCAGTCCCCTCAGCGGCACCACTATCTATCATTTCATTCACCCACTTGGTGACAGGAATGGAATTATCAGTAGAATATATGAGCATTTCCTGCTCTCTGATGTAAGACCGCACTTCATTTGGGTTATCCTCGTAATGGATATCTGTAGAAGCCACAAGATTCCCTATTCCAGGGAGTTATAGACCCTCACACAAATCTACCCAGGAAGTCTCAGTACCACAATATAGACTCTTCCATGTCTGGATAGCCTCTAGTTATAGATATTCAGTGTGTGTACTAGAAGGCTACAAGGAAGGTCATACAATCTTCGACTTCAATTTCTTCCCAGCTTCTACACCTATTGATAGAGAATAAGAAAATAAGACTTATTGATTTATAAAGTAATGGTGATTAAATTACCACAATGAAGTAACTCACCAGGAGTTGATGGAGTAGGTCTTTAGATTCTGACCAGAGGATTATATCAGGCACGTGGCCACTTTGCCACTTGTTGTGCCTCATCATCCCCATCATGGGAATCCAGTGAATCAGTCCTAGAGGAGAAATCTGGCGAATCAGCTTCAGGTGGGGAAGCATCACCTTCACAAGGAAGGGTTTCTTTCTTTACAGTCCTCTTCCTTTTCCCCACCTGATAAACTGGGTGATTCAGCACCCCTTTAGGGTATGATGCTATCCAGTTCTTGGCATACCATGTAGTCATGTTATGTACCGCTCTTTCAACTAGAAGATCAAACACTACCCCAGTCTTCTCCCTAGACGTCATCAACTATAGTTGCCAAGAAACCATCAGATGTTTCTCTAACCTAACACGTACAGGGGGAGATAAAAAAATATATTGCAAACACTTGAATTGGCGTTCAAATCTATATGGAGCATAGGCCTCACATATAATCTCTCCGTCAATCCTTACGACTGGCACACCATCTCTGTAGGCCAGCATGTATGCCCTCAAATCCAAGTGGGTTGTTCCATCATCAATAAACCGCCCGGTTGGCAGATTTACATAGGGAATGAAGTTTAATTACTTAAACATGCTCATCCTCACTTTCATGTCATAGGCATTAAGATCTAATGAAGCAATTTCGGAGAATGCTTGCACTGATGGCCTGAAAGAACTTCCAATAACTTTTACTCCATTCTGTTCATTATAAGTCCCGAAGTGAGTGACGATCCATCCCCATAAAACTTGGAATGGACCCACTGTTCTCAAAGGAGATTTACCCATGAAGACATGAAGTAAACTCCTGTGAATTATTGCTAAAATGGGGGTAGCCAACCCAACCATTTTTCCCTCAGCCAACTTGGCCGTAATAACGAAGGTCCCTGGCCTAACGCCTCCCTTCAAGTCCCTGACTGGAAAGAGATAAATGCTGAGCCACAAAGCCAAGAAGCCCACCAGAAGAGTCTTCTTTGGGATCCTTTGATTCACCTCATATCCCAATTTCTCAAACTCTTCTGCTTTTAGAGTTGGCCAGAATGTTCCAAGAGCACCCACTTCTCGGTTTTTGGGCAAGTTGTAGGACGAGTGGGTATCTTCCCCTTGGATCCATTCTTCTTGGATCCCTTCTCCTTTAATCCCTTATCCTTCGTCTCCTTCCCCTTCTTATCAATAATAAATACATTCATCCATTACTTTGGATGAATATACTTTCTAGAATGATTCAAGGAGGTCTCTGAACTCTTAATCCTGTGGAAGATTTTAAATAATTCCCGAGCCAAAGCAGGAGTCTTCTTTGAATTATTCCAAGTCACCTTGGGAGGAATGAATTCATCATACATGTCACCCAATATTGGAGCCCCTGAGATCCTATTGACATCCCACAGACTGATGCCTACTTCTCCATGAGTCAGATGGAAAGAATTGGTTTCTGGGCTCCAGTGGCTGAGTATCTCCGGCACAAAGTTATCATTTCTGTAAACATATGTTTTCCCAAACCAGAAAGCTTTGTATATTGCCACTCCTTTCAAATCCTCGACAAACTCTGCATAGGTTTTTCACACCCAGTATGCCCACATCCAAGTTGGATTCACACCTCCCCCAGGACGAAAGTCCCAACTTTTCTTCCAGCCTTTGCATTGATCCATTTGAGGATTTCAGAAGATTGAAGGATGATAATGTGGTTGCAGCTCAGGCTTATGAGGTTTCATATCTGGCGTACAAGGGCTATGATGCATCATGTGGGCCTTTTCCAATGTTCCAACATTTATAAATCCTCATCCACAAGAGATATTTATTGAAGCAAAGATGTTGAAATTCTGAAACCACAAAAATGGGAGACAGTTCTTTGCTTCTAGAATAGTGACTTCTCGCAAATGACCATAACCGTACAAAGTCAGATTAGTACTTTGTGGGAAATCAAAGTGATATTTCTTTAAATACTTGGCCAAATCCGGAAGAGTGCTATCACAAATGGTATAATAATCATGGTCAATGATGTTCATCATATCATCAAGGTGTTTTCTTTCTAGTTCATCTACCATTCCGATTATCTTGGGATCCATTGAATCTACACAAAAGTTGAATAAATTAACTCTTAAATGGGTTTATTTTAATAAAATTTGTGAAGAAATTAGAAAAAATGGCAAAGGCATTAAGGGGCACAAGTCTAATCTTGGCGCGCAAGTGTGGATGTGTCACGCAAGTGTTAATGTGCCATGCAAGTTTTTGGTGTGCATGTATCGCCGTGCAAGTCCAGATACCTTGATAGCAGCGTGACAAAAAAGAAAAGAGAAAAAAAGAGCAACTTGTGTGGAAAAGGTGGCCTGCACGACGAGAGGTCGAAAATCCAGAAGTCGGTGATATTCCCGACAAATGGTCGCATATTTATAGGCCAGGATGCCCACCTACGCACCTAAAATCCAGTGTGCTCCAGCCCTACCCGACTCGCACCTATGCGATGACAGTTGCACGCTGAATAGTTGCGCGCCTCTTTCCCTTTGGTTTTCTTCTTTTCCTCAGAGTCACATCCTTATTATTTTGGATCCAACTCTAAGGGGGGACTTTTGTTGACGCTCCATTTTGGCACAGAGTCTAAAATAATACAAAGGGAAATTCGATAGCACAAATTGATTCATCCTTTGAAGAAAACCTAAAAAATCTACAAAGGAATGAAAAAGGAGTCAAATAACCATGGGTCGCACATGTTCCCTCACTGTCGGACAAGTACACTTGCGCGCCGCCTAATGGTCGCATAAGTGACATGCACGCCCGCTTTGAAAAATTGCCCAGGGTCTTCTCCAGCCTATAAATACCCCTGGTGGGCCCCCCATTTCAGGACGGAATTTTTCCAAAATTCAGATATAGAGCTATGAACGCCCAATTCTCTTCTTCAAGTATTCTGAACACTTCTAAGGTAATTCTTTACCTAGAATAGAAGGTTTAAACAAGAGATATAAGGTTTAAGTGTTATAATTCACTAACACTTGGGCGCCTACGTGTTTTACCCTTATGGGAAATGGACACACATGTGTGCCTCCTTACCTACTAATTGAAATTTGCGCGCCAATCTTCTGGAAGTACCTCGTGATAATTCTAAAGGCTTTGGTCAAGGATCGCCCAAGTATTACCCTACTGGTTAACAATCGTGCAAGTACCCATGTGCCGCGCAGGTATACCTGCGCGCCCAGGACTTGTGCGCCCACACAGTACATGCACGCCTACCAGGACTTGCACACCCTTCTATTTTTGGGTTCCCTTCCTGACCATTTTAACCACTCTTATGCCATTACACCTCTCCTATTCAAGGTTTAGTCTTCAAGATACTCTTCAAAGCCATTTATGGCATGTTTTCTTGATTGAATTCCTTATCTAAAAGGAATTCCATGGAACATCTCTCAAAGCCTAGTAATTTATACACCTTTATATCACTAAAGTTAGAGAGTTCATTCATTAAACCTCATCCTATAAGATGAGAGAATCATTAATTTGGGCCTCCTTCTCAGGAGTAAGACCCATGTCCTCATTGATTTGGGCCTATTTTTTAGGAGTATGTCCCAGTCCAAATTCTCATTAATTTGGGCATCCTACTTAGGAGTAAGCCCCAAGTCCTTATTAATCAAGGCATCCTCCTTAGGAGTAATCCCCAGTCATAATTCCCATAACCTGGGCTTCCTTTTTAGGAGTAAGCCCCAGTCTCCAAGCTCCCAAATATGGGAATCCTCTTCAAGAGTAAGCCACAACCATGGTTCGCTTAACCTGGGATTCCTCTTCAAGAATAAACCCCAATCTCAAAGTCTACAAATATGGGCATCCTCCTTAAGAGTAATCCCCATGTCCCTTAATTTTTCAAATCCCTTTAACCTGGGCCTCCGTCTCGGGAGTAATCCCCAGTCTTAATTTCTCTTAACCAGTCTTAATTTACTTTTGATATGGGATTCCTTCTTAGGAGTAAAACTCAATCATAAGTCCCCTCCAAATTTGGGCATCTTCCTTAGGAGTAAGCCCCATGATTAGAGTATCCAAATCTCCATAAAGTATATATACCTTTATGGACCATATTCCTAGATTTCATCCCTAAAGTAAATCTTAATCTTTATTTATTTTGGGCATTTATACATACATAAGACCCACATCCTTGCATCTTTCGTGGCAAAAATTGTATGCTTTCACCAATAGCTATTGTTTCTCACACTGATCATGACTCACATGAGCTTAGAGTGTAAAAGTAATCACGAAATCGTTCTTTGAGGCATAAATCATGCATTAAAATCATAATCCCTTACTCGAACTATGTGGGTTTTGATTCCTTTTCCAAAACAATGGATATGTAGGTAGCCGATCAGCAGGTACGATCCGAAGTCTAAAATAATACATGTCCTTCTAAATGAAAAGTAACTTCAAGTGCCCCACTGAGTGGCTTTAAAACCAGTATGTTTATCATAATTACCAAGAGACTTTTATGTACTGAAGGATACCATTGACTAAGAATATCTAACAAATACAGATGATTCTCTATCAATAAAGAACCTCGAATACATATAAAAAATTCTCTAAATTTCCTACATATCAATCATTGATTTTCAGATCTAAAGGAAACCTCATTTTATACTTGGTACTGTAATAAGGATTAACAAACATAACTTAAATCTATAAAGAGAGTCCCGGAGTAGAAAATAATTCCCCTAAAAAATTTGTGATGAGTGTGACCTCCCATCCTCTCAACTAATGCAAATTCCTAAGCCTCATCAGTCCACAACTAATGAGTGCCTACCTTTGGAAAGTAGGTCCAAATGAATATGGAATCATTGGATGTTTTCGGTTCTACGAACAAACCCGTTAGAAACCGATTGAAATGTTTGAACCTTAAATCAACGAGGTCATCCCCAATTCCAGAGGAAACATGACCCCATTTCATCAGCTTTCACTGCAATCATATTTTCAAACCATTTACAATGAAAAACAGGTACTAGAAATGTTATATAATAAAACATGTATATCTATTTGATAATTCAAATATATGAAATATTTTAAAACTTTTATGCGTATCTATTCCACCACAAGTGTAACACTACTATTTTTCATCATACTATAGTCATCATGTTCTTTTTTATTAAACATATAACCATTGATTACAAAACAAGCATACCATATAACATTATAATTCAATCCCCTGGCTAACCATTGAAGTCACTCGACAATTGGGTTTGGATTTTCCAATAACTCCATAAAAAGTTGATCTCAGAACCATCATATAAACTATTTATTTTGTGTATTTGATATCCATACTTCAACCCTAGAAATATTTAAATCTCTAAGAATTTATTTGTTGGATTCAATGTATGGATCAACAACTTCACTGTTATATAAAATTTTATGGTGTGCTTACTCTCTCTATATTAAGGTAACTGTAGCAACATATCTTCTATAAATACCATTATCTATAAGGCATTCACAAATACAAGACATCGGGAGAAATTTTTTGTCAACATCGAAGAGGTAATTGACCTATAATTCAACATCTTCTACAAAAATATATCTTTCTACAATACAAACTTTTGGATAAATTTGATTCTTGACATACCCTTTCAAAATATTTATATACCATTTAATGGTGTAAGCCCATCTTTAATGTACAAGAATACATGTTTTAACTTATCTAACCAAGTTAATCATTAGGTGGACCATTATATAAAAGAATGATGGCGGGAGGAACATTTATAATTCACAGAATATGACTACAGCCTCTTAATTCATGATTGAATACTTTATTGGGTCTATAAATTTAATGCATATGGATCTGAAAAAGAAGTATAGTTTGGTTAATATATGTTGTACATTTGGATACAAAATTAAACAAAAAGAAACATGAATCAAATATTGCATCAAAACATGACTTTTCATGTGAATCTAGACATTGTAACATCAAATTAATCATTCACATGACATTCTTGATATTTTAATGAATACTCCTAAGGAAATTTTACATTATATAAGAAAACACAACTATTGAAATTTTTCTTATTTGGATAGATTATAAACCACCGAAGGAAGAAAATTCCAGTGCTCACCCATCACTAGTGTCAACTCTTAACTTATCTCCATTTAAATTATGTTGAAAATATCCCTCATGTCATATTTTGTTTCTAAATTTTTTTATTAATTTTCCAATAACACTATCAAATAAATTTCTTTCTATCTGAATGACATCAAGAAATTTTTTGACATACAAATAATTCAAACATTGTAATTACAAGAAAACTTATCTCATCTATCAACATGATTTCATAAGGTTTTTAGAAAATGTTTTACTGTAAATAGTTTCAATATATTTTAATTTATCGAATAGTTTATAACACATAATTAGAGATCGTGTTGTACCTTATTTGATATTTTGATCGAATACTCTCGTTTAGTATCAATTTTTATGCCATTGAGGAAAAACATTTCATGTAATAAAAACACATTTTTCAATGAATGTTTCAAATAAATTGATTTTGTGAATTTTTTACAAATGGGACACCCCAACGTTCTTTTAATGCTATCACTTGATAAATTTCCATAACTGAAGGATTCATTTATTAACTCAAACAAACATGTCCATAAATGTAAATTATTTACTTCTATGAGCCTCATACATTGTAAAACCTGTATCCCACATCAATTTCATATCTTTGATCAATGGATACAAATGGACATCAATATTATTATCAGGTTTCTTTGGTCTATATATAACCAGTGAAAACAAAATGTATTTGTGCTTCATGCATAAACATGGAAAAAATTTATAATTTTCCAATATGATAGTCCATGTACTATGAGTACTAATGTTTATAAAAAATGGATCTTTTATATATGTAGACAACACAAGTTGAATGTTACATAGATCATTTCCAAATCCTGGATACTCATAATCAATTTTCTTCAATTGAGGAGAATCTACTAGATGATGTAGGTTCCCATATTTAGTTATTGTATATGTATTCCTTGTAAATTGTATCACAGTTTCCTAAAATGAATATATTTTTGTAAACCATATAATGATAGGAATGTTCCATACATATTCTGATGGATAAGATTTATTTTTTTAGTATCGACCCACACTACCCTTAGGGAATTTTATGAGTGATTCATGATTCTTACGAAACAATATGAAATCATTTAGAAAAGAATTTATTTTTTAGAGATCATTCCCATTGAACATATAATTTATTTAGTGTCATATGTTCAACATGGTAGTTCATTTTCTTCTGGTAACATAATATTTTGGAGACCAAGTAGTTTGGTAAAGATGGTGTCACTCCAACCGCTTCCAGCTTTCAAATTATATAACTTTAATACAACTTAAACTTTTAGGTATTTAGAACAACAAGTATACAATTGTCTCTTAAAAAAACTATTTAACTTCTAAAGAATCTTTGGAAAATCATGATGGTAATATTCAATTTATATTGTCATTTCTTCAATGTGATCTGTATCTTCATTTACAAAGGTATTCATATCAATTGATCCAAAAATCGAAGTATCATCCCAATCAGTGAGCACATTCAGTATTCCCCATGGTTAGTCTAATATATATAGATTTGATCTATTTTTTGTTAAATAAAATATTATTCCAACTATTATGAACTAATTTTTATTTAATAACAACAATTTAAATAGGGAAAAATTATTTTGAAGGTTCGTCTGCCTGCTCAATTACAAACCTGATGAAATCTTTAACACCATCTTCATAATATTTTTTAAAATGATTATAGTGAATCCATTTTCAATTCATATCCATACTATTGGGTACCTATAATATTAAATTTTTACAATAAATAAATATAAGAATTTAATTATCAAAAGTGAAAGTTGTAGATAATTCTAATAAGGGAAACACAACATTTGATTGTTTCAAATAATTTCATTATGCTTTATAGAAAATGAGTAATTGAATTTAAGGAAATAATTATACCACTATAGTAGGTTTTATCCTTTTAATCCTTCGAAATGTGAAATTTATATGCCACATTCTTCATCATCAACTCATCTCTAGAAAAGTTATCATTGTATTTTTTTGTTTGACACTCGTCCTCCATCTCTCATATACATGAAATGATATTTATTTAAACACTATAAGTAGTAATCATCCATTGGATGAATAAATATCAATGTATTATATTCAAGATAAGAGACATGAGGGATGATTTTCAAGAAAAAAATAAATAATAACTATTAAGGAGATGCAGTTTATGAGGATAGAAGTTGTACTCTATTCTGTTCTCTAAAAGTGTTAATGTCTCCCATTTGGGAGAATCACACCATTGGCACTAGTTGTTAACTCATATCCAATTGAATGTGAGATTTTTGGGGCATACGTGTTCTTGTGTATAATTCAAGGGGTATCGTAAGGGGAATGAAACGATATATGAATCCATGGGGCCTCTATGAATTCAATATTTATAAGAGAAATACCACTTTTAAAACCCTCCATCATACAAATAAGACTAGTCATAACTCTATTAAAATTATTCGTGGAGTCTTTATTAAATCCCCTAAACAAATGAAAATATAACATACATAGTTAACGATTAATAAGAAACCCAAATATGAGAAACAAGTATAACAAAATATCATTCCATAAATTATAAGATATAAAAATGTATTGATAAAATATTTTAATAAACAAAGAGTCATTTCATGTACATGGATAGTAATCAAAGATTCCTTGTTGTAGAGCCAGTACATGTAGGCCTAAAATGATGAATACCTAAATATAATTTCAAATAATTATTCCAGCATATATATAACTGGATAACCTCTATTCCGTTTTTTTTTTAAAAATGATGTAACAACATAAAGACTTATTATATTTACTATTAAAAGTTTTTCAAATATTCTAAAACATCTCAAAATTATAATTTCAATTAAAAACTGATATGGAATGGATATTGTTTTTAGAAAAATAATATACCTAGTAAAAATAATGGTTTTAAGCTTCTCAAAATTACTATTTGATAAATTTTTTCAAAAATTTTTTCTTCATAGGTTGAAAACAAGAATTATTGTCAAGTAGATGAACAATAGGCTTTATAATAAAATGTCATTTTAATGGCCATTATGGATTCCATGGTGATTTTGGGAACATAGTATAAAATTTTAGTTTGAATTAAATAAATAATAGTAATTATGGAAGATAATGTGGTTTTAAGTTAAATGGGAGATGACCCACTCTCACAAAAATAGCTTTGATGTGAGACAAATCTTCATAAGTAAAATTGGATAATTAATTTCAACAATTGAATGAACTCTACTGAAATATATTTGTATAATATATTTGTATAACATATTTCTACTATATATTTTTAAAATATATTTGTATAATATAGTTGTATAATATATATTTTTTTTTATTTGGGTTATGTATATATTTATTTGTAATATATATATATATATATATTTAGTATAATATATATTTGTGTTTGTATTATATATATATATAAAATATCAGTATAATATATAAATATATAATATATAATATATATTTATTTACATATAAATACAATATATATAAATATATAACAAATTTAGATTTTTTTAACTATATACATAAACATTTGTGTAATATATTTTTATAACTTATTTGTATAATATATATATTTTATAATAAAATAGTATACTATAATAATATAGTATATTTTCATAATATATTTGTATAATATATTTGTATAATATATATTTTTATAGTATAATATATATTTTTATATTTATAAAATGTATATTTTCATAATTTATTTTTATAATATATATATATATATTAGATATATATTTTCATTTCTAAAGTATACATGTGTGTGGGACTGCGTGTGAATGTAAATGTAATTATATTATAAATTTACTAATATATATATATATATATATATATATATCAAAATATTGATATGTGTTAGGTGAGGTGGGCATTCACCTGACTTTCATTCCATAAACCCAATGGTAGAGTCTAATAGGAAGAGAATTTTTTCTTTGGTATTGTTTGTGGGTAGAAGTTTGGTGGTGGTCACTTGTACAGGTACGAATGAGAACCTGAGGGGGAGACAGTAATGTGTTGAGGGAGGGAAAAAATTAGATGATATTTCATATATTTTAAAATTAAGTAAAAATTTAATGGGTCACTGATATAATGAAGAAGGAGTCAATGGTTTATGGGTGGGTGGTGTGCACAGAATCGGCAAGCGGTGAGGGTGGGGGAGTACAAGGAATGATAACCATATCTCATTTCAACCAAAAAACCCCAACAAAAAATTGTTCCCACTGAAGATATGCCAAAAGTAAACAAATAATGATGATAAAATTAACACTCAAACAGATATCACCAAAAAAGAAATTGATGAGTGAGGAGATGAGGAAAATAACATACCTTGGGTCCTTGCATTGAATCGTCTGAGAGAAAGTACAGATATCAAAAAATAGAAAACATTTGATTCATGGATTCATTCAACCCTTGAATCGTTTGAGCCTTGGATTTGATCCTTGAAATTGTTTGAGCCTAGATTCAGGCCTTGATTCGAGCTTCAATTCACTAAGTAGTGCCAGAAGAGGGTGGCTTCTACATAAATCTTTAGTTATCATGACGATTTCTTGACTCGTAAGTCTTAATTAATTAGATCTGGGCACATTTATTAGCACTTCTCAGAAATCATTGATAAAGATCCCATTTTATCAGTGCTAAAAATCACTGATAAAGATGGAATTTTTCAGCGCTTATAAATCTCGATCTTTATCAGTACTAAAAAAGCGGTAATAAATATTTCTATAATCATTGCTTATTTCTTAAGCACTGATAAAAGATTAATAAATATAATTATCAATATTTTTTAAAATATATTCATATAATTATATATATAATGAATAAATATATATAAATATAAATATTGCAAATATATTCTTTATATAAATACATTTACTATAATCTTATCATTATTTAAATATATTAAATTTTATTTATAATTATATAAATACTTTAAAAATAATATTTACATCCTTATATATATTTATTAAATTATATATAATATATATATATATATATAGTAAAGATATTCTTTTATGAAATATATTCATTATAATTTATAATTATATAAATGTATAATTATTTATTTATACTTATATAAATATTTTTTTTAAAATATTTATATCATTATATATATTTATATATATATATATAATAAATATATATAAATATAAAAATAGTTAATATATTCATTATTTAAATAAATTTATTTCAAATTTATAATTATTTAAATATATATAATTATTTATTAATAATTATATAATTTATTTTTAAAAAATAATTTTTTTGTATATATAACAATAAATATATAAATGTATATAAATATTAAATATATATTTATAAATATATCTAATTTTAGTTTTAAAAAAATATTTTTAATATTATTAATGAATATTTAATCTTATGTGCATTCATGTTAAAAATGAGTGAAATTGAATAATTAAAAGGGAATACACTCTAAAAATACTAAATAAATGGATAAGTATTATTTATTAAATATAAAGTTTTCAAAAAACATTGATATATATATATATTGAAAAAAATATGAATACATATTGAAAATATTAAAACATAGTAAATAATTATATATTAAACAAATAATAGAAATTGATTAAATTTTGAAAAAAAATAAATGTGTGTGTGTGCATTGTATATAAAAATGCAATAATTATGTATATGAAAAACCAATATTACACATGCCTGATCTATGTTAGATCGAAAAATCAAACGACATTCAATTATATCCATTAGTCCATGCAATTAAAGAGCATTTTTAATTCATATAAATTTTTATTTACAAACCATTATTCACTAAATATATTACTATTTAATGTAAAGAATAAATATATTGTATTATATAAAATATTAATTATATTCATATATATATATATATATATATATATATGTGTGTACACATATATAATATATACTATTTATTAGGATTATCAATAATTAGTTAATTAATTAAATGTTTAATAATTTTTAATTGTATTTATTTTTATTTTTTATTTTTTTAATTTTCATTTTATATATATTGATATATTTAATATATACTATTTATTATTATTTATAATTTATATATAGTGTAATAAATTTTTTAATTTTTATCCATAATTATTTAATTAATAATTTTTTTACTATTTTTTAATAAACACATTTTTTTATTTAATTATTTTATTTTATTCGGACCTTTATGAGCACTAAAAAACACTGATAAAGGATCCCATTACGTTCCCTAAAAAGAAATATCTGATAAAGGCCCCCCTTTATAAGTGCTAAAAATAAAGTGCTCATAAAGGGAAACCTTTATCAGCTCTTTTTTAGAGCTGATAAAGGTATCCTTTATCAGTTTTCTTAGCAATGATAAAGGGTCATTTTATCCATGATAAAAAATCATTGATAAAAGATACCTTTTATCAGTGATTTGTTTAGCACCGATAATGACAACCATCATTAGTGTTTTTTTTCTAGCACTAATAAAGGTCATCACTACTACATTCTTGTTTTTTAGTAGAATGAGAGGATATATAAATTATCTCTTCGAGATAAAGATCTTGAAGATCACTTGGATGAAATAGTCTTTTGGGAGTCATATGCTTAATAGGTTTTCTTAACAATTATCCTATACAGAGAGCGTTTCTCCCCTTCATTTTTAGGCATGCAAGTAGAAAAAAATCTTGGTAATAATTATTCATTTTGGATAATAAAAATATAATAGGATACTAATATTAGGATATCCCAACCACCTACCAAATAACATACTTACCTATCTCATGATTATTCCCAAGCAAGGGCTGAATGCTACCCACTTGATATGTGGGGCCAACTTGTTCATCAAGTTGAAAATCCTCATACTTTCTCAACCCCCTTGCATGTGGTTATAATAAAAATGATTCATGAATCAAGGTTCCCTTCAGATAAGTTCCCTTATCATGTAAAATATTCCTCTAATGATGAGGTGGAGTTTTAAAGGGAAACTGGTCCCTTAACACTAAGAGAGGATGATGGGACGATTAGAGGAGGCCAAAGTAAGTTATTTATGAAGGGAGGGTAGTCCATGAAACTATCTTCACTTCCTCATAAGTTGGGTGAGGCCTTAAATAAATGTATTTGACACATGAATATATCCTCACCTTTTTCCCATGCTGAGGTACCCTTTGAAACAGCCACTGATAATGGGATAACATGAAGATTGATTTTTCACTAGAATCCTGCCTTAATTATTGAGTCTCCTTAGGATGAAGTTTTTAGTAACCCAAAAACCCTGTAAGCCCATATATGGTGTCCACTACCATTACATTGACCTGATTACATGGAAATTCATTTGGAAGTACCAATCAATTTAGCAGTCTTGGTAAACTAGATACATATAGAAGTCTTTTATTACAAATGAATACACTAGTTACAATATTTTTTTTCTTTCTAGGATAAATTTATACAATTTACAATATCTTTAAAATATATTTCATAGAATAATTATTGGATTCTTAAGGAGGGAAACAAAATAACAGTGATCCGAAATACTCAATAACGATAAATTATAATGAAAGCAATAATTAATCAATGATAATAGTAAATATGGGAAGGTAATAACTGAAAAAAAATCCATTTAAATAACTAGATAAAGAGAAATAAATATCAAAAAGATAAAAGCTAAAAAAAATTCCACATAATTAATAAACATAGAAGTATGTGCATCCAAAGACATTTTCATAGTGAAAATCTCATGGATAATAAATACTAAACCAAAATGAAGGCAATAATTATTATTGGATTTCATGTATGTGGAACAAGAAAACCTATACCATCAAAAACATTCACAAGAATGTTTAAAACAACATGTAGAAACCTGTTTAATTTTTATAACTAGTATTCCTCATGAGAACCTTTCGATACATCAAGGGGATATATAAAGTCTGACCCCACCCATCACTACCTATCCAAAGCATTCTTTATATCAAGTAATCCATTTAATTAATAAAAAATACACCTTACCAAATATCTGTATTGAAATAATAATACATATTTATTAATAATTCTTCAGTATATGTTAACTAACTACATGGTTTGTTTGCATGGATTAATAAATATACAATATAAATATCATTAATTTTTTTGGGATGAATAATATTTAGACATTCCAAAGTGTATCGTACCACATTGAAACATTGGAATCATAATTATCCATGAATTAAATTAAACATAGAAGATAATGAGAAATAAGAAACGAAATATATAACATGTAAAATTAACAACATATGTAAAAATTATTTTCTCTTTTAGAAATAAACATATCAATGATAAATAACTTGAATAATTAAGGGAAATTCAATGGAAAATGATCATAGGAATCTGAATATTTCAATGGCGTCAAACACAGTAATAAAGGAAGTGAATTTCAATACTATATTTATCCAAATAAATCATAAACCATCTAGTGGAATTATAAGGATGGTATGAATACAAAATATGTTCATTAGAGTAAAAATAAATGTATGTTTTTTATGAGGAATAGAAATACCATCAAAAGATATTTTGAAAAAAATTATTGAGGAAAATAATATTTAGTAATACCAGTGTCCCATACCAATTTTAAACATTTGAATCATAATTTCACATGAATTAAACGAAAGTTATAATATCATGAATATAAGAAGATTCATGATATAACATTTAAAATTAAAAACCATATGTAAAAAGGATATATAATTTATGAAATAATAATATTCATGATAAATGATCTGGATAATTAAAGGAATTCATTGTTAAATGATCATAGGAAATTGAATATTTCAAAGTGGATTAAAAAAGTAATGAAGGATGTAAATGAAACTTTTATCCTTGGAAAAATAAATCATAAACCATAAAAATGAAGAATAAGGATGGTATTAATAGAATATATCCTAAGTAGAGTAAAATAAAGGGTTGTTCTAGTTGTTTAAATAAAATAAAAACATTAATAAAATTCATGTGGAAAATATATGTTTGTTTTGGAAAAACTTTTCATTAAAAATTGTTTTTTTTAAATTCCTTAAAAATTAACATTTTAAATTTTAGAAGGATTCTTTTAATAAATTTAGTGGGTAAATTCATACACATCGTACATGGTGAAGAGAATAATCCTTTTTCATGGTAAAAGGTTAGAGAAATTATTTATTTGGAAAGATACAAGAAGAATCATTTAAAAATGTTTCTAAAATAAGTAAGGGGTAAAGAATTATTTAACAAATCATTTTGAAAAGGTTAAAAATAATTTTAAAAACATTTTCATAAAACATGGTTTTTAGATGAAAACAGGTTCTTCAACTAAAGAGTGAAATGAAGTTGGGTTTTCTTAAAAACATTTCAAAAATAGTTTGAGTACTAAATAGTGAAAAAATGGTATTATTACTTGATTAGGTTCATAAATAATTGTAATAGAATAATGTTAAAGGGTTTATTGAAAAATGATCTAATAATTTCCTCTAATAGAAATTCAAGGGAAAAAAATCCTGAATAAAATTAGATTTTGATGTAAACACCTCAAAACAACATAAAGTTGATGTGAAAATAAATAAATAAATATATTATCAGTGCCAAATGAAAATCTAAATAAAAAAATTTTAAATAAAAAATATATAGTAAAATTTGACTTCACACTTAATCTAAGAATATTAACGATAATGAGGAAGTAATATAACCTAAGGAAAAGAAACTGGTTTACAAAATTATTCTCCACTTGGTAATGCTTAATTCAAATCCCTTTGGATTAAATAATTCAATTTAAAACCTAAAATATCTTTAAGAATGAATTAGTCAATATATTAAATGTAAAAGTAAATGTATATACACCCTATATAAGAAATTAGGGACATAATAATATAATATATCTCAATGAATTGAAATTGAGATGAAGTCCCTTAGTACATGGTAACTTTTTAATTATAAACCCCATGAAATAAATACTTTCCTATGAAAATGAAAATAACACGAATATAAATTTATCCACAATATAAAATAAAATACGGTAAATATATGTGCCACACAAAAGAAATGAGTGGTGAAAATGGTGTATGCCTTACAGAAGACAAATTGAGAAAATAATTACTTACCTTCTGTTTCATTTTGGGTGAATTTACTTTAACTTCCTGTATAATGGTTACCTATCACAAAAACATAATTATATATATAATATCATATTTAATCATCTTATAATATCTTAGTACTCTTTTTTTAACAATATTTCATTATTTTAACTATTTGTGTGTTAATTTCCTCGTTTTTCACAAATGTTTTTACTTGTTGGTTATTGAAACTATTAATTAGTTCTAGATTACATCATATATATAATTTAAACCATGATTTAATTATTATATATATTAATTATATACTTACTTATAATAATACATAATATTTGAAGATTGAAAATGAAATGCACTGTTCAAGGAAGTTGTAGGTCGTACATACGCATAATGCTACTTCTATTTCATTACCGTATTTAAAAGAATGAAAATTAAATAGTATATAAATCTATTATAATCTAGTATCATATCTATTTATTATAGTTTACTTAGTTTTTTAGAAAAATCCTTTTATATTCTATGTTTATCACGAACGAAACACATTGCTTTGAGGAGGCGATAATCTACACTTCCACAAACGATATTATCATATGTACCCAAAATGGAAAGAATGAAGGTTTGAACAATATTAAAATTCACTAATTCTTACTAACAAATTAATATCATATATTTTATATATAAACCTATTGTCCATCATAATTACCAACCATGAAAAGTGGAAAATAAAAAAAGAACGATATCGTTTGATGAGGCGGTAGTTCCCCATTCACATAAATGGAATGTTTTTACCCATTTGATGGAAGTGTGTGTAAGTGTAGTCAAAACCATAAAAATAAAAAAATATTAGTTTTTTTATGATACTGAGGTTGTTATATAAGCATGGAATAAAAATTTATAGGGGGTGTAAAATCAAAATATAAAAAAGAGCTTGAGGAATGACGTTACATATTCTTTGGATAACTCCATTGGGTTTGAACCAAAGGGATTCCATAGATATATTTATTATATAAAGTAGGTTTATTGGATTAGTATTGGGTTTTTTATGAGCTATTGGGAGAGAAATGGTGTCTTGATAGGTGTGAGGAAGTGGGAGGGGTGAATACCTTTTCACAGTGGATGAGTAGTGGCATTCTCATAAATTCACAGAAAGGGAATTCCACCCACATTGTTTTCTCTAAAAAGTGGATCCAATAATGAAAACAATTATATAAAATAGATTATATGGTCTAAATATTAATATAAAACATTTTTTTAACTAGTTTCTAGATCATGTTTTCCCTTACATTTAATGTTTAGTCCCTTATTAAGCTAATTTTTCTCTTAATCATTGTAATTAATTTTAATTACATTCACTAATATATATTATAAAAAATAGGTTTAACTTATTAATAATTAATAATTATTCTGGTTCTAAGTTTTTAATATATATTTCAAAATTTCATTCACATAATTGGTAGAAATTAATTTAAATGTAATCCTTAAGACGGGATGATAATGTGAGTTTTTAAAGTAAAAATGTTCAAAAGTTTGAGATGTGTTTATATCAAATTTCAATGAAAAATTTGTTACAATGACCTAAATTAGATTAATTGATTTATTATTGATATAATTAAAATTTTAAATAATATTAAAATATAATTTAACCTTATAAATAAATTATACTATTAAATAATTTTGAATTAAATATATGTATTTTGAACTATTGGTTATAAAATTAAACTACTCATAAAAATACCAAAAAAACAAACTAAGATAAATTTGACAATCCTACTTCATATATAAATTTATTTTTACATATAATATTTATAAAATTTTCATTATATAAAATAGTTTTCCATTAAAAGAAGTTAAAATGGCCTTTATAAAAATATATGTTTTTATGCTTAAAATTGGGTTTTTTCTCATATCATGCCTATAAAATCAGTTGGATGAATATAAAAAATATTTAATTGAATATTTAATATATATATTTCATTAATATCCTTAATTTATAGTAATTAATTAAATTTATTAATAAAAAACTCCTTTTAGAGCATAAAAAAGAGAAAAAACATTCCTCTATATTCAATTGGTTTATATTTTCATTTCTAGTTAATGGTTATGTAATGAATTAATATAGTATTTTTACAAACTATATATTTTAATAAGTTAAAAATTTTATGTGTAACCAAAAAAATAAAATCAAGGTTATATATTATTATATAAAATAATTATATTTTAATTTTATATTGTTGCTTTATAAAACATGAACTTTCATGTAACAAAAGTCATTGAACAAGGCCGTTCTTTCATGTATGAAAATCTGTCATATTGTTGGTGTACATTAAAATATATATCCTATAATTTATTTATTTCAATGTCGTAATTATATCTTGAAGTATTAGTATTATATATCTCCTTACATGCTTGGTGTTGCATGTCTTACACGCTATCGAATACAATGTTATTACTTTGGAATTTCATGGAATTATATTCTCCCCACCTTAATTAAATTTCATCCTATGAATTTATACCTGACCATGGTAATAAAATATTTTATTTTTCCTATGTTGAAATCCCACATTGCAATAAGGGTTCATAAAACATCTTCTTGAAAAGAGTGAATGTGAAGTACAAAGGGATGATGGACTATCATAAAACTTGGTCTATAAGTAAGATAAAGTTAGTGGAATGAAGAGATAAACAATGGAGGAAAATCATAAATATATGTAGGGAGTGATTGAGTTCATCAATCACAAACAAGTGAATTATTAGTGGAATGTGGATGGCCTCAAATGGAATAAACCAAAATTTTATCAATGAAAAATCTCTTCTTACAAAAATGGGACATAGTATTAATCACATAAAATCACATATATAACACATTACATACTTTATTAATGAAAAATGAATGGAATAATAGGTATTTCTAGAAGGTAAGGAACCTATACTAATTGAATAGTAAGTTGACCTTTTGAATAGTAATATGACTTTTATGAGTAGTAAACTAGCCAATAGAACAGTAAACTAACCAATGAATGTGTAAGTAAAATCTATGCATATTATAAATGAAAATATGACAAAATTTTAATATATTATAAGTAAATAATTTTTTTGAAAGACAAATTATTTTTTGGTTTTTTCAAAACATAATTATTTATTAACAATTAATATATTTATTTAGAAGAAAATTTATTTATATAAAATAAATTCATAAATTATAATATATTTTCTTATAATTATAAGATAATTTTATGAGGCCTTAAATAATTTTTCAATGTGTTATAAAATCATATATAATTTTAAAAGCAGTATATTTCAATAAATAATGATGCAAGTTAAAAATTAAATTTATCTATTTTAGAAAATTATTTTTAAAAAATAGAGTTAATTTTTGAATTCTAAATGTAAAGAAATGGTTAGTGTAAATTTTTAGGATTTTCTAAAATACTTGAATTATTAGTGAATAGTTAAAAATATTAATTTATGATAAAAACAATACGTGAATAATTGAGTCATTGATGATGTATGGATGATATAATCCCATAATCTAGAAATATAATTCATTATTTTAATATATTTAGTGATAATTCTCAAAATATTCATATTATTGAGGAAAAATAATAAACTAATGAAAAGACTAATCATAAAACACCCCTCTCCTCCCCTATAAATACCACCATCACCACCTCTTATCCTCACACAATCCATGATTTGATCCTTATTAAAATTATTAACAATAATATTCACTATCCTATACCACACTTCTAGATACCATTGGTATCAACAAAATACCAAACCCTTTTCCCTATAGAGTTTCTCAAGGAGAATAAATTCTAGAGGTAAAATCCGCTTCTTTTTCTTTTAATTTCTTTTCATGTTTATTTAATTTTCTTATTCTCTCCCTACCTACACTTATCCATGTAATGTGAAAACTTTATTATCTTATATATATTTTAATTATTTCATTTTAGTGGAATAATTCATCATAAAACCTCTTATCCTCCACTTTTGGTTTTGAAGATGAAAACATCATCCATGATGTGTTAATTTTTCGCATTCAAGGTTGACGATTTATAAATTTCTTTTACTACCTTAAATGATGATCATAAAATCATTTTTATGGTTAAAAAAGATTATATTATATGTATTAAATCCTATTTTATGTTCTCAAACCATTATATATATATATATGTAATATTAATTAATAATACAAAACTATTTTGTGATGATCAAAAAACCTCTTAAACAATCTAAATGATTATCACCAACATCTTGTCTAATGATTCGTCCTCACCCTAAATAAAAAAATGAATTATAAAACCATTAATCTTTTTTGATTTTCATTAATAACATATCAATTAAATTTTTTAAAACCATTATAATTTTACATGATCTTCCTTACATATATACAAGTAAACTGATCATGAAAACATGGAAGCCAATGCTCCGAAATGATTAAATTGAATAACAAAACCCCTAAAAAAGACCATAAATTAACTTAATGAAATTATAATAAATCAAATAAATATAGAAAATGTTTTGAAATAAATAAATAATTGATTTAATTTTTTTTCTAGGACATTAAATTAAATTGTAGAAAACTTTCAAACATAAGGTAAGGGATTCTAACAGAAGCTCCATTTTTTCCTTCAGATTACACTTTCTCTCCCTTTACATAGATTTAATGCATATTAATTTATTGTAATTATTATAAATTATTATTATATGTTCCAAAATCATGTATCCAGATCAGACCATCATTCTTTTTTGGTGGAAATACGTGCTTTAAAAAGGTTCTTATCTCATTTCTGCCCTGTAAAATTGTTCTGCAAGTTACCCATTGACTCATGCTTATGTCATGTGTTGTGTTTTTTCAAAATTAATATGATTCAATGATTACATGTCACTATTCTATAAATTTTATGATTAATTATTTTTATTCATGTTCCATTCCTTTTTATGTCACCATGTTACACCTTCTAACCCATTTATTTTCATTAATCCTATGTATATAGCCTCACTGGACTTTTCAGCTCATCCCTTTATTCATGTGTTCCCCAGGTTATCCTTTAAAGATATTGGATCTAAATTAAAGATATGAGATCTTTATAGATGATAAAAATAAATATGTTTTATTCTATTTACATATTTTCTATTTTATTTACCTAATCATCCAAATACAATAGAATTTAGGATCTTTATCTTGTAATTTTATGGTTAATCATACATAAAATCATGTAATAATATGTATAAAAGGATAGGTCTGTTATTGTTAGTATTAGAAGAAGGTATATTTATTTTTGGATGTTAGGACTAAATTTTTTTATTAATAACCCTAGGGTAAATTATATCACCCTTGGTAACCGAGATTTAAATCTAGGGAATCAAAAGTTAAGATATACTTTTCATTTACATGTTTATCCTTATATATTCAATGTTTTATTTTTATATTATTATTAGATAAGTATTCAATCTACCTAATTTTAGTTTACTTTTTCTTACATAATGATTGGAAATATAATACACCATTACAACAATCAATGTTATAGGAAATATTATTATTTCTATAATGATATTCCAAATATTATGGAACGGGTGATCAAAACATCATGATAGTACTTGATCAATTGGATCAATTTATGAATAATTACATAAATCACGTGGAAAACCCTCTTTATTCTAAATAATAAAAATTTATTTTAGAATATTTTATATAGAAATTTCCCCCCATCTCTAGTAGATCTTACGATCCCATCCATATAGAAAAATGGATTAAATCCATTGTGAATATATTATCTATCCTCCAGTGCTTAGAATAAGAGGAAGTTCCACTCGAAGTTTATCTTTTTAATGGGGAAACTGATCAGTGGTGACAATTTTCAAGAATAAATGGTTCAAGGAGGAAATTGATTCCATGTATTGGGGAGATTTCCGGAAAATATCTTTAATATAATTATTTTCTCTAAACCCTTTTTCTTAAGTTGAAAAGGGAGTTCCTCGAAATGAATAAAAGGGAAGATAATTCTATTAGTTCAGATGAATCACACTTAAAATTACATGAAAGATATACCCATGACATTTTCTTGAATAGAAAAATCAAGATGGATATCTTCTTTCATGGACTAAAGATGAGTCTATGAAAAGATTTGGTAATTTAGGACTTTGGGTGATATGAAAAAATTCTCTATTTTCCCCTTAAGGTTGAAATGGTCATTGGAAACTCTATGTCTTTTTGTGGGCCTTGAGAAAAAATTAATATAATGGATTTAATATGAGAGAATCATATGATAAATTCCATTATTTAATGAAGACCTAAAATCCCACATGTCAAAAGTGTTGGTAGAAGAATCATGGATTCAACATAAAGAGAACTAAGAGATGCTTCTAATGTGGAAGATAGGGACATATAACTACTAACTGTCGAAGGTATATGAATAATCCCACTAATAAAAAATATTAAAGGATGGTTTTGATCAATTCTCAGACGGAAGTACATTGTTTCAACTACAAGGAACATGGGAATTATTTAAGCCATTACCCTACACCAAGGGTTGTTGGAGGTAATCCACAAAAATGACATCCATAATAGAAATGAAGGGAAAATGTTATCCCTAATATTGATGTGGATCCAGATAATGATATGGTGATAGGTACACTAATTATTAATTATGGAATAATTAATGCACTATTTTATTTTTGTTCTAAGAATTATTTCATATCTTTTATGTTTAGTAGAACTATTAAAACACCACCAGAATATATGGAGGTTGATTTACCTCTAAGTACATCAAATTGGGAAATTAGGGAATCCAAAGTATATAAATCCCCCAGTTAATGATTCATGAATGAACCTCTACTAAAATATCATGTTACCTCCTTCGGTGGAGTTTGAAGCAATATTGGGCAGGTATTGGATATCTTTATAAAAATCCAACATCAACTATCGAGAAAGGAAGATCACCCTTCACATCCCGAGGCATCCTCCAATTCTGTAAAAGTGTAAAGAGGAGGATGAATAACCTTTAGAATTATTAACTCAAGTTTGGATATTACTGATATATGAGAAAGCATATCTATTTCATATAATTGAGAGAAAGGATAGAATCATGCTCAAATGCATGCTCATTCTGAGGGACTATGTTGATGTGTTCTCTTAATAATTGTCTATTCTACCTCATGACTGTGATGCTGAGTTCTTAATCAAACTTATTCTTGGAACACTACCTTTATAAAAAAGTCCTTATATAATGGGCACTGTCGATTTGGATTAACTGAAGATGTAGTTACATCAGAATTTGGATAAGGGTATTATACGTAGGAGTGCTTCACCATTGGGAGCAGAAGTCGTGTTTATCAAGAAGAATGATGGTTCAGTGTGCCTATGTATTGATTATTGTGATCCTAAAATAATAATGATAATGAAAACACACCCCCTTAAATATAAAGATGTATGGTTTAAAAAAATGAGTTGGGCATATTATTTCTCTACGGTTGACTTTTTATCAGGATATCACCAATTAAAGGTGAGGATGGAAGATACTCCCAAGATATCCTTTCAAATGGGGTATTGAAACTATGAGTTCAGAGTGATTATATTAATACTCACTATTGTTCTAGAAATTTTCATAAACCTAATTAATAACGTCTTTAGAGATTACCTCAACAAATTTGTGGTATTCTTTATTTGTAATATTTTGATATACTCCAAGAACAAGGGGGAATAAGAGGGGAATTTGAATACATTGATAAAGACTTTGAGAAGGGAGAAAAAATATTTAAATTAAATTAAATGTGTGTTATAGATTAAGGATGTATAATTATTGGGTAATGTAATCACCATTAATGGAATATCTGTTGACCTTACTAAGACAAGGTCAATTGAAGAGTGGACCAGAACAACACCTGTAATGAGTATACATAGTTTCATTTGTCTAGATGGGTAAAACCGATGCTTTTTAGAAAAATTCTAAGGTTTTTTAAACCCAATAACAAATATAAATTGTAAATATGTAAATTTTTTATGGACAAGTGAATGTCAAAATTGATTCAAAGAGTTGAAAAAGAGGCTTATCACTGCACTGGTACTTACTCTTCCAACCAGTGGGGAACTATTTGTTGTGTACATACATGTTTACATGAAGGGATTAGGATATATACTGATGATAAATTATAATGGGATATCCTACATTTCAATGATGATTAAAATTCATGATAAAAACCATACCATGCATAATTTGGAGTTGGCAGCTATGATCTTTACGTTGAAAATATAGAAGCATTATCTCTATGGGGTGAAATGTGAGATATATACTGATACCAACAGTCTAAAATATACATTCACATAGAAAAATATTAATATTCTATAAAGAATATGGTTGTATCTTCCCAAGGATTACAAATTCTCAATCCATTACTATCCTAGTAAAGTAAATAAGGTATAAGATGATATTAGTAGAAAGGATCTGGAATCCTTATCAATGATGATAATTGAGAAGGATCCAATTATCTTTTATTTTCAAAGGATTAATGTGGGAATAATTATGGAAGGAAAATCATCAATCCTTTATCAAATTATTTCTCAACCATCCATCATAGAGAAAATAAAGGTTTCTTAAGGAAATGATGTTGAAATTCAGAAAAATATTGAAGCTATCAAAAAATCTAAATCCTTAGAGTTAAAAATGGATGAGGATAGAGTCATGATATTTGGGTCTCAACTATGTGCACCATCCAATCCTGAAGCAGGGAAAGAGCTTCTGAACAATGCACATATGTAAACCTTCTCTATTCACCTAGGAATCATAATGATGTATCGAGATATCTGATAGCACTATTGGTGGGACAATATGAAGAAAGAGATCATTGAATATACATCATGGTTATTGGCATGTCAACAAATGAATAATGAAAGTAAAAATTCTATGGGGATGATGTGACCATCATCCATACCAACATAGAAAATGTTAAAACATCGCCATAGAATCTTTCACTAGAATTTTGAGGAAATCCTGAGAGAACAGTGTTGTATGAGTTTTATGGATCATCATAAAAAGATAGCTCACTTTATATCAATTTTAAAGGACTTATAATTGGTTCAAATTGATTAGCTATATATTAGAGAAGTGGTAAGGCCACATGGGGTACCACCATATATAATATTTAATCGGGATCTATGATTTACCCACCCATTTTTGAAAATTTTCCATCATACTCTAAACATTGAGATGAAATTAAATATGAGTTATCATCCTCAAACTAATGGCTTTTTTAAAAGGACTATTAAAACACTAGAATATATGTTTAGATCATATTATATTGTCTTACATTGATTAGGGGACCAACACCTACATCCTTTCAAGTTATCATACAACAATAGTTTCCACTCAAGAATTCGAATATATCAATATGAATCCCTTTATGGAAAATGAGACAGAATACTAGTATGCTTGGATGAAGTTAGTGAAAGTCAGCTTATAGGACTAGAAATATTTGAAAAAATTATAGAAAAGGTGAAAAAATTTCAATATCACATCAAGGAATCCCAAATTCAACAGAATACCTACACACAAAAAAATTATTGAAGAGACCTAGTGTTTAGGGTTGAATACATGGAATTCATCCACATATATCTATAAAAGAGTATCATGAGATTTGGGAAGGAAGGAAATATATGACCCAGGTACCTCATACCCTTTGAAATTATTGATCATTTCAGAGCTATGTCCTATTGAATAACACTTACACCTACTATGAATCATGCAACTGATGTATTACATGTATCCCTCTTGAGGATTTACATTCCAAATCCCTCACATGTACTAAATCCATAGGTGGTACAGTTGGATAATGATATCACTTATAAGGAGTAGCTAGTGGATATCTTGGATCATAGTGATAAATTCATTTGAAATAAGACTACTCACTTGACCAAAGTATTATTGATAAACTGTAACTATAAAGAGGTAACATGGGAACTATAAAAAGTGATGAAGGATAAGTACTCTCACATCTTTTCACTATAGTGTGTAAAGTGATATTTTGAGGGAATAATTTCATAAGGGGGGAAGAATGTAACAACCCAAAATTTTTGCAATGGTATCACCCTTATAAAAATTATTCAGCATAGTATAAATCATTTATAACAGCATGAGAAAACAATACAAACATTATAAATGAATAATGAAGGAATTGGACGTATTTATAGAAGTTAAGGAACCTATACTAATAGAATAATAACACGAAATTTGGAATAGTAATATGAAACTTTTGAATAGTAAACTGAAAAATAGAATTGTTAACTGACCAATGAAAGTAGATGAATTTTTTTACCTTATAATTGAAAATATAAATTAATTATACCATCGTATAAGTAAATAAATATTTTGTAAATGATAAATTATGTTATGGTATTTTTGAGACAAAAATGTGTATGTATAATTAATATAATGATTTAAATGAATGTTTTTTTTCATAAAATGGATTGATAAATTAATATTTTGTTCTATTATGATTAAAATACAATTTTTTGACACCCTATTAAATTTTGCAAAGTGCTATAAAATCTGTTTTAATTTTAAAATTAGTGTTTTCCAAGTAAATGATTATTTCAATTAAATATTTAATTTATTATATTTATAAAATTATTTTCATAAAAAATATTTGTTTGTTGAATTATACATGTCGTAAAATTGTTAGGGTGATTTTTTTTATTTTTCTAAAGTACATTAAATTTTGGTGAATAGTAAAAACTGCAATTTACAATAAAAGCTAAATACATGAACTATTAATTTATAGATCATGAATGGATGATGAAAGTCCATAATATTAAAATATATGCAATTATTTTAATATATTTATTTACAATTCTCAAACTATACATATTCTTTAGGAAAGATTATAAACTAATGAATAAAATAATGAGAAATCACCTCTCTCCTCCTCTACAAATACCACCTTACATCACCTCTTCTCATCACACCTTCCAAGATTTTATATTTGTAAAAATTTTTCCAAATAATTTTTCCTAGACTCTACCCCAAGTCCAATATCCCTTGTTATCAACAAAATATCAAACCCCTTTCCTAAGGAGGTTCTCAAGGAGGAGAAATTCATGTGGTAAAAACCTCTTTTATTTTATTTTAATTTCTTTTCATATTTTTTTATTTTCTTATTCTTTCCTCACCTAAATTTATAAAAGTAACTTAAAAACACAATTATATTATATATACATAAATTTTTGATGTTAATGGAATAAATAATCACAAACATCTTCTCCAAAACGTTTTTTTTCTAAAAATGAAAACATCGTCCGTGATGTATTAAATTATCGCATTCAAGGACTATACGTTTACAATTTTCATTATCACCATAAAGTATGATCATAAAACCTTTTTGTTGTCAAAAATATTATCATATATGTATAACATCTTATGTAATGTTTTTAAAACATTATATATACATAATATTAATTAATAAAATAAAACTAGTGTGTGATGATTGAAAACCGCCAAAATAATCTAAACAATTATCACAAATGTCTTATCTAATGATTCATCATCATCCCAAACAACCAAATGGAATTATATAACAATTTAATCTTATTTATTATCATTAATAACATATATCTTCAATTATAGACAATCATTGTCATTGTTCATTTTTTTATGAACATGTATACAAGTAAACTAATAATGAAAACCATTAAAACCAATTCACCTGAATGATGAAATTAAATCTTGTAACCCATAAAAAAGGAAATAAATTAAATTAAAAAAATTATAATAAATGAAATAAATATTTAAACTTTTATTAACTAAATTGTTAAATGATTAAATTTGATTATCAAGGACATTAATTTGAAGTGAAGAACACTTTCAGACTTAAGGACTGAGATTCTACCTGAACCTCAATTTTTTCTTTTGGGGTACTCATTAACTCTATTTACCCCTATGTAAAGACTATTTATTTCTGTGTAATTATTATAAATCTGTTTTATATATTCCAAAATCGTGTATCCTAATCATATCATCCTTATTTGATGGGGATGTACAAGTTCTAATACATTTACCTCCTCAATTATTCCTGAAAGGTGAGCCAGAGTAATAGGAAATTCCCATTTTCCTACCCATTTCTAAGCGAACTACATAATTTTTTGAGGCCACCAATTTTTTTTAAAATCACTCATTTCACCATGAAAATATATATTGGTTAATTTATGGTTTATTTAAGACAAATATTCTTTTTCCACTTTAAACACTATTTAATGTTTTCTTAAACCATAGTTAAATGTTTTATTGATAGATTTTCTTAAACAATTGTTTTATGTATATTCACTTATATTTGACATCAATTATAATTATATATATGTTTACTTTTCATTATTAATTCCCATGTATGATTTAAATCCATTATTTCATTAACACCATTATGATATTCCATTTTGTTATTCCTTATGAAATAATTATGATACCTAATTCATTCTTTAGGCATCCCATATAAATGATTCTTCATGTGTCACAAATTTCATGAGCATGATATTATGGGTGAACCCATATAGTTCACTAATGCATTGGGTAATTATTAGTATCCTGAGTTATCTTGTTGGGACATGGAGTGAACCTAATTTTGTTATGGGACTTTTTCCGCCATGTGTAATGGTCTTGGAAGTTATCCTTTACTCATGTTTATTTCATGTTTGGTGTTATTGACACCTTCCTATTATTTCATGATTGCATTTACCCATACATGAAATAATAATATTACTTATGTTTATTCAAGTTCCATGATTTTTTATGTCATCATGTTATTCCTTCTAACCCATATTCTTTTTTTCAATACAATTTTTATACACTTATTGGGTTTCTTAGCTCATATATTGGTTTTTTTATTCCCCAGTTTATCCTTTGAATATGTTTCAGATCAATTGAATAGATGATGTCTTTATGGATGATTAGACTAAATTGTTTTATTCAATTTCCATGTTTTCAGTTTCATGAACCTTATCATCCAAAGACACTAGACTTTATGATCTTTGTATTGTAATTTGACAGTCAATTAAGCCTATAATAATGTAATAATATGTGTAAAAGTCTATGACCATTATATCAAATACATAAATATGTGATGATTAAAAAAACAATCGGTTCAATAAAAATTAAGGTGATAGGAAAATATTTTTTTAATCATTTTCCTAGTTTTGAGTAATTATTTTTTGGCCTAAGAATATAATGAAATATAATTAATTATAATATTTCCATAAACACAATTTTTCTAAATATTTATGCTTTAATCAACATTAAATTCACCAAAAAATTTAATTTTCATTCTGAAGCACCGAAATAGACTCTTAACAGATCGTATAGCTCATAATGTATTTCCATTTGTCTATAACTTATCTCCAAATTCAACATGGTTAATTTATTAATCCCTAAAATTAAAAATTAACACTAAATATTCATAATTAATATTTATTAATTAATTTTTTTAACTAGAAACAATGATATATTATCTCAGTCATTGTGTAGGTATTTGGTTTCTGTTAAATCCTTATTGTCCACCAGTCATGGGTTCAAGTGTTGTGACCATACTGGATTTGATGGGTTACCTCCCTGCTTATTGGTTTTAATTTTTTTTGTAACTAAATTAATATAATTCCTATAACATTTCCAAAAAAATATGATGGACATCCATGAAATTTTATCATAATATAAGCTTTTAAAGAACGTTTTCAAAACAATGACAATACAAAAATACTTCATCCATTTATTTCTACTTAAGTCCTTGGTCTAGATTTTATCCTTTTGAAGAGTGTATTGACTCAAATAATATCCAAGTTCCCACCATTTATGAAAACAAACCATAAATGGTTCCTTAGGATTTTTTTATTTCCTTCCATCATACATGTCATTTTTCCTTGGTAATTATTTTCTTTATATCCTTATTCCCATAAATAAATAATTTATTTGTTCCATAGAGAAAATTTCTTAGGAGTTTCCTTTCACATATCTTTTATGATGGAATCAAATCCTTCTTTTCCATATGATCTCCACCACTAGACTTCTTAGATACATCTGTCCTTATCTTCTTTGGTGACTTCAAGAGTTGGGTAAGATATATGTTGTTAGTAATATTTTGGGATATCTGGTTAGGAATAAACATGAAATATTTCATTATTATCAACACCTAATTTAGTTTCTCATTATCACCACATTTTTATCTATGATCAATGTTAACTTGACACTTTCAGGTTCACACCATTGACTAAAAGCAGAAATCATAGTGAGAGTAACAATGGACATAGTGAGTAAAGCGTATGACTATTTATAGGATATTGAAATCATGACACCTTCTTTTCAATCGAAAACACCTTAGATTTAACCTAGGTTATTAATTTACATCAAAAATTCAAATAATTTTTAATGGGTTGTAAAGGATCCTAAGAATATCCCCCGTGAGTGTCAAATTAGGTGTGCAGTAAGACCCGTTGTTATGTACCAGGTTACACTTAAGTCATGCCCAATGTATCTTTTCAGAGTTCTTACTCCAAGGTACATATATTATATAATCACATCCACTTTTAGTGTATATATAGGGACTTATTGATAGGAGAACCCACATAATATCTATAAAAACAAAACATTTGGATGTTCTTATTTAATTATCCTAAAATTCTATATTATGGTCATATTACCAAATCTATGTTTTCTAAAATCTAGTTACCAATGTCACATTTACACTTATTTGATACCAACTATAGAAACCCGACCCCAGTTTTTCTAGATTCAGTGTCTACTACAATTAAATTAGCATGATTACAAGGAATTAGATACCTAATAACGGAAGAGTTTAGTAGTCTTAGTAAACCAGATACATACACGAGCCTTGTATTACAAATAAATACACTAATTAAAACACAATTGTTTCTTTATTTCATGGATAATAACTATATTCCCAATTATAAAATCCTTCAATATCTTACATAGTACAATTATCGGATTCTCATGGAAGGGAACAAA
Source organism: Viscum album (assembly GCA_963277665.1). Taxonomy (NCBI): domain Eukaryota; kingdom Viridiplantae; phylum Streptophyta; class Magnoliopsida; order Santalales; family Viscaceae; genus Viscum; species Viscum album. The sequence goes on along the minus strand of OY728129.1, from coordinate 913,732,629 downwards.
TTAAGGTTGAGCTCAATTGCTCAGTAATGGAAAAGTACAATAGAAGTAATAATAAATCAATACAAATAGTCAATTTGGCATTGTAATGACTGAAAGAATATGGAATTAAAATAACTTGATAAGGAAAAATTAATATGGAATGGTAGGACTCTGAAAATTCAGGCCACATAATCAATGAAATGAGAATTAAATGCACCCATATACATTATCATAGTTTAAATCTAATGGATAATAAATACTAATCCATAATGAAAGAAAATACTTAACTATTTGATATCATGTCCACTATTGAAAACTTTTCCTTTTAAAGCACTGTAAAAGGGAATTTACAACACTAAAAAAGTGATATTAATCTTAGTGAAGATAGTGTGTCCCTTTTATCAGTGATGATAAAAGGGCCATTTAGCAGATCTTTTTCAGAACTGATAAAAGTAAAAAAAAGAAAAAAATCATTTATTCAGAGCCACCTTTTAATAGTTCTTGACAACCCCTTTAACAGTGATATCCCCCACCTTCACCCACCCCTGCCCCCGCCACCCCCTTTAACAGCACTATACCTCCATGCTGCACCTGTCTGTGCACCTCTGCCACCCAAAGTAATCAACCTCAAGAACTATCACCTATGGGCCTGGACCCTTTACCACTCCCCCATGTTGCTTTGTTCTCTATTTAATGATATATCAATTTATTATATATATATATATACTTATATTTATTCGTATATTAATATGTATTTATATTACTATATCTATATGTATATTTAGTTATATTAATATATATATATATTTGTATATTAATATATATTGATATCTATTTATTTATATTTATATTTAGGTTTATAATTTTATTTGTCTATTTATTCATATATAAATATATATTTATAAGATTAGTATTAAATACATTTTTAAAATATTATTTTTGTGTGTATACACAAATACATACCTACATATATACAACATACATACAATATACTTACACTTATATATATTATATATATGTGTGTGTATCTGTAAGTATAATTATACATAATTATATATATTTACAAGTATTATATATTCATATGTATATTTATATGTATATATATATATTCATATATATATTCATATATATATTCATATGTATATTCATATGTTAGAATATATAGATAATATATATATATATTAGTTTGTTAATACAGACACACACTAACACGCACACACACACACATTACATAGGTATATAAATATAAATATATTTTTGTTTTAAATTAAATGGTTATTATAAAGCTTATATATTGAGAAATATACTCTTTATGTAAATATGCATAATTATTTATTTATCAATTTTTGTGTGTGAATATAAATGTATATATATAGATATTGTTATATATTTTATTATAAATAACATTAAATTGTGAAAGATGATATAATTTCAAATCCATAATATCAATATGAATGCAATCCCTTGAAATAGATTTAGTCCCCACTGAAAAAGGGAAAAAATAACCCCTAAAACAAGGCTAACATTCCATAAAATCTTAAACAATTTGGGTGTCCAGACTAAAAACTCAATTTTAGAGGCCATAAGGGCCTTTTTTGTGTCATCACTACATATATCTCATCACTGGATTCAATTTGATAAGTTGTAGACCTAAAGTGGACACCCAGATCAAAATTTGTGGTCGTTTGATGTTTGAGTTACGTTTTCAACTTATTTTTGATTTTTTATGTCATCAATTTGTTATTAAATGATTATTAGTTGATTATAATTTAGTAAATTGTTAAGTAATAATATTTTTTAAAATATTTTAATCAATTCTTACAAAATTTCTTATATATTAAATGTAAAGGCCAATTTATAATTATCTAAAACATGTTTCAAAAATATACATTATATTTATACCAATATAAATATGCTTATATATTTATACTTTTATATATTAATGTATTTATTAATTTTTTTTAAATTATACCCTTTAAATGTACTTGTAAAAAAAGTGATGATAAAGAACCCCCTTTATAATTGCTAATAAAAAAGAACTGATAAATGGGTCCACATTGACAAAGCTTGAAATTGCTGCTAAATGGGGTACCTTTATCAGTGCTTAAAAAATCAATGATAAACATACCCCATTTATCAGTGGTTTTTTCGCACTGATAAAGGGTGGTGTTTTATATTCCCATTTTTTTGGTAGTTGTCCTAGGCACACAAAAACCAATACCTTAAGGACTTCCGCAATATGGTTTGAAACTATATTTAGAAACCTTCTTGATTTTAACAAAAAATTTGTGTCATGATACCCAATCCATGCACCGAGGGGGTATTTAAAGTCGAGGTCCCTCCCATTACTACCTGTCCAAAGGATTCCTCATATCAATTAATCGATTTAATTAATAAAAAATATGCCTTACCAAATATATGTATTGAAATAGGAATATAGATTTATCAATCAATCCTCAGTAGAGGATTACTAACAACATGGGTTTTTGACATTTATGAATAGAGATACCTTAGAAATATCATTAATTGTTTTTGAAAAACTATCTTTAAACATTTAAAAGTGTCCATACAACTTTGAATCATTTGAATCATAATACCCCATAAATTAAATGAAACATAGAATATAATGAGAATAACAAGATTTGTGATATAACATGCCAAATTAAACACCTTATATAAAAATGATGTATGTTTTATTCAATAAATACATCCTTAAAAATGGTTTCGATAATTATGGGGAATTTAATGATAAATGATCTTAGGAAGTTTAATATATCAATGGGGGATAACAAAGGAACCAAGGATTTGAATATCAATTCTATCCTTTTCCAAGTAAATAATAAACCATCTAGATGAATAATAAGGATGATATCAATAAAAATATCCAAAATAGAGTAAAAATAAAGGGTTTTTTAATTGATGAATTGAAATAATATAAAAAAATATTTTAAAAATATTCTTGTGGAAAATAATCAGTAAACATTCTGAAGTGTCCCATACAAATTTGAAACAATTGAATCATAATTTCCCAAGAATAAAATGAAACATATAATATCATGAGAATTAGAAGATTCATGATATAACATATCAATGTAAACATGGTATTTAATAAGGATATATGATTTAATAAATAAACATATCCATGAAAATTGATATGGATAATTAGTGGAAATTAACTGTCAAATGATCATAGAAAATTGAATATTTCAAAGGAGACTAACAAAGGAATCACGGAAGTGAATGTAAATAACATACTTTTCCAAATAAATTATAAACCATACAGAGTAATAATAAGGATATTATTAATACCAAATATCAAAAGTGGAGTAAAATAAGGGGTTTTTGTCATTCATGAAATAAAAAATAACTTTAAAAACATTCATGAAGAAAATATCCTTTTTTCTAGAAAAATATTTTGGAAAAAAATTTCTTTCAAAACCAAAAAAAATTTAAAAAGTATCCTTCTAAATTTTCAAAGTATTATTCGACAAAATTATGGTCGGTAAATTCATATATTCTATAGAATGTAAAAATAATATTTTTTTTCACCATAAAATGTTAAAAAATGACTTTTTCAGAAATAAAAATAATAAGATTCCATTAAAAAAATTAAAAGAAAAGAATGGGTAAATATTTCATTAATAAAACATTCAAAAAAGGTACAAATTATTTTTTCGTACATTTTAATAAAACATTGGTTTAAATAAAAACATGTTCTCCAACTGAAGAGTGAAATAAAGTCATGTTTTCTTAAAAACAATTTCTAAAATGCTTTGAGTACCAAATAATGTAAAATAGTACAAATACTTGAAAATTGTCATGAATGACCATAGGTTAATAAAATGAAAGGGTTTATTGGACAGTTATCCAATAATTTACTCTAATATAAATATATTTGTAAATAATCCCAAACAAATTGATATTTTGAAGTAAACCCTTGACGAGACCATAATACCGATGTCAGAAATAATTGATAAATATATTATGTGTTTCAAATTTGAATCCACATAAAACAAGTATATATATAACAGTCAATAGTAAAATGTGATTACACAAATAGTATTATAATATTAATTATAATTAGGATGTAGAATAACCCAAAGAAAATAAATTGAGTAATGAAATTATTATCCACATGGTAAAACTTAATTTAAGTCCCATTTGATGGAATAATTCAATTTGAAACTAAAAATATCCAGAATAATAAATGAATATTGATGTTATATGTCAATTTGGTATTATGTAAACAATATATAAGAAATTATGGGAACTACAAGAAAATATGGCTTAAAGAATGAAAATTAAGACGAAGTCACTTACTACTTGGTAACTTTTAAATTATAAACCCCATGAATGAAATAATTTAAAAATAAAATATAAATACCATTAACATAATTTTATTCAAGGTACAAAATATAATAGGTTTAGTATATACACAATACTAAATAAATAAGTGCTGAAAATGGTGAGTGCCTCAAAAATGAAAAAGTGAGACAAGAATCCCTTACCATGTATTTCTTATTGGGTGAATATCAATTAACTTCATGTATAACAGTTTAAATAATGTTATTAAATTATAAAAGAAATATTATTATATTTATAATATAAATTATGATATTCTTATAATATCCTATTACTCGTATGTCACTTTTTTTTTTATTATTTTCACTATTTTGTGTGTTAATTACCTTGTTTTTTGGGTATGTTTTGACTTGTAACTTGTCGTTCACATTAATTATATCATTATTTAATAAAATCTTAAATTTAAACCATGATTTAATGATAATATATATTCAGTATATATGTAGTTATAATAATCAATAATATTTGGAGACAGAAAATGAAATGCACTGTTCATAGAGATTGTAAGTCGTATATACACACGAACACTACTTATATTTCCTTGATGTATTTAGAAGAATGAAAATTAAATAGTATATACATATATTATAATTCAAGTATATATCTATGTAATATATTTTATATAGGTTTATTTAAACCATCCTCTATATATCACATGTCTAGCGTGAATAAATCACATCACTTTGAGGAGGCGGTAGCCCACACTTCCACAGATGATGTTATCATATTTACACAAAATGGAAAGAATTAAGGTATAAATTATTTAAAAATTAAATAATTATGAATAAAAAATAAATATTATCATATTATATATAAATAATGTGTCCATCATAATTTCTAACAATGATAGGTGGTAATGGAAGAAACGAACGACATAGTTTTGCAAGGTGGAAGTTCGCCACACAGATAAATGGTAAATCTGTTACCCGATAGATGGAAGTGTGTGTATGTTTATATATAAATATTAAAATTACAAAATATTAGTATATTTATGATATTGGGGTTATTATATAATTCTATAATAATAAGTTTTGAAGTGGTACAAAATGAAAATAATACAAAAGAGGTTGAGGAAGGATGTTACCACTTCTTTGGGTAACTCAATTTGGTTTTTATCAAATGGATTATTTGGACAGATTTATTGAAAAATGGATGTTTATAGAATCATGGGATATAATTTTATGAGATATTTGGGAATACATTTGTCGATAAAATGAGGATTGACAGGTGTGAGGAAGTGGGAGGGTTGAGTTCCTTTTTATATTGGAAGAGGAGTTACATTCTTATAAATTTTTGAAAAGTGAATCACACACAGGTTTTCCTATGTATATTCCTCAAATAATGAACCAAAGTTTATAAAATGTAGTATAGTATCCAAATATGAATGTTCAATGTATTTTTTACAACATTATATGTCATTTTTTTAGTTTAAGGTTTATTCCCTTGTTAAGTTAATTTTTTTTATCGTTATAATTAATTTCAATTAATTTTAGTAATATATTTCATCAAAAAATATGTTGACCTAATTATACATTAATAATTTTTATAATTGAAAATATGGAAACAAGTTTTCCAAATTACAGTAACATAAGTGTTAGAAATTAATTTAAATTTAATCCCATAGATGAGACGACGGTGTGTGTTTTTTATGTAAAAATGTTCAAAAGTTTGAGATGTGTTTTTTCCAATTTCAGTGATAAATTTATTGAAATGACCTAAATTGGATTAATTGATATATTATTGATATAATTTTAATTTTAAACTACTTTAAAATATAATTTACCCTTATAAATAAATAATATGGAAAAGCAGTTTTGAATTCAAATTTATCATTTTCAGTCTTCATCCAAAAATCAAAGTCTTTAAAAAAATACAAAAAATTAACCTAAGATAATTTTAACATTTTTACTAAATTTTTTTTCTTATTTTGAAATATAATATTTATAAAAGTACCTAAAATTGGATTTGAAATAGCTTCTCCAATAAAAGGCGGTCAGCGTGCCTTTATAAAAATATAGGTTTTATGCGTAAAATTGGGTTTGTTCTCATCTTATGAATATAAAATTAATTGTATTAATATAAATTTCTTCGATTGAATATATAAAATTTATATTTGATCAATTTCATTCAATAATAGTAATTAATTATTTTATTAAGACAAAACACCATTGGAAGCATAAAAATAAAAAATATTTCCTTCATTTTAAATTGGTTTATATTTTCATTTCAAATTAATTAGTGACCAGTAAATTGAAATTATATTTTTATAAACCATATATTTTCATAATTTAGTTAATATTATTCATAAAATCTAATTGACTAGCAGGGTTGTATCTTATTATATTAAATAATAATATTTTAGAAATGTGTCTGTTCGGTAAAACTCGGTCTTGCGCATAATGAAAGCAATTGAACAAGGTAGTTATTACATGTAAGGAAAGATAAATTAGTGTTTGTGTGATTTGAAAGATATATCCTAGATTGAATTTATTTAAAATTTTTAATTATATCATAATATATTAAGATATTACACGCTTGGTGTTACGTGTCTTACAAGCTATCAAATACAATGTTCTTACATTAAAATTTTAGGGTGTTACAAAATTGTAACTCAAGGGGAGAGAATCTAATATATTGTCCACAAACTAGGATTAGGTGGTATTAATTATAAAAGATTGTATGATATCACATTATGGATTTTCCTAGCCCAACAAAAAATGTCTGGTTTTGAGAGAGATCTTTATGGCTTTGATAACAGAAGTTTATTTTCCAATATATGAGGGATACCTTAGTTCAACTGGTTAAAAACATTCATACAAACTCTATGTTTTGTGATCATATGGACACCCTATATGCACAAATATAATAACATGAAGTTCTTATATGTTTTGTGAAGGCTAATTTCTCAAAGACATCAACTTTACTAGAGTCTACTAAAAAAAGGTTTAAGAGTTGTCCTCCAAGATTGAGGCTCTTTATCCATTCCCAAAAAAGGAAATAGAGTATACGACACATCAAAATTCAATTGATATCTCTCACCTGACTGTAAATAATTTAGATAAATCGACATAATTTTTTTTCTATATTCTTGTTTTATTAAATTTTGGGAAGAATAAGGGAGACTCTAGATTGTGGAGATTACTCCCTTCCTTTGAACTTTGTTAACAAAAGGAATTTATTAAACTCCTTGTGTTTCTATCAACCCTATTAATATCTAACAATATGAATGAAATCTTGACAATATAGTATGATATAGATTACCATACACATGAAGCCATATATAATACTGGTAAAACATAAATTTTAACTCAAACACTCAAATAATAATGGATTTCATCTATGATAGGATGACAGATGAAAATAAATATAAACACCAATATTTATTCATAAGGTCCCCCTTTTGAAATTAAATAGTTTAAAGGGATGTCATTATGTTGATGTTATTAATCGATAGAGTGTGATCTATCTCTTTCCTACACTAGAGGTATGATGAGGAAAACATGACAATTATTGGGGTCACATGGTGGGATCTTAAATATTTTATGTATCTTTCACTTTTATACTGTTTCCCTTACATTTTACTAGTAATTATACTAAGAGATATTACTAGGGACATACTTGAATTTTTCTTTTTTCTCCCATAACTAGTTTTCACCCTAACAAGTTTTATGTCTCATTTATACTACATGTATTATTTTATTTATTCTAAATTTCAACTAAAAAATAAAAAAATCTGTCTAGAGAGAAACCTAAACATAATTTAGATTACATTCACATAGCCCCAAAATTATTTTTCATTAGTTTTAGGGTCATATTTATCATACCTTCTTTTTCTGTATTTTAGGTTTATATATCTCAATTCTTCTTTTGTTGTAGATTAGGATTGTATAGCTTATTTTTTTAATTTAGTCTCATATAGCTCAGACTATATTTTGTTATATTTTAGTGCTATATAGATGAGATATAATTTTTATGTAGTTTAGGTTAATATAGTTAAATCCTTGTATTACTGTATTTTAGGTTCATATAGCTCAAACCTTCTCTTGTTAATTCATATTATTAAGACATGGATGATGAATATTCCAAAAGGGTTCTGACACCCAAAATTACTACTATAATTGTGAAGGATAGATATTCATGAAGGTTTATAATAACCTACATCATCTATTAAACTATGAAGGGTGAATATTCTTGAAGGGTTATAACACCTCACATTCATAATGTAATTGTGAAGGATGGATATTCAAGAAGAGCTCTTTCATAATTTATCCTTACTTTAAATGTACTTGGTGGGTAGTGACATAATGTCATGGATTCTTAACCCACTTGGATATTAGTAATATGGGTTATTAAAGTCATATCTTAAATATTTCCAACCGAATATTAAGATATAGGTTATACATTCTAGGTAAGTTCACAAAACACTCCCAAGTGTTGAGTTCCACTATTATATTGTTAGGGATCATGGGGATTGAAGGTACTTTATAATAAAAAATAGATGACTACATTTAATCGTTCAAGGGCCCTTATACATATTCTAAAATGGGATTATAATCATGGTCAAGTATAATAGTCCCCTCTCCATTCTATGGGATATGAAATATTAATTAAGATTCATACACTTGGGAAATTAAGTTAGTCATTTTGAAAAGACAATCCAAGGATGGTTCTAGAACAAAGGATTACTTTTTTTTATGGTCATGAAGCTTGGACCCAATATCATGTTGTTTAAGATCATGTTATGAGTACCACTAAAAGTTTTTGGAATGAAGAATGACATTTCCTCTTTGACAATGGGTACAATACACAGTGGTGTGACATCAAGGATGTAAAATCCTCTTGAATAGTTTGGTCATAGGAATTATAATCCATGATTAGGAGTATCCAAGTCACTGGGAAGTGGATAGTAGTGGGAACTAGTTGATCATCGGTAATGGTGGGAATTAGTCCCATATAAAGTTAGTACAATAGATCTTACGTTTCAGGGGGGCTTTCCTCTAAAGAACAAAACTTCCCTTAGGTATAAGCTCCAAGGCATGGTTTTATTCAATAGTAAATATTTGCGGGGTTCCTTCAAATAAGTTTACCCATTATCACAATACACTATAGAGGAGATACCAGAGAAATGAACCAAGGATATGGGATTATAAGATAATTATATCAACTTTAGGAATTTGTGGGTATCAACTCAAATTTCAAATAATTGAAGTTGGTTTATGGAAACAATAATATTTAATAAGTTTTCAAGAAACATAAAAGTTTAGTCGTTGCATACTGAACTCGTTATCATGATGTGGGGATGTGAAAAATCATTACTATGACTTTCTCTTGGACTTTACAGGTCCATTGATCATGGCTTGACTTTTACAAGGGTCGTAATATAGGCCCTATAACCCTTGTGAAATTTTTATTTCTTATATAAATTTTTAAAAAACATTGGAGATGGAGAGATTAGAAGGTGGAAAATTGAATTTTTATTAAAATTATAATTTTATATTTTTATCTTGAAATTTTTTGATGGTTCTACTTTATTTTAGTGTCTTTCAATTTGTACAATCAAGGATAGAATTTAAGGGCTCATAACTTTTGTGAAAGTGGATGTAGTTAATGTTCATGGAATATGGAATTGGTATCAGGGGAGTGTTAAAAAATCCTAATTAGGACTCCCAAGGTGAGGTTCTTATGACTCTCTTATAAGGAGTGATAACTAAATATGGACTATGCATATTAACATCATGAAGTGGGTCATAACTTTCACACAATTTAACACCATTCTACCATGAAATTACTATTGTTTAGTTCAACATCATGTTACTAGGACACGATTATTAAGTATATCAACATCATGTGAACATGATATTCTAAACCAATATGAAATTTATATAGTGTTATATTAGAGACACATTGTAATGGTTGGGGGGATTTTAATTCTGGACTCATTTTTTTCAAAGGATCATATGTAGATAGCCACATACGTAGAACATAATCATATTCCAAAAAGTTGTTCATAGGTTGGACTCATATATAGGAAAAACATTTCTGTTTACTTCATCCATTATGAATTAGTTTAAAATCTTCTAAGTCAAAATAGAGTTAGCTTTATACATATTTCATGTGGTTGGGATTCCACTATGTTTCCCTATACATATGCGTAGGGAAGGAATCAGGCCAAATATAGAGCTTTTGAACAAGTCTTCCTAAATAGATCTATCTCATATGCATAAGGGGGAGGAAATTTTCTATTTATTTTGCAAATGAACATTGGATTAAGGAACCTTGGAATCACTACATTTCTTGTGAAAATAGGATTCAGGCCACATGTAGTATTAAAATGGATACCTATATAGATTAAACTCATATGTATAGAGGTTATATTTTGGTTAGTTTATAAAGAATATTTGTAAGGCTTAATTTTTATGGAACTTGATCACATGAGATAAAGGATAATCAAGTCTTACCATTGTACAAATCTAGTGAAAAATTGAAGTATCAATAAAAAGGTCTAATGACTTAGGTAGGGGTTTTTTTGTAAGTTGAGTTTGGGATTGGTGATATGTTATCTATGAATCACTACGTATCATATAATGATGGGAATCAAACAATATATAGTTATGTAAATGAAAATCCCCCTACATTGATCTAAATTGTATGTAGGGGAGAGGGGTATGTTCCTTTAAAAAAATAGAGGTCAGACAATATCTCTCAGTCATGTGATATCCAGCTATAAATAGAACCACAAAGGTGAAGGGATATTATATTGGGAGATAATTGGGGTAATCTTCATAGTCTTCTACCAAAAATGTTAAATAATTTTTAAATAGACCAAACATTGGGGAATGATCTGATTGTGGAAAACCATTGTCTTGACGTGATACAATATACTCAGGAATAACTATGTTTCCTAACAAGTCCTGAATCAATACATATATAGTTATTACAGAGAAATATTCATGTATTGGTTCGGTTTATGTGTCGGGAATATAAAATATTATATTATGTTAAATATTTTAGTAAATCTCTAGAATAGAATATATGTGCGTCAATAAATATACTAAAGGGTTATGAATCAAGACACATGTAGTTCTTAAAAAAAATACCCCCACATATCTGACTCATACGTGTGGGAGGAGGCATTTTATTTTCTATTAAATTGTGGCTGGGCACAAAATTAGGGAATACGAGCATCAATACTATCTTATGATTATTGGAATCAAGCCTCACATAGTTCTTATATGAAACCCCTCCATATATCTATCTCAAATTCATGTATGGTTAAATTTTGTATTTTTTATTGGTGATCCTTGACATCATAGTTAGCTAAAGGGTCTTCTACATAAATTGATCTCATGTATAATGAAACGGAATTTCCATATTCTCTTCTGGTATGAGGACAAAACACTCAAAACTATCCCATACTTATAGATAGAGGGTAAATATCCTTTCATTGGTGTAGATCTCATGTATGTAGTGGGTCCCACAATACAACCCACTCAAAGTTGTTTTAATTCTTAGAGGATGGACCAAACATCATTTTGTTTAATTTCATGAAACAATGACCTAAAAAGGGATAATGTTTCATGGTGCTTCCACTTTGTCTAAATTGGATTATTGAGAGGAATGAATGATTTAAGAAATTTGGGTCTTTATAGGAGATGCATACCTTGAAATAAGGGGGTATAAAAATATATTTTTATAATCATTCTTTGAAAATATGTATTCTCTACATATGTGTATCATTATGGGTATTCAAATCTGCTTGAATAGTTTTCATATAAGAGATATAAATCATAATCCAATAATATCTGAGTCAATGGGAAGTGGAGACCAGTGGGTAAAAGTCAACCATTAGGAATAGCAGTAGCCTATACCACACATAGTCTATATAACAATTCTCAGTTTTAAGGGAGACCTCTCATTTGGGACTAAAACATCCATTATTTATAAGATATGAAGTATTTTGTTATTCACCAGTGAATCCTAGTGGTATCACTTCATATTATTCAATCACTATTATCAATTTCCCATTAGGGAGAACCAATAGTACGTGGGATCTAGGTTCATGGAATTATAAGAGAATATTCTCTCAAGGCCTCGTTTGGTATGAAGTTAGGTACCACAGATATGGAGTTGGTTCATGGAGAATGTAATATTTAAGAAGGGTTCATGAATAGTAATGTATAATCCATCTTGTATTGAACATATTTCAAGGAAAAGGTATAATTCATCTGATTCATGAGTACACAATAATTAATGAGGACAATCTATTTAACATGAAAACCTCGTGTTATACAGTTTAATGTCATGCAGATAAGAAGTGCTCTCCTGTGTTTTGAATAAGATGAATCTTAATGAAACTATTCTGAGAGACTCTCTTAGTTCTCTAAGTTGTCATCAGTAATTCTATATGTTATAAAAAAATGATTACCATGAAATTGAATGAACCACACTATATTTTAGTGTAGGATACATGTGAGAGATTCACATTTCCATATTAGTTGGTTTCTCCACACATATTTTGTTCTCATCAAGGAACACCATAAAAAGTAACACAGATTCAAGCATGGGATTAAAATAAATGATTTGAGAGTCACTAAATGTCACAATAATATGAGAATAAATACACACATTGTTCATAAAGAAAAATTCCTACATTGGTATGACCCATACACAAGTGGATGGAATTTTTTCATTATAGTTGGGCATAGAACACGGGATATGTTCATCACTATGTATCCAGTATGGTCAGCAATTAATCCCCATGTTGTTCATCTATAAAAAATTTATTTCATATTTCTAACTCATATGAAAGGAGTAGGGGGAATTGATTCTCTCTAGAAAATACTATTTCTGTGCCAAAGACTTTAACATTTATGTAGATATCTTAAAGGAGAGGAAAACAAGCATGAGTAGTGAGGTATTTTGATCATTTTTGTGTCATTTATGATGGACTATCAGATCATAATTTAACCTTATATGGAATGGAAAATGACCATGTAGATTAAATTTATGGGTTCAAGATGAGTAGTTCCACACTGGTATAATCCACATGCAGTTTGCGAGGACATTATATCTATCATGTAAAGATTCCAGAATTGGGAAAAGGTGATAATACATTTGAATCTCAGGTGTAGAGTGAGAGAGATAAATAAAAATTTTGTATTGTATTAAAATTTTTTGGTTCATCCTAGAGTATAATATCTAAACATCGTTACGTATCTCAAAGAAATTTGAATCAATCCACAAGTATTTGTTATATCTAGTCACTTATGTGGACTGGACACTCACATAAGTATTGAGGAATTTTTTTATGTATAAATATAGATAATACAAAGTGAATTGCCACAAAATATTCATATTCGATTTAGATTGAAAGAATACAGATATGTATGAGATTTCAGTTCCATGATTAATGTGAGAATACATTGTTCTCATGAGGGGTTATTATGTAAAGATTAAAATTAGATGGTAAAACCATACAAAGGAAAAAATATGTGTAAATATATATCTTAGGTAATAGTATTGGTGTGTCCCATAAGCTAAACTCATATTGTGTTGTTTAAGGTCTTGGGACAGGAACTTATCTATAGTTTAAATTCATTCAACATGGAATTATGTTTCATTTTTTATCATCATTTTGACCAATATATGTTTCATTTATTTTAACCTCATGGAGAAAGGATATATGTGTTATATAGTTTTAGGGACATGAAACTAGGACCTGTGGTGTTGTTCTGTTTAAATTCCCACTACTAGGGATTATGTCATATAGTTTGACATCACAAAACCAAGATGAATGAATTGGAATGATAGTAATGAAAAAAATTTCCTGAGAAACACTTCATTGGTGGATGTCATGAAACATTACCCATCCAGTGTATCCAATGAGTAAGCTCTATTTGAATTGGATTTATGTATGATGTAAGGTCCTTCGACCTAGGTTCCAAATTTGGGGGTTTCATCACAAGTATCACTAGTGTTTTGATAACCAGTTCCAATTCACCTTGGAGAAATTATTAAAGGTTAACCTCTTTGTTGAAGGCTCATGCAGTACAATTATATTAAACCCAAGGTTATGTAACGTACACAAACTCTTTTCATTGAGTTTTTATGACTATTTAATTCATTTTTGTGATAGTTCAGCTTATGAATGTTGTCTGTATATTGTAGATAATATAGAGGGAAACTGGACTTTGATAAGATACACTGTCTCTGTTACATAGACTATTAAGTATGGAGTCACTTGTGTGGACGTTCATGTTGTGGTATGATAGGTTCCTAAATCATATAATAGATTTTTAGGGAAATAATTATCGTATTTTTCACAATTGTTTGGCATATATTTGTTAAGTCCCTATGGAAGGCTACCATAAACCCATTTTCTTTTTCATGAGAGAAAGATGAATGGTTGGAATAAATTTTATACTCATGATTCATTCTCTTCTCCTCAAAAGAACAAATGGTAGCACTATTTTTCTCCAGTATAATTGGAGGGACACCAAATATATTCCTGATATTGGACTTAATGAAGTTGATGATACTCATTATCTCTAATTCCTTGAGGGTTATGGACTCAGAACATTTGGAAGAAAAGTCAGTGGAAATAAGGATGTACTTAAACTATTTATTTGTAGATGGGGGATACGGACCCAAAAAACCCATTCCTTATAAAAACTAGATATAAATATATATCCATATGAAACAAACTGAGTGGATGATGGATAATGTTTTAATGGATATGACATATGTGACATTAATTGGTGAATCTCCTCAGTTCTATATCATTATTATCTAGAATCAAATAAGCCTTTTGATTTGGTGGGAGAACCATTTTCTATACTGGTGAGTGTTGTTGGAGCCTTTGTGGAGTTTTTTCACAATGGATATGGTCTCTTTGTCATGAATGAATATGAGGTGGACTCTGTCAAAGCCAAATTTATAAAGTACCTTCTATTTATTTGGCCCGTATTGAAGGGTGAAGTTTACTTCCAATCATTAGATTTGTTCCATTTGTGCTTAATCTTATGAGTTTGTCCCACATTGGTGGAAATCTACTATAGTATTCACCCATCTTGGACAGGATTCTAGATTATCATGCTATGGGGATGTGTTGATTTAATTAATTTCCTCTATATCATAGAGGATTAATGGTGTGACGACACTCTTGTGTGTGATGTAAATGACCATCTCTTCCATGTTTGTATCATCCAATACTAAGGTTATATTGGATAGAAAATTATCATGATCATTATGTGATTGAGGAATCTGTGATGTAGCGTAGGTTCATATTGGAACTCTACCACAATTCCCTACATATAGCCCAGGAGAGGAGTCAATTCCTTATTTTAATGGAATATTCACTATTGATTGGTTTGATAACTAAAAATGAAACACCATTTTCATTTATATATGCTATATGTTTCTACAGGGCTAGATCTAGGCCTGTAATAAGGACTTGGTATTCTACAAAATTATTGTTACAACGTTAATGAAATGAGGAGTATGAAAAACATTCATTTTTTCTGGGAAACGAATACAATCCCAAGAATAAATTAATTGACCTTTGGGTTTCCCATTTCCTTATCATTCAATCATTGACAGTAATCGCCAAAAAACATCTCCCATGTGGGGGGGGGGGAGGTCAAAAGCATAAAAAATTCTTCATCTGGAAGTTTAGTGTCACTAGTGAGTTTTCTAGGGTAGGATGCTCTACAAAAAAAATCAACCAATGAATTCCCTTTAGTTTCATTTTACAACATGAATCAGATAAAATATTTTTATAGTATAACCACCAATAGGTCTAAATAACCTATTTAGATAGGGAACCTAAGAATATACTTGGGTGGTTCATTTTGGGAAACCAATATGACTTCAAGGTGGTATACGTAATGACTTATATTTTTTACTATGATGATGAGTGTGCAAATTTTTTTTACATCAAAATGTGGAGTCTTAATATCTATCATATTTTTCAAATGATATTAGAGACTATTTTATTTCCCCTGATAATTCTTCTATGCATGGAGGGCATCGATAAACCCCTATATTGATGCTATGTATAGGATGTTTACTTTCCTTCAACCAGTTTCATTTATATTAGTTCATATAGTAGGTACTACCTGAGGTTCTCAAAATCTTCCTAGAAATCCTCATATGACTAGTAATCCACTAACTTGTTCATTAACATTGTTAAAAGGAGATATTAACTAGTTTATTTGGCTATAAAACACCTGATATAAGTGAGTTTCCCTTGGATCCCTTTTAATTATTTAAGACTTCAAGGAGGACAAATTTATAGAATCTCACTAGTCTTTTCGATATCAATATCGATGACATGGAGGAATACATAAAAGACTTGTAATTTTCATAATGTCACCCTAAAAGTGTAGTTCATTTGGTTATTCATTAAATTAATCTATAATAAATCGATGAATATTTTTTGAAGATCAAAGAGGTGAACAAAACATTGCCGAGATTTAGCCACTGGGTCATCGATGTAGAACTCCATGATTTGTCCCAAGAAGTGTTTATAAATCTTAACCATGTAATGTTGATAAGTAAATCCAACATTATTTGAGAACAAAGGAAAATAATTGGTAATAAAATATTCCATGAGGTACACTAAAGGTAGTGTATTCCTCATCTTTAAGGGCCATCTTGATCTAATCACCCTTGAATATGAGTCGAAAATGGAAGGGTCTTAGAATATAGTAGCGGAATCAATCAAAAATTATTTCATTATTAATTGAAAATAATTCTTTTTGAAGTGTGAATTAACACCCTAAAATTAATCTTGGCCTTGATGTGTTTTTTATTTTTCAAAATGGGAATAATATTTTCAAACTATTTTGTTAACCACACCTCTCAGATAAATTAGTTGTGATCAAAATGTAATCTTTGTATTCTACCATGGTAGTATGATAGGGATGTATTCATATAGATACCTTTTTGATACCTCGATGGTCATATAGATGGCCCGAGTGATGATTATTTACATCAAGGACTAGCCCAAGTATCTTTATATAATTCCAAGATATCATACACCAATACTACATTAAGAAATAAATAAATATATCTCTACTCGAATAGAGGCATGGAAACACTGATCAATGTAGGATACAAATCCCCTTTTATTCCTAGATTTACAAACCTTACCCATTCTTTCTATTTTATTTACATTTAGAACATCTTTTGGCTATTTCTTGATGTGGGATGCCTTCTTATGTTTTATCTCCATATCCACTTTATACATATTCATTTAAATAGAAGGTATTGAGCCTTCATACCTTATGAAAAATTATTCATTTTATATATACTAGATATTACTTTTTATAATATATATATATATATATAATTAATTCATTATTATTAATAATTTGTTATCAGCATTTTTTTAACATTTCAATAATTTATTAATATTTTATTTTTATTTTTTTAAATAATAGAATTTATTCATTTATATATTTATATTTAATATATACTATTTATAACTGTTTATAATTTTTTATATATTTTTTTATATTAAAATTATTCAATTTAATTAGTAATTATTTCATTAATAAAATTTAGAATATATTTATATTTTAATCATTTATAATATTTAGTTTTTAATTGTTGATTTTTTTATCATTTTTACAAAATTTGTTTTTTATTAGTTTTTTATTGGAGTATATAAAAAAATAGGACCCGCAAAGATAAGATGCATAGGCCAGCTAGGCAGGTGGCCCATCACAAGGAGGTGCCAACTTATATGGCATGAGTGTGTGATGTTGTATGCGGGCGTCGATCCCCTGTTAGCATATAAAATCAAGATATTAGAATGATATGTATTATAAAGTGAAACAAAAAAAATGATAAGTTCGACGTGGAGTGAATAAGCATGGGACACCCATTTATCAGCACCAGATAAAAAGAAATGAGAAAGGCCGCCCTTTATCAGCACTAAACAAAAGCATTGATAAAGGGTGTCCTTTATCAATGTTGAAAAAGTGTTCATAATCGGTGGTCTTTATTAACACTTAAAAAATTAATGATAAATATAATTATTTATCATTGTTTTTTTCACTAATAAAGGGTAGAATTATCAAATCTTTTATCTAGAACTGATAAAGGAAACCTCTATTTATTATATGTTTAGTAGTAGTTGGTGTAGAATGGTATGATTTTTTTATTTACATGTTAATCCATGATGATAGATTTCTTATGATTTCGAGATATCTTCCACTACATATGATAATTAAATGTTCATAATAAACCCATAAGTTATATTAAATATATGTTTTTCAGGTTTTTAATCTGTTTTAATCTCTTGTATTTGATGAAAAATGATGTCTAATGTTTTTATAAAAATGTATGCAGGTTTTAAGCACTTACGTGACCTGTGCAAGGGTATATATTATTTTAACCTTATGAAGGCTGGATATGTAAAATTTATATTCTTAAGTGAGTTGGTTACATAAATGTATACATACCATTACCCTTATTTGATACCCTTGTATAGAATGTCTACGTATGGGAAACCTATTTGTTACGATTATAAAAATTGGATGTATAAAGGTAGTACACTTATGAAAGGGGTTTATGTGAGGGTCATTGGTACCATACCCTTATGTGTAAATGTGTTAGAGATTCTATTTAAAGTTCCTTGGTGTTTACCTTTACAAAACATATGAATGTTTGAGATTATTCTTATGAAAAGGTGTTGTGTAAAGGTAATATATTTACATAAGGGAGATTCGTAAAGGCATTCTATGTATTACCATTGGGAATAGTGTTAAATCGAACTATAAAACGATAAAATTTAAATTAACTTTATATAGGTTTTAAAAACATTGATTACCCTTATGTAGAGCATTTGTATAAGGGTAATAAAGGGATACACATAGGCAAAATAGAGATTCTCTATAAGGGTAAACAATTTTTTTTTAAAAATGTTTTTAATTTAAAAAATATTTTTAATGGTTTAAATAACATTTGTAAATCATGTTAAAAGATATTTTTAGAATTCCAAATCTATATGGATTTTAAAAATTACATAACTAATTATAAGGTTTCTAAAATTAATTGAACAATTTTTTAGGTAAAATATTTCCCGAATAATAAAGGCTTATATTTTAAAATATCATTTGTCAAATTAAATGACCTGCCTTATGTTCTATAAATAATAGATTTATTTATAAATTAAAATTTTTTTTATAAAGAGTTTATAAATTACATGATATATGATATTTAGGTTATATAAAATGTTTAAATAATATAAATTGAATTATAAGATATTTATAATTCCTGAAATATCATATAAATTCTATTCAATATAAAATATGAAGGGATTCATATTTAAATGAATATAAAATTTTTATATTCTAGCGAATTTATTTAAATTTTCCAATTAGTTTTTATTTAGGAATACTTCATAAATGTCTTATGTTTTGGGAAATAAATAATTTATTTATTTATTTTTTAAATTCGCATGATATTTATGATTTATATTTTTTTATTAAATATGAATATTGTTCATGGCCATTTATATGATTAATTTCTTCTAGAATAGAGTATTACATATCATACTAGGTTTGATATTATAAAATTTATTGTTCATTTACATTTTCCTCAGTATATAATTGTAGATATGATCTTGAGAAGATTTTTTGGGCACAGTTTGTTCATATTATGTGTTATGGTTTTCATGAATTAAATTATATCTTGAGAATATTCTCCCTGAGTAGAGGGACTTAGGGTTGCATGAACTACTTTCCCAGAGGCTTTCCTTTGCTTGGAAAGTGAATGGGATTCTCTATATATCACTATATGATTACTCGTATGAAGATTATCAATATCATGTTTCTCAATAAATTAACATTAAAATATCATATACCTTATGGATATATGGAATTTATATATGTATTAATATGTTTATCTTCTATATTTGGGTGAGTTACACAAACATGTAGGATGTGTACAAGTTACAAATTAATGTGTTATGATGATATTAAATTTGTGGTTATAATATGTATTCCAAATCAAAATCACCAAAATCATGCATACATAAAATGGAATAAAAACATTAGAAGAAAATGATAATATAAGATGTAATAATTATGAATTTAATATGCATATGATTTATATTATACTTGTGAGACCTTAAAATAAAAATCTATAAACACTAAGTGTGATATTCCTCAAAAAACACTTTTTCAATAACATGATCATCCAAATAGGTAGTTCCACACCAATTTGGGGTGACCATCAATTATCTTGTCTAAGGAAGGAAAGTATTAAGTTACTCTAGAATATTTAATTTTTTATATCACAAAAATTTTGGGGTTCCCCTAGATTTACTCATGTTAACTTTTTTTGATGTTTTATTTGGGTTGCACTTTGTTGAAAAAAACTAATGGTTGGAATATTAGAGGAATATAATTGAGTATTTTCATATGATGTATTTTAATAATGGGTTATCCACTCAATTATCTATGGGTCAAAACTACTATGAGTGAGATGAATACCTACCTAAATAACTAATTTAATGAGTTTAAAGCTAAAGAGGGGTCATTTATTGGTGAAATATTTATATTGTCTTACTAAATAGATATGATTTATAGGGTTATAAATTTTATTAGGAGAACTATCATTATAATTCCTTAAGAAAAATATATCAACAACATGATATTAATCCAATAAAAAAGTTATTTTGTAGTTAAATGAATCATCATTATCAAACTAAACTTTATAATAATTCATTAAATAAGAAACATAAGGAAAGAAACTCCCTAAACTAGTGTATTGAGATAAATTCTTTTGTAATGGATATATTCTATATTTTATTATAGTTATTTGATGCATAACAAATTGTTAAAATTTTTCAATATGTGAATCTATATTCTTATGGAAAAATTAAATGTTTCATTTAAGCTTTTAAAGGCACTAATAACTGACTCACTTATGGAATTATAGTCTTATATACTCAATATGATTGGGTATGTCATTGATTTTGAATATGATTTATTATGATTAGAAACATTGAAAAATTATAATAGGTCTTATTTTGGTTAATGAATTTATTAGATTATCATAAATGGAAATTGTCGTGAAAGATGAATGAATTTAATAAATGTTTACCTAATATTAAAAAAGTTCTGAGAATAAATGAATTAGGAATATGATGTATAATTTAATATACTTTATAGATAATATAAAGAGGTAAAAGTTCAAGACCAGAAGGGGAAAAGAAAAAAAACATTTCTTCAAGAATCTTGTTATGTTTATTTAAAACAGGAGACTATTATTAAGGATTAATGATTACATATGATGGGATTATATAAAATACAAAAAGTGGTTGGGGAACTCCACAGAATTTTCATGTTAGTTATAAGTTTTTAAAATTCAATTCATTAATTTTAAGGGCATATAATACAAAATTTATACATTATAAGTGTTGTAAATATACATGAGTTCTAAATAAAAGGAAGAATTAAAAGAGCTAGTAGTTTTAATTTACGTAATGAATTAAATAATGGAGACACCATAAATTTTAATTTAAATATTTTTATCAAGATTGGATGAATCTATGTAATGGAATTATATCTTCATATCACTTTCTTATATGATAAAATGTGTTAATAAAGAGTTTTTATGAACAACATGTGATGAATAATTGTATAAACTGAGTTTGTGACCCATTAGATTCTATAAAATATTTAGATGTGAAGTTTTTTATAAAATGTTTTCATCTAGGATAATTTTTTATCCATTTATACTCCAAAAACATATAATACCTTATGAGATATGAAGAAAATTGTTTATTTTTTACATGCCACTACTCAAAGGATGTAAATTTTATTCTCCAAAAAACAAAGTAGGTTGTTTCATATCTTATATATTTATTCAGAAGAGATTATATCATCTATGAGGTTTGTGGGAGTATGTTTGAACATAGATAAGTTCAATGTTAATAAATAAAATATTTTACCATATTTAGATTATGTGATTGTTTAATTTATATCCTTTAGATTTGGGATATATGAAAATAAATAAAAATGAAAATTGTTACATTTAGTCATTGTGAGAAAGTGAATGTCACTTTTAACTAAAGGATTATACCAGTATAAGATTATAGTGATTCTTTTTCTAACATTTTATATAATATTAGGATATGTGATGGTAAGTAAAAATGTAAAGAGTTTCATTTATTTACCCTAACAAGTTCACATCACTATTCCCTAAAGGTTTATACTAGACAATACACAATGTGTATAACATTATTTTAAAAGAATTTAGGATATGATGGTAAAGTGATAACCTAAATAATTTTATACCCTACAAACACCAGTAAATATATGATCGTAGCTAGCACAGGGGTGGTTGGGTATGTTGTTGATCTTGTCATTGGTTAGAGTGAAACCAAGATTACATTTTTTCACTTTTATGATAATTTAATGAAATATAGATTATAATTGAAGTAGAATGAGGAAATTAATGACTATTGTTAGATGTTTCATATATGAAATGTTAAACTACTTGGAAAGGTGTCATATAATGTAGTTGTCTGATTGACGAATGACATGTGATGTATTCGACAACTTGGTAAGCCTATTTAAGAGAATTATGAACAGATGAGATAAATATACTATATTGACATGTTCTATGTATAGTGATCACTCAATGTCATGGATAAAGAGATTATATAATAATAGGTATGATTTATATGATACATATTCTAGTGGACACATTCATATAGAGATACAAGTAGATTTAATTGAGATCACACCTGACTACTTTATAGATTGAGTTTCTATAATTCTTCGTAAGAGGCCCCCCTTTTTTACATGTATGAAATATATATTTCATAGCTATTTTCTATGCAGATATGGATTATAGGGTCACACAATTTGACCATTGTAAAAGGATAAATTTGTTGATAATTACATTTTTTCAAAATAAAGAGAGTTTCACGAAAAAAACCAAATTTTGAAGAGTTTCGATGGATTCACAATGTGTTGTAATGTTTTTCATAATGTGATTATGTGATTTTAGAGAATGTGGGTGATTGTTGGATATATTCTAAACTATTCTTTCTTGAGATGCATGTACACATGCATATGATGCACGAGATACATACACCCATATATAATATGATATTATATAGTTTACATTTAATATATTCATATGATGCATGTATTTATCATACATAAAATGAATGAATATAATATATATTTGATATATATATTATTTATGTATTTTTAATGGTTTAATCATAATTTTCAATCCATTATGAATGGATTCAAGTATTTTCAGTAAATTTGTTTAAAAACATAATGAAGGCTTTAGAAGCCATTTGTATTTTAGTTATCCTCACGATATGATCATGGATCCATGTGGTTGATGTATCACCACAGAGGAGAGGTGCATTATTCACTACTTGTAATATTTATAAATCATTTCCTTTTGATGTATGATGAAGTATATTGAAATATTATTTTTAGGTACTCTTTTTTTTACAATTTTATTTACATGTTAATACATGAAGACATATTTTACGTGTTTTTGGGTTATCTTCTATAGAATATGATCATTAGATGATCATTCGAAACCCAACACATTATGTGGTATGTGAATATATCTTATGGTCTTGGTCACATGTCCTATAACATATCATCTCTCATTTTTTGGTATATATAAATTAATAATTTTCATCAATTACTTATTTTCAATAAATACATAAACTATATTGATAAACATTCTACATTGAAAAAATGGTGCAATTCATTCATCCATCCAACACTATTTGCAGGGTGGTTTAGAGATATTTAACATTTTCCCCCATAAGACTAACAATGAGTTTTAAGTGTAACAATATGAGTGACTATGGGGTTGGTATTACCTAGTTCTATTCATTTATGCATGTTAACGTGTCCCTGATTTCCATTAAATAAATATTTTTGGTAACCCCCCATCTTGGTCCTCTTATGGGGCATGGTCCCCCTTCAATGGTCACTGCTCCCTAATTTTGTTTAACACCCATTTGCAAGGTCCACATTCCAAAATATTATGGAGAGGTTATGAGGGTTTTATGTACTTAATAATGTGTATGTTTGATCAATTATATGGAATTGATGTTTTGTATAATGAGAAATTACCTCAACTTCTAAGAATGATTCAGTAATGGGAAAGATCACCTTCATGGAAATTTTTTGTGGCAGTGCTTTAGTTGAGAAACGGGTGAGTAGTGAATAATTATTTGGGCCTCATTACTTATTGGTTCCCCATGGGCTACCTTGATAGGTAAAATGTAGATTGTTATTCACAACAAGTTCAATAGACCATTTAACGATCCAAATATTAATTTTTTCTTATTCAGTATGGATTTTGAGTTTTAGAGTTGAGATGTATAAGAATTAAATATATTATTGAGTCTTTTAATGGTTGAGAAAATCCAAGATTCTTTATTCTAATGATTATTTTAATTACACTGAAATACAAACATATTAGAGTGGACAAGGTTTTCTAGTTTACCCTCCTTGTCTTCCTCCCAGACACTTCTCATACTGATATTTGAGCGGAGAATCTTACATGTGTACCATTTGTGGTTTTTAGGGTTTTGTTACTCGGTATATTTATACTCACACTTGATCATATTTTTTCTAACACATGTTATTTCCATAAATATGATGAATATGTTTAGATATGGGTT
Organism: Viscum album; assembly: GCA_963277665.1. Lineage (NCBI taxonomy): Eukaryota > Viridiplantae > Streptophyta > Magnoliopsida > Santalales > Viscaceae > Viscum > Viscum album. The sequence goes on along the minus strand of OY728129.1, from coordinate 913,707,602 downwards.
GGATATACCAAGATATAGTTTGTAATATTTTAATGTTACACATGGAGATTCATGGAATTTTTTTTCAGATAATGGTTACTTGACATTATGACAGTGGTTATCACGGATGATGTGTACACTAAGGGTAAAAGAAATGTTGAAAAGCTTTTATGTTTTATGTATTCAAAGGATTTTTAGATGTACTATTTCACTTTTATATACCCCATTTAAGGTATTTATTCCCAATGTATCATTTATGTGTTGTATATAGTTAAGATGATTATATATATTCATTATACTGGGATTCTTATTTTTATGCATGTGAGATATATTCATGTCCTAAGTTGATATAGGAAAGAACCTATTATATTGGGATATATTCATACTCAATGATCTTCACCCACTCCTTGTCTATTGGAGGCAGTCTTGGTGTGACAAATTTAGTTTTCAACTAGCTAGGGTAGGGCCATAGTGGGTTGGGTTGTGTTACAGTGGTATCAAATTTGGTTTTCCAAGGGGTCGAGTTTACAGTTAGAAATAATTTGATATATTTTGGAAACATATGTCATTGATATTATTTGGGTCCTAAGTTTAGTTATAATATTTGGGAGACTAGCGTAGGTGTGGATTCTAATATAACGTTTTTGATAGTTAACCAAGAGCTTTGAGGCATCATTATAGAATAAGGCCTACAAATGGTAAATGCATTATATAGTTTCCAAAAATGGGTTTTCATTCCTTCTTTATGATATATCATACTTTTGTGTTTATAAAATTAAGGTTCCTACAATATGATATCTTGATTACATGTAGATACATAATCGTAACAAGATTAATTCTATAGATCAAACTTTTCCCCCTAAAGTAGCGTGTGATAAGTTGTGTTTTTGAGGAATCAGTTGAGAGATATCCTTTTTCCCTTACCTAAGACACATTATATCCAATTTATTTTAAGTATTGGGTTTTTATGGATAATATAGTTATCTATATGAGGTGAGATGTTGATTTTTATGGATGGATATGGTGATCATATTAAAATGACAGAGGTGAGGTTTATCCTTAGGATATTTGGGATTAACTAGACATAGGGAGACTTATTCCCTTCTGGTTTGGAATGAGCAGACTAGATGATTATGATTCCATTAATCATTTTATATAGCATCAGAAGATAATAGGGAGTATTTTTTTTGTCAAACAATTAATGGGACTAATCTCACATTAATGTATTTTTAGTATTGGTTTGTGATGAATGTTTTACGTGAGGATGTATAACCCTATGAAGTGTGGCATTACCACATATGAGTATACCTTAAGGGACATAATCCTTTTAAGGTACATTCTTTACATTGTTCCTTATAGAATTATTCAATATCAATTGTTCTAATAGATAATATTTAGAGGATTTATGGATACATAGTTGTGTTTTTTAAATACACCACCAAAGTCAGGGGTTCAACAAAAGATGCTTTGTAGGTTTAAGATTCTTAGAAGAGCTTAACACCGGTCATGGGAGCATTCCATCATTTCACCTAATTCTAGTTAGATTAGTTCTATGGATATGCCTCCCCTTTATAGATGGTAATTGGACTAGAAATGATCTTATTATATAAATATATTGAGTATTGAGGGGATTATTTTGTGAGGTATTAGGAGGTATGAAAGTTTTTTTATATTGAAGACTCATTAATCCCCTACCACAATAACTACCCTTGGATAGTTCATTTTTATCCAAGGATTAATGTAGACAAAGCTGCGGGATAATGAATGTAATGGATGGATATTTTTAGGCATCGACAAGTACACATCATGGTGTAAATTGTGTACATAATTTATAGAACATCATACTAGACAATGCTGACATGAGATGAACATATTTCCCCATGTGTTAAGGTGTTATAGATTCTAGTAGAGCCCTGATATAAAACTTGTTTAACTAGATAATTTACATGGATGATGGCCATCATTCAGTAACCCATTATAATGAAGCGTGTCTAACATTTTTGGGGAAATATATATTCTCAAAGATTCCTCATGCATGTGAAGATGTTTGTGGTACCCACCAAAATAATAATTTATGACCCAATTACTGGTATCATGATGTGTTGTTGAAATAAGTGAATAGGTGAGTTTTGTTAAGGGTAGAGAATGAGACCCTATATGGTGTGGTGACTTTGTCCAACCTTTTAGTAGTTTAGTTAGACTACATATATATTTATTATCAAATATTTAGGTGATATATTCAGAGATTAGAAATGACATCCTAAAATTTTTCTGAATGCATACATTTTTTCAAATGAAAAACTATTTTTGAACGTAGTCAAGAGGCTGATATATTCATCATATTTTTTTTCTAATAATGTTGTTTAAATATTATTGAGTGGAATAATGGGTGCCACTCTTGTGTTTGAAGGCATGTGAATGAAAAACTTATATTAATTATTTAATGTAATAATCTACTGAGAATCCAAGGGACTATTCCTATTCTTTCTATGGGAGTTCCAACAATTATTAAACTCTCATAGAATAGAATATAGATTTTTGGGGTAAATGTTGTCTTTATGATATTGAATCTATGAAATTTGTTTATATAAAGGTATAAAAAAATAAGTAATGGTTGTTTATCATTCTAGTAGAGGATTTTTTTGAGATGTTAGTGGCTACAATTGTGTAGCTAGTTTATTGGATTTTGATTCTTTCATGAAGAGGGGGACATTTCTCTACATTGATTTAAAGTACTAGATCAACAATATTCCTTCATGTGAGAGGGTTCCATACTATTAATGGTGTAAAATTATAGAATCAATATCACCGGATGTTCTCGTATATCAATCTTTTATTCATATAATTAATGTGGGTTTCATGTAACCCACATCCCTAGGTGGATAGGGTTTACCTTCTAATACTCTTATTGAATATTATGTTGGTAAATTTGAATGAATATTTCCCTAGTGGAGCATGTATTTCTATATTGAATCCCAATTAAATATTTTGTTTTAACCACCACATGGAAGTAATTTATTTATGGTCGATTTGGAGGTCTTCTGGAGAGGCTGTGGTATTTGGTCATTATGTTAGGTATTATCAAAGGGTCTAGAGATGATGGAGTAGGGTCATCTGAATGATAAGGACTATCTGATTCTATTTGTTGGGGATTAGGACACATGATGGTAGATGGTTTGATGTTGAGTCATTTAGCAAGTTTGGAGTGGTGAATATGGTTACCATTGGTATCTTTTGAAGTACCATAGACCCATATTCCCAACTCTACTGGTAAAAAACATTACATAAGAATTGGGTTTGATAAAAAGTGAGATAAACCAATCATTATTTATAAACATTACGATAAGTTTAATATTATAGCTCAAAATAATCATAAAATCCAAAAAATTACGGATTTAGTGTCTTTTAGGACCTGTCAAATATATTTTTTTAACAAAACACGTAAACATTTGAGCCACATTAGTCTCCCTTCTGGACATCTCATAAGATATAATAATACTCATAACCTGAGGGTTGGAAATATAATAAATAAGTCATCTCAAAAGCTCAATAAAAGAAAAACTGAACAACAATACATCAAGGGTTGGATCATAATCTTGTTATAATTAAATATCCATGAAATATATAATATTAAATTATACATGGAAAAAATTTGATCTGTACAAAAGCCATGAGAAAAAGATAGGAATCCTCAAAATAGAACACATATACCATGAAATAAAGGCTTGGAAAGACAGCTTGATAAAAATGACCCACGAGAATAATAATAGGAAATAATATATGTATTTTCAAGAAATGAATAATTACATTAATATATGAGAGTAATATAGGCATATAAGGTAAAAACATGGGGAGAAGTAATCAATACCCCTTTCCCATAACATGATGGAGTAGATATCACTACTCGATTCCCATAATAGTCTAAGAATCGCAAAATTATTCTCATAAACATAGTGGATAATTCTTAAATTTTTGTTTCCTATAAAAAAATGGATTAGTTTTCACTACATAATTCCATTAAACATTGAAGAGGATGACTTACTACATGATTAATATAAACATAGTGGAGCAGGATTCAATTAAAAATTCCCAAAAAACATTGTGGAGTAGGCATCAATTCTTGATTATTGTAAACATTGTAGATAATGATTCACTACCTGATACCCATAAACAAAGTGGAACATACATCAATTCATGGTTCCAACAGTTACATCAAGTGATATAAATACTTAACACATGCATTGGTGGGATATACTTTATCCCACCCATAAATAATCCATATATATGTATTCCACTTGAACACAATTATTGATCACATCATAATGAACACATGGAAAGAAAAATGGGGTTCAAAAAATCACCAAATGGTGTCACTAAAATGGAACTCATGAATGGAAGTGGTTGATACCCAAAATTAAATCACCCCAAAAGAGTAATTCATTTTAATAATCAGAGGTTAGTTCATGAAGAATAAATTCAATGTAAATAAGACCTTTATATAATGTAACAAAATCATTAAATTTTATTATATGAAATATATTCATCTTAGGATTATGTGATGGAGTTACATGTCACATTGAAAGGTTATTATTGAAAAGGAATGTTTTGAGAATTTGAAGAAAAGTTAGTTTAAAAATTTATATATAGAAAAAGATATAAATAATGACGTCTTGGAAAAGACATAATGTTTTCAAAAATGTGAAGTGAATTTTGTTTGAAAAAGTTTACTTTTAAAAATAATCATTAATAATAGATCCTCGAAAAATTCACAATTTATTCAAAGGTTGAATTGAAAGAATTGGAAAAAACGTAATTTTAAACATTAATCATTAGTAATAGAGCCTTTATATGAAATAAATTTTATAAAATAAAATTGGGATTGGATGATAAAAAAATTTATTTTGAAAGGGTGAAAAACGTTTTTATTATTTTGAAATACAATTTTTGAAAACTCAAATAAAAAAAGTGCAAGAAAAAATCTTTTTTGAAAAAGGAGAAGGTAAATTTAATGGTAATATGAGATAACATATAAATGGTTATCCAAAAAAATAGAATATTTTATAAAAGGAAAATAAGGACAAGGATGAGAAGTCATTGTTAAAGTGGATAAGAATTCATCTCAACAATGATGTACTTTTTATGGTGATGATATTAATGGAGGAATAAGATTATAATAAAAAGTTTAATTTTCAATAGAAATAAATAGAAAATACTAGGAAATAAATTCATTTTTGTGATGAAACCAATCTTTTAAAACATAAGTTCAATAAAAGGCATTATAACTCAATTCAAGGATTTGAGTTATCAAAAACTCTTACAAGATCGATATCTTTTTAATTGAAAGCCATTTAAAATAAGAATAAAATATGGATCTTAAAAAAACATAAATTACATCAATATTTTAAAGTAAATCCATTTTTGTGTAATCACACAATCATAGTGACATTAGGGTGGACATTATGTATAATATCTCACAAAATTAAATTTGATACAAAGAACCCCTTGCCTTAATTCTTGGTGCCCCCTAAATCACTTGAATAAATTTTTTAAAAAACTAATATCTTAATCAACAATTTTAGAACCTTACTCATATATATAACATTTTGTAAAGTTTATTTAGAATTTTTAATACATTTATATTAGGTAGTTATTCTCAATTTTTTATTATCTGCTGTGAGTAGTATTGATCCTTGTGAACTAGTTTCATAATAATGATATTGTTATTAATTATTCTCAAAAATTTCATCATTCCAAGAAAATAGAATTTACTGGAATTGATTATAAATAATTATTAATAATTTTTTTATTTAAAAAAATGTGAATTTTGTTTAGGATTATTAAAATGATGTCTGCAATGAGTATGTTTATGTGATTTTACATAAATGGATGATGGTATCTTAATTAATGAGTATATTATTGTTGTTACCATTCAATTATATGATATAAATGTGTGTTAACAAGAGTTATAAATAGATTCATGTTGGGTTCAAATTTTTTTATTAGAAACACCCAATGACTCCCACATTCTCAATGAGTTGCGATCCTTCTTTCCAAAGGGAGGTAGTCATTGGGGGTTTCTTGCCAACGACATTTAGGAACTCACATTGGTTGAGAGTAAGAGAGTTCAAGATCATAACACCCTAATTTAGTGTAATTATATCATACTACATTACTCTCTTATAGATTTAATATATGCTATATAATCTTTCCCAAATCCTCATAAATGACTTATTATCCAAAACAATGACTAGTTAATGAGCCAACATGCATACATGAGTGAATACTATAAATGAATCAATCTGTATATATCATATATTCTCCATCTTTTAGCCCATTATTATATAATAATTAGGGGTTTGTTATGTTTTAAATCTATATAACTTGGCACTATTATGTCTATTTCCATCCTGGAAGGTGATTGGTATGTTGGAATTGGGATTGAATCCCCACGAGGCCTCATAAAAATCCTATTATGGTTGGAATCAAAACCCACATTGTTTATATAGATTCAAACCATATAATTAAACATCAATCAACTAGGATTCATATGAGGTCATATGAGTATTGGATATGGGGGCTCGAGCCTTAGATTGGTGTCATATGTATCCTATATGGATAAGAATCAAAGTCCATGTAGTTCGAATTGGTTCATATGTCATAAAATTGGGGACAACATAGGTTTTTAGTTTTACATATTCACATAAGGATACCCTAAAAGTTTTTTTGAAGAATATTTCCCTCTCAAAAAATAAATGATGTAACAACACTTACATCTACAAGGAGGCCCATATTGGGGAATTTTCATCATTCTATTGGCATAATTGTTGTAAGATTCTATGTTATGTGAGTCCTTAATAGTGTAAGAAACAAGAGATATTGTATTGTTGGATACATTTCATTACGTCATAGCTTACACACTAAGAATGTACTGATATTTTTGTGGGTCCTACACACTAAGGTCACCGTAATATTTAAAAAGGGCATACACACTAAGGTAACCATGATATTTGAGTGGGGATTACACAATGATGTTTCCCTACTATGTGGGTAGAGATTGAAAACTAAGGATGTCTTAATATTTGAGCATGGCTCACAAAATGTGGTTTCCCTAATATTGGAGTGGGGCTTACACACTAAGGTTTCCATGATTTTGGATGCTACTATGGTTTCCATAGTGTTTGAGAAAGGCTTAAACACTATGGTTTACTTAATATTAGAGTGGGGATTAGACACTAATATTTCTATGATGTTGGATTGTGGCTTATATAAAATGTTCAAACTAATAGTTGGTTTCATTGGACATATAGATGTTTGAGGGAAAGAGTTTGATCGGGGCATAAAACAAGAGAGGATACCCATATTTTGGAAATTTTAATATACTAATTATATGATAATTTCAATCATCTATGCCAAAATAATTCACACTTTGTGAGATAAATAAGAGATGTCTAGAGATTATATGTTTTTCACATAAGTGTGGTAACTGCAAACTAGATACACCCTAAGAGAATATTATCATAATACCTTAAAAGATATATCTCCATGAGCAATAAGGGGGTAAAACTTTTCATATAGAAAATATGAATATGTGAAACTGGATGACGAAAATATATTTTTTATTAAAATTGGAAATTAGTAATATTCTGTACATATCCCATGATACAGAAATTAGAGTCGTCATAGTGCACAGGTTCCTTTCACACTAACGAGAAGGAGTACCTATTGGGATTATGGAGGTCATAAACCTATAATTTAGGGAGTGTTAGATTGTATTTAATTTAATGTGTCTTTTATGGTAGTAGTTAGGTTTTTTAGTTCATGAGTGATACTCTTAGGAGCCATGCGGTCATGAGTGTTCCAAGAAGTCATGCACTCTGTGTAAAGGAAGGATAGTCAGACTTACTATGTGACCCATTTGGAGTCCCGTGAATTGGAAAGTATTTGAGGTCCATTAATTAATGAGATCGATAAGGGTAGAAGTTATCATATGGCCTGGTTATACTACCAAGAGGTTATATTGTGATCATATAGTTATATTTTTACCAAGGAGTTGTCTCACGATCACATTCATATCATGGGACCAATAGGTTATCTCATGATCGTATACCCATCACTTGATCAATAGGCAATCTCATGATCAGAACTCCTAGCATGATCGGTAAGATATCTCATTATCAACCCTCTTATAACTCATTAATTTTATTTATATTAATATTTTGACTGAACATATGTGATATACTCTTACAATCATTTAATCCATCCACACCGGATGGTTCACTCATGTATGTATGCTTTCATTGTCTTGTGTCCTTACTTTTCCTTTTACAATGAGGTGATTTTATAGGCATCCCTTACCTTATATTTATTCTAATTTAATTGGAAAAAAAGCCACACACCACAGCTTGAATTGGTGGATGGACAATCCAAATAAGTCAATAATGTCTTATGTGCTTCAGGTGATCATGTCACACTTCGTTAGTGATGTCCTCTAATCATCACTTTTTGAATACAATTTTCATGATCATTCCTTCATTACCAGTATACTTGACTGCATAAGACATTCATGTTACCTATTTTTAATGGAATCAATTGTAATACTCTAAGGGGTGTCACATGATCAGTACTGGAGGATGATATTACATGTAAACCTCTCCAAAGACAACTGAAATACTTGAAATGACTCCAATGGGCATCACATAAAGAAAAAAGACCTTGTAATACTTACATAATTACCTACATTCTTGAACTGATAACATGTACATGGGTTATCATAACATAGATTATATTTATCAGGTTCATCATGTGATCACAATGCCCTGAATAATATTTTTTTAGGATTCCAACATGTTTAAGGGCCTTTATGTGTTCATTAAAATGATCAAGTGAACCATGTGAGTCATTAACATCAAGAATGACATAACATCCATTATATAAATATCCCATCATTTATATCCTTCATCATTTGAAGTACAAAGAATCTTTCCGTAGGTTTTCCATGAGGGTTTCACATGATCAATAATTCATCCATGTGAAATTCATGACCAAATTGTCATTGCATCGATTGCATGCCTCTAAGGGGCACCACTTGATCTATTCAAGATCACGAGTGATTGTAAAACCATTCTCACAGATATTCATTCCATTTAGCCTCAGTGCATCATGTGATATTCTGGGGGTTATGATATCAAGATTATTTCAATGGGTTACATGATCATGTAACCTAGGTTCTTGATCCACTATGCTCATGCTTTATTATTTTTACTTCATGGGAGAATAGTACATTTGTTTTGGTTATTTATTCAACTCCAAATTGTTCAATGATCATTTGGTGGAATTAAAAAATGCCCCATATCCTAAGAATAAATTTTTAAAATAAAAATGAAGGAATCAATTATGAGTAAGTAAATTCATACCTGAGTCCCATGGGCTTCAACCCCTTAGTCTTATGGGTGACACTTAGTCTTTATAGAGACCTCTAGTATTATATGAGATACCCTATAAATAGAAGGGAAATAAGGATGTGAATTTAACATATGACATGTAAGTTCTAAATATCTCTAAAATTTTCTCCTCTTTGACGTGATTACTTCACAAGACACTATCTCGTGATCAGTCAATGTGATCGACTTCATGTGATCTAATCACGTGTTCTCACTACATGATAATATTTTATGGATGAATTGTATAACCAATCCATCAATTGAATAATGCTAATTCTATTGGACCATCCTTGTCACCTTAAACAATAATATAAATTTTCCATGAGATTACTTCATGTGATTTATTAGGGTGGCATACTGTCAAATAATGCTTTATGTGATTCACACGACCCTGTTGTAGTCACACAAACATTGTGATCTTCTTATGGTCATGTGATCACGTGACTTGGAATAGGTCATACGTTCAATTTGATACCTCCCATGTCATGAAATTATTTCATTTAGTCAAACTAAAATTTGAATTTTTAGTTCCAATAATTCAATAATTTTATTCTTTTGTTCGGATGAATTATAGCTCATGTACGTCCTCTAAAATGGCCACCTAGAGAGCTACAATTGATGGGAAACTCTATGCCAAACCCTGGTATTTAAGGTTTTTAACAATGATATTACAAAGGGTCTTATTTATATATATCTTTAATAATATAATTTATCACATAAAATTACTCAATAATTATTAGGTCTTATAAATGGTTTGGAAATTCTTTTTCCTAGTCATTCATTCCACCGTCTTGGTTATTATCATTTTATAGATCATTCTAAGTGAGTATCTCTTAGATTGACCGACATTTCCTAACAAAATTTCTGGGGTTATCCTATAAATTTAGAATATCACCTTGGATCCATGATGGTAATTTACTTACTCATCAACCCATCTCTCATAGTTACTGAAGAATACTTTATTCCTTGAATGGGGGAAAGCATTCAAAGGGAGGAATGCTCCCAAGTGAAAACATCTATGAGGAATGGGCATTGCCATTTTAGTTCAACAATATCTATATAGAGTTAACTTAAGAAATTCATGCTATACACTTCTATGATTAAACATTGATTTCACGAATCATTTTATATCAACCTACAAATATTATTGGAGAATTAATCAGCCATTGTTGTCCTGGTACAAACTCTTTCCGCCTTCTTTATGGTGAAGTTGGGTTTAGTCGTTTCGAAATTCATTAGCATGGGGGAATACATACCCTTTTAAAAATATAAGATGAGTTTCTTCCTACTTTGAACCTTTGAGATGACCTAGAATAGTCTACTAACTTATCTTAGGATATGATTATCATTATAAAAGAGAGGCTAAAGGAGTTGAGCCTACACTCAGTGATTTTTTCATAGACTAGATACACATATTCCATTTCCAAAATGAGTATTTAAAAACTACGTTTTGTCTTCATCATTAACCCTATAAATATATTTGGGTTATATATGGATCATATTGGTATAACCTAGAGGTTGGGGAGTATACTTAATGGGGAAATGACATGAATCTGGGTGTGTCTTTGAGACTTAGGTTCATTGTAATTTTTCCATTTTTCTAAATTGATGTCTCATCATGGATGGTGTGTACATCTGGGTATCTAGGTTAGCATAGTAGTTATGGAATCCCAAATAGAAGAAGGGATACCTATCAATCTAGTTGTATAAACCCTGTCTAGTATCTATAATATCTTGGGTAATATTAATAAGGGAAACACCCCTTGCTATAATAGTGGGGTATTCTTGTTTTTATTTTTTTGGATAAGAGTTCACTTTATACATTACATGTATAAAAACACCATTGATATTCCTTACTACCAATACTATCATAGGGTACTAAATGTATCTTTGTTTTATGAAATGTTGTTATATATTTAGGAGGTTGTTAATATATTGAGTAACCATCACCGTTTATATTTCGTACCATACCCCTAAACTGATATCCTGATCACATACAATGAGAATGGTTACTAGGATGAAACTACTACAAAATATTCACTTAACAGTGGTAAGAATGGAATTTATTAGTGATATAGGAGTGCTAACTATCAGAGAGAGATTAAATACCCTGTTCTTGAATTATTTATAAAACACGCTGATAAAGGGGCCCTTTATCATTGTTAAAAAAGAGATGATAAAGGGGTCCTTCATCAGCGACATAAGAAGTGATGAAAATGGAAAAAATGTATTTGTTATTTTATTTATCACTGATAAATGGGTCGTTTATCAATTCTTATAGAATCACTCATAAAATGTTCCTTTATTAGCTTTTGTAAAAGCATAGATAAAGGACCCATTTTTCAGTACGTTTAAAAGAACTAATGAAGGGGGATACTATAGTGAGTTGTCAAAAACACTAGTGAAATGTGCTATAACAACACACCACAACAACAAAAAAACAGATAAACATAATTAATTAACAATATTTAATTTAAATGAAATGAAATTTAAAAAAAAATCCAAGAAAAAAACAGTAATATAGGCATTTCTAACATCAATTTATACAATTACAAATGTAAAAAATTTTATATACATTAAAAAACATCAATATTTATTTGTCTTTTGATCCTGAACCCGACTCATGATACATACAAAAACACCACCCCTTCTCAATAGAAATAACACACTTATATAAAAAATAATTCTTAATTTACTAATAATATAATGAAACAATTTACTAGAAAGTGTTAATTTTAAACTAAATTTTGAGTCATACCGGGAAAATTGTATATCATATTTATGTTCAGCTGATTCATATAATTAATACAATTTCTTATTCATATTCAAGTATTATCTCAATAAAAATTAGTTAGATATGTATAAGATAATGCCTCAAGGGAATAACCTAGTTGTTTCATCATGTGGTGGTGTTTGGGAGGTCTTGGTTTCGAGAATCCCTATGCACATTTTGGAAGGTTTATGTTTTTTCTCATTACTCCCCCCATGACTAATGTAATATAAATAAATATAAGTTAAAACAAATAAGGAAATGAATTAAGTAATAGCTGATAGAATGATGAGAAAATAATATAGGGACAATTTTATAGTTTTGGAGATGTGATGCATAATTTAAACTATAATTATACTTATATATTGAAAAGATGAAATTGGAGTCATTCCAGTCACACCCTGTATTGGATTGAGGTTCAGATGATTTCAAACCATCCAAATGGACTTATAAACTATTTTTCTAAAGTATCACAAAAATCTGAATGCCTTTACTCAGTTTTGAGTACATCACATGTCTTTTTTTTATTAAAATATCATTTTAAATTTGAAGTAACCAAACTAGATCATAATGATCACATCATGTATAATTATTATGTTATAAAAATCCATACATTTCATAAATGAATCATTAATCATTTTCCTAAATTATTACAAAAATATGAGTATATTTCATTTATTTTCTATGATTTGTACTTTTTGAACAAAAATGTTAATTTTAAACTGATAAAAGACACTTTGAGTCATACAGGGATCATCATGTATCATATTAAAGTCTGTTATGGGTCATTTTATTAAATTATCAAATGAATTCGAATGTGTTTTACCAGTTTTGGGTAGGAAAGTTCTCCTTTTTACTAAAATTGATGTAGATTTTATATAAAAAGAGGAACTTGGAGTTATACCAGTCACACCATGCATTAGATTGATGTGAAACTAATTTATACATGTACCAAATGACTTATGGAATATTTTCCTAATGTATCAAAATAATACCAATGTGTTTTATTTTATTTGAGTACATCAATTCTCTTTTTTTTACTAGAATGTCATTTTAAACTAGGAACACACAATTTGACTCATACCAATAACATGGTGTATTACATTGACATGAGACCAATTCATACAAATCAAAATTACTTTTGAATAATTTTTATAAATTATCATGTAAATATGTGCGTGTTTGACTGGTGTTCAGTAAGTGTAACTTTTAGAACTAACGTTTCAATTTAAAAATGATAATAGACACATTGAGTCTTATTGGGGACATATTGTATCAAATTAGGGTGAGAATAATTCCAACACAACAAAAATGACATATGTATTGTATTAATAAAGTATAAAAACAATACGAATGTGTTTTCTTGGTTTTTAGTAGTTAATTTTTATTTTTTAGTAAAACGGAAGTCAATTTTAAAAAGAAATATGCACTTGGAGTCATATTTATCAAAACATGCATCAGATTGAGGTGATCGTGATTATTAAAAATACCAAATGACTTATCGATCATTTTAAAAATGTATAAAAACAAACCAAAAGTGTTTTATTGGTTTTGTGTATGCCACTTTTATTTTTTTACTAAAAGGTCATTTTAAACTAGAAACTTACACTTTGACTCATACTGATCACATATTGTATCAGTTTGATGAGAGAATAATTCTTATATGTAAAAAATTATTTATGTATTTTCTTCCTAAATTATCAATAAAATCCTATCATGTTTTCTTAGTTTTTAGAGAGTGATACTTATTGAAGTAAAATGTCGATTTTAAACTGATAACATACACTTTGAGTCATACTAAGGAAATAATGTGTTATATTGAGGTGTGGATGATTCATATATATCAAAAAATGACTTAAAGATAATTTTCTTAAATTACAAAAACCATATGATTGTGTTTTCTCAGTTTTCAGTAGGTCCATTGCCCTTTTTCTAATATTTATGTCAATTTTATACAAAAAGATGCACTTGGAGTCATACCAGTCACATGGTGTGTTATATTTAGGTGAGGTGGATTTATACACATCTCAAATAACTTATGGACCATTTTCCTAAAGTATTAAAACAATTTGAATATTTTTCATGGTTTTGAGTATGTCACCTTTATTTTTTACTAAAATGTAATTTAAAACTAGAAATATACACTTTGACTAATACTGATCACTTATTTATCAGTTTGACCTGAGGAAAATTCCAACACTTCACAAATGACTTATGAATTGTTGTTCAAAATTATAAATAGTGACAGTTTTTGTACTAAAATACTGATTTCGAATTGATAACAGACACTGTGAGTCATACCTATAAAATCATTTATTCAATTTAGATAAGGCTGATTCCTACCCATCACAATTTATGTGTGAATAATTTTCCTAAATTAGGAAAACAATCTGAATTCATTTGATTATTTTTAGTAGTTAATGTTTCTTTTTTTTACTAAAATTGAGGTTAATTTTAAATAAAAAGATGAACTTGGAGTCATACTAGTTACACCATGTGTCAGATTAAGGTACATATTATTTTGTCATGTCCCAAATGAATTATTGATTAATTTACTAAAGTATCAAAACAATCGGAATATGTTTTCACAATTTTGAGTATGTCACTTCTCTTTTTTTTACTAAAATGTCATTTTAAACTAGATACACGTAATTTTACTCATACCAATCACATTGTGTATAAATTTGATTTGAGAATGATTTTTACACATCACGAATGTCTTATAAATTTTTTTTCTAAATTATCAAAAAAATAAGAGTTCATTTCCTCAGTTTACAATTAGTGTCACTTTTTAAACTAAAGTTTTGATTTTAAACTAATAATATACAATTTGAGTCATACTGAGAACATCGTGTATTGTATTGGGATACAACTAATTCCTACATGTAAAAAATGAATTATGCATCATTTTCATAATGTATAAAAACAATCCCAATGAATTTTCTTGATTTTCAGTTGGTCGGTTTACATTTTTACTAAAATTTGTGTTAATTTTACCCAAAAAGACATATATAGAGTCATACTAGTCACACCGTGTGTCAGATTAAGGTGTGGATAATTCCTATATATGTCAAATAAATTATGGTTCATTTTCCTAAATCATCAAAACAATCTCAATACGTTTCCTCTATTTTGAATATGTCAATTTTCATTTTTGTTAATATGTAATTTTAAATTGGAAACAAAAAACATAGACTCATATCGATCAAATCATGATATGGTTTGATGTGAGAGTGATTTATTCAACTCAAAATTAAGTTTATTAATTTATTTCATATATTATCCATAAAATATGCGTGTATTTTTTTAGTTTTAAATGAATGAGTCCTTTTAAACTAAAATGTGGGTTTTAAATTGAAAATGAACAATTTTTGTCATAATGGGAATATCTTTTATTGGATTAAGGATGATTCTTACAAGTCAAAAATGTCTTATGGATTGTTTTTATAATTTATCAAAACAATATGAAAGTGTTTTATTCCTTTTGAGTAGGCCAGCTATCATTTTTACTCAAAATGATGTCAATTTTAAATAAAAAGATACACTTAGATTCATTCAACTCACACTGTGCATATAATTTAGGTGATGTTAATTACTACAAATCTCAAATGACATATGGTTCATTTTATAAATGTATAAGAAAATATGAATTCATTTTATCAGTTTGGAGTACATCACTTGGATTTTTACTAACATTTCATTTTAAACTGAAAACAAACACATTGATTCATACCAATAACTTCGTATATTAGTTTGAGGTAAGTTCAATTCGTACACATCAGAAGGGATTTATGAATTTATGTCCTAAAATATCATAAAAATACAAGTATGTTTGATCGATTAAAAATGATTGAAACATTTTGAAGTAATATTTCAATTTTAAAGTGGTTACAGAAACATTGAGTTATACCAAAGACATCCTGTATCAAATTGAGATACAGATGATTCATAAAAATTAAAAATTAATTAAGGATTTTTTTCTTAAAGTATGAAAACAATATGAATATATTTTCTTGGTTTTGAGTATATCAGTTGTATTTTTTTTCTAAAATCAATGAAAATTTTAAATATAAAGAATCAATTGGAGTCATACTGATCACGAAGTTTGTGAGTTTACGGGGGGGCTAATTCCTACACATCCCAATTTCTGAAAAAAATCATAATTTCCAATGTTTCCATGATCTCTATTTCCATTATTTATCGAAATTCTTACACTTTATATTGAGTCGATGTTCTTAGATGAAAAATATTTTCTATTGTTGAAATCCAGAAGTGTGTTGGAAGATAATGTGCCGATTATATCATCAGAAGTCACTAAAATGGGTACATGAGCTTCCTATATACTTTTTTATTTCAACATGAAAGGTTTTTTAGTTAAGAACATCTGCTCAATATGCTGTTTTGGTTGTTCGACAGACAAAGGCAACAAAAATGTCGTGACATTCTAAGAAAGGAACATTTTATCTCATTTGTGGCATGTTTTAGATAGTTGAAAAAAATGAATTCCCAAAATATCTATTAAAAACTAGATATATATTAGATAAAAAAAATTAAGAAAATTATCTTAGAAATAAAATATAATATGATGAAAAAATTAGTTAAATAATTTGTTGGAATTTATATTTTCATAATAGTTGTATGCATTTTTGAAACATTTCTTTATTTTCATTATCTCAGTTGTAGGCCTGAAATCTAATCTCTCATAAGCATGAGTAAATTTATAAAAAACAACCCTAACATGAAAAAAAGAATCCACCTATATAAGAATATAGTAATTATATGAGTAATACTAAAAGTAAATAAATTAAACAAAAATATGAAACAAAACATTAATTTTATGGGAAAAGATTTTACTATAAAAACATCAAGATTACCTCTATGATAGAATAGTGAAGGGAAATTAGTGGTAAGTGATAAATTCCAACACTTCAGGGGTGAAAAGGTTTTGAGGCAGAATATATTTTTGGAAGTTTTGGTGCTGAAAGGAATGAAATATGGATAGACCACCCTAACTCGAACAAAAAAATCTATCTCAATATGAAAATAATTTTTATGTGAGTAAGACTAAAAGAGAAAAAATTAGACATATATACATATAATTAATTAATTCTATGCATAATTATTTGACTATGAAAACATATAGTTTTCCTCTATGATTGAGAAGAGGTAGTGTTTTTTCTCTCCCAACAATGGGAGTTCATATATCTTGAAGGAAAGTGATAAATAGAAAACTAAAGGGGTGAAAAGATTTTGAGAGAGAAGAAGTATGTGAATGTTTTGGTGTAGAAGGTCATGATACAATGGCATATGGATTATAAAATAATTGAACTCTGTAAGGAATATTAAAAAGTAAATCAACATTTTAATATAATATTTTTAGTAAAATAGAGAAATTATATTGTAACATTACATTTAAATCTTCCCAAAGGGTTTACTTCTTTATAGTGTTTTATTCTAAGGGATTGGTAACATCATCATGTGCATAATATATCGTTTGATTGAGTAGTCGAGCATTTAATTTATACTATCATAATATTGTATAAAACATATAATATTATGAGGGAAAACATTGTATATGAAAAAAATACTTTTAACTTTTCATTAAACTCTATTTTTTATGGTTTTATGGATTTGGTTCTTTTATCGAGAATCCAAATCCAATATTTATGGTTTTTTGTAATTTATAATAAATTTTCTACATTGGGGATGACATGAACAGATTGTGATTAACCGATGAAAGGGTCAACCTAGATTGAATTTTATTCTTACCTGACATTTGTTTTATTCTCCAGTAGGACAATCAAACAATTCTTTCTTTCTGGAATTGAGGCATAAAATACTAATACTTATTGTGATTCCATTATGTACGAGTTATCTTTTTCTACTTCATTACTGAAATTTACCTTCATGGAACCCATTTCATCTGCTTGAATTTTAGTCATATTTTCAAACCATTTACAATTAAAAATAGGCACTAGAAATTTTATATAATAAAACATTAATATCTATTTGATAATGCAAAGATATGACATATTATAATAACTTGGATTTATATCCATTGAACCATGTATGTGTATCTCTTCCACCACAAATGTAACACTACTATTTTTCATCATACTATAGTTATCATGTTCTTCTGTATTAAACATATAACTATTGATTACAAAACCAGCATACCATATATCATTCTAATTAAATCCCTTGGCTAGCCATTGAATTCACTCGACAATTGGATTTGGATTTTCTGATAAATCCATAAAAATTTTATCATAGAACTATCCTATAAACTATTGATTATATGTATTTGATATCCATACTTAAACCCTAGAAATATTTACATCTCTAATGATTTATTTTTGGGATTCAATGTATGTATTAACATTTTCACTATTATTTATAATTTTATGGTGTGCTTAATCTCTCTATATTAAGGTAACCGTAACTACAAATATTCTAGAAATACCATTGTCTCAAAGGCATCTACTGTGACAAGACTTTGGGTGCCCAATGTTGTCAACATTGAAGAGTTAATCAAAATATAATTCAACATATTGTTAAAAAAATATCTTTCTACAATAAAAACATGTGGACAAATTTGATTCCTGACATACCCTTTCAAAATACTTATATACCATTCAATGTTTTACGCCCATCTATAATGTACAAGAACACATATTTTAAATTATCTAACCAAGTGAACCATTAGGTAGACCATTATATCAAAGAATAGTGGTGGGAGGAACATCTATAATTCACATAATATGGCTACAACCTTTTAATTCATGATTGAATAATTTATTGGGTCTGCAAATTTAATGCACATGGATCTGAAAAAGAAGTATAGTTTACTTAATATATATTGTAAATTTTGAGAAAAATGAATAAAAAAGGAACGTGAATAAAATATTCCATCCAAACATGATTGTCATGTGAATTTAGACCATGTAACATCAAATTTATCATTCACAGTACATTCTTGAAATTTTAATGAATACCCTATGGAAGTTTTACACTATAGAGGAAAACACAATTATTAAATTTTTTCATATTTGTATAGATTGAAAACTTGTGGAGGAAGAAAATTGTAGTGTTTACCCTTCACCGGTGTCAACTCTTACTTTATCCCCATTTCAATCATGTTGAAATTAGCCCTGATGTCATATTTGTATTCTAGGAAATTTTTTTAATGTTCTAATAACACTATCAAATACATTTTTTCTATATGCATGACATAAAGAATTTTTTTGACATAAAAATAATTCAAGCATGGTAATTAGAAGAAAATTTATCTCTATTACCACCATCATTTCATAAGGTTTTTATAAAATGTTTTACTGTAAATAGTCTCAATATATTTTACTTTATCGAATAGTTTATAACTCTTTATCGGAGATGGTGATGAACCTTGTTCGATATTCTGATCGAATACTCTCGTTTAGAATCAATGTTTATGCCATCGAGAAAAAACATTTGATGTATTAGAAAACATTTTTTATTGAATTTTTCAACTAAATTGAGTTTGTGCATTTTTTTACAAATGGGAATCCCCAAATTTCTTTTAATTCTATAGCCTGATAAATTTCCATAACTCAGGAATTCATTTATCAACTCATACAAACATGTCCAAAAATGCGAATTCTTCACTTCTATGAGCCTCATACATTGTAACACCTATATCCAACATCAGTTTCAAATCTTTTATCAATGGATACAAAGAGACATCAATATTATTATCAATTTTATTTGTCCTATATATAACCAGTGAAAACAAAATGTATTTGTGCTTCATGCATAATCATTTAAAAAATTTATAAGTTACCAACATGACAAGACATGTACTATGAGTACTAATCTTTACACCAAAATGGATTTATTCTATCTGTAAATAACACGAGTTGAATGTTTCTTAGATCATTTCCAAATTCTGTATACTCATAATCATTTTTCTTCAACTGAGGAGAATCTACTACATGATGTAGGTTCCCATAATTAATTATTGTATATGTATTCCTTGTCAATTGTATCACAGTTTCCTAACATGAATATATTCTTCTAAACCATGGAATGATAGGATTTTACCATACATATTTTGATGGATATGATTCATTTTTCTAGTATCGACCCCCACTACACTGAGGACATTCTATGAGTGATTCATGGTTCTTACGAAACAATATGCAATCATTTAGAAATGAATTTAATTTTTAGAGATCATTCCCATTGAACATAGAATTAATTATGTGTCATATAATCGGTATGGTAGTTCATTTTCTTCTGGTAACATAACATTTATGAGACCAAGTAGTTTTGTAAATATGGTGTCACTCCATCCTCTTCCAAATTTCAAATTATATAACTTTAATTCAACATAAACTTTTGGGTTTTTAGTAAATCAAGTATTCAATTATCTCTTAGAAAAAAATTTAACTTATAAAGAAACTTTGGAAAATCATGAAGGTCATATTCAATTTCTATTGTCATTTCTTCCATGTGATCTCTATATTCATTTACACAGGTATTCATATCAAATGATCTAAAAATTGAAGTATCATCCCAATCGGTGAGCTCAATCAGTTTTCCTCTTGGTTATTCTAATATTTATATATTTGATCTATATTTTGTGAAATAAAATATTATTCCAACTATTATGAACTAGTTTTTATTGAATAACAACAATGTAAACATGTCTAAATGATTTTCAACTGTCGTATGCCTACTCTTTTGCAAAACTAATGAAATGTTTTTCTCCATATTCATACTATTTTGTTAAATGATTATCATGAATCCATTTTCAATTCATATCCATCCTATTGGGTTCTTAAAATATTAAATTGTTTTAAAAAAAAAATACAAGATTTTCATTATCAAAAGTAAAAGTTGTAGATAATTTTAATAAGGGAAACCCAATATTTGATTGTTTCAAATAATTTCATTATGTTTTGATGAAAATGAGTAATTGAATTTAAGGAAAGAATAATTCCACTATAGTAGGTCTTACCCTTTTAATCCACCCAAATGTGAAATTTATATACAACATTTTTCCTCATCAACTCATCTCTTGAAAAGTTATCATTGTATTTTTTTGTTTGACACTCATTCTCCATATCTCATGGACATAGAGAGATATTTCTTTAAATACTCTAAGTAGTAGTCTTCCATGGAATGAATACATCTCAAAGTAGTACATTCAAGATAAGAGACACGAGGGATGAGTCTCAAGAAAAAAAATGAACAGTAACTATTAAGGAGATGAAGTTTATGAGGATGGAAGTTATACTCGATTCTGTTCTCTGAAAGTGTTAATGTCTCTGATTTGTGAGAATCACACCATTGGCACTAGTTATTAACTCATAGGCAAATTAACTGTGATATTTTTGGGGGATACTTGTTCTTGTCTATAATTCAAGGGGTCTCGTAAGGGGCATTCAATGATATATGAATCCATGAGGCCTCTATGAATTATATATTTATAAGAGAAATCCCACTTTTAAAACTTTCAATCCTACAAATAAGAATAGTTATAACTCTATTAAAATGATTCGTGAAGACTTTATTAAATCCCCTAGACAAAACAAAATATAATATAGATAGTTAAGGATTAAGAAGAAAACCAAATATGATAAAAAAGTATAATAAAATATCATTCAATCAATTTTAAGATATAAAAATGTATTGATAAAATACTTTAATAAATAAAGAGTTATTTCATGTACATGGATGGTACTCAGAGATTCCTTGTTGTAGAGCTAGTACATGTTGGCCTAAAATGATAAATACCTAAATATAATTTCTAATAATTATTCCAGCAAATATATAGTTGGATAAACTCCATTATATTTTTTGAAAAAATGATGTAACTACATTGAGAATTATTACATTTAATATTAATAGTTTATTAAATATTCTAAAACATCTCAAAATTATAATTTCAAGTTAAAAAATATCAGTAATGGAAATTGGTTTTAGAAAAATAATATACCTAATAATGATAAAGGTTTTAAGCTTCTCAAAATTCTTAGTTGATATTTTTTTTCCAGAATCTTTTCTTGATAGGTTGAAGACAAGAATTACTGTCAAGTTGATGAACAAAAGGCTTTATAAGAATATGTCATTTTAATGGCCATTATGGATTCCATGGTTATTTTGGGCACATAGTATAAATTTTTTTTTGAATGAATTAAATAATAGTAATTATGGAAGATAAAGAGGTTTTAAGTTAAATGGGAGATGACCCACTCTTACAAAAATAGTTTGAAGTGAGACAAATCTTCATAAGTAAAATTCGATAATGGATTTCAACAATTAAATAAAATCTAATGAAATATATTTGAATAATATATTCGTATAACATATTTGTACAATATGTTTGTAAAATATATTTGTTTAATATAGTTGTATAATATATATTTTTAATTTTTTGGGTAATGTACATCTTATTTGTAATATATATATATATATATATATTTAATATAATACATATTTGTGTTTTTATAATATATATATATAGATATATTTGTATAAAATGTCATTATAATATATAAATATATAATATATAATATATAATTATTTTCATATAAATACAATATATATAAATATATAACAAATTTAGATTTTTTAATTGTATACATATAAATTTATGTAATATATTTCTATAACTTAGTTGAATAATATATATGTTTTATAATATAATTGTATAATATAATTATATAGTAAATATTCATAATATATTTGTATAATATATATTTTTATATTATAATATATATTTTTATATTTATAATATGTATATTTTCATAATTTATTTTTATAATATATATATATTAGATATATATTTTCATTTTTGAAGTATACATGTGTGTGGGTCTGTGTGTGTATGTAATTATAATTATATTATAAATTTACCTATATATAAATCATAATATTGATATGTGTTTGGTGAGGTGGGCATGCACATAGCTTTCATTCCATAGACCCTAAGCTAGAGTCTAATAGGAAGAGAATTTATTCTTTGGTATAGTTTGTGTATAGAAGTGTGGTGGTGGTCACCTGTACTAGTAGGAATGAGAACCTGAGGGGGATGAAGTCATGTGAAGAAGGAGGGAACAACTTAGATTGTAACAGCCCAAGATTTTATAAAAAAAATATTCTTTTTAGTTTCATTAATGTCTTGTGTTGTATGCTACACCAAAAGGAGCTTGCTCCACATGCATCCTTGACTTTCCTTTCATTACACGCAATCACGACCTTCCTTGATAGCGTGTGTAGTACGCAATACAGATTTTCACTAAACAACGATATTCTATTAAAATATTATTAAAACTAGCTGTTATGAATAGTAATAACCACCTTTTAAAATTTTAGAAATTCTAGCTCTCAAAATGGACTTTATTTTTGGATTCGGAGTATCGAATTTAGCATAAGGTGAAATTTTGGCACTTTTCGGATAACTTTCATATTCTGATGAATAGTGAAAATTACTAAATTATAATTAAAAACAACTTTTTTAATCGAAATAATTAATAGTGATAAATTATTAATTTGAGTGGTTTTAAAGTATATTTACAATATATTTTTACAATTTAATACAATGTTGGTCATTGGATGTAATTTCACATTTAAACCAGTCATAAACAAGTGTCAATCTTTTGATAGTTATTATCTCTTAAGAACACGCTATTTGTTTTGACGACGAGAATTAATTTTTAAATTAATTAATGCAACTGATATGTTTTTAATTTGATAAAATAGAAATCATTTTTGAATTCATAATATCAAATATATCTTAGATCTAATTTTTGGTATTTTTCTGGAAACTTTCATGTTTTGATCAATAGTGAAACCACTAAGTGGTAGTTAAAAAACTGAATTTTTCATAAAACATAATTTTACCGCTTCTGTGAGTAGAATTTCGAAAATCCGGGAGACACGGTTGATGTCAATAAGTAAAATGTGGTTCAATGAGATGAAAATAATTTTTTGGTGAATAGTAACTTTTTACTTTTTATAACCACGGTTAAAAGTAAATAGGGTAATTAAGGGTAAAAATGATATTATTATTACCCTAACACATGTCATAATTCTATTGGAAAAGTTTAATTCGACCACAAACAAACTTAGGAATAATATATGACCATTTAGGCCCACTTGGATTAGATTTGGACATTTATTATTATTTAATTCAAAGAAGAGTTAAAAGAGTTAAAATCAATGTTTATTTACTAAAACATTTTTAATATAAGGTTATACATAAGATACATTCGATTGTAAATATTCATTAGAAAGATAAAAATATTTCCTACATAAGGATATTTTATTTGTAATTTTTAGACTTTAAATGATTTAATTTATTTATGACACAATAATGATGTAGTAATTACCATAATAGTGAAAAATTAGAATAATTAATTTTATAAATACCTAAATAAGTATAATTTTAGAGTTTTTATGAATTAAACTAATTTTCTAGGTTAATATGACATGTTAGGATTGATTAAATTAACTTTTGTCGAAGTAATCATTCTGTTATGAGTTTCAAAAAAATCAACTTTTGAATAGTGTCAAAATTGATATAAAATAGTTTTTAAAACAAATATTATATTATTAATTGTTATTTTATTCCTAAAAATCTAAGGTTCGGCCAAATGACTTAGATAAGGTTATATATATTAATAAAACACAACTTGGGGGTCGCTTGGATGTATATGGTAAGTTTATTAACTATATAATATAAAAATACAATGTGACATGGTAAATGTCAATCTAATTAACTAAGAGTTAAAACTAAACGATTGGGTTAATATAATGACCTAAAATTGTCTAAATTTTATTGGATGAGAGGATTTCGACCCATCACCACCTTAGCTTCGAAATAAATCAATTTGGAGCTATTTAAAATCGAATTTGACTTTATAATAAAATAATAGTTTTCGTTATTCCAAAGGTACCCCTCTCCTCCCTTATAAAAGGGCACCTCCTCCCTCTCTTCCTCACACAACTTTGAGCCTTCAAGCTCGTCCAAACCCTGCCAAATTCTCTTCTCCACTTCCCTAGAAATATCCTAGAGGTTCCGGTCTTCCTCAAAGACCAATTTTAGTGCCCTAAACGGAGATCTCAAAGAGGCGCTTCAAAGAAGAGGTAATTTCCGTTACCGATTCTTTCGACTTTATTTCTTCTTCCACTTCTTCTTCTTAGGTTGTTTCATTATGAAGTAATAACATCAGTATCACTCATATAATAATATTTTATTATAAGTATGAAACAACCCTATTTTACCATCTATCCATCCTACAGAAAACAAAATCACAGCGCGTGCGTACGTACGGAATACCGTCTCCACACCGTGGTGTAATCTATTTTCCACCACCACCTTACTTGGATGGGTATAATGATGTAAATAATAACTATATATGATTATTTTAAAGTTATATTGATTCTAAAATAGTATAGATACACTCCAATATAGTTTCACGATCCTGAGAATGATATCATCGCTCGTGCGTACGTACAGAATACCGTCTCCACGACGCGATGAGATTCATTCTCCACTTTAACCATTCATGAATGATTATAAAGTAAATATAATAAGTAATCATGATATATATGACATAATAATGATATTGGATTTATGTGTATATATATGTATGTCATCTAATTAATTCCATTCAACTCAATAAGGAAATGAAAACAGCGTTCATGCGTACGTACGACCTACCGTCTCCATGAACGGTGTATTTCTTTCCATTTACTGATTTATTATATATATGTATATTCTGAATATATATTATATATAAATCATGTTTTATATTCTGGAATTAAGTAATCATGATCTATGTAATCATATGAATAATTACAAGTCAAAACACAGACGACAAATGAAACAATTTTACCCAAAATGCTCTTTAACATGGAATTTACAAAAGAACGGGTAATATAAAGTTATAAGTGAAACATATATGATATCATAAAAATAAGTATTATTATGGAATAAGTCAATAACATTATTTAAATCATTATACAATAGGTTCAGACACGTACAAATTATATTGGACCTAAGGTAAGGGAAATATCACAATCTCATTTTTATCCGAGATTGTTTATACTTTGAAATTTAATGGGGTGTATTTTATCATCCACATCCATGTTTCCTCAATATGTAATATTATTTCCATCCACATAAAATTTTTTAAATCCAATTTTACCCTTCGGTGAGTTTTTAGTAAAGGATATGAAAGGAATATTTTGTCGTTTTTCGTACGAGGTACTTTTTGACTTTTCCGACAAAAGTACGAAGAATGTTTTTTTAACTTGTACGACATGAATGGATTTTTAAAACAAAATTTCCAAGAATCTTCCTTTACAAGTTTTCAAGTTTATTTTTAATCAACTTCTTTTATTTTAAAATTGAATGACATGTTAAGAAAGGAAATTTTTTTTGAAGTTAAAAGGATATTTTCCTCAAGAATGGAGTTCAAGTGTTTTATGAAATTATTTTCCATATAAGATAATAAAGGGTTCTGTTTTCATCCCTATTATTATATTTATTTCATTATGTTGTGATGGAATTATTTTTATGAATTTCTTTATCTTATATGAATTGTTTTATGATGTCATGATGTTTAAGATTCCCATTTTTATTACATGGGTTATGCTATGATGTATGGTTTATGATTATTATGGCACACGTAAGAATGGTTTCATTATGAGATGGTTGGGACCTCTATCTCCCTATAATGCATTGGGTAAAGATTTTATATCTCATGAGATAGACATGGCTGGAATGGTAGGTTATACCGGTTCAGTGAAACAGGACTGAAACGAGGGTGACTCGGTTCAGAAATGGACTTTGTCCACTAAGATAGTCTTGGCAATGAGTCTTGACTAATAAGATATGATTCTCTATGATTATGTGTGTATGCCACAAAGATTCATGTTTTAAGTTATTATTATTGGGATTTCATTTCACTACTATGATTTATCCCATGTTATGAAATTATGCTCTCTTTTGCAGGTTAAGATTTCGAAAATGTTATGTTCTTATGAAAATGATGTGATTGATATTTCTTTTGTTTACCCTTACTGAGCATTTGAGCTCACCCTTTTATGTTTTCTTTTCCCCAGGATATAAAGAAAGGTTTTAGGTAAAAAAACATAAAAAATATCTTTATGGGAGATGTTGAAGATCTTTCACCACGATTAGAAGATTATATTCTGAGTTTCCAAAGACACTAAACTATTACGATCCTTGTGTGTGTGTTTTTGTTATGTACTAAGTATTCCGCAGAAGTAATGTAATTTCCATGTACGTCAAGCTTTGGGTCTCTATAGTTGGTATCAGAGGAAATTTTTAGTCTACATTTGGAAACTAGGATGCAAAAACGTTAGTGAGATCCCTATAGATATTTCTAAGGTATTTCTAGGGATGTCCCTAAGGATAAGTATACGTATAGGATATAGTCCTAGAACTATGGTAACGATATTAGATTAAACCAAAGATGTTAGATATTGATGTTACTCCCCCTTTATTATGATTTTTGCCTCTCACACTATTCTTTTTTGGTTTTAGACGATGGCTGGAACCCGAAGGAACCGTGTTGATCAGTGCAATGGACAATGCAATGATTGTCCTCCTGAACAAACAAATGTTATGGGAGTTGGAGTGAAAAATCTTTTTGATATACTTACACAAGCTTTGAATCATTCTGGACTTCCAAATGAGCAGATAAGGGAGCAATATTCTATTTAGTCCTTCATGAGGCAACGTCCACCTTCTTTCAGTGGGTTTTCTGATCCACTTGTTGCTGAACAATGGATCAATACCACTGAAAAGATATTTTCAATTATTAAATATTCTAAACATGATAAAGTCATCTTAGGTGTATACCGTTTGGAAGGTGAATCTGATCAATGGTGGAATCTTATCAAGAATATGAGGCAAAGAGATGAAATTGAGTCCATGGAATGGGACGAGTTCAAGAACTTATTTTTCAATAAGTACTTCCCTCGTATTCTTCGAACAAAGATGGAGAAGGAGTTTCTTGAACTAAATCAAAAGGATGATGAATCTGTTGGTGTATACGAAGCGAATTTTACAAGGCTTGAAAGGTATGCATCTGGCTTTATCATCCAACCTAAAAGTAAAGTTGATTGATTCTTCAGTGGCTTAAAACCAAATCTTCGAAGGGCATTAGCTATAAGAGACTTCAGTAGCTATGGAGAAATTGTGCGTTGTGCTATCAAGGTAGAAATGGAAGTTGGTGTTACTTATCCATCTAGTAGTTTTGACAAGAAGAAAAAGATGGAGTTCAAGGAGAAATCTCAGATTAATGGTGAAAAGAAGATGAATGTTTCCTTATGCTCAAAGTGTGGAAAGACTCATGGTGGAGATAGCCTTAGAGGGACAAGTAAATGTTTCAAATGTGGAAAGGAAGGTCATCGGGTGTTTGAATTCCGCAATGATGGGGAGAAGATGTCTAATGATGAAAACAAAAGAAGGGATACACAGAATGAACCTACTACACTGCAATGTTTCAAGTGCAAGGAGATGGGACATTATGCCAATAAATGCCCTAATCCAAGGGTTAGTGATGATCAATATGAGCAACCACTTAAGAAAAAGGGCAAAGGGAAGTCACATGTGATCACCATTGGTGATGTTGAATATGACAACGATGTGGTGGAATGATTAAGTGTTTATGTAATGGGATTCCAAAATAATGTTGAGTATTGGAATATTTATGTATTGGTCTATTGTGGTTTTCAATAATTTTATGGTACCGGTAACCATGGAAAGTGATTGAGATATTTTGGAAAAAAGATGATATGCGCATAATGAAGGGAAAACGATAAAATGAAATATTTGACAGTATTCATGAGCTCATGATTGATATAAGGACTAAGAATATAGAATTTTGAGGATTTTGGTATGTGGAAAGTGTTAACTTTTAACTGCATTCATGTTTTCACTATGGTTTAATGGGTATTCAAGAGAATACATGATTAAGGCCTTTGAATGTTTTGAATGTGACCAACAAGACATATCTTATGATATATGGGGATCAACGATGGTATTAAATCTCTGGTAATCATTTTCACTATATTATGAGAGTGGACTATAGTATTATGGATAAGCCTAAAGATTGGAATGGATTATGTCAGACATAAGTTAGTATTGTTTAATGATAAATTTTTTTTCAATATTATTGATGGGATGTTATAGTAATATAGTTTTAGAAAAAGGACAACCTGTAGGACGGGCGATAGCCCATCGCGTCGGACAAGGCTGTGGGAATCGAACCCACAACCGAAGTGCAACTGGCCTTTATCGCCTACCACTGGCCTACAGGAAGTCCCTGGTTAGTAGAAACTAGATTTATTTTATTACGCGGAATGATATATGAAGTATAAGTTCATTTTTGGAATCGTATTCGATTAACTTCACCATAGATGGTCTTATGTATTTTTGATAACTTTTGTAACCTTTTGTTTGAGACAGATGGAATGACCCATCATTCTATCACATGATCTGCTAACACTTCACGAATGACAAATCCAACTTCATGTCTTTAAGAGATGAATTGGAAATTGTCCAAAGAATGACCAACGGTGACACAACACCAAAATCACGAAAGTATTACTTCTAATTCCAATTTCATCAACTTTAGGGAAATGATCTGGAAAACCAAAAATCTTGTCCTAGTGGTCTTATATATGATGAATCATATGGTACCTTAGATGGTCACAAATTTATGGCTTTCTGATTGCTGGCTTTTCCATAGCCATGTTCTCTACCACTCTCCATCAGAACATGATGGTTAGATTTCTCTTCCATATCCATATTTTCACCTAGGTGGAAACCCAGTGATTAGTTTATTTGGTTAACCGTTACGTTTCGTACTTTTGTTTTTAAAGATTGGTTTTGGTATTCGTTTTTACGATGTGGGTTTCTATTAAAGAATCTTTCGAACAATAAACCATTTATAACCCCGACGAATTTCAAGGGCGAAAGTCATTTTAAGGGGGGTAGAATGTAACAGCCCGAGATTTTATAAAATAAATATTATTTTTAATTTCATTAATGTCTTATGTTGTACGCTACACCAAAAGTAGCTTGCTCAACACGCATCCATGACTTGCCTTGCATTACACGAAATCGCAACCTTCCTCGATAGCGTGTGTAGTACGCAATACCGAGTTTCTCTAAACAACGATATGCTATTAAAATATTTTTAAAACTAGCCGTTATGAATAGTACGAACCACCTTTTAAAATTTTAGAAATTTTAGCTCTCAAAATGGACTTTATTTTTGGATTCGGAGTATCGAATTTAGCATAAGATGAAATTTTGGTACATTTCGGATAACTTTCATATTCTGATGAATAGTGAAAATTACTAAATTATAATTAAAAACAACTTTTTTAATCGTAATAATTAATAGTGATAAATTATTAATTTGAGTTGTTTTAAAGTATATTTAGAATATATTTTTACAATTTAATACAATACTGGTCATTAGATGTAATTTCATATTTAAACCAGTCATAAACAAGTGTCAATCTTTTGATAGTTATTATCTCTTAAGAACACGCTATTTGTTTTAACGACGGGAATTAATTTTTAAATTAATTAATGCAACTGATATATTTTGAATTTGATAAAATAGACATCATTTTTGAATTCATAATATCAAATATAGCTTAGATCTAATTTTTGGTATTTTTCTGGAAACTTTCATTTTTTGATGAATAGTGAAACCACTAAGTGGTAGTTAAAAAACTGAATTTTTCATAAAACATAATTTTACTGCTTCTGGGAGTGGAATTTTGAAACTCCGGGAGACACGGTTGATGTCAGTAAGTAAAATGTGGTTCAATGAGATGAAAATAATTTTTTGGTGAATAGTAACTTTTTACTTTTTTTTTACCACGGTTAAAAGTAAATAGGGTAATTAAGGGTAAAAATGATATTATTATTACCCTAACACATGTCCTAATTCTATTGGACAAGTGTAATTCGACCAAAAACAACCTTAGGAATAAAATATGACCATTTAGGCCCACTTGGATTAGATTAGGACAATTATTATTATTTAATTCAAAGAAGAGTTAAAAGAGTTAAAATCAATGTTTATTTAGTAAAACATATTTAATATAAGGTTATACATAAGATAAATTCGATTGTAAATATTCATTAGAAAGATAAAAAGCTTTAATACATAAGTATATTTTATTTGTAATATTTAGACTTCATATAATTTAATTTATTTATGACACAATGATGATGCAGTAATTATCATAATATTGAAAAATTATAATAATTGATATTATAAATACCTAAATAAGTATAATTTGAGACTTTTTATGAATTAAACTAATTTTCTAGGTTAATATGACATGTTAGGATTGATTTAATTAACTTTTGTCGAAATAAGAATTCTGTAATTAGTTTCAAAAAAATCAACTTTTGAATAGTGTCAAAATTGACATAAAATAGATTTTAAAACAAATATTATATTATTAATTGTTATTTTATTCCTATAAATATAAGGTTCGGCCAAATGACTTTGATAAGGTTATATATATTAATAAAACACAACTTGGGGGTCGCTTGTATGTATATGGTAAGTTTATTAACTATATAATATAACAATACAAAGTGACATGGTAAATGTCAATCTAATTAACTAAGAGTTAAAACTAAAAGATAAGGTTAATATAATGACCTAAACTTGTCTAAATTCTATTGGATGAAAGGATTTCGACCCATCCCCACCTTATCTTCGAAATAAATCAATTTTTAGCTATTTAAAAACGAATTTGACTTTATAATAAAATAATAGTTTTAGTTATTCCAAAGGTGCCCCTCTCCTCCCTTATAAAAGGGAACCTCCTCCCTCTCTTCCTCACACAACTTTTAGGCTTAAAGCTCGGACAACCCCTGCCAAATTCTCTTCTCCACTTCCCTAGAAATATCCTAGAGGTTCTGGTCTTCCTCAAAGAACAATTTTAGTGCCCTAAAGGGAGATCTCAAAGAGGCGCTTCAAAGAAGAGGTAATTTCCGTTACCGATTCTTTCAACTTTATTTCTTCTTCCACTTCTTCTTCTTAGGTTGTTTCATTATGAAGTTATAACATCAGTATCACCCATATACTGATATGTTATTATAAGTACTAAACAACACTATTTCACCATCTATCCATCCTACGGAAAATGAAATCACCGCGCGTGTGTACGTACGGAATACCGTCTCCACGCCGTGGTGTAATCTATTTTCCACCACCACCTTACTTGGATGGGTATAATGATGTAAATAATAACTATATATGATTATTTTAAAGTGATAATAATTCTGAAATAGTATATATACACTCCAATACAGTTCCACGATCCTGATAATGATATCATCGCTCGTGCGTACGTACGGAATACCGTCTCCACGACACGATGAGATTCATTCTCTGCTTTAACCATTCATGAATGATTATAAAGTACATATAATAAGTAATCATGAAATATATTATATAATAATGATACTGGATTTATGTGTATATATATGTATGTCATCTAATTAATTCCATTCAACTCAATAAGGAAATGAAAACAGCGTTCATGCATACGTACGGCCTACCGTCTCCATGAACGGTGTATTTCTTTCCACTTACTGATTTATTATATATATGTATATTCTGAATATATATTATATATAAATCATGTTTTATATTCTGGAATTATGTAATCATGATATATGTAATCATATAAATAATTACAAGTCAAAACACGGACGACATATGAAACAATTTTTCCCAAAACGCTCTTTAACATGGAATTTACAAAAGAACGGGTAATATAAAGTCATAAGTGACCCAAATATGATATCATAAAAATAAGTATGATTCTGGAATAAGTCAATAACATTATTTTAATCATTATATAGGAGGTTCGGACACGTACAAAGCATATTGGTCCTAAGGTAAGGGAAATATCACAATCTCATTTTTATCCGAGATTGTTTATACTTTGAAATTTACTGGGGTGTATTTTATCATCCACATCCATGTTTCCTCAATATATAATATTATTTCCATCCACCTAAAATTTTTTAAATCCAATTTTACCCTTCAGTGAGTTTTTAGTAAAGGATATGAAAGGAATCTTTTGTCGTTTTTCGTACGAGGTACTTTTTGACTATTCCGACAAAAGTACGAAGAATGTTTTTTTAACTTGTACGACATGAATGGATTTTTAAAAAAAAATTTCCAAGAATCTTCCTTTACAGGTTTTCAAGTTTATTATTAATCAACTTCTTTGAGTTTAAAATTGAATGACATGTTAAGAAAGGGAAAATGTTTTTGAAGTTAAAAGGATATTTTCCTCAAGAATGGAGTTCAAGTGTTTTATCAAAATTATTTTCCATCTAAGAAAATAAAGGGTTCTGTTTTCATCCCTATTATTAAATTTATTTGATTATGTTGTG
The DNA here is from genome assembly GCA_963277665.1 of Viscum album. Classification (NCBI taxonomy): domain Eukaryota; kingdom Viridiplantae; phylum Streptophyta; class Magnoliopsida; order Santalales; family Viscaceae; genus Viscum; species Viscum album. Next base: position 913,673,947 of record OY728129.1, on the reverse strand, counting down.
ATGGAATTATTTTTATGAATTCCTTTATCTTATATGAATTGTTTTATGATGTCATGATGTTTAAGATTCCCATTTTTATTACATGGGTTATGCTATGATGTATGATTTATGATTTTTGTGGCACAAGTAAGAATGGTTTCATTATGAGATGGTTGGGACCTATATCTCCCTCCAATGAATTGGGTAAATATTTTATATCTCATGAGATGGACATGCCTGGAATGGTAGGTTATACCAGTTCAGTGAAACAGGACTGAAACGAGGGTGACTCGGTTCAGAAATGGACTTTGTCCACTAAGATAGTCTTGGCAATGAGTCTTGACTAATAAGATATGATTCTCTATGATTATGTGTGTATGCCACAAAGATTCATGTCTTAAGTTATTATTATTGGGATTTCATTTCACTACTATGATTTATCCCATGTTATGAAATTATTATCTCTTTTGCAGGTTAAGATTTCCAAAATGTCATGTTCTTATGAAAATGATGTGATTGATATTTCTTTTGTTTACCCTTACTGAGCATTTGAGCTCACCCTTTTATGTTTTCTTTTCCCCAGGATATAAAGAAAGGTTTTAGGTAAAAAACAAAAAAAAGATCTTTATGGGAGATGTTGAAGATCTTTCACCACGATTAGAAGATTATATTCCGAGTTTCTAAAGACACTAAACTATTAGGATCCTTGTGTGTGTGTTTTTGTTATGTACTAAGTATTCCGAAAAAGTAATGTAATGTCCATGTACGTCAAGCTTCGGGTGTCTACATAGATGATATTTCTTATATTATAAAATTAAGAAAAATATTAAAGGGTCAATGCAATAATGAAAAAGGAGTTAGTGATTTTTGGGTGGGTGGTTTGTACAGAATCGCAAGCGGTAAGGGTGGGGGAGTACAAGGAATTATAACCCCGTATCATTTCAACCAAACAACCCCAATATAAATTGGTGGCCATGAGGATATGCCAAACGTAAACAAATAATGATGATAAAATAAAAACTCAAACAGATATTGCCAAACAAGAAATCGACGAGTGAGGAGACGAAGAAAATAAGATACCTTGGGTCTATGCTTTAAATCACTTGAGAGAAAGTACAGATATCAAAAAAACTAGAAAACAATCGATTCATGGATTTGTTCAACCCTTGAAATATTCGAACCTTGGCTTTGATCCATGAAATTTTATGAGCCAAGATTCCGGCAGTGATTTGAGCTTCAATTCACTAAGCAGCGCAAGAAGAGGGTGTATTCTAGAGAAAACTGTAGATATCATGCGGAGTTCCTTTCTCGTAGGGTTTACTTAAATAGATCTGGACACATTTATTTGCAGTTGTTAGAAATCAGTGATAAATATTTCATTTATCAGTGCTAAAATGCACTGATAAAATGGAAATTTTTAGTGCTTATAAAGCTTGATCATTATCATTACTAAAAAAGTGATGATAAATATTTCTTTAATCATTTAAGATTTCTTAAACACTGATAAAATATTTATAATTTTAATTATCACTAATTTTTAAATATATTTATATAATTAAATATATATTGAATAAATATATATAAATATAAATATTGAAAATATATTCTTTATATAAATACATTTATTATAATCTTATAATTATTTAAATATATTAAATTTTATTTATAATTATATAAATACTTTAAAAATATAAATATTTATTTCATTATATATATTTATCTTATTATATATATATATATTTAATAAATAAATATATATATAGTAAATATATTCTTTATTTAAATATATTTATTAAAATTTATAATTATTTAAATGTATAATTATTTATTTATACTTATATAAATATTTTTTAAAATATTTATATCATTATATATATATATATATATATATATAAATATATTTATATATATAATAAATATATATAAATATATAAATATAGTAAATATATTCAATATTTAAATAAATTTATTTTAAATTTATAATTATTTAAATATATATAATTATTTATTAATAATTATATATGTTTTTTGAAAAAATAAAATTTTTCTATATATAACAATAAATATATAAATGTATAAAAATATTAAATATATAATTATAAATATTTTTTTTTCAATTTTTAAAAAATATATTTTTAATATTTTTAATGAATATTTATTCTTATGTGCATTCATGTTAAAAATGAGTGAAATTGAATATTTTAAATTGAATACACTCAAAAAATATTGTATAAATGTATAAGTATTATTAATTAAATATAGAAATTTTAAAAAATGTTGATATATATATATATATATATTTAAAAAAGATGAATACATATTGAAAATATCAAAACATAGTAAATAATTATATATAAAACAAATAATAGAAATTGATTATGTTTTGAAAAAATATATGTGCATTTTCATTGTATATAAAAATGAAATAATTATGTATATAAAAACAAATATTACACATGTCTGGTCTATCTTAGATCGAAAAATCAAGCGACATTCAATTATGTCCATTAGTCAATGCAATTAAAGAGTATTTTTAATTCATATTAATTTTTATTTATAAACCACTATTCACTTAATATATTACTATTTAATGTAAAGCATAATTGTTTTGAATTATATAAAATCGTAATTATATCCATTTATATATATATATATGTGCACATATATAATAGATACTATTTGTTAGGATTATCAATAATTATTTAATTAATTAAATGTTTAATATTTTTCTAATTTTATTTATTTTTAATTTTTATTTGTTTAATTTTCATTTTATATATATCGATATATTTAATATATACTATTTATTAGTATATATTATTTATATATAGTGTAATCAATTTATTCCTTTTTATCAATAATTATTTAATTATTAAATTTCTTAATATTTTTTAAAAAACACATATTTATTTTTTTATATAATTATTTTATTTTATTCAGACCTCTTTGTGCAATAAAAAACACTGATAAAGGATCTCTTTATATTTCCTAAAAAAATATCTGATAAAGGGCTCCCTTTATTAGTGCTAAAAATAAAGCGCTAATAAAGGGAACCCTTTATGAGCTCTTTTTTAGAGCTGATAAAGGTAACCTTTATCAGTTTTTTGGCATTGAAAAATTTTCCTTTTATCCGTGATAAAAATAACTGATAAAAGATACATTTTATCAGTGATTTTTTTAGCACTGATAAAGAGAGCCATCATGAGTGTTTATTTCTAGCACTAATAAAGGTCATCACTACTACATTTTTGTTTTTTAGTAGCGTGGGAGGTTATATAAATTATCTCTTTAAGACAAGGATCTTGAATATCACTTGGATGAAATAGTCTTTTGTGAGTCTTATGCCCCTTATAGGTTTTCTTACCAATTATCCTATACACAGAGCATTTCTCTATTTTCTTTTTAGGTGTGCAAGTAGAACAAAATCATGGTATTAATTATTCATTTTGGATAAGACTAATATAAGAGGATACTAATACTATCATATCCCCACACCCTAGAAAATAACATACATACCTATCTTAGGATTATTACCAAGCTTGGGCCGAATGCTACCCACCTGATATGTGGGGGCCAACTAGTTCATCGAGTTGAAAATCCTCATAGTTTCCCAACCCCTTGCATGTGGTTGTAATAGAAATGATTCATGAATCGAGGTTCCCTTTAGATAAGTTCCCTTATCATGTAAAATATTCCTCTAATGATGAGGCAGAGTTTCAAATGGAAACTAGTCCCTTAGCAATGAGAGAGGATGATTTGACAATTAGGGGAGGCCATAGTATGTTATTTATGAAGTGAGGGTATTCCATGACAATCTCTACACATCCTCATAAGCTGGGTGAGGCCTTAAATAAATGTATTTGACACTTGAATATATCCTCACCTTTTTCCCATGATGATGTACCCTTTGAAATAGGCACCGATAGTGGGATAACAAGAAGATTTATTTGTCACTAGAATCCTGCCTTAATTATTGAGTCTCCTTAGGATGCAATTTGTAGTACCCCAAAACCCAGTAACCTCATAGACGGTGTCTACTACCATTAAATTGACCTAATTACAAGTAAATGCATCATGATGTACTAATCAGTTTTGAAGTCTTGGTAAACTAGATACGTACGTAAGTCTTTTAATACAAATGAGTACACTAATTACAACATAATTTTTTTTCATTCGAGGATAAATTTATTCCATCTAAATATCCATACAATATATTTCTTAGTAAAATTATTGGATTCCTATGGAGGGAAAAAAATAACAGTGATCTCAAATATTCATAAATGATAAAGTATAATGAAAGCAATAATGATTCAATGATAATAGTCAATATGGGATAGTAGTAATGGAAAACAAATTCCATTCAAATAACTATATAAGGAAAATTCAACATCAAAAAGTAAGAAGCTAAAAAAACATTCCACATAATTAATAAACATAGAAGTATGTGAATCCAAATACATTTTTATAGTGAAAATCTCATGGATAATAAATACTGAACCAAAATGAAGGCAATACCTATTATTGGATTTCATGTATGTGTCACATGAAAACCTATACCATCAACCCATTTCACAAGAATGTTTAAAACTACATCTAGAAACCTGTATAATTTTTATAACTAATTTCCTCATGTGAACTTTTCAATGCATCAAGGGGATATATAAAGTCTGACCCCACCCATCACTACCTGTCTAAAGCATTCCTTATATCATGTAATTAGTTTAATTAATAAAAAATACTCCTTATCAAACATCTGTATTGAAATAACAATAGATATTTATTAATAATTCTTCAGTATAAGATAACTAACTACATGGTTTGTTTTCATTGATTAAAGGAGATAAAATTTAAATATCATTAAAAAATTATTCAGATGAATAATATTTAGAGATTCCAAAGTGTGTCGTACCACTTGAAAATATTAGAATAATAATTATCCATGAATTAAACTAAACATAGAAGATCGTGAGAGTTAAGAGACTCAAGATATAACATGTAAAATTAAACATTATATGTAAAAATGATTTTCACTTTTAGAAGTAAAAATATCAATGATAAATGACATGAATAATTGAGGGAAATTCAACAACAAATGGTCATAGGAATTTGAATATTTTAATGGGTACTAACAATGGAATAATGAGAGTGAATTTCAATACAATATTTATCCAAATAAATAAAAACCCATATGTAGGAATAATAAGGATGGTATGAATACAAAATATTCTCACTAGAGTAAAAATAGAGGGATGTTGTTGATGATGAATATAAATACAATCAAAAAATATTTTTAAAAAAATTATTGAGGAAAATAATCTTTAAAAATACCAGTGTCTCATACCAATTTAAAAAATTTGAATCATAGTTTCCAAAGAATTAAATGAAAGGTATAATATCATGATAATAAGAAGATTCACGATATAACATTTAAAATTAAACACCATATGTAAAAATGATATTGAATTTAGGAAATAATAATATTCATGATAAATGATATAGATAATTAGGGGAATTAATTGTTAAATGATCATAGGAAGATGAATATTTTAAAGGGGATTAAAAAAGTAATTAATGATGTGAATGAAAATTCTATGCTTGGAAAAATCAATCATAAACTCTAAAAATGAATAGTAATGATGGTATCAATAGAAAATATCCTAAGTAGAGTAAAATAAAGGGTTGTTCTGGTTTTTGAAATAAAATAAAAACTTCCATGAAATTCATGTGGAAAATATCTGTCTGTTTTGAAAAAATGTTATATTGAAAATAATTTTTTTTAAATAACTTAAAAATTAAACTTTTAAATTTTAGAATGAAGATTTGAATAAATTTTAGTGGGTAAATCTGTACACATCGTACAAGGTGAAAAGAACATTCCTTTTTCATGGTAAAAGTTTAGAGATATTCCTTTTTTGGAAATAGAAAAGAAGAATAATTTAAAAAAATTTCTAAAATAATAAATGGGTAAACAATTATTTAAAAAATCAATTTGAAAAGGTTAAAAGATACTTTTAAAAACATTTTAATAAAACATGGTTTTTAGAAGAAAACAGGTTCCCCATCTAAAGAGAGAAATATAGTTTGGTTTTCTTAAAAACATTTCAAAAAAAATTTGGGTACCAAATAGTGAAAAAATTGTACTATTACTTGATTATGTTCATAAATAACTATAAGAGAATAATGTTAAAGGGGTTGTTGAAAAATGATCCAATAATTTCCTCTAATAGAAATTCAAGTTTAAAAAATCCTTAACAAAATGATATTGTGAATTAAACCCCTGAAAACAACATAATGTTGATGTGAGAATCAAGAAATAAATAGATTATCTATGATAAATGAAAATGAAAATAAAAAAATTGTAAATGAATAATATATAGTAAAAATTTACTAAACACTTAATCTTAGAATATTAATGATAATAAGGATGTAATATAACGTAAAGAAAATAAATATGTTTACAAAAATTATTCTCCACTTGGTATTTCTTAATTAAAATCCCATTTGATTAAATATTTCAATTTGAAACCTAAAATATCTTTAAGAATAAATTAATAAAGATATTAAATGTAAAAGTGAATGTATGTACACCATTTATAAGAAATTAGGTACATAATAATATAATACGTCTCAAAGAATAGAAATTGTGATGGAGTCCCTTACTACATGGTAACTTTTGAATTATAAACCCCATGAAAGAAATAATTTCCAATGAAATTGAAATTAACATGAATATAAATTTATTCACAAAATAATAACATAGGGTAAATATATGTGCCACACAAAAGAAATGAGTGGTGAAAATGATGTGTGCCTCATAGAAGAAAAATTAAGAAAGTAATTACTTACCTTATGTTTTCTTTTGGGTGAATTTCATTTAACTTCCTATATAATGGTTACCTATCATAGAAAAATAATTATATATATAATATTATATGTAATTGTATTATAATATGTTATTACTCTTTTGTTAACAATATTTCATTATTTTCACCATTTGGGTGTTAATTGCCCAGTTTTTCACAAATGTTTTGACTTGTTGGTTATTGAAACTATTAATTATTTCCAGATTACATCATATATATAATTTAAAAATTGATTTAATTATAATATTTTTTCATTATATACTTATTTATAATAACAAAAAATTTATTTGGAGATAGAAAATGAAATGCACCGTTCAAGGAGGTTGTAGGTCGTACAGACGCATGAATGCTACTTCTATTTCTTACCGTATTTAAATGAATGAAAAGTTAATAGTATATACATATATTATAATCTAATATCATATATATTTCATAGATTTTACTTAGTTTTATCAGTAAAATCCGTTTAAATTCTATTTTTATCATGAAGGAATCACATTGCTTGGAGGAGGCGATAATCTACAATTCCACAAATGATATTATCATATTTACCCAAAATTGAAAGAATGAAGGTATGTACTATATAAAAATTACGTAATTATTACTAAAAAATAAATATTATATTTATTATATATAAACATAAAGACTATCATAATTACCAACAATGAAAGGTGGAAAATAAAAAAACGAACGACGTCTTTGATGAGGTGGATGTTCCCCAAACACATAAATGGAAAATTTTTTACCCATTAGATAGAAGTGTGTGTAAGTGTAGTCAAAACCATAAAAACAAACAAATATCAGATTTTTTAAGATACTATGGTTTTTATATAATCAACGAATAAAAATATTATAGGGGGTGTAAAATGAAAATAAAAAAAGTGCTTGAGGAATGACGTCACATATTCTTTGGATAACTCCATTGGGTTTGAACCAAAGGGATTCCTTAGATTTATTTATTCAAAATAGTAGTAATATAGGATGGGTATAGGTATGTTTATGAGTTATTGGGAGATAAATAGTGGCTTAATAGATCTGAGGAAGTGAGAGGGGTGTGTACCTTTTCACAGTGGAAGAGTAGTGGCATTATCATAAATTTACGGAAAGGGAATGTCACCCACTTTGTTTTCTCTAAAAAGTGGTTACAATAATGAAACAAATTATATAAAATATATTATAGGGTCTAAATATTAATATCAAATGTATTTTTAACTAGTTTCTATGTAATTTTTTCCCTTTATTTTAAGGTTACATCCCTAATTAAGCTAATTTTTCTCTTAATCATTGTAATTGATTTTAATTACTTTCACTAATATTTATTATAAAAAATAAGTTGAACTTATTAAAAATTAATAATTATTCTGGTTACAAATATTTAATATATTTTTAAAAATTTCAATCAGATAATTGGTGTAAATTAATTTAAATTTATTCCCTAAGACGAGATTATAATGTGAGTGTTTATAGTAAAAATGTTCAAAAGTTTTAGATGTGTTTATGTCAAATTTCAAGGAAAAATTGGTTAAAATGACATAAATTAGATTAATTGATTTATTATTGATATAATTATAATTTTAAAGATAATTAAAATATAATTTAACCTCATATATAAATTATAATCTTAAAAAACCTTGAATTAAAAATATGTATTTTGAACTATTGGTTATAAAATTAAACTACTCATAAAAATACTAAAAAATTAAACTAAGATAAATTTGAAAATCCTAATTCATATATAAATTTATTTTTCATATAATATTTATATAATTTTCAAACTTTTTATTTAAAATAGTTTTCCATTAAAAGGAGTTAAAAGCGCCTTTATAAAAATATATGTTTTATGTGTAAAATTGGGCTTGTTCTCATCTTATGCCTATAAAATCAATTAGATGAATATAAAAAAAGTTAATTGAATATATAATATATACATATCATTAATATCCTTAAATTATAGTATGTTTTTTAATTTATTAATTCAAAACACCTTTTGGAGCATAAAAACGAGACAAAAATTCCTTAACATTCAATTGGATTATATTTTCAATTCTAATTAATGGTTATGTAATCAATTAATCTAATATTTTTATAAACTATATATTTTAATAAGTTAGCTAATATAATTTTTAACCAAAATATAAAAATCTAGGTTATATCTAATTATATAAAATAATTATATTTCAGTAATAAGCTTTTTCTCTATAAAATTCTATCTTTCGTGTAACACTAGTCATTGAACATGGCCATTTTTTCAGGTAAGAAAATCAAACATTGTGTTGGTGTACATTAAAATATATATCCTATAATTAATTTATTCTAAAATTGTAATTATATCATGAAGTATTAGTATTATATATCCCCTTACATGGTTGGTGTTTCATATCATACACGCTATCGAATACAATGTTATTACTTTAGAATTTTGTGGAATCATATTCTCCCCGCTTTAATTAAATTTCATCCTATCAATTTATACTTGACCATGGTAATACAATATTTTATATTTCCTATGTTGAAATCCCACATTGTAATAAGGGTTCATAAAACATATTCTTAAAAAGAGAGAATGGGAAGTACAAAGAGAAGATGGACTATCATATAACAATGTCTCTAAGTAAGAGAAAGTTAGTGGCAAGAAGTGATTAGTACATGGAGGAAAATCATAAAAATCTATAGGGAGTGATTCAGTTCATGAATCACAAACAAGTGATTTATTAGTGGAATGTTGGTGGCTGCAAATGTAATAAACCAAATATTTATCAATGAAAACTCACTTCTTACAGAAATGTCACATAGTATAAATCATATATATAACACAACATAGACTTTATTAATGAACAATTAATCAAAGAAGAGGTATTTCTAGAAGTTAAGGAACCTATACCAATTGAATGGTATGTTGACCTTTGGAGTTGTAATATGACCCCTATGAGTAGTAAATTGGCCAATAGAATAGTAAAATAACCAATGAAAGTATAAGTAAATTTTTTGAATAATATAAATGAAAATATGGCAAAATTATAACATGTTATAAGTAAATAATGTTTTTTGAAATATAATTTTTTTGGTTTCATTGAAACATAATTATTTATTAACAATTAATATATTTATTTAAAAGAAAATTTATTTTCGTAAAATAAATTCATAAATTGTAATATATTTTTTAATAATTATAAGATAATTTTATGAGGCTTTAATGAAATTTTAAATGTGTTATAAAATCAGATATTGTTTTAAAAGTAGTATATTTCAATAAATGATCATGCTAGTTAAAAATTAAAATTTTCTTTTCTGGAAAAATATTTTTTAAAAAATAGTGTTAATTTTTGAATTTTAAATGTAAAGAAATGGTTAGTGTGAATTTTTGGGATTTTCTAAAATACATGAATTAATAGTGATTAGTTAAAAATAGTAATTTACGATAAATACAATACATGAATAATTGAGTCATAGATGATGTATGGATGATATAATTCCATAATCTAGAAATATAATTCATTAATTTAATATATTTAGTGATACTTCTGAAACTAATCATAGTCTTGAGTAAAAATAATAAACTAATGAAAAGACTAATCAGAAAACACCCCTCTCCTCCTCTATAAATACCACCCCTCACCACCTCTTATCCTCACACATTCGATGATTTGACCCTTTTTAAAATTCTTAACAATAATATTACATATCCTATACCCACTTCTAGATACCCTTGGTATCAACAAAAGACCAAACCCTTTTCCCTATGGATGTTCTCAAGGAGGAAACATTCTACTGGTAAAATCCACTTCTTTTTCTTTTTAATTCCTTTTCATGTTTATTTTATTTTCTTATTCTCTTCCTACCTACCCTTATCCACATAATGTGAAAACTCTATTATCTTATATATATTTCAATTATTTCATTTTAATGGAATAATTCATTATCAAACCTCTTATCCTCCCCTTGTGGTTCCAAAAACAAAAACAGCATCTGTAATGTGTTAATTTATCGCATTCAAGGATTATGAGTTTTCAATTTCCTTTACGGCCTTCAATGATGATCATAAAACCATTTTTATGGTTAAACAAGATTATAATATATGTATTAAATCCTATTTTATGTTCTCAAACCATTATATATATATATAATATTAATTAGTAATAAAAAACTATTTTTTGATGATTGAAAAGCTGCTAAAATAATCTAAATGATTATCACCAACATCTTGTCTAATGATTCATCCACACCCTAAATAACAAAAATGAAATATATATAACCATTAAAAATTTTGTATTTTCATTTATAAAATATAAATTAAATTTTTGAAAACCATTCTAATTTTACATGATTTTCCTTACATATATATAAGTAAACCAATCATGAAAATATGGAAACTAATGCTCCGAAATGATTAAATTGAATATCATAACCCAAAAAAATCCATAAATTAACATAATGAAATTATAATAAATCAAATAAATATAGAAAATTTATTGAAATAAATAAATAAATAATTTAATTTTTTTTCTAGGACATTAAATTCAATTGTAGAAAACTTTCAGACATAAGGTAAGGGATTCTAACCGAAGCTCAATTTTTTCCTTCATATTATGCTTTCTCTCCATTTACACAAATTTAATGCATATTAATTTTGTGTAATTATTATAAATTATTATTATATGTTCCAAACACATGTATCCAGATCAGACAATCATTCTTTTTTTGGGGAAATACATTCTTTAAAAACGTTCTCGCCTCATTTCTTGCGAAAAAGAATGCCGGATTAAAGGGAACATCCCATTTTCTTAAACATTTATAAATGAACTCCATAATATTTTTGAATAAAAATTTTTCCCCTAAAATAAATCATTTAATTATGAATAAATATATTGTTTCATTTATAGTTTTTTGAAAATAAACTTTCCTTTTCCTCATTAAACACTCTTAAGTAGTTTCCTTAAACCACACTAAAATGCTTCATTTCTAATGTCTCTTAAACACTCTTTTGATGTATATTATTTTAATTTTAACATTAATTATCATGATATATTCCTGTTTTCTCTTATTAATGTCCATTTATGATTTAAATCCATTATTTCGTGGTCACAATTATGAAATTACCCTTTGTTATGTTTTATGATATGATTATGATACCCAATTCATTCAATGGAAAACCCTTATGCTTGATTCTTCATATGGATCACATATTCATGAAAATGTATTGACATATTGAACCATATAGTGCTCCAATTAATTAGATAATCTTTATTCTCATAATAAATCATGTTGGGATAGGGATCGAATCTGATTCATTTATGGGACTTTGTCTCCCTTGTGCAATTATCCTAGAAGTTACCCTTTGACTCATGTTTATGTCAGATTTTTTATTTTTTCCAAATTCCTATGATTCCATTATTACATGTCACTATTCTCTACATTTTATGATTAATTATTTTTATTCACGTTCCATTACTTTTTATATCACCATGTGATGCCATATAACCCATGTTATTTTCATCATTCCTATTAATATACCCTTAATGTACTGTTTAGCTCATCCCTTTATTCATGTATTCCCCAGGTTATCCATTGAAGATATTGGATCTCAATTAATGATATGAGATCCTTATAGATGATTAAAATAAATATGTTTTATTATATTTAAATAGTGTATATTATATTTACCTAATCATCCAAATACAATAGAATTTAGGAACATTGGCTTGTAATTTCATGGTTAATCATACATAAAATCATGTGATAATATGTTTAAAAGGATAGGTCTGTCATAATTAGTATTAGATGAAGGTATAGTTATTTTTGGATGTTAGGACTAAAACAATTTATTTACAACCCTAGGGGAGATTCTATCACCCTGGATAACCTAGATTTAAACCTAGGGAATCAAAAGTTAAGATATACTTTTCATTTACACTTTTATACTTCCATATACAATATTTTATTTTTATATTATTATTAGATAAGTATTCAATATACCTAATTGTAGTTTACTTTTCCTTAGTTAATGATTGTAAATATAGGACACCATTACAACAATCAATGTGATAGGAAATGTGATGATTTCTATAATGATATTCCAAATATGATTGAACAGGTGATCAAAACATCATGATTGTACTTGCTCAATTGGATCAAGTTATGAATAATAAATTAAATCATGTAGGAAACCCTCTTTATTCTATGAAATAGATAGTTATGGTTGAATATTTTATGTAAAAATTTCTTCCCAGGTCTAGTAGATTATACAATCCCATCCTCATAGAAAAAAATAATAATAAATCCATTGAGAATATATTATCTATCCTCTAGTTATTATAATAAGTAAAATTTCAACTTGAAGTTTAACTTTTTGATGGGGAAACTGATCATTGGTGACAATTTTCAAGAAAAAATGGTTCATGTGGGAAACTGATTCCATATAATGGGGAGATTTTAGGAAATTATTCTTAATATAATTATTTTCTCTCAACCCTCTTTCTTAAGATGGAAAGGGAGTTCCTTGGAATGAATAAAAAGGAAGATAATTCATTAGGGGTGTATGAATCACACATAACCTGACATGAAATATATACCCAAGACATTTTCTTGAATTGAAAAATCAAGTTGGATCTCTTCTTTAATAGACTAATGTTGAGTCTATGAAAAGATTTGGTAATTTAAGACTTTGAGAGATATGATAAAATTGTTTATTTTCCCCTTAAGGTTGAAATAGAGATTGGAAACACTATGTCGTGTAGTGGGACTTGAGATAAAAATCATAAAAGGGATTTTAATATGGGAGAATCAAATGATAAATCCCATTATGGAAGGAGGACCTAAAATCCCACATGTCAAAAGTTTAGTAGAAGAATCATGGATTCAACATAAAGAGAACCAAGATAAGATTTAAATGTGGAAGAGAGGGACATATGACTACTAACAGCTGAAGGTATCTAAATAATCCCACTAATGAAGAAGTTGAAAGGAAGGTTTTGATTAGTAATCATCCGGTAGTACATTGTTTCAACTACAAGGAACTTGTGAATTATGGAATCCATTACCCTACACCAATGGTTGTTGGAGGTAATCAACAAAAACGACCTCCAAGGGAGAAAGGAAGGGAAAATTATATCCCTACTACAGATGTGGAACCCGATAATGATATGGGGATAGGTACATGAATTATTAATTCTGGAATAATGAATGTAATATTTTATTTTTGTTCTATTAATTCTTTCATATCTTTCATGTTTAGTAGAAATATTAAAACACCACCACAAAATAAGGAGGTAGAGTTGTCTCTAAGTAAAAAAAATGTGGAAATTAGGGCATCCAAAGTCTATAAATCCTCCCCAGTTAATGATTCATGAATGAAAATCGAAGAAAATATCATTTTACCTACTTTTGGGGAGTTTGATACAATATTGGGCATGTATTGCATATATTTATACAAATCCAACATCAAATATAGAGAAAGGAAGATCACTGTTCACATCTCGAGGCATTCTCCAATTCTGTACAATTATAAGAGGAGGATGAATCTCATTTAGAATCATTAACTCAAGCATGGATATTAATGACTTATGAGAAAGCATATCTATCTCATATAACTGATACAAAGAAGAGAATCATGCTCGAATGCATGCCCATTCTGAGGGACTACATTGATGTGTTCCTATAAGAATTGTCTATTCTTTCTCATGACCATGAGGCTGAGTTCTCAATAAATCTTGTTCCTGGACCACTACCTTTATAGAAAAGACCTTATAGAATGTGTACTGTTGAGTTGGATGAACCGAGGATGTCGTTACCTGAAAATTTGGATAAGGGTATTATACGCTCGAGTGCTTCACCATGGGGTGCACAAGTCCTATTCATCATGAAGAATGATGGTTCAGTGTGCCTATGTATAGATTATTGTGATCCTAAAATAATCATGATAATGAAATCATAACCCCTTCCATGTATAGATTTATTTTTTAATCAAATGAGTTGGGCCGATTAATTCTCTAAGGTGGAATATTTGTCAGGATATCACCAATTAAAGGTGAGGAACGAAGATATTCCCAATATATCCTTTCAAATGGGGTATTGACACTATGAGTTCATAGTGATTCCATTAATACTCACTATTGGTCTGAAAATTTTCATAAACATAATTAATAATGTATTTAGAGAATACCTCAACAAATTTGTGGTATTCTTTATTGATGATATTTTGATATACTCCAAGAACAAGGAGGAACAAGAGGGTAATTTGAATACAATGATAAAGACATTGAGAAGGGAGAAACAATATGTAAAGTACATTAAATGTGTGTTATAGATGAAGGATGTATCATTATTATGGAATTTAATCACCATTAGAGGAATATCTATTGACCATTCTAAGACAAGGGAAATTGATGAGTGGACAAGAACAACATATGTAATGTGTATATGTAGTTTTATTAGTCTAGATGGGTACAAACTATGATTTTTTGAGAACTTATCATTATTTTTAAACCCAATGTAAAAACTAACTTTTAAAGAAGTAAATTTGTTATGGACTAGTGAATACGAATATTGATTCAAAAAGTTGAAAAAGAGTCTTATCACTGCACTGGTACTTACTCTTCCAACTGGTGGGGAAGTATTTGTTGGGTACATAGATGTTTCAAATAAGGGATTAAGATATGTACTGATGATAAATTATAATGGGATATCGAACACTTCATTGAAGATTAAAATGCACGATAAAAACCATCCCATGCATAATTGGGATTTGGCAGCTATGATCTTTGCGTTGAAAATATGGAAGCATTATCTCTATTAGGAGAAGTTTGAGAAATATACTGATACCAAGAGTCTAAAATATATATTCACATAGAAAAAGAATAAAATTCTCTAGATAAGATGGTTAGATCTCATCAAGGATTTCAAATTCTCAATCCATTACCATCCTGGTAAAGTAAATAAGGAGTAAGATTCTCTTAGTAGAAAGGATCTAACATCTTTATCAATAATGATAATTGAGAAGGATCCAATCTTCTTATATTTTCAAAGTATGGATGTGGTAATCATTATAGAAGGAAAATCATCAATCATTTATCAAATTATTTCTCAACCATCCCTCATAAAGGAAATAAAGGATGCATAAAAAAATGATGTTGAAATTGAGAAAAATATTGAATCTATCAAAAAATGTAAATCCTTAGAGTTAGAAATGTATGAGGAAGGAGTCGTGAGATTTGGGTCTCAACTATGTGCACCATCTAATCCTGAAGCAGAGAAATAGCTTCAGAATGATGTATATAGCAAAACCTTCTCTATTCACCTAGGAATCATAATGATGTATCGAGATATCAGATAACATTATTGGTGGGAAAATATGAAGAAGGAGATCAATGAATATACATCATGGTTCTTGGAATATAAACAAGTGAAGGATAGAATTAAAAATTCTATGGGGATTATGTGACCATTATCCATACCAACATATAAATTTTTAAAACATCACCATGGACTTTTTCACTATAATTTTGAAGAAATACAAAGGGAACAATGTTGTATGAGTTGTTATGGATCATCATAAAAATATAGATCACTTTATCTCAATTTTAAAGGACTTCTCATTGGGTCAAATTGGTCGGCTATATATTAGATAAATGGTAAGTCTACATGGGGTACCGCTATAGATTATATTTAATCAGGATATAATATTTACCCACCTATTTTGAAAATTCTTCAACACACTCTAAACATTGAGCTGAAATTCAATATGACTTATCATCCTCAAACTGATGTCTATTATAAAAGGACTATTAAAACATTGGAAGACATGATGAGATCATATTATATGGACTTCCAAGGATTATCGGACCAACACCTACATCCGTTCATGTTCTAATACAACAACAGTTTCCACTCGAGCATTCAAATATATCAATATGAATCCGTTTATGGAAAATGATATAGAATACTAGTATGATTGTATGAATTTAGTGGACATAAGCTTCTAGGACCATAAATAGTTTGAAGAAATGATAGAAATGGTGAGAAAAGTTAACATCACATCAAGGTAGCCCAAAGTCAACAAAAGTAAAAAAACCTCAGCCAAGTTGGTGAGGACTCACTAGGTGCATCCAAGAGACCCAAGATCAAATCCAGGTGGAGGCATATTTCTAGATACTATAGCAGGCATTATAGGAGGCACTGTATCAGTACTATAGTAGGTACTGTTTGGTACTGTAGCAGCCGTAACTATTCATCCATCTGGGCCTTCGGGCCACTGGTTTGGACCTTGGGTCCTACAAGTCTTTTAGGCCACCCAAGGATTTCAGGACAGTTGATTCTCAAGGCCTTCGGGCCACCTTAAGGCCTTAGGGCCACCCCAAGGCCTTCGGGCCCATGAATGCAGGCCCCAGACACACTACAAAAATAGAACAGCCCCAGAAGAGGATTCAGAGCAGGTGCACTCACCAGAGCAGAGCCAATTGGATTGTCAGAATGAGAGGGTATGGCTATGCCATCGGTACCATCCTGTGCGTGCATGGAAAGCCTAGCCAGACGGTCATGCAAAGGTGGAGAGCTACTATCAAGATGCAGATGCTGGGGAGGGTAGTTCCTTGTAGATAGTCGGGTTGAATACCCTAATACCTTTGGGTCATGTAATCTCCTAAGCCTATGGGCCATGTAATCTTTGAGCCTACGGGCCTTGTAAGGGTTCCCCTTCATCCCTTGAAAGGGGGGTTATCAAAAATCAATAAAAAAGGAAGGCCTTCGGTCCATTCAAGAAAAGTCAACATTATACTTACAGAAAAATATTGTTGAAGAGACCTGGTGTTCAGGGTTGGAGACATGGAATTACTCTATATATATCCATGTAAGAGGATCATGAGATTTCATAAGGAAGGAAATATATGCCCCAGGTACATCGCCCCCTTTTAAATTATATATCATTTCGGAGATATGTCCTATCTAATAACATTTACACCTACCATGAATCATATCACTGATGTATTCCATGTAACCATATTGAGAAATTACATTCCAGATCCCTCACATGTACTAAATCAAGAGGTGGTATAGTTGGATAATGATCTCGCTTATGAGGAGCAGCCAGTGGATATCTTGGATTGTAGAGATAAAGTCATATGAAATAAGACTAATCATCTAACCAAAGTATTATTGAGAAACCCTAAACATAAAGATGCAACATGTGAACTAGAGGAAGTGATAAAGGATAAGTACTTTGACTTCTTTTCACTATAGTATGTAAAGTGATATTTTTAGGGTAGAATCACATACGGGGGGAAGAATGTAAAAACCCAAAAAAATAAATTCAATAGAATCACCCTTACTAAAATTATTCAACATAGTATAAGTCACTTAAAACAACATGAGAACACAGTACAAACATTATAAATGAATAATGAAGGATATTAGAAGTATTTATAGAAGTTAAGGAACCTATACCAATAGAATAATAACACAAACTTTGGAATAGTAATATCAAACTTTTTAATAGTAAACTGAAAAATAGAATAGTTAACTGACCAATGAAAGTAGATGAAAATATTTTCCACCTTATAATTGAAAATATGAAATAATTATACCATAGTATAAGTAAATAAATATTGTGTAAATAATAAATTGTGTTTTGGTATTTTTGAAACATAAATGTACATGTACAATTAATAAAATGGTTTAAAAAAAATTAATTTACATAAAATGGATTCATCAATTGATATTTTGTTTTCTTATGATTATAATTAATTTTTTTGACAAACTATTTAATTTTTCAAAGTGTTATAAAATCTGTTATAATTTTAAAATTAGTATTTTCCAAGTAAATGATGATTTTAATTAAAAATTTAATTTATTATATTTATAATATTATTTTCATAAAAAAATTCTTTATTGAATTATATAATTCATAAAATTTTTATGGTGAATTTGTTTGTTTTTTTCTATAGCACTTGAAATTTTGGTGAATAATAAAAACTGCAATTTACGATAAAAGCTAAATACATGAACTATTGATTCATAGATTATGTATGGATGATGAAAGACCACAATCTTAAAATAAACATAATTATATTAATATATTTTTTTATAATTCTCAAAATATACATATTCTTTCGGAAATATAATAAACTAATGAATAAAATGATGAGAAAACTCCTCTCTCCTCCCCTATAAATACCACCTCACATCACCTCTTCTCCTCACACCTTCCATGATTTGATATTTTTCCAAATTTTTCCCAATAATTTTCCCAATACTCTACCCATGTCCAATATCCCTTGGTATTAACAAAATACCAAACCCCTTTCCCTATGTAGGTTCTCAAGGAGGTGAAATTCATGTGGTAAAATTATCATTCATTTTCTTTTAATTTCTTTTCAAATATTTTTCTCTTTTTCTATTCTTGCCTCACCTAACATTATACATGTAACATAAAAACAAAATTATATTATATATACTAAAATTTTATCATGTTAGTGGAATAAAAAATCACCAAACATCTTCTCGTAACTTTTTTTTTCTAAAAATTAAAACATCATTTGTGATGTGTTAATTTATCCCATTCAAGGATGATAAGTTTACAATTTCATTTATCACTATAAAGTATGATCATAAAACCATTTTTATTTCTAGAAGGATAATAATATATGCATTATATCTTATGTAATGTTTTGTAACCATTATATATACATAATATTAATTAATAAAACAAAACTAGTGTGTGATGATTGAAAACCACAAAAATAATCTGAATGATTATCACTAAATGATTATATAATGATTCATCATAATCCTAAATAACCAAATGGAATTATATAACAATTTAATCTTATTTATTTTCATTAATAACATATATCTTCAATTATAGACAATCATTGTCATTTTACATTATTTTATAAACATGTATACAAGTAAACTAACCATGAAAACCATGAAACCCAATTCTCATGAATGATGAAATTAAATCTCATAACCCATAAAAAGAGAATAAATTAAATTAATAAAATTATAATAAATCAAATAAATATGTAAATGTTTCTTACCTAAATAGTTAATGGATTAAATTTGATTATACAATACATTAATTTGAAGTGAAGAACACTTTCAGACATAAGGAATGAGATTCTACCTGATCCTCAATTTTTTCCTTTGGGATTCTATTTATCTCTATTTACCCCAATGTAATGAATATTTATTTTTGTGTAATTATTATAAATCTGGTTAATATATTCCAAAATTGAGTATCCTAATCAAATAATCCTTCTTTTATGGGGATGTACAAGTTTTAAAACATTTTCCTTCTCAATTATTCATGAAAGGTGAGCTCGAGTAATATGAAATTTCTATTTTCCAACCCATTTCTATGTGAACTACATAAATTTTTAGTCCACCAATTGTTTTTATAAAATCACTCATTTCACCTTGAAAACATTTTTGGTTCATTTTTGGTTTTATGAAGACAAGTATTACTTTTCCACTTTAAACACTCTTTAATGTTTTATTAAATCATAGATAAATGTTTCATTTATAGCTTTTATTAAACACTTGTTTTATGTATATTCATTTATATTTGACATCAATTATAATTACATATTCTTATTTTCCATTATTAATTTCCATGTATGATTTAAATCCATTATTTCATTGACACCATTAGGACAGTCCATTTTTTATGCCTTATGAAATAATTATGATACCCAATTAATTCCTTAGGTAACCCATATAAATGATTCTTCGTGTTTCAAAAATATTCATGAACATGATATTATGGTGAACCCCAATAGTTCTATAATGCATTGGGTAACGATTAGTATCTTGAGTGGTCTTATTGGGACATGGGGTGAACCTAATTTTGTTATGGGACTTTTTTCAGCCATGTGTAATGGTCTTGACAATTACCCTTGAAAAATGTTTATTTCTTGTTTTGTGTTATTTAAATATTCCTATTATTTCATGATTACTTATCCCCATACACGAAATAATATTTTTACTTATATTTATTTAAGTTCCAGGCCTTTTTATATCATCATGTTCTGCCTTCTAAGCCATATTCCTTTCTTCATTCCTATGTTTATACCCTTAATAGGTTTTTTAGCTCATCCATTTGTTCTTGTATTCCTTAGGTTGTCATTTTCATATGTAGGAGATCAATTGAATATATGATATCTTTATATTTGATTTGAATAAAGTTGTTTTATTCTATTTCCTTGTTTTAAGTTTCATATACCTTATCATCCAAAGTCATTATACTTTATGATCCTTGTCTTGTAATTTGACAGCTAATTAAGACTATAATAATTTAATAATATATTTAAAAGGCTATGACCATTATATCAAATCCATAAATCTGTGATGATTAAATATACAATCGGTTCAACAAACATTTAGGTGTTAGGAAATTATTTTTTCTATAATTTTCCTATTTTGGAGAAATTATTTTATATCCTAAGAATATAATGAAATATAATTA
Organism: Viscum album; assembly: GCA_963277665.1. Taxonomy (NCBI): domain Eukaryota; kingdom Viridiplantae; phylum Streptophyta; class Magnoliopsida; order Santalales; family Viscaceae; genus Viscum; species Viscum album. Next base: position 913,652,650 of record OY728129.1, on the reverse strand, counting down.
ATTATAATATATCCATAAACACAATTTTTATAGATTTTTATGCTTTAATCATCATTTAATTCACCCAAAAATTTACTTTTCATTCTGAAGCACTAAAATAGACTCTTAACAGATCGTACAACCCATACTGTATTTCTATTTTCCAATAACTTTTTTCCAAAGTCAACATGGTTTATTTATAAATCCCTAGAATTAAAATGTAACACTACATATTTGTAATTAATATTTATTCATTAAATTTTATAACTAGAAATTATAACTTCTTATCTAGGACATTCCGTAGGTATTTGGTTGATGTTAAACCCTAATTGTCTACCAGTCATGGGTTCAAGTGTCGCAACCTTACTGGATTTGATGTGTTTCCACCCATCTTATAGGTTATATTTTTTAAAAAAAGAAATTAATATAATTCCCATAACATTTCTAAAAAGTATGATGGACATTCCAGAACTTTTATCATAAAATAATATTTTAACAAAGGTTTTCAAAACAACGACAATACAGGAATACTTCATCCATTTATTTCCACTTAAGTCCTTGGTCTGGATTTTATCCTTTTGAAGAGTGCATTGACTCAAGTAATATCCCAGTTCCCTACATTTGTGGAAACAAACCATAAATGGATCCTTAGGATTAGTTTTGTTTCCTTCCATCATACACTTAATATTTCCTTGGTAATTCTTTTCATTATGTCCTTATTCCCACAAATAAATAAATTATTTTTTCCATTGAGAAAATTTCTCAGGCATTTCCTTCCATATTTCTTTTATGATGGAATCAGATCCTTCTTCTCTCTATGATCTCCACCACATGACCTCTTAGAGACATCTGTACTTATCTTCTTTGGTGACTTCAAGAGTTGGTTAAGATATAAGTTGTTAACAATATGTTGGGATATCTAATTAGGAATAAACATGAAATATTTAATTATTATCAATACATAATTTAGTTTCTAATTGTCAACACATTTTTCTTCATGATCAATGTTAACATGAATCTTTCAGGTTGACACCATTGACTAAAAGTAGAAATCATAGTGAGAGTAACATTAGCCATAGTGAGTAAATCATTTGACCATTTATAGGATATTCAAGTCATGCCACCTTCTTTTCAATAAAAGAAACCCACTTTTAACCTAGGTTATTAATTTCCATCACAAATTCAAATACTTTATAATGTGTTGAAAAGGAAAATTTGAATTATCCTATGAATATACCTCATCAGTGTGAAATTAGGTGCGTAGTAAGAGCTGTTGTTATGTACTGGGTTTGACATAAGTCATGAAAAATGTAACTTTTCAGAGTTATTACTCCAAGGTACATATGTTCTAGAATCACATCCCCTTTTAGTTTATAGATAGGAAAGTATTGATAGGAAATCCCACATAATATATATAAAAAACATTTGGATGTTCTTATTTACTTATGCGCAAATTCTACATTAGGGTCACATTTCATAACCTATGTTTTCCTAAATCTAGTTACCAATGTTACATTTACACTTCTTTGATACCAAATATAAACAACTGAACCTAGTATGTCCAGATTCTGTGTGTAATACCATTAAATTAGCATGATTACAAGGAATTGGATACCTTAGAACTGATGAGTTTAGTAGTCTTGGTAAACCAGATACATACATGAGCCTTGTATTAAAAATAAATACACTAATTAAAACATAATTGTTTCTTTATTTCTATGATAATACCTATATTTACAATTAGAAAATCCTTCCATATTTTTCATAGTACAATTATCGGATTCTCTAAGAAGGGAAAAAATTACGGGTGAGCTCAAATGCTCAGAAATGGAAAAGTACAATAGAAGTGATAATAAATCAATACAAATAGTCAATATGGAATTGTAATGACTGAAAGAACATGGAATTAAAATATCTTGATAAGGAAAAATTAATTTTTAATGGTAGGAAACTGAAAATGCATGCCACATAATCGATGAATTGAGAATTAAATGCACCAATAGACATTTTCATTGTGAAAATCTCGTGGATAATAAATACTTATTCACAATGAAAGAAAATGCTTAAATATTGTATGTCATGTCCACTACTGCAAATTTGGCCTTTAAAAGCACTATAAAAGGGCATTTACAACACTAAAAAATTGATGTTAATCTTAGTGAAGATAGGGGGTCCCTTTTATGAGTGATGATAAAAGGGCCATTTATCATATATTTTCAGCACTGATAAAAGTACAAAAAATCATTGAATCAGACCCACCCTTTAATAGTTATTCCCATCCCCTTTTATAGAACTATCCCCCACCTTCACCCACCTATTCCTCTGCCACACCCTTTAATAGCACTATCCCCCCATGCTGCACCCTCCTGTGCGCCTTTACCTCTCACAATATTCAAACTCAAGACCTATCCCCTATGAACTTGGACCCTTTACCACACCCCCATGCTTCTTTTTTCTCCATTTAATGATATATCTATTTATATATATATATATACTTATATTTATTCATATATTAATATGTATTTATATTGTTATATCTATATTTAAATTTAGTTATATATATATATATATCTATTTATTTATTCATATATTAATATATATTTATAAGATTAGTGTTAAATACATTTGCAAAATATTATTTTTGTGTGTATAAACAAATACATACATACATATATACAACATGCATACAACATATTTAAACTTATATATATTTTATATATGTGTGTGTATCTGTAAGTGTAATTATACATAATTATATATATTTACAAGTATTATATCTTCATATGTATATTCATATGTATATTCATATATATATATATATATACATTCATATGTATATTCATATGTTAGAATATACAGAAAATATATATCATTTTGTCAATACAGACACACACTAACACACTCACACATTACATAGGTATATAAATATAAATATAAAAATATTTTTAATAAAATTAATATTATAAGGCTTATATGTTGTGAAATATACTATATATGAAAACATGTTTAATTATTTCTTTATAAATATTTTTTGTGTGAATATAAATGTGTATATATATAATGTCATATATTTTATTATAAATAACAATAAATTGTGAAAGATGATAAAAATTCAAATATATATTATCAATATGAATGTAATCCATCGAAATAGATTCAGTCCCCAATGAAAAAGGGAAAAAATAACCCCTGAAATGAGGCTAAAATTGCATAAAATCTAAAAATATTTGGTTATCTAGACTAAAAAGTCAATTTTAGAGGCTATAATGGCCATTTTTTTGTCACCATTGCCAATATATCATCATTGGATTCAATTTGATATGTTGTAGAGCTCAAATGGACACCCGGATCAAAAGTTATGATTGGTTGATGTTTGAGTTATGTTTTCAACCTATTTTAGATCTTTTATTAAATTTTTGATTTTTTATGTAATCAAATTGTTATTAAATGATTATTAGGTGATTATAATTAGTAAATTGTTATGTAATAATATTTATTAAAATCTTCTAATCCATTTTCAAAAAATTTCTAATATATTAAATGTAAAGGCCTATTTATACTTATCTAAAACATGTTTAAAAAATTTACATTATATTTATATTCATATAAATATTCTTATATATTTATACTTTTATATATTAATGTATTTTTTAACTATTTTTTTGAATTATACCCTTTAAATGTAATTTAAAAAAAGTGTTGATAAATAACCCCCTTTATTATTGCTAATAATAAAGCACTGATAAAGGGGTCCACTTTAACAATGCTGGAAAATGCGAATAAATGGGGTACCGTTATCAGCGCTTAAAAAATAAATGATAAACGTATCCCCTTTATTAGTGGTTTTTAGCACTGATAAAGGGCGGTGTTGTACAAACCCAGTTTTATGGTAGTGGTCCTAGGCACCTGAAAACCTATACCTTAAGAACTTTCGCAATATGGTTTGAATCTATATGTAGAAACCTTCTTGATTTTCAAAATAAATTTGTTTCATGAGACCCAATCGATGCACCGAGGGGATATCTAAAGTCAAGGCCCCTCCCATTACTACCTGTCCAAAGGATTCCTCATATCAATTAATTGATTTAATTAATAAAAAATATGCCTTACCAAATATATGTATTGAAATAGGAATACAGATTTATCAACAAATCCTCAGTGTAAGATAACTATCAAAAGGGGTTGTTGACATTTATGAATAGAGATTCCATAAAAATATCATTAAAATTTTTCTGAAAAAAATAATCTTTAACCATTTAAAAGTGTCCCTTACTACTTTGAGACATTTGAATCATAATACCCCATAAATTAAATGAAACATATAATATAATGAGAATAATGAGATTTTTGATATAACATACAAAATTAAACACCTTATATAAAAATGATATAAGTTTTATTGAATAAAAATTTCCTTAAAAATGATTTCGATAATTAAGGGAATTTTAATTGTAAATGATCTTAGGAAGTTGAATATATCAATGAGGGATAACAAAAGAACCAAGGATGTGAATATCAATTTTATCCTTTTCTAATTAAATTATAAACCATCATATGGAATAATAAGGATGATATCAATAAAAAATATCCAAAATAGAGTTAAAATAAAGGGGTTTTTAATCAATGAATTGAAAGACTGTAAAAATATATTTTAAAAATATTCTTGAGGAAAGTAATCAGTAATCATTATAAAGTGACCCATACCAATTTCATACAATTGAATCATAATTTCCAGTGAATTAAATGAAAATTATAATATCATGAGAATAATGGGATTCATGTAAAAACATGTCAATATAAACATGGAATTTAATAAGGATATATGATTCATGAAATAAAATTATCCATGAAAATTGATTTGGATAATTAGTGGGAATGCAATGTCAAATGATCATAAGAAATTGAATATTTCAAAGGGGACTAACAAAGGAATCAATGAAGTGAATGTAAATAACATAATTGTCCAAATCAATTATAAACTATCCAGAGTAATAATAAGGATATTATTAGTACCAAATATCAAAAGTGAAGTAAAATAAGTTGTTGATGTCATTTATGAAATAAAAAAAGAACTTTATAAACATTTTTGAAGAAAATATCCTTTTGTCTGGACAAATGTTTTGAAAAAACATTTCATTGAAAACCAAATTTAAAAAAACTCTAAAAATTAAACTTTTAAATTTTCAAAGGATAATTCAACAAAATTATGGCGGGTAAATTCATATATTATATATAATGTAAAAATAATATTCCTTGGTCACGGTAAAATGTAAAAAAAATGCCTTGTTCAGAAAGAAAAAAAAGATTACATTACAACAAATTAAAAGAAAACAATGGGTAAAAATTTCATTAATAAAACATTTTAAAAACGTATAATTATATTTTAGGAAATTTTAATAAAACATGGATTTAAATAAAAACATGTTCTCCAACTAAAGTGTGAAATGAAGTCATGTTTTCTTAAAAACAATTTCTAAAACATTTTTAGTACCAAATAATGTAAAATGGTACGAATACTTGAAAATTTTCCTGAATAACCATAGGTTAATAAAATAAAATGGTATATTGAACAATTATCCAATAATTTAATCCAATTAAAATTCATTTGTAAATAATCCCAAACAAAATGAGATTGTGAAGTAAACCCTTGACAAGACCATAATGATGATTTAAGAACAAATTGGTAAATATATTATGTGTTTCAAATTTGAATCCACATAAAACAAGTATATATATAACAATCAATAGTAAAATGTTATTACACATAAAATCTTATAATATTAATGATAATTTGGATATAAAACAACCCAAAGAAAATAAATCTTGTTATAAAAATATTTTCCACATGGTAACACTTAATTTAGGTCACATTTGATGAAATAATTCAATTGGAAACTAAAAGTATCATGATTAATAAATGAATCATGATGTAATATGTCAATGTCATATTATGTAAACCATATATAAGAAAATGTGGGCATAACAATAAAATATGTCTTAAAGAATGAAAATTGAGATGAAGTCACTTACTACTTGGTAACTTTTAAATTATAAACCCCATGAAAGAAATAATTTAAAAATAAAATATAAATACCATTAACATAATTTTATTTAATATACAAAATATAATAGGGTTAGTAGATAAAAAAACATGAAATAAATAAGTGGTGAAAATGGTGAGTGCCTCAAAAATGAAAAAGTGAGACCAGAATCCCTTACCATGCATTTCTTATTGGGTGAATATCAATTAACTTCATGTATAACAGTTTAAATAATGTTATTAAATTATAAAATAATTTTTATTATATTTATAATATAAATTATAATATAATTATAATATCCTATTACTCGTATGTTATTTGTTTTTATTATTTTCACTATTTTGTGTGTTAATTGCCTAGTTTTTTTGGTATGTTTTGACTTGTAACTTGTTGTTCACATTAATTATATCATTATTTCATAATATCCAAAATTTAATCAATGATTTAATTATAATATATATTCAGTATATATGTATTTATAATAATCCATAATATTTGGAGATAGAAAATGAAATGCATTGTTCATAGAGATTGTAGGTCGTATATACACACGAATGCTATATAAATTTCCTTGACGTATTAAAATGAATGAAAAGTAAATAGTTTATAAGAATATTATATTTATAGTATATATCTATGTAATATATTTTATATATGTTTATTTAAACCATCCTCTATATATCACATGTCTAGCGTGAATAAATCACATCACTTTGAGGAGGTTGTAGTCCACACTTCCACAGACGATGTTATCAAATTTACAGAGAATGGAAAGAATTAAGTTATATATTATATTAATATTAAATAAGTATGAATAAAACATAAATATTATTATATTATATATAAATAGTGCTTCTATCATAATTTCCAACCATGATAGGTGGTAATGGAAAAATTGAATGGCATTGTTTTGCAAGGTGGTAGTTCGCCGAACAGATAAATGGAAAATATGTTACCCATTAGATGAAAGTGTGTGCATGTTTAGATATAAATATTACAATAAAAAATATCATTATATTTATGATATTGAAGTTATTATATATTTCTAGAATAATAAGTGTTGAGGTGGAACAAAATGGAAATAATGCAAAAGAGCTTGAGGAAGGATGTTATCACTTCTTTGGGTCACTCAATTTGGTTTTTACCAAAGGGGTTCCTTGGATAGATTTATCCCAAAATGGAGGATTATAAAATCATGGGATATAATTTTATGAGATATTTGGGAATACATTTTTTGATAAAATGTTTATTGAGAGGTGTGAGGAAGTGGGAGGGTTGAGTTTTTTATATTGGAAGAGGAGCTACATTCTCATAAATTTTTGAAAAGTGAATCACACACATGTATTCCTATATCAATTCCTCAAATAATGAATTTTTTTATAAAAGGTAGTATAGTGTCCAAATATGAACTTTAAATGGATTTTGTACAAGTTTATAGGTCATTTTTCCTTTAAGTTTAAGGTTTATTCCCTTGTTAGGTTAATTGTTTTCTTGATCATTATAAATAATTTTAATTAATTTTCAGTAATATATTTCATCAAAAAATATGTTGACTTAATTATACATTAATAATTATTATAATTGAAAATATGGAATCCATTTTTCTAAATTCCAATAAAAAATTGTTAGAAATTAATTTAAATTTAATCCCATAGACGAGACGACGATGTGTGTTTTTATTGTAAAAATGATCAAAGGTTTGAGATGTGTTTATTTCCAATTTCAGTGATAAATTTATTGAAATGTACTAAATTGGATTAATTGATATATTATTTATCAATTTTTAATTTTATACCACTTTAAAATATAATTTATCATTATAAATAAATTATATGGAAAAGCATTTTTGAATTAAAATTCACCATTTTCACTATTCATCCAAAAATCATGGTCTCTAAAAAACTACAAAAAATTAACCACAGATAATTTTAACATTTTTACATAAAAAATTATAATTATTTTGAAATATAATATTTATTAAAGTACCAAAAATTGGATATAAAATAGATTCTCCATTAAATGGCAGTCAATGTGCCTTTATAAAAATATAGGTTATATGCGTAAAATTGGGATTGTTCTCATATTATGCATAAAAATTTAATTCTATGAATATAATTTTTTTTGAATGAATATATAAAATTTATATTTTATTAATTTCATTAAATAATAGAAATTAATTATTTTATTGAGACAAAAAACCTTCGGGAGAATAAACATAAAAAATATCTCCTTCATTTTCAATTGGTTTATATTTTCATTTCAAATTAATTAGTGACCGAAAAATTCATATTTTATTTTTATAAACCATATATTTTCATAATTTAGATAATAATATTCATAAAATCTTATTTAACAGCAAGGTTGTATCTTATTATATTAAATAATAATATTTTATAAATGTGTCTTTGTTTGGTAAAACTTGGTTTTGCGCATAATGAAAGCTATTGAACAAGGTAGTTATTACATGTAAGGAAAGACAAATTAGTGTTTGTGTGATTTGAAAGATATATCCTAAATTGAATTTATTTAAAAAAATTAATTATATCATAATGTATTATGATATTATGCGCTTGGTGTTGCGTGTCATACAAGTCCTCGAATACAATGTTCTTACTTTAAAATTTTAGGGTGTTACAAAATTCTAACTCAAGGGGAGATAATCTAATATATATTCCATAAACTGGGGAAAGGTAGTATTAATTATCAATGATTGTATGAGATCACATTATGGATTTTCCTAGCCCATCAACAAATGTCAGATTTTGAGAGTGATCTTTATGGATTTGACAATAGAAGATTATTTTCCAATCTATAAGGGATACCTATGTGGAACTGGTTAAAAACATTCATACAACCTCTATTTTTTGTGATCATATAAACAACCTATATGCACAAATATAATAACATGAAGTTCTTATATATTGTGTGAAGGCTAATTTCTCAAAAGCATCAACATTACTAGAGTCCACTCAAAAAGTGGGTTAAGAGTTGTCCTCCTAGATTGTGGCTCTTTATCCATTCCCAGAAAAAGGAAATAAAGTAGAAGACACATCAAAATTCAATTGATATCTCTCACCTGACTCTAAATGATTTGGATAACTCAACATACTAAATTTTACTATAATCTTGTTTTATTTACTTTAGGGAAGAATAGGAGAGACTCTAGATTGTGGAGATTACTCTTTTCCTTTGAATGTTATTAATAAAAGGAATTTATTAAACTCCTTGTGCTTCTATCAAGACAATTATAATATTACAATATGAATGAAATATTGACAATATAGTATTATATAGATCACCATACACATGAAACCATATATAATACTGGTAAAACCTAAATTTCAACTCAAAAACTCAAATAATAATATATTTCATCCAAGATAAGATGAAAAATGAAAATTATTATACACACGATTATTTATTCATAACGTCCCCCTTTTGAAATCGAAAATTTTATAGGGATTTCATTATGTTGATGTTCTTAATCGACAGAGTGTGACCTATCTCTTTTCTAGACTATAGGTATGATGATGAAAACTTGGAAATTGTTTGGTACACATAGCGGGATCTGAAATATTTAACATATCTTTCACTTTTATACTGTTTCCCTTATATTTTAATAAGAATTATATAAAGTGATATTACTAGGGATATAATTGAATTTTTCTTATGTCTCCCTTAACTAGTTTTCATCCTAACATGTTTTATGACTCATTTTTATTATATTTATTATTTTATGTATTCTAAATTTCTACAGAAAATATAAAACATGTGTCTATAGAGAAACAAAAACATAATTTAGTTTAGTTTCACATAGCCCCAAACTTATTTTCCTTTAGTTTTTGGGTCATATTTATCACAACTTCTTTTTCTATAGTTTAGGTTCATATATCTCAATTATAATTTGGTTGTAGTTTAGGTTTGTATAGCTGAATATTTTTTTTTGAAAAATTTAGTCTCATATAGATCAGACTAAATTTTGTTATATTTTAGAGCTACATAGATGAGATATTATTTTTATGTAGTTTAGGTTCATAAACTTCTATCCTTATATTATTTTATTTTAAGTTCATATAGCTCAAACCTTCTCTTGATAATTCATTTGATTAATTCATGGATGATGAATATTCCTAAAGGGTTTTGACACCCTGAATTACTACTACAATTGTGAAGGATGGATATTCATGAAGGTTTATAATAACCTACATCATTACTTAAACTATGAAGGGTGAATATTATTTAAGGCTTCTAACACCTCACATTCCTAATGTAATTGTAAAGGATAGATATTCAAAAAGAGTTCTATCATAATTCATCCTTACTTTAAAGGTACTTGGTGGGTAGTGACATAATGTCATGGATTCCAAACCCACATGGATAGTAGGAATATGGACTATGAAAGTCATACCCTAAATATTTTGAACCGAATATTAATATATAGGGTATACATTCTAGGTAAGTTCATAAAACACTCCCAAGTGTTGAGTTCCACTATTATATTTCTAGGGCTCATGGGGATTGCAGGTAATTTATAATAAAGAATAGATGACTCCATTTAATCATTCAAGGGCCCTTATACCTATTCTAAAATTTGATTATAAGCATAGTCAACCAGAAGGGTCCCCTCTTCTTTCCATGGGATATGAAATATTAATTAAGATTTAGACACTTTGGAAATTAAGTTGGTCATTAAGAAATGACTACCCAAGGATGGTTCTAGAACAAAGGGGTTGTTTTGTTTATGGCCATGAAGCATTGACCCAATATCATGTTGTTTAGGATCATGTTATGAGTACCACTAAAATGTTTTGGAAAGGAGAAACACATTTCTTCTTTGACAATGGGTACAATACACAATGGTGTAACATCAAGGATGTAAAATCCTCTTGAATAGTTTGGTCATGGGAATTGTAAGCCATGATTTGGAGTATCTATGTAAATGTGAAGTGGATACAAGTGGGAACTTGTTGATCATCGGTAATGGTGGGAACTAGTACCATATGAAGATAGTAAAATAGATCTTAGGTTTCCGGGGGGCCTTCCTCTAATGAACAAAACTTCCCTTATGTATAGGCTCCATGGAATTGTGTTATTCAACAACAAATCTTAGTGGGGTTCCTTCAAATAAGTTTATCTATATTAACAATACACTATAGGTGGAATACAAGAGAAATGAACCATGGATATGGAATTATAAGAGAATTATATCAACTTTAAGAATTTGTGGACATCAAATCTAATTTCAAATAAATGAAGTTGGTTTAGGGAAGAAAAAATATTTAATAACTGTTCGAGAACATTAAAAGTTGAGTCGTTGCATAGTTAACATGTTATCAAGATCAGGGGATGTGAAAAATCATTATTATTAATTTCTCTTGGGTTTATGGGTCCATTGATCATGGATTGACATTTTCTATGGTCGTAATATAGGCCCTATACAACTTGTGAAATTTTTATTTATCATATAAATATTGAAAAAACATTGGAGATGAAGGGATTAGAAGGTGGAGAATTGAATTTTTATTAAAATTATCATTGTATATTTTTATCTTGAAATGTTTTTTCTATTATTATACTTTATTTTAGTGTCTTTCAATTTGTACTATAAAGGATAGAGTTTAAGTGCTCAGAAATTTTGTGAAAGTTCATGTAGTTTATGTTCATGGAATATGGAATTGGTATCAGAGGAGTGTTAAACCAAAATCTAATTAGGACTCCCAAGTTTAGGTTCTTATGATGCTCTTATATTGATTGATGACTGAATATGGAATGTGCATATTAAAATTATGTAGTGAGTCATAACTGTCATGCAATTTAACACCATTTTACCATGAAATTATTGTTGTTTAGTTTAACATCATGTTACCTAGACATTATTATTAATTATTTTATCATTATGTGAACATGATGTTCTAAACCAACATGAATTTTATATAATGATACATTAGAGAAACATTTTAATGGTTTGGGGGATTTTAATTCTCAAGGAATTTCTTTTCTTTTAAAAGGATCATATGTAAATAGCCACATGCGTAGACCAGAATCATATTCCAAATAGTTATTCATACGTTTGAATCATATGTAGGAAAAAATTCTGTTTACTTCATCCATTATTAATTAGTTTAAAATCATCTAAGTCAGACTAGAGTTAGAATTATATATATTTCATGTGGTTGGGATTTCTCTATGTTTCTCTATGCATATCGGTAGGGAAGAAATAATGCCAAATATAGAGGTTTTGAACAAGTATTCCTAAATAGATCTATCTCATATGCATAAGGGGGATGAAATTTTCTATTTATTTTGAAACTAAGCACTGGCTTAAGGAATCATGGAATCACTACATTTCCCGTGATAATAGTATTCAAGCCACATGTAGTGTTAAAATGGATCCCTATATAGATTAAACTCATATGTGTAGATGTTATATTTTGGATAGGTTATAAAGAATATTTTTAAGGCTTCCTCTTCATGGAACTTGATCACATGAGAGAAAGGATAATTAAGTCTTACCATAGTACAAAGCTAGTGAGGAATTAAAGTATGAATAAAAAGGTCTAAACACTGAGGTAGGGATTTTTTTGTAATTTATATTTGGGATTGGTGATATGTTATCTAATAATCACTATATATCCTATAGTGATAGGAATCAAACCATATATAGTAAGGGAAATGAAAATTCACCTACATGGATCTAAATTGTATTTAGGGGAGAGGGGTATGTTCCTCCATAAAATAGAGGTCATACAATATCTCCTAGTTATGTGATATCCAACTGTAAACAGAACCAAAAAGGTGAAGGGATATCATATTGGGAGATAATTTTACATGTGGGGGAATCTTCATAGTCTTCCAGCCAAAAAATATTAAATAATTTTTAAATAGACCAAACATTGGGGAATGTTCTGAAACTAGAAAAACTATGGCTTGACATGACACAATATACTCAGGAATCACTATGTATCCTAACTAGGTAAAAATCAATCCATAAATTGTTATTAAAGAGAAATATTCTTTCATAGGTTAGGTTTATGTGTAGGGAATAGATGATATTATATTTTGTTAAATATTTTAGTTAAGCCCTAGAATAGGATATATGGGCATCACTACATATCATAAAAGGTTATGAATCAAGACACATGTATCTCTTAGAAAAATATCCCCCCAAATATCAGACTCATGCGTGGGGGAGGGGGTATTTTATTTTCTCATGAGATTCTGGCTGGGCAAAAAATTAGGGAATCTGAGCATCATTACATATCTTGTGATAGTAGGAATCAAGCCCCACATAGTTATTATATGAAACTCCCCTATATATATATCTCAAATTCATGTATGGTGACATTTTTTATTTTTTATTGGTGATCTTTGACATCATAGTCATCTAAAGGTCTTATACATAAATTGATATCACGTATAAAGAATGAGAATTTCCATATTCTCTTCTAGTATGAGGATAGAGCATTCAAACCTATCCTATACTGATAGATAGAGTGTAAATATCCTTTCATTGGTATAGATATCATGTATGGAGTAGGTTCCACAATACGACCCACTCAAAGTAGTTTTATATAATAGAGGATGGACAAAACATAATTCTGTTTAATGTCATGAAACAATGACATAAAAAGGGATAATGTTTCATGGTTGTTCCACTTTTTCCAAATGGAATTGTTGAGAGGAATGAATGATTTAGGACATTTGGGTCTTTATAGGAGATGAAAACCTTGAGATAAGGGGGTATAAAAATATAATTTTATAATCATTCTTTGAAAATAGGTTTTATGTACATATGTGTAATGTTAAGGGTATTCAAATCTGCTTGAATAGTCGTTGTACAACAGATATAAATCATAATCCAATAATTTCTGAGCCAATGTGAAGTGGAGAACAGTGGGTATAAGTCAACCATTAGGAATGGCAGTAGCCTATACAACACAGAGTCTATATAAAAATTCCCTTTTTTAAGGGAGGCCTCTCATTTTAGACCAAAACATCATATATTTATAAGATATTAAGTATTTTGTTATTCACTAGGGAATCCTAGTGGGATCACATCAGATTATTCAGTCACTTTAACAATTTCCCATAAGGGAGAACCAAGAGTACATGGGATCTAGGTCCATTTAATTATAAGAGAATATGCGCTCAAGGAATCATATGATATGAACTTAGGTACCAAAGGTATGGAGTTGGTTCATGGTGAATGTAATATTTAAGAAGGGTATATGAATTGTAATGTATAATCTATCTGGTATTGAACATATTTACAGGGAAAAGGTATAATTCATCTGATTCTTGAGTACACAATAATTAATTGGGATTGGCTATTTAACAAGAAAACCTCATGTTATGTAGCTTAATGTCATGCAGATAAGAAGTGCTCTCCTCTGTATTGAATAAGATGAATCTTAATAACACTATTCTGAGAGACTCCCTTAGTTCTCTAAGTATTCATTAGTAATTTTCTATGTTATAAACAAATTATTACCCTGAAGTTGAATGAACCACAGTATATTGTAGTGTAGGATACATGTGAGGGATTCACATTCCAATGTGACCTGGTTTCTCCACATAGATTTTGTTCTCATCAAGGAACACCATAAAAAGTAACACAGATCTAGGGATGGGATTAAAATAGATGATTCGAGAGTCACTAAAAGTCACAATAATATTAGAATAAATCCAAACATAGTTCCTAAAAATATTCGTGCATTGGTATGACCCATACACAAGGGGATGGAATTTTTTCATTATAGTTGGGCATTGAACAGAAGATATGTTGATCCCTATGTATCCAGTATGGTATGCAATTAAGACACATGTTGTTCATCTATAGAAAATTTATTTCTAAGTTTTAACTCATATGAAAGGAATAGGGGGAATTTATTCTCTCTAGAAAATACTATTTGTGTACCAAAGACTTCAACATTGATGTAGATCTATTATAGTAAAGAAAATCAAGCATGAGGAGTGAGGTATTTTTATCAGTTTGGTGTCATATAGGATGGACTCTCAGATCATAGTTTAACCTTATATAGAATAGAAAATGACAAAGTAGTTTACCTCTATGGGGTAAATATGTGTGGTTTTACACTAGTATTATCCATATGCGGTTTGTGAGAAAATTATATCTGTCATGTAAAGATTCTAGAATTGGGACAAGGTGATAATATGTTTTAATCTCAGTTGTTGAGTGAGAGAGAAATTAAAATTATATATTCTATTAAAAATTTGTGGTTGGGCCCATAGTATAGTATCTAAGCATCGTTACATATATCAAAGAAATTTGAATAAATCCACAAGTATTTTTTATATATAGTCGTTATATGGAGTATAAACTCATATAAGCATTGAGTAATTTTATTTTGTGTATAAATATAGTTTATACACAGTGAATTTCCACTAAAGATTCATACTGGATATAGATTGAAGGAATCATGATATGTATGAGATTAGAGTTCCAAGATTAAGGTGGGAATACTTTGTCCTCATGAGGGGTTATTATAGAAAGATTATAATTATATTGTTAAACCATAAAAAGGAAAGATTTTGTGTGAATATATATCTTATGTAAAAGGATTGGTGAGTCCCATAATCTAAACTCATGTTTTGTAGTTTAAGGTATTGGGAAAAGGGCTTATCTGTAGTTTAAATACATTCAATATGGAATTAGGTTTCATTTTTTTTATCTTCATTTGAACAACATATGTTTCATGTAGTTTAACATCATAGAGTAAGGATATATGTATTATATATTTGTAAGGACATGAAACGAGGACGTGTGAGGTTGTGCTATTTAAATTGCCACTACCAGGGCTTAGGTTATATAGTTTGACATCACAAAACCAAGATGAATTATTTGGAATGAAAATAATGAAAAACAATTCTTGAGAAACCTTTCATTGGTGGAAGTCATGAAACATTACCCATTCAATGTAACCAATGAGTAAGCTCTATTCTAATTGGACTTATGTATGATGTAAGTTCCTTCTGACCTAGGTTCCAAATTAAGGTGTTTCTTCACGAGTATCATTGGTGTTTTGATAGCTGGTTCTAATTCAACTCAGATAAATTATTAGTGTTGAACCACTTTGTTGAAGGCTCATGCGGTAAAATTATATTAAACCTAAGGTTATGTAATATCCACAAACTCTTTTCATTGAGTTGTTATAACTCTTTAATTGATTTTCATGATAGTTCGACTTATGAATGTTTTCTATATATTGTATATCATATTGAGGGAAACATGACTTTGATGGGATACACCGCCTCTATTTCATAGACTATTAAGTATGAAGTCACTTGTGTGGACATTCATGTTGTGGTATGATAGGTTCATAAAGAATACAATAGATTTTTAGGCCAAGAATTATTGTACTTTTCACAATTTTTTGGCAAATACCTGTCAAATCCCTATATAAGGCTACCAAAAACAAATTTTCTATTTCATAAGAGAAAGATGAATGGTTAGAATCAATTTTATACTCATGATACATATTCTTCTCCTCAGAATAATAAATTTTAGGACTATTTTTCTTCAGTATAATTGGATGGACACCAAATATATTCTTGATATTGGACTTAATGAAGTTGATGATACCCAATATCTCTAATTCCATGAGGGTTATGGACCCAAAATATTTGGAAAAGAAATCAGTATAAATACGGATGCACATAAACTATTTATCTGTAGATGGGGGATATGGACCCAAAAAATCCATTCCTTTTAAAAAAAATAGATATGAATAGATAACCATATGAAACAAACTGAGTGGATGATGGATAATGTTTTAATGGAAATGAAAGAGGTGACATTTATTGGTGAATCCCTTCAGTTCTATAACATTATTATCTAGAAGAATCTAGGCCTCTTGATTTTGTGGGAGAACCATTTTCTATACTGGTGAGTGTTATAGGATCCTTTGTGGAGTTTCTTGATAATGGATATGGTCTCTCTGTCATTAATGAATATGAGGTGGACTCTGTCAAAGCCAAATTAAAAAAGTACCTTCTATTTATTTGGCCCATATTGAAAGGTGAAGTTCACTTCCCATTATTCAGTTTCTTCCATTTGAGCTTAATCCTATGAGTTTTTTCCACGTTGGATTAAATCTACTATAGGGTTCATTCATATTTTATAGGATTCTTGCTTATCATGCAATGGGGATGTGTTGATATAATTAATTTCCTCTATATCATATAGGATGAACGGTGATACTACACTTCATTGTGTGACGTAAAATACCATCTCTTCTATGTTTGGATCGACAAATACTAAGGTTATATTGGATTGAAAATTATCATGATCATTATGTGATTGAGGGATCTGTGATATAACGTTGGTTCATAAGGGAACTCTACCACAATTCCCTATATATATCCCATGAGAGGGGTTAATTTCTTATTTTGATGGAATATTCACTATTGATTGGTTTTATCACTAATAATGAAACACCATTTCCATTTAGATATGGTATATGTAGCTACAGGGATAGATCTAGGCCTGTAATAAGGGCTTGGTATTCTACCACATTATTGTTACAACATTCACAAAATGAGGAGTTTAAAAAACATTCATTTTTTTGGGAAAAGAAGACAATCCCAAGAATAAATTGGTTGAACTTTGGGTTTCCCATTTACATATCATTCAAACATTGGGAGGCTTCCCCAAAATATATCTCCCATGTGGGGGGGGGGGGTCACGAGCATAATATAATTCTTCATCTGGATGTTCAGTGTTCAATAGTGTGTTTTCTAGGGTAGGATGCTCCACACAAAAATCAACCAATAACTGCCCTTTTGTTTCATTTTACATCATGAATTAGATAAAATATTTTTATAGTATAACAACCAATTGGTCTAAATAAACTATTTATATAGGGAACATAAGAATATTCTTGGGTGGTTAATTATTAGAAACAAATAGGACTTCATGGTTCTATAAGTAATGACTTGGATTTTTTAGTATGATGATGAGTGTGAAACTTTTTTTTTATCATAAAAATGTTGAGTCTTAGTATCATGCATAGTTTTCCAATGATATAAGAGACTATTTTATTTCCAATTATAATTATTATATGCATTGAGGGAATCGATAAATCTCTTTATGGAATCTATGTATAGGATGGTTTCCTTCCTTCTACCAGTTTCATTTATATTAGTTTATATAGTAGGTACTACCTAAGGTTCTCAAAATATTCCTAAAATTCATCATATAACTAGTAATCCTTTAAATGTTTCATTAACATTGTTAAAAAGAGTAATTATTGAGTTTATTTGGCTATTAAACACCTGATATAAGTGAGTTTCCCTTTGATCCCTCTTAATTATTTAAGACTTAATGGATGCTTAATTTATAGAATTTCACTAGACTTTTCGATATCAACATCGATGCCATGGAGGAATAAAAAATAGACAAGTAATTTTATTAATGTCACCCTAAATGTATAGTTTTTTGGGTTTATTCTTTAAATAATTATTTAAAAATCTGATGAATATTTTTTGAAGATCAAAGAGGTGAACAAAACGTTACTGAGGTTTAACCATTGGGTTATCGATGTAGAACTCTATGATTTTTCCCAATAAGTGTTTAAAAATTTTAACCATGTAATGTTGATAAGTAGATCCAACATTATTTTAGAACAAAGGGATGGAATTGTTAAAATAATATTCCATGAGGTACACTAAAGGAAGTGTATTCCTCATATTTAAGGGCTATCTTGATCTAATCACCCTTGAATATGCGTCCAAAATGGAAAGGTATTAGAATATAGTACTGGAATAAATCGAAATTTATTTGATTATTAATTGGAAATAATTCCTATTGAAGTGTTAATTAACATCCCTAAAATTAATCTGGGACCTGATGTGTTTTTTATTTTTCAAAATAGGAATAATTTTTTCAATCAATTTTGGTAACTACACCCCTTAGATAACGTAGTCTCTGATCAAAATGTCATCTTTGTATACTACCATAGTATCATGATAGGGATCTATTCATGTAGATTCTTTTTTGATACCTCTATGGATATATGGAAGGCCTAGGTGATGATTATATACACCAGGGACTAGCCCATGTAGATCTATATAATTCCAAGATATCATATACCAATACTACATGATGAAATAAATAAATATATCTCTACTAGAATAGAGGCATGGAAACACTGATCAATGTAGGCTAAAGATCCTCTTTTATTCCTAGATTTATAAACCTTACTCATTCTTTCAATGTTCGTTCCATTCAGAACATCTTTAGGCTATTTTTTTGATGTGGGACGCCTTGTCATGTTTTATCTCCATATCCACTTTATACGTTTTCATTTCAATAAAAGCTTTTGAGCCTTCATACCTTAAAAAACATTATTCATTTTATATATTTATGTTTTATATATTCTAGTTATTACTATTTTTAATATATATATATTAAATTTATTCATTTTTATTAATAATTGTTTCATTAGAATTTTTTAACATTTATATAATTTAGCAATAATTTATTAATATTTTTTAAATATTAGAATTTATACAATTATATATTTATATTTAATATATACTATTTATTGCTATTCAAAATTTATTTATTTGTTTTTATGTATTGAAATTATTCGTTGTAATTAACAATTTTTTCATTAATAAAATTTAAAATATATTTATAGTTTAATCATTTATATTTTTTATTTTTTAATTGTTGTTTTTTTTATCATTTTTACAAAATATGTTTTTTATTGGTTTTTTATTGGAGTATATAAAAAATGGGGCCCACAATGATAGGAATCATAGGCCAGCTAGGCAGGTGGCCCATCCCAAGGAGGTGATGACTTATATTTCTAGAGTGTGTGAAGGTGTATGTGGGTGTTGATCCCCTGTTACCATGGAACATTGAAAAAAATTTCATAAACGCTGGTCATTAATAACGATTAAAAAATGATTATAAATATCATTATTTAACAATGTTTATTTGATTAATAAAGTGTAACATTATCAAATCTTTTACCTAGCACTGATAAAGTATACATATATTTATTACATGTTTTTTAGTAGTTGGTGTAGCATGGTATGATTGTTTTATTTACATGTTAATTCACAATGATAGATTTCTTATGACTTTTGGATGTCTTATACTACATATGATAATTAAATGTTCATAATAAACCCATAATTTATATTAAAGATACGTTCTTCAGGTTTTTGATGTGTTTTAATCTCTTGTATTTGATGAAAAATGATGTGTAATGTTTTTATAAAAATTTATGCAGGTTTTAGGTACATACGTTACCTGAGCGATAGTAAATATTATTTTAACCTTATAAAGGTTGGATATGTAAAACTTATATTCTTACTTGAGTTGGTTACATAAATTTATACATACCATTACCCATATTTGATACCGTTATATAGAAGTTCTATGTATGGGAAATCTATTTGTTACCATTATGAAAACTGGATGAATAAATGTAGTACCCATATGAAAGGGGTTTATGTGAGGGTCATTGGTACCTAACCATTATGTGTAAATGTATTACAGATTCTATGTAAAGTTCCCTAGTGTTTAACTTTACACCACTTAAGAAATTTTGAGATTATGATTATGAAAAAGTGTCGTGTAAAGGTAATATATTTACATGAGGGAGATGTGTGAAGGAATTCTATGAATTAAGATTGGAAATAGTGTTCAATCGAGATATAAAATGGTAAAATTTAAATTACCTTTATATAGGTTTTAAAAACATTGATTACCCTTACGCAGAGCATCTACATAAGGGTAATAAGGGGATACACATAGGCAAAATAGCGATTCTCTATAAGTGTAAACAAAAAATTGTTAAAAAATTGTTTTTAATATAAAAAATATTTTCATTTTTTTAGAAAAAATTTATAAATCTTGTTAAAAGGTATTTTGAAAATTCCAAATCTATGTGGATTTTAATAATTATGTAGTTAATTATAAAATTGCTATAATTAATTAATTTTTTTTATCTAAAATCTTTCCCAAATATTAAAGGTTTATATTTTAAAATATTATTTGGAAAATTAAATGATGTGCTTTATATTCTATAAATAATGAATTTATTTAGAAATTAAAATATTTTATATAGAAATGGTTTATAAATTACATGATATATGATATCTAAATTATATAAAATGTTTAAATAATAGAAATTGAATTATAAAATATTTATAATTCCTAAAATATCATATAAATTTCATTCAATATAAAATATTAAGGGATTAATATTTAAATGAATATAAAATTTTTATATTCTTTCTAATTTAAATAAATTTAAAATTAGTTTTTATTTAGGAATAGTTCATAAATGTCTTATGTTTTGTAAAATTAATAAATAAATTATTTACTTTTTAAATTCATTTGATATTTAGGTTTAATATTTTTTTATTAAGTACGAATATTGTTCATGACCATTTATATGATTCATTTTTTCTAGAATATATTATTACATATAATACTAAGTTTGATATTATAAAATTTATTGTTCATTTACCTTTTCCTTTGTCTATAATGGTAGATATGATCTTGAGAATATTTTTGGGCATAGTTTTTTCATATTAGGTGTTACGGTTTTCATGAATTATATTATATATTGAGTAAATTATCCTTGAGTAGAGAAACTTAGGGTTGGACAACTTACTTTCCCAAGGGCTTTCCTTTGATTGGAAATTGAATGGGATTCTTTATTTATCACTATGCGCTTACTCATTTGAAGATTATCAATCTCATGTTACTCAATAAATTAACATTAAAATTTTATATACCTTATGGAAATATGGAATTTAGATATGTCTGAATATGTTTAGCTTCTATTTTTGTGTATGTTACACAAACACGTAGGATGTCTACATGTTACACATTAATGTGGTTTGAAGATATTAAATTTTTGGTTATAAGATGGATTCCAAATCTAAATCACCAGAATCATGCATACACAAAAGGGAATAAAAACATTTGAAGAAAATGATTACATAAGATGTAATAATTATGCATTTAACATGAAAATGATGTATATTATAGTTGCGAGAACTTAAAATAAAACTCTATAAACACTGAGTGTGACATTCCTTAAAGAAACACTTGTCAATTACATGATCATCCAAATAGGTAGTTTCACACCAATGTGGGGTGCCATTCGACTATCTTGTGTACGGAAGGAAAGTATAAAGTAAATCTAGACTATTTAATGTGTAGTATCACAAAAATGTGGGGGTTCCTCTAGATTGAGTTGTGTTATCTTTTTTTGAATTTTAATTTGGGTTACACTTTGCTGGAAAAAACTAATGGTTGGGATATTAGAGGAACATAATTGAGTATTTTCATATGATGTATTTGGATAATAGGTTATCCACTCAATTATCTACAAGCCAAAACTACTATGAGTGAGACGAATCCCTACCTAAATAAATAATTTAATGATTTTAAAGCTAAAGAGGGGTCATTTATTGGTGAAATATTGATATTGTCTTACTAAATAGATATGATTTATAGGCTTATAAATTTTATTAAGAAAACTATCATTAAAATTCCTTAAAAAAATATATGAAAACAAGATATTAATCCAATAAAAAAAATTTTGTAGTTAAATGAATCATCATTATCAAACTAAACCGTATCATAATTCATTAAACAAGAAACATATGGTAAAAAACTCCCTAAACTAGTGGATTGAGAGAAATACTTATGTAATGGAAATATTCTAAGTATTATAATAGTCCATTGATGAGTAAAAAAATTGTTTAAATTGTTCGACAAGTGAATCAATGTTCTTATGGAAAAATGAAATGGTTTATTTAAGATTTTAAAGGCTTTAATAACTGAATGACCTATGGAATTGTAGTCTCATATACTCAATATGATTGGGTATGTCATTGATATTTAATATTATTTAATATTATTGGAAATACTAAAAAATTATAATAGGTCTTATTTTTGTTAATGAATTTATTCGATCGTCATAAATGGAAATAGTCTTGAAAGATGAATGAATTCAAGACATGTTTACCTAATATTATAAAAGTTTCATGAAAAAATGAATTAGGAATATGATTTATAAGTTATTATACTGTATAGATTGTATGAAGAGGTAAAAGTTCAATAACAGAAGGGGAAAAGTCAAAAAAAACTTCAATAATCTTGTTATGTTTATTTGAAACATGAGGCTATTATTAAAGAGTAATGATTCCATATGATAGGATTATATAAAATACAAAATGTGTTTGGCGAACTCCATAGAATTCCCATGTTAGTTAACTGTTTTTAAAATTCAATTCATTAATTTTAAGGGCATATAATACAAAATTTATACATTATAAGTGTTTTAAATATACATGAGTTCTAAATAAAAGGAAGAATAAAATAGCTCGTTGTTTTAAATTAAGTAATGAATTAAACAATGCATACACCATAAATTTTAATTTAAATATATTTATCAATAATTAATGAATCTATGTAAAGGAATTATATCTTCATATCACTTTCTTATATGATAAAATTAGTTAATAAAGAGTTTTTATGAAAAACATGTGAACATTAACTGTATACACTGAGTTGGTAACCCATTAGATTCTATAACATATTTGGAGATGAAGATATTGATAAATTATTTTTATCTAGGATAATGTTTTTATCCATTTATACTACAAAAACATAGAATACCTAATGATATATAGAGAAAATCATTTATTTTTCACATGTCACTACTCAAAGGATGTAAATTTTATTTTCCAAAACAGAAAGTAGTTTGTGTCGTATCTTATAAATATATTCAGAAGAGATTATAACATCTATGAGGTTTGTGGGAGTATATTCGAACATTGACAAGTTTAATATTAATAAATAAAATATTTTACCATATTTAGATAAATTGATTGTTTAATTTATATCCAAAGGATTTGGGATATATGAAAATAAATAAAAATGAAAATTGTTACATTTAGACATTGTGAGAAAGTGAATGTCACATTTAACTAAAATATTATTCCAGTATAGGATTATAGTGATTCTTCTTTTAACATCTTAAATAATTTCAGGATATGTTAAGGTAAATAAAAATTTAAAGAGTTTCATTTAGTTACCCTAAAATGTTCACATCACTATTACCTAATGGTTTATACTAGACAATACACAATGTGTATAACTTTATTTTATAACAATTTAGGATATGTTGGTAAAGTGATAATTTAAGAAGTTACATTATTTATAAATATATTTTATAGAAAACTTATTATGGAATGTTTTATAATGATGATTATGATGTACTTAGAATGATTAATAAGTAGACAAAAAGAGATAAAATTATAACATTTGATATTACGATGTTAAAGAGTTTTCATTTCTGTTCAAGAAGTTGAACTTAAGAAATTTTATTCATATGTTTCACAATTATTCAAACATTCAAAAATGCTACTCAATATGAGATTTGTGGGAGTATTTTATCAAATGGTCACATAGGGATATAGAAGGAATTACATATAGATGTAATGCTAAAAAAACATTTACTAAAGAAATAACATGATAGTCACGTAGAATATTTGGATTTTAAGAGATTGGTTGTAATAGAAGAAAACATATCAAGTATTTGTAATAAATAAAATTTTTATTTATCATTCATTCATATAGATTTAATTTTCTGTACATTAATTGTCGAATGATAAATATCCCTTGAATGTAAAAACTTTGACTTTTCCCTAATCGATAATTATCATGGTGTATAATGGGTTCAGATGATATGTAAAGGTTATCTTGAATATATACTTATATCTATTACAATGTATTTTATATGACAAACAAAAATTAAACTCTTGAGGTAATAAGTAGAGAATTGTTACTTGATTGTTCCACAAAATTATATCACATGGAACATTATATGGTAATAGATATACTTATAAGTGTATGATTAATATCAATCCTTCTTACCCGAGGTTGGTGATATATAAATAATTATAACCTCAGTAATTTGATACCCTACACACACAAGTAAATATATGAACTTAGCTAGTATGGGGGTGGTTGGGTATGTTGTTTATCTTTTCATTTGTTAGTGTGAAACCAATATTATATTTTTCCACTTTTATGAAAATTTAATGGCATATAGAGTATAATTGAACTAGACTGAGGAAATTCATTACCATTCTCAGTTGTTTCATATATGACATGTTAAACTTCATGGATAGGTAACATGTGATTTAATTTTCTGATTGACGAATGACATGTGATGTATTCATCAACGTGGTAAGTGTATTTTATATAATTAAGAAAGTATTAGATATATGTACTATATTGACATGTTCTATGTGTAGTGATCACTCAATGCCATGGATAAAGAGATAATATAATTATAGTTATGATGTATATGATACATATTCTAGTGGACACGTTCATATAGAGATACAAGTTTGTTTAACTGAGATCACACCTGACTACTTTGTAGCTTTATTAGCCCTAATTCTTTATAAGAGGTCCCTCATTTCTTACATGTATGAAATATAGATTTCATAGCTATTTTCTAGGCGGATAAGGCTTATAGGGTCACACAATTTGACCCTTGTAAAAGGATAAATTTGTTGACAATTACATTTTTTCAAAATAAAGAGAGTTTGATGAAAAAACCAAATCCTAAAGAGTTTGGTTGGATTCAAAATGTGTTTTAATGTTTTTGATAATTTCATTATGGGATTTTAGAGCATATGGGTGATTGTTGGATATATGCTAAACTGTACTTTCTTGAGATGTATGTAGACATTCATATGATGCACGCGATACATACACCCATATATAATATGATATTATATATAGTTTACATTTAATATATTCATATGATGCATGTATTTATCATATATAAGATGCATTAATATAATATATATTTGATATATATATATATATTATTTATTTATTCTAAATGGTTTATTCATCATTTACAATCCATTAAGAATAGATTAAAGTATTTTCAATAAATTTGTTTAAAACATTTAATGAAGGCTTTAGAAACCATTTGTATTTTAGTTATCATCATGATTTGATCATGGATCCATGTCGATGATGTATTACCATAGAGGTGAGGTTCATTATTCATAACTTGTAATCTTCATCAATTATTTCCTTTTGATGGATGATGAATTATATTGAAAGATCATTTTTTAGGTACACTTTTTTTACAATTTTATTTACATGTTAATACAAGAAGACATATTTCATGTGTTTTTTTGTTATCTTCTATAGAGTATGATCATTATTTGACCATTCGAAACCCAACACATTATATGGTATGTGAATCCAAATTATGGTCTTGGTCACAAAACCCATAACATATCATCTCTCATTTTTTGGTATAATGAAATTCAAAATTTTCATCAATTACATATTTCCAATAAATACATAACCTATATTGATTAACATTCCATATTGATAAAAATGGTGCACTTCATTTATCCATCCAACACTATTTGTAGGGTGGTTTAGAGAGATTTAACATTTATCCCCATAAGACTAACAATGAGTTTTAAGTGTAACATTAAGAGTGAATATGGGGTTGGTATTTCGTAGTTCTATGCATTTATATATGTTAATGTGTCTCCAATTTCATTTAAACAAATATATTTGGTAATCCCCCATCTTGTAGATCTTATGGGGCATGGCCCCCCTTAAATGGTCATCGCTCCCTTAATTTTTATGACACCCATTTGCAAGGTGCACATCCCCAACTATTTTGGAGAGGTTACAAGGGTTTTTTACTTAATAATTTGTATGTTTGATCAATTATATGGCATTGCTGTGATGTAGAATGAAAAATTACCTCATCTTTTAAGAACGATTCAGCAATGAGAAAGATCACCGTCATGGAAATTTAATGTGGCTTTGTTGTAGTAGAGAAAAGGGTGAGTAGTGAATAATTATTTGGGGCTCATTACTTATTGGTTCCCCATGGGCTACCATGATAGGTGAAATGTAGGTTGTTATTCTCAACAAGTTACATAGACCATTTAACGATCCAAATATTAGTGTTTTCTTATTTAGTATGGATTTCAAGTATTATAGTTGAGATGTATTAGAATTATATGTATTATTGAGTCTTTTAATGGATGAGAAAATCTAGATTCTTTATTCTAATTATTATTTTAATTACACTCTAATACTAAAATGTTGGAGTGGACATGGTTTTATGGTTTATCCTCCTTTTCTTCCTCCCAGACACTTCTCATACTGATATTTGAGCACACATTCTTCCATGTTTTCCATTTGTGGGTTTTAGGGTTTTTTTACTCGGTATATTTATACGAACACATGATCGGATTTTTTCTAACACATTTTGTGTCCATAAAGATGATGAATATGTTTATATATGGGTTGGATAGACCAAGATATAGAGTGTAATACTTGAATGTTACACATGGCGATTATTTGAAAAAAATTTCACCTAACGGTTACTTGACATTGTGACACTGGTTGTCACGAATGATGTGTGCACCAGGAGTACAAGATATGTGGAGATGATTTTATGTTCTATGTATTATAAGGATTTTTAGATGTACTATTTCACTTGTATATACCCCATTGAATTTATTTATTCCCAATTTTTCATTTATGTGTTGTATATAGTTAAGATTATTATATATATTAATCATACCCGGATTCCTATTTTTATGCATGTGAGATATATTCATGTTCTAGGTTGATATCGGAAAGAACCTATTATATTGGGATATATTCATTCTCAATGATATTCACCAACCCCTTGCATATTGAAGGCAATATTGGTGTGCCACTTTCAGTTTTCAACCAGCTAGGGTAGGGCCACAGTGGGTTGGGTTGTGTTATAGTGGTATGAGATTTGGTTTTCCAAGGGGTTGAGGGTACAGTTAGAAATAAATTGATATATTTTGGTAACAAATGTCAATGATATTACTGGGGTCATGAGTTTAGTTATAATATTTGGGAGACTAGTGTAGGTGTGTCTTCTAACCTATCTTTTTTCTAGGACTTTTATAACCTGATAGTTAACCAAGAGATTTGAGTCATCATTATAGCATATGGATACAAATGATATATGCATCATATAGTTTCCAAAAATGGGTTTTCATGCCTTCTTTGTGAGATATCATCCTTGTAGGGGTTATAAAATGAAGATTTCCACCCTATGATTGCTTGATTATATGTATAGAGATAATCATAACAAGCTTAATTCTATAGATCAAACGTTTCACCCCAATATAGCTTGTGATGAGTTGTGGTTTTGAGGAATCAGTTGAGGGATATCCTTTCCCCATTACCTAGGACACATTATATCTCTTTTATTTTTAGTATTGTATTTTTATGGATTAGATAGTTTTTTATATGAAGTGAGATGATGATTTTTATGGATGCGTATGATGATCATATTAGAATGACCGAGGTGAGGTTTATCCTTAGGATATATGTGTTTAACTAGAGATAGGGAATCTAATTCCCTTTTGTTTTGGAATGATCTGACTGGATGATTATGGTTCCATTGATCTTCTTATATAACATCAGAAGATAATAGGGAGTATTGTTTTTTCCCAAAAAAATTTATGGGAATACTCTCACATAGATGTAGTTTTATTATTGGTTTGTGATGAATGTTTTATGTGAGGATGTTTAACCCTATGCAGGGTTGTATGACCACATATGAGTATACCTTGCAGGACATAGTCCTTTTCAGGTACTTCCTATACATGTTTTCTTATAGAATTATTCAATCTCAATTGTTATAATAGATAATATTATAGAGGATACATTGATACATATTTGTGTATTTTAAAAACACCACCAAAGTCAGGGATTCCACAAGATATGTTTTATAGGTTTAAGATTCTTGGAAGTGCTTAAGCTGGGTTACAGGAGCATGCCGTCATTTCACCTAAAGCTAGTTAGATTAGTTATATGGATATGCCTTCCCTTTAGATATGGTAATTGTAAAAGAAACCTTCTTATTATAGAAATATATTGAGTATTGAGGGGATTATTTTGTGAGTGATTAGGAGGTATGATTGTTGTTTTATATTGAAGAATCACTAATCCCCCATCACAATAATTACCCTTGGATAGTTCATTTTTAGCCAAGGATTAAAGTAGACAATGCTATGAGATAATGAATTTATTGGATGGATATGGTCAATGTAACACCCCAAACTTCTACCGTACGCTTCTCTTTGAATAATGCGATAGCGTGTGTTGTACGCAACACCGAGTTCTAACAACCAATCAAACTAGCCGTTATGAATAGTAATACCTACTTTTTAAAATTATATATATTTTATATTTAATAATGGACTTCATTTTTGGATTCGGAATATCTAATTTATCCTAAGGTGAAATTTTGGTACTTTTCGGATAACTTTCATATTTTGATGAATAGTGAAAATTACTAAATTTTAATTAAAAACAACTTTTTAATCAAAATAATTAATAGTGATAAATTATGAATTTTAGTAGTTTTAAAGTATATTTAGAATATATTTTTACCATTTAATATAATTTTGGTAATTGGACATAATTTTACAATTAAACCGAACATAAACAAGTGTCAATCTTTTGATAGTTATTATCTCTTAAAAACACGCTTTTTGTTTTGACAGCGGGAATTAATTTTAAATTAATTTCTGCCACTTCTGTGTTTTGAAATTAGGAAAATGGATTCCATATTTGGAATCAGGATGTTCAAATTTTGTAAAGAGGTAACTTTTATTTTTAGACATTTTGAAAAATTACTGCGGTAAATATTTTATTTACCATGGTTAAGGGTAAATCCGGTAAATAAGGGTTAAAAAATAATATTATAATAATACTAAATTACCCTAAAACGTGTCTTAACCCTATTGGTTGATACATGGTAGACCATGGGCATCTTTGGGTCTATTTTGGGACCCCATGGATCCACTTGTAAGTGATAATGACACTTTATTTTAATTAAGTTAAAATGAATACAAAAATGACACAAGCATATATCCTTTAGAAAAACAATTGTTACATAGGGTTATATATGTTGGATTTTAGATTATAAATATTCATTAGAAATACAAAAAGAGTTCCTACATAATGATATTATATTTATAATTTTTAGACATTAAATAATTTATTTTATTTATGACACAATGATGATGCAGTAATTACTATAATAGTGAAAAATTAAAATAATTGATATTATAAATACCCAAATAAATATAATATGAAACTTTTAATGAATTAAACTAATTTTATAGGATAATATGATATATTAGGATTTATTTAATTTACTTTTTTCGAAGTAATCAATCTTTTATGAGTTTCACAAAAATAAACTATTGAATAGTGTCAAAATTGACATAAAAGAGTTCTCAAAACAAATATTATATTATTAATTGATATTAAATTCCTAAAAATCTAAGGTTCGGCCAAGAGACTTATATCATGATAGGTTCATCATTAATGGACCACTTTGGGGTCTCTTGGATGTATATTGTAAGTTTATTAACCATATTATATAAAAATACAAAGAGACATTGTAAAAGTGAAACTAATTAACTTAGAGTTAATACTTAAAGATAAGGTTAATATAAGTACCCAAACCTGTCTAAATTATATTGGTTGAGTGGTTTTCGACCTATCTCGCCCTAAACTTTGAATAGTAAACTTTGGAGCCACTGGAAACCGAATATTAATTTATTATAAATTAATATTTCTAGCTTTTCCAAAGGTTCCCCTCACCCCTCTTATAAAAGGGAACTCCTCCTTCCCATTTCATCACACCTTCAAAGCCTTTTGGTTCGGACAAAATCTGCCCAAATACTCTCCCAACTTCCCTCACTACAACCTAGAGGCTTTAGTTTGATCAGAAAGCCAACCTAAGGAGCCCTTTTGATCAAATCAAAAGGAAGAGCCCGGAGAAGAGGTAATGGTTTCACCACACTTTTCCAAGTTCATTTCTTCTTCCACTTCTTCTTCCTTTGGTGTTACCATTCTAAAATAATAACTCCAGTATCTCACATATACTGTGATGTTATTATAAATAAGGTACAACCATATTCAGTATTCTATCCACCCTTTAAATAACATGTCACCATACGTGCGTACGTACGACTTACCGTCTCCACGTCGTGTTGTAATTGTTATTCAATATATTATTATTTGGATGGGTATAATAATGATGTGAAACTCATGTAAATAATAAATATAACATGTTAATTATTCTGTATATATGATATAACATCCATTTATATATTATTTTAATATCAAAAGAATGATATTGTCGCTCGTGCGTACGTACGGACTACCGTCTCCACGAACGCGATGAGATTCATTCTCCATCGTATCCATTCAAGTATAATTATCATTTGATGATTTAAAAATGATGTTTAAGGACTTGATATCATTCTGGATATGAATAAGTTACAACAAACATGGCTTATGTAACAAAACATATAAAAGAAAATGAGTAAGTTCACACCCGAAACAACGATAATACTAAGATATTATTATCAAATCAATATTAAAAGATCATATATGATATCATAATAATGTATATGATTATTTTATAATTTAATAACAATTATTTAACCATTATACAGGAGGTTGACCTACCCCAACCAAGGAAAAGTACAAAGTAAGGGTTATTTCACAATCTCTTCATTATCCGAGGTTGTTTATACGTAATAATCTACTGGGATCTCGTTATCATCCACATCCATGTTTCTTCAAAATGTATTTCAAAACATTTTTAATATTTAAAAGAATATGGGTTAAAGTCATTTATACCCTTGTTTGACTTTTTATAAGAGGTTTATAAGGGAATCTTTCCGTCGTTTTCCAAACAAGGTTCTTTTTAACCTTTTCGACAGAATTAAGATAAGAATGTTTTTTTAAAACTTATACGGCGGGTGCGGTTATTTTCCGCCGTTATAAAATATTGAAAGCTTTCCTTATAATCTTATAAGAATATTTTCAAAGAAAATGTTTTATTTTATATGGATCTTAAATGATTTCAAAATAAAAGGAGATATTTCCTTAAAAAGAATTTTTATTTCATCTATGTCAACATCCTTTGATGGATTTTAAGATTATTTGAAGTTGATTTATTATGATACAAAACTTATATATTGTATTGAAGGTTTTGTGATATGTTTGACTATGGATGTGCTATTTTTATACCATTCATAGTTTATGGTGAAAGTATTGACAATTCGTATGCTAGTTTTAATACGAATGTTTATGTTATGTTTAAACCTTTTCATATGGGAATGCATTGGACTTAATATGTGACGGGTGGAGCCCGCTATAGCTCCTCGATGCATCGGTAGGTCTCATGAGACAAACTAGTGTCTTGGCACAAGGCCTTGACAAAATCTTATTTGTAGTCTTGGCACGAGGCCTTGGCTATGTGGTTATGATAGTCTGGCATTATGCATTCCAACATTATGAAAATGGTTAGTGATTTTTCATGTGATTATTCGATTAGTAGAATATCCATGTGAATGAGTAAATGGAATTATTTCATTTTATTTATGCCATACAATGTTGAAAGTTCAAGTTTGAAAGGCTGTTGTTTTAGTTATACATTGCCTTAAATGTTTATTCTTATTTATGAAAGTTTCTGCTATATTGTTATCCTTACTGGGCATTTGAGCTCACCCCTTTTCGATGTTTTATTTTTCCCAGGAAGTGAAGAAGTAAATTATGAATGACCTGCAGGGATATTATGTGGGGATATGAGTGTGGATTATGGAGACAATATGTTGTTGTAGTAGTTTTTCATTTTATAATGTAATGTAAGACTTATGAATATATCTAGTGTTTCCAAGACTACTAAACCAATCGGTCTTTCGAGATTTGATCTTTCTTGTGATCATACCAATGTTTTGTAATAATGCACCGACTCTGGGTAACTGGGGTCGGGGCGTTACAGTCAGGCATCAACATGTACACTTCATGGTGTAAATTGTTTACATAATTCATAGAACCATAAACTAGACAGTGCTGACATGAGATGAACATATTGCAACATGTGTTATGGTGTTATAGATTCTAGTAGATCCCCGATCAAGAATTTGTTTAACTACAGAATTTACATGGATGATGAAAATCATTCAATCACCCATTATAGTGAAGTGTGTCAATCCTTTTTGGGGAAATATATATTCTCAAATATTCCTCATGCGTGTGAAGTTGTTTTGTGGTACCCACCAAAATAAGAATTTATGACGCAATTACTGGTATCATGATGTGTTGGTGAAAGAATGGAAGAGGCGGGTTATGTTAGTAGTAGAGAATGAGACCCTATAGGATGTGGGGAGTTTTTACATCCTATTAGTAGTTAATATCGTCTACATATATATTGATTATAAAAGATTTAGGTGCTATATTCTCAGATTAGAACTGATATCCTAAAATATTTTTGAATGCACATATTTTTTGAAATGAAAAACTACATTTTAAGGTAGTCAAGAGGAAGATATATGCATCATATTTTATTATAATAATGTTGTTTAAATATTATTGAGCATAATAATGGTTACCCCTATTGTGTTTGAAGGAATGTGGGTGAAAAACATATATGAATTAGTTTATGGAATAATCTATTGAGAATACAAAAGATTATTCCATATCTTTCTATAGGAGTTCAACAAATTTTGTAAACTCTCATAGAATGGAATATAGATTTTTTGGTTTAAATAATGTCTTTATGATATTGAATCTATGAAATTTGTTGTGATAAAGGTATAAAAAATAAATAATGGTGGTTTATGATTATAGTGGAGAATTTGTTTTGAGATGTTAGTGAGTACAATTGTGTGGATAGATTCTTGGATATTGATTATTTCATGAAGAGGGGGGCATTTCTCAACTTTGATCGAACATATTGGATCCACAATCTTCCTTCATGTGATAGGGTTCCATACTTTTGATGGTGTAAAATTAGAGATTCAATATCACTGGATGTTCTCTTCTGTCAATGTTTCATTCATATAATTAATGTGGGTTTCATGTAACCCACTTCCCCAGGTGGATAGGGTTTACCTTCTAATACTCTTATTGAATATTGTGTTGGGAAATTTGAAGGAATATTTCTCTAGTGGAGAATGTAATTCTATATGGAATCCCTAATAAAACCTTTTTTCTACCCACCACATGGAAACACTTAATTTATGGTAGAGTTGGAGGTCTTCTTGAGAGGATGTGGTATTTGTTCATTAGGTTGGGTATTTTCAAAGGGTATAGAGATGATGGAGTAGGGTCATCTGAATGATAAGGACTATTTGATTCAATTTGTGGGGGATTAAGACACATGATGGTATATGGTTTGATATTTAGTCATTTAGAGAGATTGGAGTGGTGAATATGGTTCCCATTGGTATCTTTTGAAGTAATATAGACTCTTATTCCCAACTCTACTGGTAAAAAAACATTTTTTAAGAACTGTGTTTGATACAAAGTGAGATGAACCAATTATTATTTGTATACATTAGCATAAGTTAAATATTATGACACATAATAATAATAAAATCCAAAAAATGAAGGATTTAGTGTCTTTCAGGACCTGTCAAGTAGAATTTTTTTACAAAACTCATGAACATTTGAGCCACACTAGACTCCCTTCTAAACATCTCATAAGATATAATAATACTCATAACCTGAGGGTTGGAAACATAAGAAATAAATCATCTCAAAAGGTCAATAAAGTAAAAACTCATCAACATGACAGAAAGTGTTGGATCATAATCTTGTTATAATTAGAGATCTATGAAATATATCATATTAAATTATACATGGAAAAGATTAGATATGTACATAAGCAATAATTAAAAGATAGGAAACCTCAAAAGAGAACACATATACCATGAAATAAATGTTTGGAAATAGAACATGATAAAAATCACCCATGAAGAATAATAATAGGAAATAATATATGTATTTTCTTGGAAATGAATCATTACTTTGATGTTTGAGAGTAATATAGGAATATAAATTAAAAACTTGGGGAGAAAGGATCCATACCGCTTTCCCAGAACATGGTGGAGCATATATAACTACCTGATTCCAATAGTAGTCTAGGAATCACAAAAATATTCCCATAAATATATTGGATAGTTATTAAATACATGTTTCCTATAAAAAACAATGGTGTAGTATTCACTATATAATACCATTAAACATAGAAGATGATGCTTTACTACAGAATTACCATAAACATAGTGGAGAGGGCTTCACTTAGAAATTCCATAAAAAACATTGTGGAGTAGCCATCACTTCTTGATTCCGATAAACATTGTGGATCATGAATCACTAACTGATACCCATATACAAAGTGGTGCATATATCAATTCATGGTTCCAACAATTACATCATGAGATACAAATACTTGACATATTCATTGGAGAGATATATTACCCCACACACAAATCATCCATAAATATGTATTCTACTTGAAAACTATTATTGATCACATCATAATGAACCCCTGGAATGAAAAATTGGGTTAAAAAAATATCCAAATTGTGTCACTAAATTTGAACTCAAGAATGGAAGTGGTTGATACCCAAAATTAAATCACCCCAAAAGGGTAATTCATATGAATAATAAGAGGATAGTTCGAGGTGAATAAATTCCAGGTAAATAATTCCTTTATATAATGTAACTAAATCGTAAAATTTTATTATAAAAAAACATTCAACATAGGATTATGTGATGGAGTTACATGTCACTTTGAAAGGTTATTTTTGAAAAGGAATGGTTTGAGAAATTGAAGAAAAGGTAGATTAAAAATTTATATATAGAAAAAAATATAAATAAGGACGTCTTGGAAAAGACATAATGTTTTCAAAAATGTGTAGTGATATTTTTTAAGAAAAGTATACATTTAAAAATAATCATTAATAATAGTTCCTAAAAAAATTCATAAATTTTTCAAAATGTGAATTGAAAGCAGTCGAAAAAAATTAATTTGAAAAATTAATCTTTATTAATAGATCCTCAATTTGAAATAATGTCTATATAATAAAATCTGGATTGTATGATAAATATATTTACATTTGAAGTATGAAATACTTTTTTTATAATTTTGAAATACCATTTTTGAAAACCCAAATAAAAGAGTGCAAGAAAGCAGTTTTTAAAAAAAAGGAGAAGGTAAAATTAAATGTTACATGAGATAAAACATAAATGGGTTTCCAAATATGGATAATATTTTCTAGAAAGGAAAATAAAGACAAGGATGAGAAGTCGTAGTTAAAGTGGATGAGAATTGTTCTCTATAATGATCGACTATGTAGGGTGATGATATTCATTTAGGTAGAAGATTCGAATAAAAATTTTAATTTTCGATAGAGATAAATAGAAAATACCAGGAAATAAATTCATTTTGGGTGATTAAACCAATATTTTAAGAAGTAAGTTCAATAAAAGGCCTTTTAACTCAAGTCATGGATTTTAATTATCAAAAACTCTTACAAACATAGATATATTTTTTAATTGAAATCCATTTAAATAGGGAATAAAATATGAATCTTAAAAACACATGAATTACATTAATATTTTAGTCTAAATACATTTTTTTTAATCAAAAAATCATAGTGACATTAGGGTGGACATTATGTAATATATCTCACAAAATTAAATTGGATACAAAGAACCCCTTACCTTAATTCGAGGTGCAACCTAAATAAATTGATTCAAATTTTTAAAAAACTAATATCTTAATCACAAATTTTAGAACCTTATTCATATATATATACTTTTATAAAATTTATTTATAATTTTTAATACATTTATATTAAGTTGTTATTCAATATTTTTAATATCAGGTGTGAGTAGTCTTGATCCTTTTGAACTAGTTTCATAATAATGATGTTGTTATTAATTATTCTCACAAATTTCATCATTCCAAGACAATATAATTTAATGGAATTTTCTATTAATAATTATTTATAATTTTTAAATTTCAAAAAAATGGGAATTTTGTATATGATTATTAAAATGAAGTCAGCAATGAGTATTTTTATATTATTTTACATGAATGGATGATGGTATCTTAATTAATGAGTATATTATTATTGTTACAATTAAATTCTATAATATAAATGTCTGTTAACAAGGGTTATAAAGAGATTCATGTTGAGTTAAATTTTTTTATTAGAAACACCCAGTGACACCCACATTTGCAACGAGCTCTGATCATTCTTTCCAAAGGGAGGTATTCATTGGGGTTTATTGCCAATGAAAATTAGGAACTAACATTGGTTAAGAGTAAGAGAGTTCAAGATCATAACACCCTATTTTAGGGGAAGTATTTCCTACTGCATTACTCTCTTATAGATTTAATATATGCTCTACAATATTTCCCAAATCCACATAAACGACTTGTTATCCAAAACAATGACCAGTTAATGAGTCACCATACATAAATGAGTAAATCCTATAAATGAATCGATCTATATATATCTTATATTATCTTCAAATTTTAACCAATTATTACATTACATTGGGGAACTTTTTTTGTTTCAAATCTATATAACATGGAACTATGATGTTTATTTCCATCCAGGAAGGTGATTGGTATGTTGTAATTGGGATTGAATCACTATGAAGCCTCATACATATCCAATTATGGTAATAATCAAAACCCACAAAGTTTATATAGATTCATACCATATAATTTAACATCATTCAACTAGGCTGTATATGAGGTCATCTGAGTATTGGATATGGGGGATCAGGCCTTATATTTGTGTCATATGTATCCTATATTGATAAGAATCAAAGGCCATGTAGTTTTAATTGGTTCAAATGTCATCAAATTGGGAAAACATAGGTTTTTAATTTTAGATATGCACATAAGGATACCCTAATCTTATTTATCATGAATATTTCACTCTCAAAAAATAAAACATGTAATACCACTTACATCTACAATGAGGCCCAAATTGTGGAATTTTCATCATTATATTGGCATAATTTTTGTCAGTTTATAAGATTATGTGAGTCATTCTTAGTGTAAGAAACAAGAGATATTGTAATATTTGATACATTTCATTTTTTCATATCTTACACAATAATAATGTACTGATATTTTTATAAGGCCTACACACTGAGGTCACCCTAATATTTAAACGGGGCTTACACACTGAGGACTCCATGATATTTGAGTGGGGATTACACAATGAGGTTTCCATACTATGTGGGTAGATATTACAAACTAAGGACGTCTTAATATTTGAGCATGGCTCACACAATGTGCTTTCCCTAATATTGGAGTGGGGCTTACACATTAAGGTTTCCATGATGTTGGACTCTAGATTATACACTATGTTTTCCATAATATTTGAGAGAGGATTAAACACTAATGTTTACTTAATATTAGAGTGGGTATTACACACTGAGGATTCTATGATGTTGGATTGTGTCTTATGTATAGAGTTCACCCTAATAGTTGGTTTTGTTGGAAATGTGGACGTTTGAGGGAAAGAGTATGATCAGGGCATAAAAATAGAGAGGATACCCATATTTGGGTAATTTTATTACACTAATTATATGATAATTTCAATCCTTTATTCCAAACTAGTTCACACTTAGTGCGAGAAATAAGAGATGTCTAGAGATCATATGTATTTTATATATGTTTGGTACCTACATACTAGAGACACCCTAAGAGAATATGATCATAATACTCTAAAGGATATATCTTCATGAGCTATAATGGGTAAAAACATTTTTTACAAAAAATATGAATATGTGAAAATGGATGACGAAAATATATTTTTTATTGAAATTGGCCCTTAGGAATATTCTGTACATATCCCATGATACAGAAATTATAGTCCTCATAGAGCACAGGTTCCTTTCAGACTAACGAGAAGGAGTCCTAATTGAGATTATAGAGGTCATGAACATATAATTTAGGGAGTGTTAGATTGTATTTAATTTAATGTGTCCTTTATGGAAGGAGAAGGTTTTTTTAGTTCATGAGGGATACTCTTAGGATCCATCCGGTCATGAGTTTGCCAAGAAGTCATGAACTCTATGTAAAGGAAGGATGGTCACACTCACTGTGTGACCCATTTGGAGTCCCATGAATTGGAAAGTATTTGAGGTCCACAAATTCATGAGATCGATGAGGGTAAAAGTTGTCATATGGCCTGGTTATAATACGAAGAGGTTATCTTGTGATCATATAGTTATCTGGTTACCAAGGAGTTGTCACACAATCACATTCATATCATGTGGCCAATAGGTTATATCATGATCATATACCCATCGTATGATCAATAAAAAATCCCATGATCAGACCTCCTCATATGATCAGTAAGATATCTCATGATCAACCCTCGTATAACTCATTAATTTTATTTATCTTAATATTTTGACCGAAGATTTGTGAAAGACTCTTACAATCACTTAATCCATCCACACCAGAAGGTTCACTCATGTATATATGCATTAATTGTCTTGTGTCCTTACTTTTACTTTTACAATGTGGTGATTTTATAGGCATCACATACCTTATATTTATTCTAAATTACATGGATAAAATCCACATACCACAGCTTGAATCGGTGAAAGGACCATCCTAATAAGTCAATAATGACTTATGTGCTTCACATGATCATGTCGCACTTCATTAGTGATGTCCTCCACTAATCAATTTTTAAATAAAATATTCATGATCATTTTTTTCATTACCAGTATACATGACCACATAAGACATTCATGTTATCTATTTTTCATGGAATCAATTATAATACTCAAAGGGGTGTCACATGATTAGTTATGGATGATGATATGACATGTAAACCTCTCCAAAGATACCCACAATACATGTAATTGACTCCAAGGGGAATCCCATAAAGAACAAAGACCATGTGATTATTCGACAATTACCTACTTTCATGAACCGATAACAAGTAAAAGGGTTATCATAACACATATTATATGTATGAGGTTCATCATGTGATCAAGGTGCATTGTATAAGGTTTTTTAGGATTCTAGCATGTTTAAGTGCCATTATGTGTTCATTAAAATGATCAAGTGAACCATGTAAGTCATTCACTTCAAGAATGACATAACATCCATTATATAAATATCCCATAATTTACATCCTTCATCATTTTAAGTTCATAGAATCTTTCCATAGGTTTTCCATGAGGGTTTCAGATGATCAATAATCCATCCATGTGAAATTCATGACCAAATTGTCATTGCATCGATTTCATGACTCTAAGGGGAACCATGTGATCTATTCAAGATCCCGAGAGAGTGTAAAACCACTCTCAAATATAGTCATTCCATTTAGCATCAGCTCATCATGCGATGTTCCAGGGGTTATGATATCAAGATTATTTCTAAGGGTTACATGATCATGTAACCTAGGTGTTTGATCCACTATACTCATGCTTTATTATTTTGACTTCATGGGAAAATAGTACATGTGTTTTGGTTATTTATTCAACTCCAAATTGTTCAATGATCATTTTGTAGCATTAAAAAATGCCCCACAGCATTAGAATAAAATTTTAAAATAACAATGAAGGAATCAATTATGAGGATGTAAATTCACACCTGATTCCCATGGGCCTCAACCC
Source organism: Viscum album (assembly GCA_963277665.1). Taxonomy (NCBI): domain Eukaryota; kingdom Viridiplantae; phylum Streptophyta; class Magnoliopsida; order Santalales; family Viscaceae; genus Viscum; species Viscum album. The sequence continues at coordinate 913,612,051 of OY728129.1, read as the reverse complement.
ATTAGTCTTATGGGTGACACTTAGTCATCATAGAGACCTCTGGTATTCTATGAGATACCCTATAAATAGAATGGAAATGGGGATTCCAATTTAACATATGACATGAAAGTTTTGAATATCTCTCAAATTTTCTCCTCTTTGATGTGATTACTTCACAAGACTATATCTCTTGATCACTCAATGTGATCGTCCTCATGTAATATAATTACGTGTTCTCACTACATGATAATATTTTATGGATGAATTGTATAACCAATCCACCTATTTTATAATGCTAATTCTCTTGGACCATCCTTATAACCAAACAAAATAATATATATTTTCCCTGAGATTAATTCAGGTGATTGTTTGGGTGTCATACTGTCACATAATTCTTTATGTGATTCACACAACCCTATTATAGTCACGCGATCTTTATGATATTTTTATGGTCATGTGATTACGTGACTTGTAATGGGTCACACGATCAATTTGATACCACCAATGTCATGAAATTATTTCATTTAGTCAAACTAAAATCTTAATTTTTAGATCCTCCAATTCAATAATTTTATTCTTTGGTTCAGATGAATTATAGCTCCTGTACTTCCTCTAAAATGGCCAACTGGAGAGCTACAATTGATGGGAAACTGTATGCCAAACCCCTGTATTTGATGTTTTTTAACAATCATATTATAAAAGGAATTCTTTATATATATCTTTAATACTATCCTTTATCACATAATATTTCTCTATAATTATTAGGTCTTATAAATGCTTTGGAAATTCCTTTTCCTAGTCATTCATTCCACCATCTTGGTTATTATCATCTTATAGATTTTTCCAAGTGAGCATCTGTTTGATTGACCAACATGTCCTAGCATAATTTTAGGGGTTATCCTATAAATTTAGAACATCCCCTTGGATCCATGATGGTAATTTACTTACTCATCAACCCATCTCTCATAGTTACTCAACTATACTTTCTTCCTTGAAAAGTGGCAAGTGTTCAAAGTGGGGAATGCTTCAGAGTGAAAACTTCTCTGAGGAATGGGCATGGCCATTCTAGTTCAACAATATATATGTAGAGTTTACTTAAAAAAGCCATTATATACACATCTATGATTCAAAATTTATTTCAGGAATCATTGTATACCAACCTACAGAGCTTCTATGAGAATTAATCAGCTATTTTGTCCTAGTACAAACTCTTTCCACCTTCTTTATGGTGAAGTTGGGTTTAGTTTTTTGAAAATTCATTAGCATAGAGGAATACTTACCCTTTTATAAATATAATATGAGTTTATTTCTACATTGAACATTTGGGATGACATAGAATAGGCTCCTTTATTATCTTATGAGATGATCATCATTATGAAAGAGAGGTTAAAGAAGGATTTGAGCCTACACTCAATAATTTTTTCATATACTGGATACACATATTCCATTTCTGAAATGAGTATTGGAAGACAATGTTATGTCATCATCATTACCCCTATCAATATATTTGGGATAGGTATGGATCTTATTGATATATCCTAGAGTTTGGGGAGTGTAATTAATGGGGAAATGACATGAATTTGGGTGAGTCCCTAAGTCTAAGGTTCATTGTAATTTGGTCATGTTTCTAAAATGATGTCTCTTCCAAGATGGGGTGCACATTTGGGTATCTAGGTTGGAATAGTAGTTATGGAATCCAAAATAGAAGAAGGGATACCTATCGCTATTGTTTTATAAACCCTGGCCCGTATCTATAAACTCTTGGGTAATATTAATAAGAGAAACACCCCTTTCTACAATAGTGGGGTATTCTTATTTTCATTTTTTTGGATAATAGTTCACTTTATACATTACAGGTATAAAACACAATTTAGATTCTTTACTACCATTTCTATCATACAGTACTAAATGTATCTTTTTTTGATGAAATTTTGTTATACATGTAAGAGGTTGTTAATATATTGAGTAACCATCACCGCTTAAATTCCGTACCTTACCCCTAATCTTATATCCAGATCACTAACAATGAGAATGGTGCCTAGGATGAAACTACTAAAAATATTGACTTAACAATGATAAGAATAGAATTTATTAGTTCTAGAGGAGTGCTTACTATTATCGAGAGATTAAATACCATATTCTTGCATCATTTATAAACCATGCTTATAAAGGGGTCCTTTATCATTGTTAAAAAAGAGCTGATAAAGGGGTCCATTATCAGTGACTTAAGAAGTGATGATAAAGGAAAACATTTATTAGTTATTTTATTTAGCACTAATAAATGGGTCCTTTATCAATACATATAGAATCACTCATAAAAGGTTCCTTTATCAGCGTTTGTAAAAGAAAAAATAAAGGACTCATTTTTTAGTACTTTCAAAAGCACTGATGAAGGGGAATACTATAGTGTATTTTCAATAACACTAGTGAAATGTGATATAAAAACCCACAAAAACATCATAAAAAATAGATATAAAAAAATTAATTAACAATATTTAATTTAAATAAAATGAAATTTAAAACAAAAATACAAGAAAACAACTGTAATATAGGCATTTCTAACATCAATTTATACAATTACAAACGTAAAATTTTTTACATACATTAAAAAAGATCAATATTTAATGGCCTTATGATACTGACCCTGACTCATGATATTTCCAAACAAACCAACCCTTATCAATAGAAATAACACACTTATATAAGAAAATAATTCTTAATTTACGAATAATATATTGAAATAAATTAATAGAAAGTGTTAATTTTAAACTGAAATTTGAGTCATACCAGGAAAATTTTGTATCATATTGATTTTCAGCTGATTCATACAATTCATACCATTTCTTGTTCATAGTCAAGTATTATCTCTATTAAAATTAATTAGATAAGTAAAACATAATTCCCCATGGGCATAACCTAGTTCTTGCGTCATGTGGTGGTGTTTGGGAGGTCTTGGTTTTGAGAATCCCTATGCAAATTTTGGAAGGTTTTATTTTTTTATTATTCATCCCCTGAGTAATATAATATCAATAAATATAAGATAAAATAAATAAGCATATAAATTAAGTAATAGCTGATAGAATGATGAGAAAATAATATAGGGACAATTGCTTAGTTTTGGAGATGTGATGGAAATTTTAAACTAAAATGACACATATATATTGAAAAGATGCACTTGGAGTCATTCTAGTCACACCATGCATTGGATTGAGGTTTAGATTATTTCAAACCATCCAAATGGACTTATATACTATTTTTCTAAAGTATCACAATAATATGAATGCCTTTATTCAGTTTTGAGTACGTCACATGTACTTTTTTATTAAAATATAATTTTAATATGGAATCACACACATTGCCTCATAATGATCACATCATGAATCATTATTATGTTATGAAAATCCATACATGTCACAAATGAATTATAAACCATTTTCCTAAATTATTACAAAAATATGAGTACATTTCATTTGTTTTCTATGAGTTGCACTTTCTGATCTAAAAATGTCAATTTTAAACTGATAAAAGACACTTTTAGCCATACTAGGAATATCATGTATCATATTGTGGTGTGTTATGGGTCATTTTATTAAATTATTAAAAAAATCCGAATGTGATTGATCAGTTTTGAGTAGGTCAGTTCTCTTTTTTAGTAAAATTGACGTCAATTTTAAATAAAAAGAGGAACTTGGAGTCATACCAGTCACGCCATGAATTAGATTGATGTGAAACTAATTTATACATGTACCAAATGATTTATAGATTGTTTTCGTAATGTATCAAAATAATACCAATGCGTTTTCATTGATTTTAGTACATCACTTTTCTTTTTTACTAATATGTCATTTTAAACTATGAACACACACTTTGACTCATACCAGTCACATGGTGTATTACATTGGCATGAGACCAATTCTTAAAAATTAAAATGACCTATGAATACTTTTCATAAATTATCATGTAAATATGAGCGTGTTTGTTTGGTGTTCAGAAAGTGAATCTTTTTGAACTAACGTGTCAATTTTAAAATTATAATACACAAATTGAGTCTTACTGGGAAAATAGTGAATCAAATTGGGGTGATAATAATTCCAACACATCAAAAATTACTTATTTATTGTCTGGATAAAGTATCAGAACAATACGAATTGGTTTTCTTGGTTTTTATTTGTTAAAATTTTCATTTTTACTAAAATTGAAGTCAATTTTAAATAAAATTTTTTACTTGGAGTCATATCGATGAAACCATGCATCAGATTGATGTGATGGTGACTTATAAAAATCCAAAATGACTTATAGATCATTTTCAAATGTATAAAAACAATCCAAAAGTGTTTTCTTGGTTTCGAGTATGACAGTTCTCTTTTTTACAAAAATTTTATTTTAAACTGGATACCTGCACTTTGACTCATAATAATCACATATTTTATTAGTTTGATGAGGACTAATTCTTATTTTTCAAAAATTATTTAAGTATATTTTTATTAAATTATCTATAAAATCCTATCATGTTTTCTTTCTTTTTAGATAGTGACACTTATTAAAGTAAAATGTCGATTTTAAACTAATAACATACACTTTGAGTCAGACTGGGGACATCATGTATCAGAATAAGTTGTGGATGATTCTTATATATCAAAAATGACATAAGGATAATTTTCCTAATTTATAAAAACAATATGATTGTGTTTTCTCAATTTTCAAAATTTCCATTTCCCTTTTTTTCTAAAATTTATGTCGATTTTAAATAAAAAGTTGCACTTAGAGACATACCGGTCACACAGTGTGTTAGAATTAGGTAAGGTGGATTTGTACACATATAAAATTACATACGGACCATTTTCTTAAAATATAAAAACAATTTGAATGATTTTTCATGGTTTAGAGTATGCCACTTGTATTTTTTACTAAAATTTCATTTAAAAATAGAAACACGCACTTTGACTTATACTGATCACATATTATATCAGTTTGACCTAAGGCCAATTCCTACTCTTTAGAAATGACTTATGAATCATTATCCAAAATTATAAATAATGACAATTGTTGAACGAAAATACTGATTTTGAATTGATAACAGACACTTTGGGTAATACCTAAAAAATCAATTTTACGATTTAGATGAGGCTGATTCCTAACCATCATAATTGAGGTAAAAATCATTTTCCTAATGTATGAAAATAATCTGAATGCATTTCATTAGTTTTTAGTAGGTAATTTGTCTTTTTTTATTAAAATTAAGGTCAATTTTAAATAAAACGATGATCTTGGAGTCATTCTAGTTACACCGTGTGTTAGATTGAGGTACAAATTATTTTTACTTGTCCCAAATGAATCATGGATTAATTTACAAAAGTATCAAAACAATTTGAATGCATTTTCACAATTTTGAGTATGTCACTTCTTTATTTTACTAAAATTTCATTTTAAACTAAAAACACATACTTTGACTCATATCAATCACATTGTGTATTAATTTTATTTGAGAATTATTTTTACACATCAGGAATGACTTATGATTTTTTTTATAAATTATCAAAAAAATAATTATGAATTTATTTAGTTTACAATGAGTGACACTTTTTTAAAAAAAGTAAAAATTTTAAAATGATAACATACAATTTTAGTCATACGGAGAACATCATGTATTGTATTGGGATATAACTAATTATTACATGTCAAAAATTAATTATGCATCATTTTCATAAAGTATAAAAAAACCCTAATGCAATTTCATGATTTTGAGTTGGTCGATTTTCATTTTTACTAAAATTGGTGTAAATTTTAAACAAAAAGATGCAGATAGAGTCATACCAGTCACAACCTATGTCAGATTAAGTTGTGTATAATTCATATACATCTCAAATGAATTATAGATCATTTTCCTAAATTATCAAAATAATCTAAATATGTTTCCTCTATTTTGAGTATGTCAATTTTCATTTTTTCGAACTTATAATTTTAAATTTGAAACAAAAAACATAGACTCATATCAATCAAATCATGAATTGGTATGATGTCAGAGTGATTTATTCAACTCAAAAAATATTTATTAATTGATTTCATAAATTATCAAGAAAATATGAGTTTATTTTCTTAGTTTTAAATGATTGAGACCTTTTAAACAAAAATATAGATTTTAAATTGAAAATGAATACTTTCTGTAATAGTAGGAACATATTTTATTTGATTTAGGATGATTCTTACAAGTCAAAAATGTCTTATTGATTGTTTATATAAATTATCAAAACAATATGAAAGTGTTTTATTGGTTTTGATTATGTCAGCTATCATTTTTACTCAAAATGATGTCAATTTTAAATAAATAGATACAATTAGAGTCATTCCACTCACACTATGCATCAGATTTAGGTGATGCTAATTCCTACAAATCTAAAATGACTTATGGATAATTTTATAAAAGTATAAAAAATATGACTATGTTTTCTCAGTTTTGAGTACATCACTTTTCGTTTATACTAAAATTTCATTTTAAACTGGAAACAAGAACTTTGATTCATACCAATCACTTCATTTATTGGTTAGAGGTAAGTTCATTTCCTACATATTGAAATGGATTTATGAATTTATGTCCAAAATTATTAGGAAAATACAAGTATGTTTGATCAATTTTAAATGATTGATACATTTTGAAATAATATTTCAATTTTAAAGTGATTATAGAATCTCTGAGTTATACCAGAGAAATCGTGTATCAAATTTAGATACAGATGATTCATAAAAATTAATAATTAATTATGGATTGTTTTCGTAAAATATAAAAATAATATGAATATATTTTCTTGGTTTTAAGTATATCAGTTGTCTTTTTTTTCAAAAATTAATGATAATTTAAAATATAAAGAATCTATTAGATTCATACTGATCCCATCATTTGTTAAATTAAGGGGAGGCTGATTCCTAAACATACCAATTTCTAAAAAAATCCTGATTTCCAATGTTTCCATGATCTCCATTTCCATTATTTATCAAAATTCTAACACCTCATGTTGAGTTGATGTTCTTAGCTGATTTTTTTTCTATTTTTGAAATCCCAAAGTGTGTTGAAAGATAATGTGCCGATTATATCATAAGAAGTCACTAAAATGGGCACATTATCTTCCTATACACTTTTGTATTTCAACATAAAGGTTTTTTAGCTAAGAACATCTACTCAATATGTAGTTTTGGTTGTTTGACAAAGAAAGGGAATGAAAATGTCGTAACATTGTAAGAAAAGAACATTTTATCTCATTTGGGGCACATTTCAGATAGTTGAAAGAAAAATATTAATTCCCAAAATATCTTTGAAAAACTAAATTTATATTACATAAAAACAATAATGAAATTATCTTAGAAAGTGTGGATAAAATGATGAATCATTAGTTAAATAATTTGTAGGAAATCACCTTTCCATAATAGTTGTATGCATTTTTGACACATTCCTTTATATTCATTATCTCAGTTGCTGTCCTGAAATCTAATCTCTCAAAAGCATGAGTAACTTTGAAAAAACTACCCCAACGTGAACAAAAGAATCCTCCTATATAAGAATAAAATTATTATATGAGTAATAATAAAAATAAAGAAACTAAACATAAATATGAAACAAAACATTAAATTTATGGGAAATGATTTTACTATAAAAACATCAATATTATTTTTATGATAGAATTGTGAAGGGAAATTAGAGGTAAGTGATAAATTCTAACACTTTAGGGGTGAAAAGATTTTGAGGCAGAATATCTTTTTGGATGTTTTGGGGCTAAAAGGAATCAATGATGGATAGTCCCACCTAACTCGAACAATAGAATCTAAATCTATATGAATATAAATTTTATATGAGTAATACTAATAAAGAAAAAATTAAACATAAATATAAGGAAATAATTTATTTTATGCCTAATGATTTTACTATGAAAACATGTATTTTTCCTATGTAATTGAGAAGAGGCAGGGTTTTTTCTCTCCCTACAATGGCAGTGGAGAAAACTTGAAAGAAAATGATAAATAGAAAACTAAAGGGGTGAAAAGGATTTGATAGTGAAGAAGTGTGTGAATGTTTTTGTGTAGAAATTCATGGTACAAGGGCATACATATTATAAAATAATTGAACTCTGTAAAAAATATTAAAAAGTAAATCAACATTTTAATATAATTGTTATATGTAAAATCTGAAATTATATAGTAACATTACATTTAAATCTTCCCAAAGGGTTTAATTATATACAATGTTTTATTCTAAGGGATTGGTAACATCATCATGTGAATAATACATTATTAGATTGAGTATTTGAGAATTTAATTTAGACAATGTTAATGTTGTAGAAAACATATAATATTAAGAGGAAAAACATTGTATATGAAAAAAATACTTTTACCTTCACATTAAACTCTATTTTTTAATGGTTTTAGGGACTTGGTTCCTCTATCGAGAATCCAAATCCACACTTTTTTCTTCTCTGCAATTTATAATAAATTTTCTACATTTGGACTAACATGAACATATTGTGATCTACCAATGAAAGGGTCATCCTCGATTGAATTTTATTCTCACCTGAAATTTGTTTTAGTCTCCAGTAGGACGATCAACCAATTCTTGCTTACTGGAATTGAGATATAAAATACTAACATAGCTTGTGATTCTATTATGTACGACATATCTTTTTCTAATTCAACATTGAAATTTACCTACATGAAACCCATTTCATCATCTTTTACATCACTGATATTTTCAAACCATTTACAATGAAAAACAGGCACAAGAAATGTTGTATAATAAAACATGTATATCTATTGGATAATGAAAAGCTATAATATATTTTCATAACATGTATTTCTATCCATTGAACCATGTATGCGTATCTCTTCAACAACAAGCATAACACTACCATTATTCATCATACAATACTAATCATGTTCTTTTGTATTAAACATATAACCATTGATTATAAAACCAGTGTACCATATAAAATTTTAATTCAATCCCTTGGATAGATATTAAAGTCACATGACAATGTAAATTGGATTTTCTGATAACTCCATAAAAATTTGATCTCAGAACCATCCTATAAACTATTGAATATGTATATTTGATATCCATACTTCAACCCTTGAAATATTTAAATCTCTAAGAATTTATTTTTTGGATTCAATGTATGGATCCACATCATAAATTTTATGTAAAATTTTAGGGTGTGATTACTCTCTCTATGTTAAGCCAATATAACAACATATATTCTAGAAATAACATTGTCTATAAGGCATCCACTGTGACAAGACTTTGGGATGTCATCATCGAAGAGGTAATCGACATAGAATTCAATATATTCTTCAAAAATATATCTTTCAAAAATACAAAATTTTCGGAAAATTTGATTCTCTACATACCCTTTCAAAATATTTATATACCATTCAATGGTGTATGCCTATATATAATGTACAAGAACACATAGTTTAAGTTATCTTACAAAGTGAACCATTAGGTGGACCATTATATCAAGGAATGATGGTGGGATGAACATCTATAATTCACATAACAAGACTAAAACCTCATAATTCATGATTGAATACATTATTGGGTCTATAAATTTAATGCATATGAATTTGAAAAAAACATATAGTATGGTTAATATATTTTGTACATTTTGAGACAAAATGAAACAAAAAGAAACATGAATGAAAATCTTGCCATAAAACATGACTATCATGTTAATTTACTCCTTGTAACTTTAAATTAATCATTCACATGAAATTCTTGATATTTTAGTGAATACCCTTATGGAACTTTTACACTATGGAGAAAAAAAAAACTATTGAAATTTTTCTAATTTGGATAGATTGTAAACTACTGGAGGAAGAAAATTACCATCTATAACCTTCACCAGTGTCCACTCTTACATTACCTCCATCTCAATCATTTTGAAAATAGCCCTGATGTCATATTTCATTCTAGGAATATTTAGTAACATTATAATAATACAATCAAACACATTTATTTTCTATACGAATGACATCAATGTTTTTTTTGACATACAAATAATTCACACATGATAATTAGATGAAAAATTATCTATTATACCAAGATTATTTCATAAGGTTTTTAGAAAATGGTTTACTATAAATAGTTTCAATATATATTACTTTATCGAATAGTTTATCACTCGTTATTGGAGATGGTGTTGTACCTTGTTCGATATTCTGATTGAATACCCTCATTTAGGATCAATGTTTTTTCATCGAGGAAAAACCTTTGATGTTGTAAAAACTGATTTTTCAATGAATGTTTCAACTAAATTGATTTTGTGCTTTTTTTTACAAATGGGACACCCCAATGTTCTTTTAATGAAATAGCCTGATAAATTTCAATAACTGAGGAATCCGTTTATCAACTCATACAAACATGTCCATAAATGTGAATTCTTCACTTTTATGAGCCTCATAAATTGTAACATCTACATCCCACATCAATTTTATACCTTTTATCAATGGATACTAATGGACATAAATATTATTATCAGGTTTATTAGGACTATATATAACTAGTGAAAACAAATTAGATTTGCGCTTCATGCATAAACATGGAATTTTTTTTAATTTACCAACATGACAGGCCATATACTATGAGTACTATTCTTTACACCGAAATAGATTTATTATATCTGTAGATAACACAAGTTGAAGGTTTCTTAGATAATTTCCAAATTCTAGATACTCATAAGCCATTTTCTTTAACTGATGAGAATATACTTGATGATGTAGGTTCCCATATTTAATTATTCTATATATATTCCTTGTTAATTGTATCATAGTTTCCTAACATGAATATATCCTACTAAACGCTGGAATGATTGGAATGTACCATTCATATTTTGATGGATATGATTCATTTTTCTAGTATTGACCCACACAAAACTTAGGGAATTTTATGAGTGATTCATGGTTCTTACAAAACAATATGAAATCATTTAGAGAAGAATTTAATTTTTAGAGATCACTCCCATTGAACATAGAATTCCTTTACTGCCATATGTTCGACATGGTAGTTCATTTTCTTATGGTAACATAACATTTATGAGAATAAGTAGTTTAGTAAAGACGGTTTCACTTTAACCGCTTCCAGCTTTCAAATTATATAACTTTAATACATCTTGAGCTTTTGGATATTTAGTAAAAAAGGTATACAATTGTCTCTTAGAAAAACTATTTAACTTCAAAAGAAACTTTGGACAATTATCAAGGACATATTCAATTTCTATTGCCATTTCTTCAATGTAATCTATATCTTCATTTACACAAGTATTCATATCAAATGATCCAAAAAAAAAGTATCATCCCAATCGGTGAGCACATTCAGTTTCCCCAGTGGTTAGTCTAATATTTATAGATTTGATCTATTTTTTGTTAAAAAAATATTATTCCAACTTTTATGAACTAATTATTACTGAATAACAATAATGTAAACATAGATAAATGATTTTGAAGGGTCGCATGCCTGCTCTATTGCAAACCTGATGAAATATTTAACTCCATATTCATACTATTTTTTAAAATTATCATCGTGAATCCATTTTTAATTCATATAAAGCCTATTTGGTTCTTAAAATATTATATTTTTACAAAAAATAAATAAATAAATATAAGATTTTTATTATCAAAATTGACCGTTTTAGATAATTCTAATAAGGGAAACCCAACATTTGATTATTTTAAATAATTTCATTATTCTTTGAGTAAAATGAGTAATTGAATTTAAGGAAATATTTATTCCACTATGGTAGGTGTTATCCTTTTAATCCATCCAAATGTAAAATTTATATAGAACATTCTTCTTCATCAACTCGTCTCCTAAAAAGTTATCATTGCATTTTTTTTGACACTCATCCTCCATCTCTCATGGACATGAACCGATATTTATTTAAATACTCTAAGTAGTAGTCATCCATGGGATGAATACTTCTCAAAGTAGTACATGCAAGATAAGATACATGAGAGATGAGTCTCAAGAAAAACAAATATCAATAATAAATATTTTGGAGATGATGTTTATGAGGGTAGAAGTTGTACTCTATTCTGTTCTCTAAAATTGTTAATATGACCATTTGTGAGAATCACACCATTGGCAGTAGTTATTAACTCATAGCCAATTGAATGTGAGATTTTTGGGGCATACTTGTTCTTTTCTATAATTCATGGGGATTCATAAGGGGCATGTAATGATATATGAATCCATGGGACCTCTATGAATTCTATATTTATAAGGTAAATACCACTTTTAAAAATTTCAATCCTACAAATAAGACTTGTTATAAATCTATTAAAACGATTTGTGAAGTCTTTCTTAAATCCCCTTAACAAATGAAAATATAATATAGACAGTTATGGATTAATAAGAAACCCAAATATGATAAAGAAGTATAATAAAATATCATTCCATAAATTATAAGATATAAAAACATATTTATAAAATATTTTAATAAATAAAGAGTTATTTCATGTATATGGATGGTAATCAGAGATTCCTTGTTGTAGATCCAGTACATGTAGGCCTAAAATGATGAATACGTAAATATAATTTCTAATAATTATTCTAGAATATATATAATTGGATAAGCTCTATTCTATTTTTTGAAAAAATGATGTAACTACATAAAGACTTTTTAAATTTGCTATTAACAGTTTATCATATATTCTAAAACATCTCAAAATTATATTTTCGATTAAAAATCGATATGGAATGGAATTTTTTTTGAAAAATAATATATGTAATAACGATAATGTTTTTAAGCTTCTAAAAATTCTTAGTTGGTAAATTTTTTCAAGAATTTTGTCTTGATAGGTTGAAAACAAGAATTATTGTCAAGTAGATAAACAATAGGCTTTATAAGAAAATATAATTTTAATGTCCATTATGAATTCCATGTTGATTTTGGGCACATAGTATAAAATTTTAGTTTGAATGAAATAAATAATAGTAATTATCGAAGATAAAGAGGTTTTAAGTTAAATGGGAGATGTCCCACTCATAGAAAAATAGTTTTGAAGTGAGACAAATCTTCATAAGTAAAATTGGATAATAAATTTCAAAAATTGAATGAACTCTACTGAAATATATTTTTATAATATGTTAGTATAACATATTTGTACAATATATTTGTAAAATATATTTGTATAATATAGTTTTATAATATATATTTTTATTTTTATTTGGGAAATGTATATCTTTTTTTGTAATATATTTATATATATATTTGTATCATAATACATATTTGTGTTTGTATAATATATATATATATATATACATATAATATCACTATAATATATAAATATAAAATATAAAATATATATATATTTACCTATAAATAATATATATATAAATATATAACAAATATAGATTTTTTAATTGTATACATATAAATTTGTGTAATATATGTTTATAACTTATTTGTATAATATATATTCTTTATAATATAATAGTATAATATAATCATATAGTATATCTTCATAATATATTTTTATAATATAATTTTATAATATATATTTTAATAATATAATATATATTTGTATATTTATAATATGTATATTTTCATAATTTATTTTGATTATATATATATATATATTAGATATATATTTTCATTATTGAAGTATACATGTTTGTGGGTCTGGGTGTGTATGTAAATATAATTATATTATAAATTTACAAATATATATATATATATATCATAATATTGATATGTGTTAGGTGAGGTGGGCATGCACCTAGATTTCATTCCATAGACCCTATGGTAGAGACTAATATGAAGAGTATTTATTCTTTGGTATTGTTTGTTTGTAGAAGTGTGGTGGTGGTCACCTGTAATGGTAGTAATGAGGACCTAAGGGGGAGGAAGTCATATGCAGAAAGAGGGAACAACATAGATGATATTTCCAATATTTTAAAATTAAGAAAACATTTAATGGTTCAATGATATAATGGAGAATGAGTTAGTTGTTTTTTGGTTGTTGGTTTGCACAGAATCGGCAAGAGGTGAGGGTGGGGAAGTACACGGAACGATAACCCTATCTCATTTCATCCAAAAAACCCCAATAAAATTTTTTGGCCACGAGGATATGAAAAAAGTAAACAAATAATGATGATTAAATAAAATATAAAACAGATATCGCCAAACAAGAAATCGAAAAGTGAGGAGATGGGGAAAATAATATACCTTGGGTCTATGCTTTGAATCGTCAGAGATAAAGTACATATATAAAAAAACTAGAAGACATTCAATTAATGGATTCATTCAACCTTTGAATATTTCAAGCCTTGGATTTTATCCTTGAAATTGTTTGAGCCTAGATTCAGTCCTTGATTTGAGCTTCAATTCACTAATCAGCGCCAGAAGAGGGTGGCATCTACAGAAATCTTTAGATATCATGAAAAGTTCGTGACTCATAAGGATTACATAAACAGATCTAGACACATTTATTAACGCTTCTCAAAAATCATTGATAATGATCCCATTTATCAGTGCTAAAAAGCACTGATAAAGATGGATTTTTTCAGCACATATAAATCTTGATCTTTATCAATACTAAAAAACTGATGATAAATATTTCTTTAAGCATTGCTAATTTCTTAAGCACTAATAAAATATTTATAATTATCAATATCAATATCTTCTAAAAATATTTATATAATTATATTTATATTGAATAAATATATATAAATATAAATTTTGAAAATATATTCTTTATATAAATACATTTACTATAATCTTATAATTATTTAAATATATTAAATTTTATTTATAATTATATAAATACTTAAAAAAATAAAATTTATATCATTATATACATTTATCTAATTTTATATATATATATAATAAATAAATATATATATATATAGTAAATATATTCTTTATTTAAATCTATTTATTATAATTTATAATTATTTATTTATACTTATATAAATATATTTTTTAAATATTTATATCATTATATAAATATATATATATATATATAATAAATATATATAAATATAAATACAGTAAATATATTATTTATTTTAATAAATTTATTATAAATTTATAATTATTTAACTATATATAATTATTTATTAATAATTATATTATTTTTTTAAAATAATAAAATTTTTGTATATATAACAATAAATATATAAATATAGAAAATAGAAAATATATATTTATAAATATAATTATTTTTAAATTAATTTTTTTAATATTATTAATGAATTATTAATCTTATGTGCATTCATGTTAAATATGACTTAAATTGAATAATTAAAAGTGAATATACTCTAGAAATACTGAATAAACGGATAAGTATTATTAATTAAATATAATTTTTTTAAAAAATATTGATATATATATTGAAAAAATGATGAATACAAATTGAAAATTTTAAAAAAAAGTAAATAATTATATATAAAAAAAATAATAGAAATTGATTAAAATTTGTAAAAAATATATGTGTGTGTGCATTGTAAATAAAAATGCAATAATTATGTATATGAAAAACTAATATTAAACATATTTGATCTATGTTAGATCAAAAAATCAAACAACATTCAATTATGTCCATTAGTCCATTAAATTACACAGTATTTTTAATTCATATTAATTTTTATTTATAAACAATTATTCACTAAAAATATTACTATTTAATATAATGCATAAATATTTTTTATTATATAAAATCATAATTATATTCTTTTATATATATATATGTACACATATATAATAGATGTTATTTGTTAGGATTATCAATAATGATTTAATTAATTAAATGTTTAATATTTTTTCTAATTTTATTTATTTTTAATTTATATCTCATTAATTTTCATTTTATATGTATCGATATATTTAATATATACTATTTATTAGTATTTATAATTTATATATTGTGTAATCAGTTTACTCATTTTTATCAATAATTATTTAATTAATAAATATTTTACTATTTTTTAATAAAGAAATTTTATTTTTTTTATTTGATTATTTTATTTTATTCGGACCTTTATGAGCACTAAAAACACTGATAAGGGATCCCTTTATGTTCCATAAAAATAAATATCTAATAAAGGCCCTCCCTTTATCAATGCTAAAAATAAAGCGCTAAAAAAGAACCCTTTATCAGCACTTTTTTAGAGCCGATAAAAGAATCCTTTATCTGTTTTTTAGCATTGATAAGAGGTCCTTTTATCCCTGCTAAAAAATCACTGATAAAAGATAACTTTTATCAGTTATTTTTGTAGCACCAATAAAGAGAACCATCATGGTTGTTTTTTATAGCACTAATAAAGGTCATCACTACTAAATTCTTGTTTTTTAGTAACATGTGAGGTTATACTGATTATCCCTTTGAGAAAATGATCTTGAAGATCACTTCAATGAAATAGTCTTTTGTGTGTCATATTCCCCTTATAGGTTTTCTTACTAATTATCCTATACATAGAGTGTTTCTCCCCTTCCTTTTTAGGCATGAAAGTAGATCAAAATCTTGGTATTAATTATTCATTTTGGAAAATAATAATATAATAGGATACTAATACTAGGTTATCTCTACCACCTACCAAATAACATACTTACCTATCTCAAGATTGTTCCCATGCGGGGGCCGAATGATACCCACCAGATATGTGGGGCCAACTAGTTCATCGAGTTGAAAATACTCATACTTTCTCAACCCCCTTGCATGTGGTTGTAATAGAAACGATTCATGAATCGAGGTTCCCTTCAAATATGTTCCCTTATCATGTAAAATATTCCTCTGATGTTGAGGTGGAGTTTCAAAGGGAAACTGGTCCCTTAGTACTGATAGAGGATGATGGGATGATTAGAGGAGTCCAGAGTATGTTATTTATAAAGGGATGGTAGTTCATGAAACTCTCATAACATCCACATAAGCTGGGTGAGGCCTTAAATAAATGTATTTGACACTTGAATATATCCTCACTTTTTCCCATGCTAATTTACCCTTTGAAATAGCCATGAATAGTGGGATAACATGACGATTGATTTGTCACTATAATCCTGCCTTAATTATTGAGACTCCTTAGGATGAAATTTGTAGTAACCTAAATCCTAATAAGACCATATACAATGTTAACTACCATTAAATTGACCTAATTACAAGGAAATGATCCTAAAGTACAAATTAGTTTAGCAATCTTGGTAAACTAGATATGTATAGAAGTCTTTTTATTAAAAATGAATACACTAATTACAACATAATTTTTTTCTTTTCTAGGATAAATTTATTCCATCTACAATATCCTTAAAATATATTTATTAGTAAAATTATTGGATTTATAGGGAGGGAAACAAAATAACAGTGATCTAAAATACTCAGTAACCATAAAGTATAATGAATGCAAATAACTGAAAACAAATTCTATTCAAATAACTAGATAAGGAAAAATAAATATCAAAAAGTAAGATGCTAAAAAAACATTCCACATATTTAATAACCATGGAAGTATTTGCATCCAAATACATTTTCATAGTGAAAATCTAATGGATAATAAATACTAAACCAAAATAAAGGGAACACTTATTATTGGATTTCATGTATGTGGCACATGAAAACCTATACCATCGAGACCTTTCACAAGAAGGATTAAAATTAGATGTAGAAACCTGATTAATTTTTATAACAAATTTTCCTCATGAGAACATTTAGATGCATCAAGGGGATATATAAAGTCCGACCCCACCTTTTACTGCATGTCCAAAGCATTCGTTATATCGAGTAATCAGTTTAATTAATAAAAATACACCTTATCAAATATGTGTATTGAAATAAGAATCCATATTTATTAATAATTCTTCAGTATAGGATACCTAACTACATGGTTTTTTTTCATTGATTAATGGAGATAAAATTTAAATATCATTAAAAAATTATTGAGATAAATAATATTTAGATATTCCAAAGTGGCTCATAGCACTTTGAAACATTGAAATCATAATTATCCATGAATTAAATTAAACTTAGAACATCATGAGAATAAAGACACTCAAGATATAACATGTTAAATTAAACACCATATGTAAAAATGATTTTCACTTTTAGAAATAAAAGTTTCAATGATAAATTACCTGAATAATTAGGGTAAATTAAATGGAAAATGATCATACAAATTTGAATATTTCAATGGGGACTAACAAATGAATAAAGAAAGTGAATTTCAATACTATCTTTATCCAAATAAATCATAAACCATCTAGATGAATAATAAGGATGGTATGAATACAAAATATGCTCAGTCGAGTAAAAATAAAGTGATGTTGTTGATGATGAATAGAAATAATATAAAAATATATTTTTGAACAAATTAGTGTGGAAAATAATCTTTAAAAATACCAGTGTCCCAAAAATATTTTAAACATTTGGATCATAATTTCCCATGAATTAAATGAAAGTTATAATATCATGATAATAATATGATTCAAGATATAACATTTAAAATTAAACACCTTATGTAAAAATGATATAAAATTTTGGAATTAATAATATTCATGATAAATGATATGGATAATTATTGAAATTCATTGTTAAATGATCATAGGAAATTGAATATTTCAAAGGGGATTAAAAAAGTAACGAAGGATGTGAATGAAGATTCCATCCTTAGAAAAATAAATCATAAACCATAAAAATGAAGAATAAGGTTGGTATTAATAGAAAATATCTTAAGTAGAGTAAAATAAAGGGTTTCTCTAGTTGTTTAAATAAAATAAGAACTTTAATAAAATTCTTGTGGAAAATATCTGTTTGTTTTGAAAAAACATTTCATTGAAAATAAAGTTTTTTTTAAAAAATCATTATAAATTAACCTTTTAAATTTTATAAGGATGCATTGAATAAATTTTAGTGGGTAAATTCGTACACATCGTACAAGAAAAAAAGAACATTCCTTTTTCAGGGTAAAATGTTAGTGACATGCCTTGTTTGGAAAGAGATAAGAATAATCGTTTAAAATCATTTCTAAAATAAGAAAGGGGTAAAAAATTATTTAAAAAATTATTTTGAAAAGGTTAAAAATACATTTAATTTTTTTTAATAAAACATGGTTTTTAGAAGAAAACAGGTTCTATAACTAAAGAGAAAAATAATGTCGTGTTTTCATAATAAAATTACAAAAATATTTTCACTCACAAATAGTGAAAAAATGGAACTATTACCTGATTATGTTCATAAATAACTATAAGAGAATAATGTTAAAGTGATTATTGAAAAATGATCCAATAATTTCCTCTAATATAAATTCAAGAGTAAACAACCCTAAACAAAATAATATTGTGAAGTAAACCCTTGAAAACAACATAATGTTGAAGTGAGAATCAAAAAAACAAATAGATTATATACGCCAAATGAAAGTATAAATAAAATAATTGTAAAAAAATATATCTTAAAAAGTTACTACACACTTAATCATAGAATATTTATGATAATGAGGAAGTAATATAACATAAAGAAAATAAATTGGTTTCAAAAATTATTCTTCACTTGGTAATGCTTAATTCAAATCCCTTTTATTGAAATAATTCCATTTGAAACCTAAAACATCTTTATGAATTAATTAATCAAGATATTAATGGTAAAAGTGAATGTATTTACACTATATATAAGAAATTAGGTACATAATAATATAATATGTCTCAAAGAATAGAAATTGAGATGAAGTCCCTTACTATATGATAACTTTTGAATTATAAACCCCATGAAAGAAATAATTTCCAATTAAACTGAAAATAACATGAATATAATTTTTTTTCACCATATAAAATAAACTAGGGTAAATATATATTGCACACAAATGAAATGAGTGGTTAAAATAATGTATGCCTCATAGAAGAAAAGTTGTGAAAAGAATTACTTACATTGTGTTTCCATATGGGTGAATTTATTTTAACTTCTTATATAATGGATACATATCATAGAAACCTAATTATATATATAATATCATATGTAACCATCTTATAATATCTTATTACTCTTTTATTAACAATATTTAATTATTTTCTCTATTTTGGTGTTAATTGCCGAGTTTTTCCAAAAGGTTTTGACTTGTTGGTTATTGAAACTATTAATTAGTTCCAGATTACATAATATATATAATTTAAACCATGATTTAATTATATTATTTATTAATTATATTCTTATTTATAATAAGACGCAATATTTGGAGATAGAAAATGAAATGCACCTTTCAAGGAGGCTGTCGGTCGTACAAACACACGGATGCTACTTCTATTTCATTACTGTATTTAAAAGAATGAAATGTAAATAGTATATAAATATATTATATTCTAGTATCATATCTATTTCATATATTTTACTTAGTTTTATTAGAAAAATACTTTTATATTCTATGTTTATTATGAAGGAATCACATTGCTTTGAGGAGGCGATAATCTACACTTCGACAAACGATGTTATCATATTTACCCAAAATGGAAAGAATGAAGGTATGTACTATATAAAAATTCCCTAATTCTTACTAAAAAATAAATATCATATATATTATATATAAACATAATGTCCATCATAATTTCTAACCATGAATGGTGGAAAATAAAAAACAAACGGCATCGTTTGATGAGGCGGTAGTTCCCCGTACACATAAATGGAATATTTTTTACGCATTAGATGGAAGTGTGCTTAAGTGCAGTAAAAATCCTAAAAATAAACAAATATTAGTTTTTTAGCATACTGAGGTTATTATATAAGCATGGAATAAAAATATTATAGGGGGTGTAAAATGAAAATATAAAAAATAGCTTGAGGAATGGAGTTACATATTTTTTGGATAACTCCATTGGTTTTGAACCAAAGGGATTATTTAGAATTATTTATTACAAAAAGTAGGATTATAGGATGAGTATAGGGATTTTTATGAGCTATTGTGAGAGAAATAGTGTCATGATAGGTGTGAGGAAGTGGGAGGGTTGAGTACCTGTTCACAGTGGAAGAGTAGTGGCATTCTCATAAATTTACGGAAAGGGAATGCCACCCACATTGTTTTCTATAAAAAGTGGATCCAATAATGAAAATAATTATATAAAATAGAGTATAGGGTCTAAATATTAACATAAAATTGATTTTTAACAATTTTCTAGGTCATGTTTTTCCTTATGTTTAAGGTTTAGTCCCTTATTAAACTAATTTTTCTCTTAATCATTGTAATTAATTTTATTTACTTTCACAAATATTTATTATAAAAAATAAGTTAAACTTATTAATAATTAATAATTATTCAATTTTAAAATATTTAATATATTTTTAATAATTTCAATCACATAATTATTATAAATTAATTTTGATTTAATCCCTAATATGGGATGATAATGTGAGTTTTTAAAGTAAAAATGTTCAAAAGTTTAAGATGTGTTTATATAGAATTTCAAGGAAAAATTGGTTCCAATAAACTAAATTAGATTAATTGATTTATTATTGATATAATTATATATTTAATGATAATTAAAATATTATTTAACCTTATAAATAAATTATACTATTAAATAATTTTGAATTAAAAAAATGTTTTTTGAACTACTAGTTAAAAATTAAACTACTCATAAAAATACTAAAAAATAAAAATAAGATAAATTTGACAATCCTAATTCATATATAAATATATTTTAAATATATTATTTGTAAAATTTTCAAAATTTTTATTTAAAATAGTTTTCCATTAAAAAGAGTTAAAAGTGCCTTTACAAAAATATATGTTTTTACGCATAAAATTGGGTTTGTTCTCATCTTATGCCCATAAAATCAATTGAATGAATATAAAAAATAGTTTATTTAATATAATATATATATATTTCATTAATATCCTTAAATTATAGTAATTAATTTATCTTATTAATACAAAACATCTTTTGGAGCATAAAAATGAGAAAACACATTCCTTTATATTCAATTGGTTTATATTTTCATTTCTAATTAATGGTTATGTAATGAATTAATCTAATATTTTTACAAACTATATATTTTAATAAGATAGTTAATATTATTTGTAACCAATAAATTAAAATATAGGTTATATCTTATTATATAAATTAATTATATTTCATTAATATGTTGTCGCTCTATAAATCTCTATCTTTCGTGTAACCCAAGTTATTGAACAAGGCCATTCTTGCATGTAAGAAAATCTAAAATAGTGTTTGTGTACATTAAAATCCATATCCTATAATTAATTTATTTAAAATTTTAATTATATTTTGAAGTATTAGTATTATATATCCACTTACATGCTTGGTGTTGCATGTCATACATGCTATCGAATACAATGTTATTACATTATAATTTCATGGAATTATATTCTCCCCACCTTTATTAAATTTCATCATATCAATTTATAATTGAACATGGTAATAAAATATTTTATGCTTCCTATTTATGAAATCCCACATTGTAATAAGGGTTCATAAAATATCTTCTTGAAAAGAGAGAATGCAGAGTACAAAGGGAAGATGGACTATTATATAACTAGGTCTCTAAGTAAGAGAATGTTAGTGTCAAGAAGAGATAATTACATGGGGGGAAATAATAAATATCTATAGGGAGTGATTGAGTTCATCAATCACAAACCAGTGAATTATTAGTGAAATTTTGATGGCATCAAATGTAATAAACTAAAATTTTATCAATGAAAACTCTCTTCTTACAAAAATGGAACGTAGTATAAATCACACAAAATCACATATATAACCCAATACCGACATTATAAATGAACAATGAATGTAATAAGATGTATTTCTAGAAGTTAAGGAACCTATACCAATTGAATAGTAAGTTGACCTTTGGAATAGTAATATGACCCTTATGAGTAGTAAATTGGCCTATAGAATAGTAAACTAACCAATGAAAGTATAAGTAAATTTTATTTATATTATAAATGAAAATATGAAAAAAATATAACATAGTATAAGTAAATATTGTTTTTTGAAAGATAAATTAATTTTTTCTATTATTTTGAAACATAATTATTTATTTACAATTAATAAAAAAATTTTAAAGAAAATTTATTTTCATAAAATAAATTCTGAAATGATAATATATATTTTTTATAATTATAAGATAATTTTATGTGGCCTTAATTAAGTTTTAAATGTGTTATAAAATCATATATAAATTTAAAAGCAGTATTTTTGAATAAATAATGATGCTAGTTAAAAATTAAATTTATCTTCTTTAGAAAATTATTTTTTAAAAATAGGGTTAATTTTTTAATTCATAATTTAATGAAATGGTTAGGGTTAATTTTTGGGATTTTCTAAAATACTTAAATTATTAGTGAATAGTTAAAAATGGTAATTTACGATAAAAACAATAAATGAATAATTGAGTCATAGATTATGTATGGATGAAATAATCCCATAATTTAGAAATATAATTAATTATATTAAAATATTTAGTGATAATTCTCAAAATATTCACAGTCTTGAGGAAAACTAATAAACTAATGAAAAGAGTAATCAGAAAACACCTCTCTCCTCC
Source organism: Viscum album (assembly GCA_963277665.1). Classification (NCBI taxonomy): domain Eukaryota; kingdom Viridiplantae; phylum Streptophyta; class Magnoliopsida; order Santalales; family Viscaceae; genus Viscum; species Viscum album. The sequence continues at coordinate 913,588,555 of OY728129.1, read as the reverse complement.
CCTATAAATACAACCGCTCACCAACTCTTATCCTCACACATTCCATGATTTTATCCTTATTAAAATTATAAAAAATAATATTCCCTATCCTATACCCACTTCAAGATACACTTGGTATCAACAAAAGACAAAATCCTTTTCCCTATGGAGGTTCCAAAGGAGGATAAATTATAGAGGTAAAATCTGATTCTTTTTTTTAATTTCTTTTTAGGTTTATCTAATTTTCTTTTTCTCTCCCTACCTACCCTTATCCAAGTAATGAAAAAACTGTATTATATTATATACATTATAATTATTTCATATTAATGGAATAATTCATCATCAAACCTCTTATCCTCCCCTTTTGGTTCTAAAAATGAAAACATCATTTGTGATGTGTTAATTTATGGCATTCAAGGATGATGAGTTTTCAATTTCCTTTACAGCCTTCAATGATGATCATAAAACCGTTATTATGGTTAAACAAGATTATTATATATTTATTAAATTTTATTTTATGTTCTAAAACCATTATATATATACATAATATTAATTACTAATACAAAACTACTTTGTGATAATCGAAAAACTGCTAAAATAACTTAAATGATTATCACCAACATCCTGTCTAATGATGCATACTCACTGTAAATAACCAAAATGAATTATATAACCATTAAAAATTTGGTATTTTCATTAATAACATATAAATTGAATTTTATAAAACCATTCTAATTTTACATGATGTTCCTTACATATATACAAGTAAAATGATCATGAAACCATGGAAACCAATGCTCCGAAATGACTAAATTGAATATCATAAACCATAAAGAAGTACAAAAATTAACTTAATGAAATTATAATAAATCAAATAAATTTAAAAAATGTTTTGAAATAAATAATTAATTGATCTAATTGTTTTTCTAGGTTATTAAATTCAATTACAGAAAACTTTCAGACATATGGTAAGAGATTCTAACGGAAGATCCATTTTTTCCTTCGGATTACGCTTTCTCTCCCTTTACACAGATTTAATTCATATTAATTTTGTGTAATTATTATAAATTATTATTATGTGTTCCAAACTCATTTATCCATATCAGACCATCATTATTTTTGGGGGAAAATTCATGATTTAAAAGGTTCTCGTCTCATTTATTCCAAAAAAGAAAGCCTGGTTAATGGGAATATCCCGTTTTCTTACCCATTTCTAAGTGAAATCCATAATATATTTGAAGCAATTTTTTTTTGAGTAAAATGAATCATTTAATTATGAATAACTATCTTGTTTTATTTATAGTTTTTTCAAAATAAATATTCCTTTTCCTCTTCAAACACTCTTAAATAGTTTCCTTAAACCACACTAAAATGTTTCATTTCTAATGTCTCTTAAATACTCTTTTTATGTGTATTAATTTTATTTTAACATTAATTATCATGATATATTCCTATTTTCTCTTATTAAGGTTAATTTATGATTTAAATCCAGTATTTCATGATCACCATTATGAAATTATCTTTTGTTATGCCTTATGACATGACTATGATACGCAATTCATTCCATGGGAAACCATTATGCTTGATTCTTCATACGGAACACATATTCATGAAAATGTAATGACTGGTGGAACCATATAGTGCTCCAATGCATTGGATAATATTCAGAATCATGATAAATCATAGTGGGATAGGGATCAAACCTGATTCATTTATGGGACTTTGTCTGCCTTGTGAAATTGCCCTATGAGTTACCCTTTGACTCATTTTTATGTTGTGTTTTGTGTTTCATTCCAAATTCCTATCATTTTATGATTACTTGTCACTGTTCTCTAGATTTTATGATTAATTATTTTTATTCACATTCCATTCCTTTTTATGTCACTATGTTATGCCTTCTAACCCTTGTTCCTTTCATTATTCCTATGTATATTCTCTTACAGGACTTTTTAGATCATCGCTTTATTCATGTATTCCCCAGGTTATCCTTTGAAGATATTGGATCTCAATTAAAGATATGATATCTTTATATATGAATAAAATAAACATGTTTTATTCATTTTACATATTTTCTATTTTATTTACATAATATCCAAATACAATAGAATTTAGGATTGTCAGCTTGTAATTTTATGGTTAATCATACATAAAATCATGTAATAATATGTATAAAAGCATAGGTCTGTTATAGTTAGTATTAGAGGAAGGTGTAGTTATTTTTTGATGTTAGGAAAAAATAAAATTATTAATAACCCTAGGGTAAATTTTATCACCATGGATAGCCCAGATTGAAACCTAGGGAATCACAAGTTAAGATATACTTTTCACTTACAAGTTTATCCTTATATATTCAATTTTTTATTTTTATATTATTATTAGCTAAGTATTAAATCTACCTAATTATAGTTTATTTTTTCTTATATAATTATTGGAAATAGAAGACCCCATTCCAATAATCAATGTGATAGGAAATGTTATGATTTCTATAATGATATTCAAAATAAGATGGAACGGGTGATCAAAAAATCATGATAGCACATTCTCAATTGGATCAATTTATGAATAATAACTTAAATCATGTGGAACACCCTATTTATTCAGTGAAATAAAAAGTTATGGTTGAATATTTTATATAGATATTTCCTCCCATGTCAAGTAGATCTTACGATCCTATCCTCATAGAAAAACTGATTAAATCCATTGAGAATATATTATCTATCCTCTTGTGCTTAGAATAAGTGAATGATCTACATGAAGTTTTTCGTTTTTATGGGGAAACTGATCAGTGGTGAAAATTTTAAAGAACAAATGGTTGAAGTGGGAAATTTATTCCATGGAATGGAGAGATTTCAGGGAAATATTTTTTAATATAATTTTTTTCTCTGAAACCACATTGTTAATATGGAAAGGGGAGTTCCATGGAATGAATAAAAAGGAAGATAATTCTATCGGGGGCATATGAATCAAATTTAACATGACATTAATGACATACCAACGAAATTTTCTTGAATAAAAAAATCAAGGTGGATCGCTTCTTTAATGGATAACGTTGAGTCCAGGAAATGATTTGGTAATTTAAGACTTTGAGAGCTATGAGAAAATTGTCTATTGTCCCCTTATGCCTGAATTTAAGATTGAAACTCTAAGTCATCTTGTGGGCCATGAGATAAAAAAAATAATAAAATTGATTTTAATATGGGATAATGAAATGATAAATCCCATGATGGAATGAAGACCTAAAATCCCACATGTTAAAAGTGTTGGAACAAGAATCATGGATTCAACATAAAGAGAACCAAGATATGCTTTAAATGTGGAAGAGAGGGATATATGACTACTAACGGCCGAAGGTATATTAATAATACAACTAATGAAAAAGGTGAAAGGAAGGTTTTGTTCAGTACTCAGCCGGTAGTACATTGTTTCAACTATAAGGAACATGGGAATTATGGAAGCCATTACCCGACACCAAGGGTTCTTAGAGGTAATCAACAAAAACGACGTCCAAGGGAGAAATGAAGGGAAAATTATATCCCTACTACAAATGTGGAACCTGATAATGATATGGTGATAGGTACACTAATTATTAATTCTCTAATAATGAATATACTATTTTATTTTTGTTTTATGAATTATTTCATATCTTTCATGTTTAGTAGAACTATTAAAATACCACCTCAAAATAATGAGGTAGAGTTATCACTAAGTACATAAAACGAGAAAATTAGGGCATCCAAAGACTATAAATCCTCCCCAGTTAATTATTCATGACTATACCTCCATGAAAATATCGTGTTACCTCCTTTGTTGTAGTTTGATGCAATATTGGGCATGTATTGGCTATCTTTATACAAATACAACATCAACTATCGAGAAAGGAAGATCACCCTACACATCCTGATGCATCCTCCAATTCTGTACAATTGTAAAGAGAAGGATTAATCTATTTTATAATTATTAACTCATGTTTGGATATTAACGACTTAGAAGCAAGCATATCTATCTCATATAATTGAGACAAAGGATAGAATCTTGATCGAATGAATGCCCATTCCGAGGGACTACATTGATGTGTTCCCCTAAGAATTGACTATTCTTCCTCATGACCGCGAGGCTGAGTTCTCAATCAAACTTATTTCTAGATCACTACTTTTATAAAAAAGACCTTATAAAATGGGCATCGATGAGTTGGATGAACTGAAGATGTAGTTACAAGAGAATTTGGATAAGGGTATTATATTCTTGAGCACTTCACCATGGGGTGCACAAGTCCTCTTCATCAAGAAGAATTCTGTTTCAGTGTGACTATGTTTTGATTATTGTGATCCTAAAATAATCATGATATTGAAAACGTAACAACTTCTATATATAGATGTATGGTTTAATCAAATGAGTTGGGCCGATTATTTCTCTATGGTGGACTTTTTTCCAGGATATCACCAATTAAAGGTGAGGAAAGAAGATATTCCCAAGATATACATTCAAATGGGGTATTGACACTATGAGTTCATAGTGATTCCATCAATACTCACTATTGGTCTGGAAATTTTTATAAACTTAATTAATAATGTATTTAGAGATTACCTCAACAAATTTTTGGTATTCTTTATTGATGATATTTTGATATACTCTTAGAAAAAGGAGGAACAAGAGAGGAATTTAAAAACTATGATAAAGACTTTGCGAAGGGAGAAACAATATGTAAGGTACATTAAATGTGTGTTATAGATAAATGATGTACCATTATTGGGGAATGTAATCACCATTAGATAAAAATATCTGTTGACCCTTCTAAGACAAGGGAAATTAACGACTGGACCAGAACAACTTCAACAATACGTATATGTAGTTTCATTTGTCTAGATGGGTACAAACGATGATTTTTGGAGAACTTCTCATGTTTTTTAAACCTAATAACAATGAAAAACTGTAAAGAATTAAATATTTTATGGACTAGTGAATGTGAAAATTGATTCAAAGAGTTGAAAAAGAGGCCTATCACTGCACTGGTACTTACTCTTCAAACAAGTCGGGAACTATTTGTTGTGTACATAGATGTTCAAAGAAGGTATTAGGCTATGCACTGATGGTAAATTATAATGGGATATACTACACTTCAATGAAGATTACAATGCATGATAAAAACCATCCCATGCATAATTTGGAGTTGGCAGCAATGATCTTTGCGTTGAAAATTTGGAAGCATTATCTCTGTGCTGAGAAGTGGGAGATATATACTGATACCAAGAGTCTAAAAGTTATATTCACATAGAAAAAGATTAATATTCTCCATATAAGATGGTTATATCTCATCATGGAGTATGAATACATAATTCATTACCATCCTGGTAATGTAAAAAAGGTTAAAAATGATCTTAGTAGAAAGGATCTTGCATCTTTATCAATAATGATAATTGAGAAGGATCCAATCTTCTTAGATTTTCAGAGGATGTATGTGGGAATAATTATGGAAGGAACATCATCAATCCTTTATCAAATTATTTCTCAACCATACCCCATAGAGAAAATAAATGACGCTTATGTAAATGATGTTGAAATTCATAAAAATATTGAAGCTATCAAAAAATATAAATACTTAGAGTTACAATTGGATGAGGAAGGAGTCGTGATATTTGTGTCTCAATTATGTGCACCATCCAATCCTAATGTAGAGAAAGATCTTCTGAATGACGTACAATTCTAAACCTTCTCTATTCTCCTAGAAATCATAATGATGTATCGATATATCTTATAGCACTATTGGTGGGAAAATATAAAGAATGGGATCACTGAATATTCATCATGGTTCTTGGAATTCAACAAGTGATGGATAAAGGAAAAATTATATGGGGACGATGTGACTATTATCCATACCAACATAGAAATTTTTAATAAATCACCTCGACAATTTCACTACAATTTTGAAAAAATCCAGAGGAAATAAGGATGTATGAGTTGTTATGGATCATCATAAAAAGGTAGATCACTTTTTCTGAATTTTAAAGGACTTATCATTGGGCTAAATTGCTCAGTTATATATTAGAGAAGTGGTAAGGCTACATTGGGTACCACTATCAATTATATTTAATCGAGATCTAAGATTTACCTACCCATTTTGGAAAAAATTTCAACACACTCTAATCATTGAGATGGAATTCAATATGACTTATCATCCTCAAACTGATGGCTATTATCAAAAGGACTATTAAAACACTAGAATACATGTTGAGATCATATTTTATGGACTTCCAGGGATTATGGGACCAACACCCACATCCGTTCAAGTTCTCATACAACAACAGTTTCCACTCGAGCATTCAAATATATCAATATGAATCCCCTTATGGAAAATGATACAGAATACTAGTATGCTTAAACAAAGTTAGTAAATGTAATATTATAGGACAAGAAATGGTTGAAGAAATGATAGAAAAGGTGAAAAAATTCAACATCACATCCAGGAATCCCAAGGTCAACATAATAACTACAAAAAAAAATTGTTGAAGAGACTTAGGGTTTAGGGTTGGGGACATGTAATTCCTCCACATATATCAGTGTAAGAGGATCCTGATATTTGGGATGGAAGGAAATATGTTCCCTAGGTACATCATCCCCTTTGAAATTATTGATCATTTTGGAGAAATGTCCTATCAAATAACACTTACACCTACCATGAATCATGTAACTGATGTATTCCATGTATCCCTCTTGAGGAATTACATTCCAAATCACTCACATGTACTAAAAATAGAGGTGGTACAATTGGATAATGATCTCACTTATGAGGATCAGCGAATGGATATCTTGGACTATAGAGATAAAGTCATATGAAATAAGACTAATCACCTGACCAAATTGTTATTGAGAAACCATAAGTATAAAGAGGCAACATGGGAAGTAGAGGAAGTGATCAAGGATAAGTACTCTTACTTCTTTTCACTAATGTGTTATAAAATCTGTTATAATTTTAAAATTAGTATTTTCCAAGTAAATGATGATTTTATTTAAAAATTCAATTTATTATATTAATATAAGTATTTTCATAAAAAAGTGTTCTTTATTGAACTATACATGTCCTAAAATTATTGAGGTGAATTTTTAGGCTTTTTCTAAAGTACATGAAATGTTGGTGAATAGTAAGAACTACAATTTACGATAAATGCTAAATACATGAACTATTGATTAATAAATTATTTATGGATGATGAATGCCCATAATCATAAATTATAAAATAATATTTTAATATATTTAGTTACAATTCTCAACATATACATATTCTTTAGTAAAAATAATAATCTAATGAATAAAATAATGAGAAAACACCTCTCTCTCCTCCCCTATAAATACCACCTCACATCACCTTTTCTCCTCCCACATTCCAATATTTGATATTTTTCCAAATTTTGCCCAATAAGTTTTCCAAGACTCTACCCCAAGTCCAATATCCCTTGGTAACAACAAAATAGCAAATCCCTTTTCCTAAGGAGGTAATCAAGGAGGAGAAATTCAAGTGGTAAAATCCTCTTTCATTTTCATTGAATTTCTTTTCATTTTTTTTTCTTATTCTTGCCACACCTACCATTATTAAAGTAACCTAAAAACATAATTATATTATACATACTGAAATTTTATTATATTAATATAATAAATAATCACCAAACCTCTTCTCCTAAATGTTTTCTTTCAAAAAATGAAAACATCGTCTGTGATGTGTTAATTTTTCACATTCAAGGACGATAAGTTTACAATTTCCTTTATAAAAATAATGTGTGATCATAAAACCATTTTTATTGTTAAAAATATTATAATATATGTATTACATCCTATGTAAGGTATTGAACCATTTTATATACATATTATTAATTATTAAAACAAAACTAGTGTGTGATGATTGAAAACTTCCAAATTAATCTAAACAATTATCAATAAAGTCTTATATGATTATTCATCATCATCCCAGATAACCAAATGGAATTATATAACCATTTAATCTTATTTATTTTCATTAAAAAAAATTTATCTTCATTTATGGACAATCACTTTCATTTTACATTTTTGATGAACATGTATACAAGTAAACTAATCATGAAAACCATTAAAACCAATTCTCTTGAATGATGAAATCAAATCTCGTAACCCATAAAAAAATGAAAATAAAATAAATTAATAAAATTATAATAAATCAAATTAATATGTATGTATTTCTTTACTAACTAGTTAGTGAATTTAAATTTATTATCCAAGACATTAATTTGAGGTGAAGTACACTTTCAGGCATAAGGAATGGGATTCTACCTGAACCTCAATTTTTTCCTTTGGGTTACTCTTTATCTCTAGTTACCCAATTATAAAGAATATTTATTTGTGTGTAATTATTATAAATGTTATTTATATATTCCAAAATCTTGTATCCTAATCATATCATCCTTCTTTGATGGGGATGTACAAGTTTTAAAACATTTCCCTTCTCAATTCTTCCTAAAAGGCGAGCATGAGTAACAATAAATTCCCATTTTCTACCAATTTTAAGTGAACTACATAAATTTTTTATGCCACAATTTTTTTTTTCAAAATCACTCATTTCACTAAGAAAATATTTCTTGGTTCATTTATGGTTTTTTGAAGACAAATATTCCTTTTCCGCTTTAATAAACCATAGTTAAATGTTTCATTTATAGATTTTTCTTAAACACTTTTTTATACATATTCCTTCTATTTGAAATCAATTATAATTATATATGCTTATTTTTTATTATTAATTTCCTTGTATGATTTAAATACATTCTTTCATTGACACCATTATGATATTACATTTTGTTATGCCTTATGAAATAATTATGATACCCAATTCATTCCTTAGGTAAGCCATATAAATGACTTTTCATGTGTCACAAATATTCACGAACATGATATAATGGGTGAAACCATATAGTTATCTAATTCATTGGGTAATTATTATTATCATGAGTTGTCTTGTTGGGATAGGGAGTGAACCTAATTCCGTTATAGGACTTTTTCTTCCTTGTGTAATGGTCTTGGCAGTTATCCTTGACTCATGTTTATTTCATGTTTTGAGTTATTGAAGCATTACTATTATTTCATGATTACATGTCCCCATAGACGAAATAATAATATTTCTTAGTTTTATTCACATTCCAGGCCTTTTTATGTCATCATGTTATGCCATATAACCCATATTCTTTTCATCATTCCGATGTTTATACCCTTACTCGGTTTTTTAGCTCATCCATTTGTTCTTATATTCCGCATGTTATCCTTTGAATATCTAGGAGATAAATTGAAATTATGATATCTTTATGGATTATTAGAATACAGATTTTTTATTTTATTTCTATGTTTTCAATTTCATGTACCTTATCATCCAAATACGCTAGACTTTTTTATCCTTATCTTGTAATTTGACAGTTAATTAAACCCATAATAATGTAATAATATGTGTAAAAGGCTATAACAATTATATTATATCCATAAATCTGTGAATATTAAAAAACCATATCTTCAACAAAAATTAAGGTGTTAGGAAAATATTTTTTTATCATTTTTCTATTTTTGAGTAATTATTTAATGGAATAAGAATATAATGAAATATTATTAATTATATTATTTCCATAAAAAAATTTTTGTTAAATATTTATTCTTTAATCTACATTCAATTCACCCAAAAATTTACTTTGCATTTTGAAGCACTGAAATAGACTCTTAACAGATCGCATAACCCATAATGTATTTCCATTTTCCTATAACATTTCTCCAAAGTCGACATGGTTAATTTATTAATCCCTAAAATTAAAAAGTAACAATAAATATTAATAATTAATATTTATTCATTAAAATTTATAACTAGAAACAATAACATATTATCTAGGTCATTACGTAGGTATTTGGTTGCCATTAAACCCATATTGTCCAACAATCATGGGTCCAAGTGTCGCGACCTTGCTAGATTTGATGGGTTGCCACCCAGCTTATAGGTTGTATTTTTTAAAACTAAATTAATATAATTCCCATAACATTTCCAAAAGTTATGATGTATATCCATTAAATTTTATCATAAAATAGGCTTTTAACGATGGTTTTCAAAACAACGACAATATAGAAATACTTCATCCATTAATTTCCACTTAATTCCTTGGTATAGATTTTATCCTTTTGAAGAGTTCATTTAATCAAGTAATATACAAGTTCCCTACATTTATGGAAAGAAACTATAAATGGAACCTTAGGATTAGTTTTATTTCCTTCCATCGTACACTTCATTTTTTATTGGTAATTCTTTTCTTTATGTCCTTTTTCCCACAAATTGAAGTGCCCAGATCAGTGTGAATCACTGAGAGGGGGAGGGGGTGAATCAGTGATCCCTTAAAACTTTTTACTAATTGATTCTTAATCAATTAAACCTCTATGGCTGGTTAAAGCCTCGATCCACTCTTCTTGTATCTCTCAACCTTTCCCGAATGATGCAGTAATGAAAAGGCACAGGACACAAGGATTTACAAGGTTCGGCACCAAAGGCCTACATCCTTGCCATGCTCTCCCAGCATGGATTCTCCATTATAACCTGTTAAAATTACAATGGTCGATACAGAGTCCCACTGTATCTCTCCTGAGTCCCACAGGAGGGTCTTTATACTGCGTCACATAGTGTTACCAGAGTCCCACTGGCCTGCTCCAGAATCCCACTGAAGACTTCTTCTCCCTGAGTCCCACAGGGTCTTCTCCTGGCTCCTCGAGTCACACGAGTAGCTCTTCTTCTCTTTAAGGTCTTCAAGTAACTTCAGCAGCCTGGGATAAAGGCTGCTGGCCTTGCTCTTCTCTTCTGATCACTTGTGGTTGATCAGGGCTTCTCGTCTAGCTCAGGCTTTATCTCCTTCTTCAGGATGACCTGGCTTCTCTCTCCAACTACTGAATGCTCAGACAACTGATATCTTTAACTTCAGTCTGGTCCAGTCTCAACTCACTTCAACTTCATGCACTGAGTGCATGGAAACTCTGAATCCTCATGCACTGATTGCATGGCTTCTCAAATTCTTCAAGATCTTCTGTCTTGGACAACTCAACTGCACACAACCAGATTTGGCTTTATTCACGTGTGCATGTCCATGCATGCATGCATACACTTTCCTGTTCTTCCTCTTGGTGCAGATAACCCTCAAAGGGTGTAACACTTTTAGCACACACCTTCTCACTAAACTTCACACACTTTATCCAATTTGTTTACACACTTAGAGTGTGTTCTACTTTAGTGTGGGTCACTCCTTATTTCTTCTAAGTGTATACACACTTCTTAGTGCACACACTTAGGTTTGGCCACTTCTTTAATTTTCACACAATTGTTTCACTTTAGCACACACATGAGTTGGCCTCCTCCTCTTCTTGTTGCACACACACACTTTAGTGTTCTTTTAGTTTGTTCTTCAAGGTGTGCACACACAAGGCTACGACCTTCCTTGTTCACTTTGCACACAAGGCACTAAGGCCTCGGCCTTCCTCTTGTTTTGCACACACACAAATGTGGTGTCCTTACACTACTCCTTGCACACAACCCGTAGGTGTGCACTCACTTGGCTAGGGTGTATTATCCTTAAGCACACACACTCAAGGTGTGTAATTCACATCACCCGAACACCTACTGCCCTTCTTTGCACTTAGCACACACACAAGGGGAAATGTGGATACGGCCTTCTTGACTTCTTCTTGCACACACAAGGTGTGTCTTCACTTGGTGCACACACAAGGTCACAACCCTCGGCCTCCAACTTTTACTTTGCACACACAAGAGGCAAAGCCACTACCGCGCAAGGATGCTACTGCTTTGGGTCGTGCAAGGGTATCACCCGCGGGCTTCAACCAAGGGCGTGCAAGGGGTGCGGCCTCTTCTTCTTCAACAGCCGCACAAGCCTCGGGTGCAAGGCGTCTCAGCCGCGGGGGCTTCTGTCGCACAGGGTATGGAAACCACGGGCGCGCAAGCCACGGGTGTAAAGTACAACACCACGGGCTCTTCCTCCTGTCACGCAAATTCGCGAACAGAGAGGGTGACAACATCGGGCGCGCAAGGAAGCGGCGGCCCTGAGTACTTCCTGTTGCACAAAGATTAGTGCGCAGGGGACTTCACCTCTTCTTCTTTCGCGCAAGGAGTGCGCAAAAGGAACTCAGCCACGCAAGATACTTGCACGGGGCTTCAAACTCTTCGCGAGGCAGAGAACTCACGGGTCTTCAAAAATTCATCACATCAGCAGCCTCTTCTCGAGGGCTAGGCCTCATTTATATAGGCAGAGGAGAGGCGGTTCTATCCGCGTGAAATAACTTCAAACTCCCGAGATCTTCGGATCTTCAAAAATATTTCCAAATCTTGTTTTTTATTCTCGGTTTCACGCGGGCTCCCTTTATTTTTTGTTCCTCTACGTGCATGCGACTCATAACGCATGCACAGCCTTCGGTTTAGGCTCATCCCATGCAAAAACACCAACTTCTTGGCCTCGGCAGCTTCTCTTGCCTCGGCCTCAACCGAAATACTCGAAACATTGCATGCATGGTCATTTTTAGGCATGATCCTGTTCTTTATGGCCAGACGAGCACCATGGAGGTCTCGGTTTGCTCGGAGGTGGCCGGATGCTCGAAAACAGGTGGTCGGATGGCCTCTGGTTCAGCGGGGACGTCGCGGGTGCCTCGGTCGAGCTCGAGGAAGGAGATGATCCGGGAGCCATCGGATCAGATCTTCAACGGCCTGGATCAGATCGCCTCGCCGCGGGATTAGATGAGCGGCTCGGATCGGGCGCGCGATGAGATGGACGGCCAGAATTCATTCCCGGTGAATTTTCCGCGTCCCACATCGAAACGGGGCGCGGTTTTTCCGCGGTTTATCAAATAAGCGCTGCCGCCATATGCTCAGTTGAATCTCCTCCCCTCTCGGTGCCGCCCCGCACCGAGTTCTCTCTGCGGGCGCGCTTTGCGCCCACTATGCTCCCTGCGGGCGCGCCACTGGCGCCCACTATGCACACTGTGATACTCGTGGGTGCGCTCATGCGCCCCTACCGCGCTCCTCCGGGCGTGCCCCAGGCGCCCATGCGGTGTCCTATGGGTGCGCCCTGCCTCCCTGGCTCACCCCACGGGTTCCCCCGGGCGTGGTGCCCTAGTGCCCATGCCTTGGGGTTGAACCCTCAAGGTGCCTTGGCTGGCCAATTTTTTGGCAAAGGACAGTACAAGTACTTTGTCTAAAAACAAGTTTCTCCTCCATATAAAATATGCCAATTGCCATGTGCCACTTCTTTAAGCCATCTTCCTTTCTTCTTCTTCTTAATAATTCCATCATTTCTCCTCTCATATGATCGCTACTTAGGAGGGACTTCTTCAACTGAATCTCATAAATCACACATGTTCTTCAACATTCTTCATTGATCAAATCAGAGATCAATTGGATCTTCTTCACATTCACATTCACTAAGTGTTAGTGCATGGACTTCTTCAGCTCACTTCATCCACTTAGTACTTGTGGATGGATCTTCTTCAACTCCTCATGCATTGTCACTACAATGCATGGTCTTCAAACAATGTTGTGACATTGTATCATCAGGATACAAGTTCTTGGAACTTAAAGATCAGCTCCACAATCGTCAGATGTTCATGGAGAATGTTTCAACCATATTCTCCAATGCCACTTAGTGAATCTCCTAAGTGACATGCATCTTAGTACCATGGCCATTCTCCTTCATCACCAACACCATCACAACCTTTGTCATTCACCTCTTGACATTCCTTGACTTCCATTCATTCCAAGACAACTTCATGCCTCATTGACAACAAATGCAACACAGTGCACTTCAATCTCCCCCTTTGTATTTGTTGTCAATACACTCCATCAGCACATATGAATGGGTCAATATGTGTGCCAATATTTTCTCCCCCTTATTTTCAATCAAATTCAAAGGTGTGGTGTGGTTCACTTTCAAAAATATGTTCCTCCCTTCGAATAGCATCTTCTTTAAAAATCACTAAGAGAGGGATGATTCCACATGTTCTCTTTAGCAAAGAACCTTTAGTAAATCAACTCTAAGTCTACTTGGGCTAACCCGGTGTAGAAAACAAGAGTGATGTAACCAAGGAACTCAATGCTGTCCACATTCACTGTAAACATGTGAGATCATGCTAAGGGGTTCAGATATTCAATGAATTGCTAAATCCTGCACATACTCCACAAAACTCATTAGAAAGTTCAGTGCAAAGATAAAGCTCCCCCTTTCATCTACTTTCTCAAGATGATATTAATTTCAGAACATCATCTTCTCCAGATTGGATCCCCCTCAAGGGGTGCACTCCATTCTGTCCAAACCATCCTCCAGTTGAGAATGATCATCATCTTCAATTCCCTGCACTGTTAGCACATGTAAATACAAGTGATTAGGGAATAAGATGGAACCTCCTTGGTTCATCAATGTGAACAACAAGGTTGAGAAGATTCTCTCAACCGAGATGTCCCATTTTCACCAGTCTTCACACTTGCACATTTGATCTTCAATGATGATTGTGCTGGTGTGGATCTCAATACATCTTCATGTGAAATTTTCTTCTTCCCTTTTGCCTTAGCAATTTCCAGAACTTCATCTTCAGCTCTCTGTAGATCTTTGGCAAGTTGCAACTGATTTGGCCATATGACTAGTAAGTCACTTGAAAGTGTGGCCTCAGTTCTGGATATTCCACATGGTTCCTTTGATTCTGTCAAGCTACCTCTCTTAGGCAACTTGTTTTCAATCAATCCCTTCTGCTTCTTTTGGATTGATTGTCTGTTTGAGTTCAGTTGGCTTCTATTGATTTCCATGGCTTCTTTACAAAGATCCATGGTATCACCATTCCTTCCACAGTAGAAGCACTTCTTCTTGGTGGTCCTTCTGGATGACTCACCCTTCTTGGATTTAGAATCCAAGGACTTCTCTTCATTTCTCAATCTCTTCATGGGAGCATTTTCAACTTTCTTCTTGCTTCCCAAGGATTCTTTCTGAGCCAGGTTCTGTGATCTTTTCTTCTTTTGAGCTCTGGATACAGTTGGAGATTGACATGTATCTATTTTACCACTTTTTCAACCATCCCAGATGTTGTCAAGTAATCCAAATCTATTTGCAGTAAACAGATGTCTCTGGACCTGTGGATGTTTCTTCCTTCCTTCTGGCTTGCTCTCCCTTGGCATGGGATTCCTCTGTGCTTTGGCATTCAGTGGATTGTACCAACAATCCTTTGCACAGTGACCATACTTGTTACAACACCAACATTGACCCACAAATCTTGACCTCTTGATTCCTTCTGATTGTAGGGTACTTGTCTTGAATTGTTGTGCTGCTTCAGGAGAGATTTGCTTCTTTACTGTCTTCATCCATATTTGTTTGGAATCATTCTTCCATCCTGCACTTTTTGTGGAAACACCATTAGAAGCATCAGTACAAGATGGTATGGATGGTACCTTCTTTCTTGAAGATGTTGCACTTTTATTAGAGGATGTCTTTCTCTTAGAATCATCCTGCTCAAAGCATACTTGAGTAGCAACATTTCTCCTTTCAGCTGACTGGGAGGATTCAGCTTTGGGTGATTGCAGATTTTTCAATATCACCTCTAGTTCTAAGCATTTCATGTTAAGGGAGTTCTTCTCATCCTCAACAATTCTTACCTTTCCTTCCCAATCTTCTTTCAGCTGCTTCATCTGGTCTTCATGCACCTTCTTCATTTCTTGCAATGAATTGTCAAGCTCCTTCACCAATTTGACTTTGTCTTCGAGTTGAGCTTCTCTGACATTCATTGACACTTTGTGCCTCTTTTCCAGTGCATGGAAAACATCTTTGATCATTATCATAAAGATGTCTTTCTCAGAAAGGCTTCTTTTCAATTCTTCAGCAGTGTCTTCATATCTTTCATTGCAAAGGGATACTGTTTCATCTTTGGCATTTACCAGCTTTCTGAGAGTGTTGGTTATCCCAACCCTTTTAGCCAGCTGATCTTCCATAGCATTGGCTTCTTCTTCTAGCTGTAATTTTTCTTCTTGAAGATCAAGGATGCCAGTAGTAATACACATTGCCACTTCCTTGGGGACAGTCTTCTGAAGATATTTGAGTGCATTTTGAAGATCATTCATTGTTCCAACTTCATCACAGCTAGGACAGGCTTTCTTCATCTTCTTGGCCTGTTTCTTCTTTCTATTTTTCTGAGTCTTGGCAGATATCTTCATTTGAGGCTGGTTGCTCATTTCCTCAAATCTGCACTTCATAAAGACTCCCTTGGATCTTTTAGAGGCAACCTCCCTCTGATACCAATTGAAGTTCCCAGATCAGTGTGAATCACTGAGAGGGGGAGGGGGTGAATCAGTGATTCCTTAAAACTTTTTACTAATTGATTCTTAATCAATTAAACCTCTATGGCTGGTTAAAGCCTCGATCCACTCTTCTTGTATCTCTCAACCTTTCCCAAATGATGCAGTAATGAAAAGGCACAGGACACAAGGATTTACAAGGTTCGGTACCAAAGGCCTACATCCTTGCCATGCTCTCCCAGCATGGATTCTCCATTATAACCTGTTAAAATTACAATGGTCGATACAGAGTCCCACTGTATCTCTCCTGAGTCCCACAGGAGGGTCTTTATACTGCGTCACACAGTGTTACCAGAGTCCCACTGGCCTGCTCCAGAATCCCACTGAAGACTTCTTCTCCCTGAGTCCCACAGGGTCTTCTCCTGGCTCCTCGAGTCACACGAGTAGCTCTTCTTCTCTTTAAGGTCTTCAAGTAACTTCAGCAGCCTGGGATAAAGGCTGCTGGCCTTGCTCTTCTCTTCTGATCACTTGTGGTTGATCAGGGCTTCTCGTCTAGCTCAGGCTTTATCTCCTTCTTCAGGATGACCTGGCTTCTCTCTCCAACTACTGAATGCTCAGACAACTGATATCTTTATCTTCAGTCTGGTCCAGTCTCAACTCACTTCAACTTCATGCACTGAGTGCATGGCAACTCTGAATCCTCATGCACTGATTGCATGGCTTCTCAAATTCTTCAAGATCTTCTGTCTTGGACAACTCAACTGCACACAACCAGATTTGGCTTTATTCACGTGTGCATGTGCATGCATGCATACATACACTTTCCTGTTCTTCCTCTTGGTGCAGATAACCCTCAAAGGGTGTAACACTTTTAGCACACACCTTCTCACTAAACTTCACACACTTTATCCAATTTGTTTACACACTTAGAGTGTGTTCTACTTTAGTGTGGGTCACTCCTTATTTCTTCTAAGTGTATACACACTTCTTAGTGCACACACTTAGGTTCGACCACTTCTTTAATTTGCACACAATTGTTTCACTTTAGCACACACATGAGTTGGCCTCCTCCTCTTCTTGTTGCACACACACACTTTAGTGTTCTTTTAGTTTGTTCTTCAAGGTGTGCACACACAAGGCTACGGCCTTCCTTGTTCACATTGCACACAAGGCACTAAGGCCTCGGCCTTCCTCTTGTTTTGCACACACACAAATGTGGTGTCCTTCCACTACTCCTTGCACACAACCCGTAGGTGTGCACTCACTTGGCTAGGGTGTATTATCCTTAAGCACACACACTCAAGGTGTGTAATTCACATCACCCGAACACCTACTTCCCTTCTTTGCACTTAGCACACACACAAGGGGAAATGTGGCTACGGCCTTCTTGACTTCTTCTTGCACACACAAGGTGTGTATTCACTTGGTGCACACACAAGGTCACAACCCTCGGCCTCCAACTTTTACTTTGCACACACAAGTGGCAAAGCCACTACCGCGCAAGGATGCTACTGCTTTTGGTCGTGCAAGGGTATCACCCGCGGGCTTCAACCAAGGGCGCGCAAGGGGTGCGGCCTCTTCTTCTTCAACAGCCGCACAAGCCTCGGGTGCAAGGCGTCTCAGCCGCGGGGGCTTCTGTCGCACAGGGTATGGAAACCACGGGCGCGCAAGCCACGGGTGTAAAGTACAACACCACGGGCTCTTCCTCCTGTCGCGCAAATTCGCGAACAGAGAGGGTGACAACCTCGGGCGCGCAAGGAAGCGGCGGCCCCGAGTACTTCCTGCTGCGCAAAGATTAGCGCGCAGGGGACTTCAACTCTTCTTCTTTCACGCAAGGAGTGCGCAAAAGGAACTCAGCCGCACAAGATACTTGCACGGGGGTTCAAACTCTTCGCGAGGCAGAGCACTCACGGGTCTTCAAAAATTCATCACATCAGCAGCCTCTTGTCGAGGGCTAGGCCTCATTTATATAGGCAGAGGAGAGGCGGTTCTATCCGCGTGAAATAACTTCAAACTCCTGAGATCTTCGGATCTTCAAAAATATTTCCAAATCTTGTTTTTTATTCTCGGTTTCACGCGGGCTCCCTTTATTTTTTGTTCCTCTACGTGCAT
The DNA here is from genome assembly GCA_963277665.1 of Viscum album. Lineage (NCBI taxonomy): Eukaryota > Viridiplantae > Streptophyta > Magnoliopsida > Santalales > Viscaceae > Viscum > Viscum album. The sequence continues at coordinate 913,570,155 of OY728129.1, read as the reverse complement.
GCGACTCATAACGCATGCACAGCCTTCGGTTTAGGCTCATCCCATGCAAAAACACCAACTTCTTGGCCTCGGCAGCTTCTCTTGCCTCAGCCTCAACCGAAATCCTCCAAACATTGCATGCATGGTCATTTTTAGGCATGATCCTGTTCGTTATGGCCAGACGAGCACCATGGAGGTCTCGGTTTGCTCGGAGGTGGCCGGATGCTCGAAAACAGGTGGTCGGATGGCCTCTGGTTCAGCGGGGACGTCGCGGGTGCCTCGGTCGAGCTCGAGGAAGGAGATGAGCCGGGAGCCGTCGGATCAGATCTTCAACGGCCTGGATCAGATCGCCTCGCCGCGGGATTAGATGAGCGGCTCGGATCGGGCGCGCGATGAGATGGACGACCAGAATTCATTCCCGTTGAATTTTCCGCGTCCCACATCGAAACGGGGCGCGGTTTTTCCGCGGTTTATCAAATAAGCGCAGCCGCCATATGCTCAGTTGAATCTCCTCCCCTCTCGGTGCCGCCCCGCACTGAGTTCTTTCTGCGGGCGCGCTCTGCGCCCACTATGCTCCCTGCGGGCGCGCCACTGGCGCCCACTATGCACACTGTGATACTCGCGGGTGCGCTCATGCGCCCCTGCCGCGCTCCTCCGGGCGTGCCCCAGGCGCCCATGCGGTGTCCTATGGGTGCGCCCTGCCGCCCTGGCTCTCCCCACGGGTTCCCCCGGGCGTGGTGCCCTAGTGCCCATGCCTTGGGGTTGAACCCTCAAGGTGCCTTGGCTGGCCAATTTTTTGGCAAAGGACAGTACAAGTACTTTGTCTAAAAACAAGTTTCTCCTCCATAAAAAATATGCCAATTGCCAAGTGCCACTTCTTTAAGCCATCTTCCTTTCTTCTTCTTCTTCTTAATAATTCCATCATTTCTCCTCCCATATGATCTCTACTTAGGAGGGACTTCTTCAACTGAATCTCATAAATCACACATGTTCTTCAACATTTTTCATTGATCAAATCAGAGATCAATTGGATCTTCTTCACATTCACATGCACTAAGTGTTAGTGCATGGACTTCATCAGCTCACTTCATCCACTTAGTACTTGTGGATGGATCTTCTTCAACTCCTCATGCATTGTCACTACAATGCATGGTCTTCAAACAATGTTGTGACATTGTATCACCAGGATACAAGTTCTTTGAACTTAAAGATCAGCTCAACAATCATCAGATGTTCATGGAGAATGTTTCAACCATATTCTCCAATGCCACTTAGTGAATCTCCTAAGTGAAATGCATCTTAGTACCATGGCCATTCTCCTTCATCACCAACACCATCACAACCTTTGTCATTCACCTCTTGACATTCCTTGACTTCCATTCATTCCAAGACAACTTCATGCCTCATTGACAACAAATTCAACACAGTGCACTTCACAAATAAATAATTTATTTGTTCCATAGAGAAAATATCTCAAGAATTTCCTTAAACATTTCTTTTATGATGGAATCAGATCCTTGTTTTCTCTATGATCTCTACCACTCGACCTCTTAGAGACATCTGTCCTCATGTTCTTTGGTGAGTTCAAGAGTTGGTTAAGATATATATTGTTAATAATATTTTGGGATATCTGATTAGAAATAATCTTGAAAAATTTCATTATTATCAACACGTAATTTAGTATCTAATTGTCACCACCTTTTTATTTATGATCAATGTTAACATGAATCTTTTAGGTTCAGACCATTGACTAAAATCAGAAATCATAGTGAGAGTAATAGTAGCCATAGTGAGTAAAGCATATGACCATTTATAGGATATTGAAATCATAACATCTTCTTTACAATCAAAAACACCTCAGGTTTAACCTAGTTTATTAATTTCCATCACAAATTAAAATACTTTATAATTGTTTGTAAAGGAAATTTTAATTATCAAAATAATATCCCCCGTGAGTGTCAAATTAGGTGCAGAGTTAGACCCGTTGTTATGTACCGGGTTACACTTAATTCATGCCTAATGTAAATTTTCAGAGTTCTTACTCCAAGGTACATATGTCCTAGAATCACATCCCCATTTAGTGTATATATAGATATGTATTGATAAGAAAACCCACATAATATCTATATAAATATAACATTTGGAAGTTCTTACTTACTTATTACAAAATTCTACATTAGGTTCACATTAACTAATCTATGTTTTCCTGAATCTAGTTTCCAATGTTGCATTTACACTTCTTTGCTAACAAATATAGAAAACCAACCCTAGTATGTCTAGATTCAGTGTGTACTACCATTAAATTAGCATAATTATAAAGAATTAGATACCTAAGAACAGGAGAGTTTAGTAGTCTTGGTAAACTAGATACATACGCAAACCTTGTATTAAAAATAAATACACTAATTAAAACAAAATTGTTTTTTTTATTTCTTGGATAATAACTGTATTTACCAAAAGAAAATCCTTCTATATCTTTCTAGGTACAATTATCAGATTCTATGGGAAGGGAAAAAATTAAGGATGAGCTCAAATGACAAGTAATGGAAAGGTACAATAAAAGTAATAATAAATCAATACAAATAGTCAATGTGGCATTGTAATGACTGAAAGAACATGGAATTAAAATAACATGATAAGGATAAGTTAATATGGAATGGTAGGAAACTGATAATGAATTCTACATAATCAATGAATTGAGAATTAAATGCACCCATAGACATTTTCATAGTGAAAATCTCATGGATAGTAAATACTAATCAACAATGAAAGAAAATGCTTAACTATTGGATTTCATGTCCACAACTGCAAATTTGGCCTTTAAAAGCACTATAAAAGGGAATTTACAACACTAAAAAATTGATGATAATCTCAGTGAAGGTAGGGTTCCTTTTTAACAGTGATGATAAAAGGGACATTTATCATATCATTTTTAGCACTCATAAAAGTAAAAAAAATCATTGAATCAGAGCCACATTTTAATAGTTCTTGACAACCCCTTTAACAGCACTAGTGCCCACCTTCACCCACCCCTGTCCCTTCCACCCCCTCTAACAACACTATCCCCCCACGCAGAACCCGTCCATCCACCTCTGCCTACCCTAGGATTTGAAGTGCCCAGATCAGTGTGAATCACTGAGAGGGGGAGGGGGTGAATCAGTGATCCTTTAAAACTTTTTACTAATTGATTCTTAATCAATTAAACCTCTATGGATTGTTAAGGCCACAATCCACTCTTCTTATGTCACTCAACCTTTCCCAGATAATGCAGTAATGAAAAGGCACAGGACACAAGGATTTACAAGGTTCGGCACCAAAGGCCTACATCCTTGCCATGCTCTCCCAGCATGGATTCTCCATTATAACCTGTTAAAATAACAATGGTCGATACAGAGTCCCACTGTATCTCTCCTGAGTCCCACAGGAGGGTCTTTATACTGCGTCACACAGTGTTACCAGAGTCCCACTGGCCTGCTCCAGAATCCCACTGAAGACTTCTTCTCCCTGAGTCCCACAGGGTCTTCTCTTGGCTCCTCGAGTCACACGAGTATCTCTTCTTCTCTTTAAGTTCGCCAAGTATCCTCAGCAGCCTGGGATAAAGGCTGCTGGCCTTGCTCTTCTTCTGATCACTTGTGGTGAACATGTCTTCTCGTCTTGCTCAGGCTTTATCACCTTCTTCTAAGGATGACCTGGCTTCTCTCTTCAAGAATCTTCAATAGCCTCTGAAAAGGTCTGCTGGTCTTGCTCAAAGCTTCTGATCACTTTTGTTGATCAGGATCTTCTCAATTACTGAAAACTCAGGCAGCTGATGTCTTTAACTTCAGTCTGGCTTCAGTCTCACTCATTTCAACTTCATGCAATGAATGCATGGAAACTCTGATTCTTCAAGATCTTCTGGTCTTGGAAAACTCAATTGCACACAACCAGATTTGAGCTTGTTCACGTGTGCATGTGCATGCATGTATGAAATCACTTCCCTCTTTCTCTTCCTGGTGCAATAAACCCTTAAAGGGTGTAATTCTTTTCAGCACACACCTTCTTACTTCCTTCATACACTATTTTTCTTTTTGTTCACACACTTAAAAGTGTGTTGTACTTTAGTGTGGATGTCCTCTTCCTTCTTCTTCTAAGTGTATACACACTCCTTAGTGCACACACATAGCCTTCAGACACTTCATAAATTTGCACACACAATTTGTTCTTTTAATTTGTTCTTCAAAGTGTGCATACACAAGGCACTAAAGGCCTCGAGTTCTCCCTCTTTGCACAAGCCACTGCCCGTAGGTGTTCTTGTCTTCTTGGCACACAAGCACAAAGGCTCGGCCTTCCTTCTCTTCTTGCACACACAAGGTGTGTTCTTCAATTTGGCACAACCACAAGGTGTGGCCTCAGGTTCTCTTTTCCACTTGGCACACACACACTGCCTTCTTCTGTTTTTGCACACACAGCCCGAACTCCTTGGGTGCAAGGAAGCCGCGCAAGTGTCAGTGGGTGCAAGGAGTCTTGGGCATGCAAGGTTCACATGCCACAAGGACGGCGCAGGCTCCTCCTACCGCACAAGTTTGCGGGCAGTGAGGAATCCTTCTGCCGCGCGAGTACGCGGGCAGGGACCTCCTTCAGAGCCTTGGGTGGCTCTGGAACTTCAGCCGCGCAAGTGTTATTTGCGTGGTGGCTTCAAAACTTCGCGAGGCACAAAAGGCTCTCACGGAACATCAAATATTCAAAGGATCAACAAGATTCTCCAATGCCTCGGCCTCTCTTTTTATAGGCAGAGGGATGCCATATCTTCCGCTTGAATTCCCGAAGTTTTTGGGTATTCAAGATTCTGTGAATCTTGTTTTTCTTTTTATTTCACGCGGGTTCCATTTTTATTTTTCTTCGGTTCTTCACGTGCATGCGACTTAGAATGCATGCACGGCCTCTTTTCTTCCAATCCATGCAAATCACGAACACACCGAGGCCTCGGCACTTCGTTTGCCTTCGGCCTTCATCGAATTTTCTCATTTGTTGCATGCAAGTCTATTTTTGTGCATGATCGTGTTCGGTAGGTCTAGACGAGCTCAATGGAGGTCTCGGTTTCGGCAATGGTGGCCGGGAACTCGAAATAGGTCGTCGGGGAGGCCTCTGGTTCGAACGGAGCTCGCGGGGAGCCTTTGGCTGAGCTCGAGGAAGGAGATTCCTAAGAGCCGTCGAATCAGGCGATCGAATAACCTTGGATGGCCTGGATCAGATCGCGAATGGCGCGATTAGATGAGTGGCTCGGATCTGGCGCGCGATCAATCGTGCGGCCAGGATGCGTTCCCGAGAATTTTTCTGCGTCCCACATCGAAACGGCCTCCTGTTTTCATGCGGCTTATTACCCAAGCGCTGCCTTCCACTCAGCAATTGAACTTCTCCCTCCATGGTGTCGCCCCGCACCGTGTTCTCCCTGCGGGCGCGCTCTGCGCCCACTCTCTGCTCCCTGTGGGCGCGCTACTGGCGCCGACTATGCTTCCTCGGGTGCGCGGGCTTCACCACCGCGTGCCCTCGGGGGCTTATACACGGCCCCCTGCCGCCTTGTGCTTGCACCATGGGATCCCCCATGGGCGTGGCGCCTTAGGCCCACAAGTGCCTTGGGGTTGAACCCATGGGCTGGCCTTGGCTGGCCTAATTTTTTCTAAGTATAGGAATAAAGTCTTTTATAAAAACAAAGTATCCCCATATGCCAAATGCCACTTCAAGCCATCTTCTTCATAATTCTTCTTCTTCTTAGGAATTTCCCATCTCCTCCTCATGTTCTTAATAACTTTTCAACATTTCACAACTTAAGAGGGAATTCCGAAGGTTCTTCATCAACCGAGCTCTTGAATCACATAAAATCTCCAATGTTCTTCATTGATCCAATCAGAGATCAAGTTGGATCAACTTCATGTTCACATGCACTAAGTGATAGTGCATTGACTCTTTAGCTCACTTCATCCACTTAGAGATTGTGGATGGATCACTTCAGCTCCTCATGCATTGTCAATACAATGCATGGTCTTCAATTATTGTTGTGACTTTGTATCATCTTGATACAAGTTCTTGGTACTTACTGAACAGCTCAACAATCGTCTGATTTAACATGGAGAATGTTTCAACCACAATTTCCAATACCACTTAGTGAATCTTCTAAGTGACATGCATCTTAGTACCATGGCCATTCTCCATTCATCACCAACACCATCACAACCTTTGTCATTCACATCTTGACATTCCTTGACATCCATTCATTCCATGAAAATTTCATGCCTCATTGACAACAAATGCAACATAATGCACTTCAATCTCCCCCTTTGTATTTGTTGTCAATACACTCCTTCAGCACATATGAATGGGTCAATATGTGTGCCAATATTTTCTCCCCCTTATTGGAAATCAAATGCAAAGGTGTGGTGTGGTTCTCTTTTAAAAAAAATCTCTTCCTCCCTTCGAATAGCATCTTCTTTAAAAATAACTAAGAGAGGGATGATGCCACATGTTCTCTTTAGGAAAGAACCTTTAGTAAATCAACTCTATGTCTACTTGGGCTAACCCGGTGCAAAAAACAAGAGTGATGTAACCAAGGAACTCAATGCTGTCCACATTCACTGTAAACATGTGAGATCATGCTAAGGGGTTCAGATATTCAATGAATTGCTAAATCCTGCACATACTCCACAAAACTCATTAGAAAGTTCTGTGCAGAGATAAAGATCCCCCATTCATCCATTTTCTTAAGATGATATTAATCTCAGAACATCATCTTCTTCATATTTTCTCCCCCTCAAGGGGTGCACTCCGTTCTGTCAAAACCATCCTCCAGATGAGAATGATCATCATCTTCAATTCCCTGAAATGTTAGCACATGTATATACCAAGAGTATAAGGGAATAAGATGGAACCTCCTTGGTTCATCAATTTGAAAAACAAGGTTGAGAAGATTCTCTCAACCGAGATGTCCCATTTTCACCAGTCTTCACACTTGCACATTTGATCTTCATTGATGATTGTGCTGGTGTGGTTCTCAAAACATCTTCATGTGAAACCTTCTTCTTCCCTTTTGCTTTAGCAATTTCCAGAGCTTCATCTTCAACTCTTTGTAGTTCTCTGGCAAGTTGCAGCTGATGTGGCCATATGACAAGTAAATCATTTGGAAGAGTGGCCCCAGTTCTGGAAGTTCCACATGGTTCCTTAGATGCTGTCAAGCAACCTTTCTTAGGCAACTTGTTTTCAATCAATCCCTTCTTCTTCTTCTGGATTGATTGTCTTTTTGAGTCCAGTCTGCTTCTATTTAATTTCATGGCTTCTTTACAAAGATCCATGATATGTCCTTTCTTTCCACAGTAGAAGCATGTTTTCTTGGTGGTCCTTCTGGATGCATCACCCTTCTTGGATTTGAATTCCAAGGAGTTCTTTTACTTTTTCAAAACCTTCTTGGGAGAATCTTTAACATTCTTATTGCTTCCCAAGGATTCCATTTTATCCCGGTTCTGTGATCTTTTCTTCTTTCCAGCTTTGGATACAGTTGGAGATTGACATGTATCATTCTTTTGACCACTTTTACAACAATCCCAGATGTTGTCAAGTAATCCAAATCTGTTAGCAGTAAACAGATGTCTCTGGACCTGTGGATGCTGCTTCTTTTCTTCTGGCTTGCTCCCCCTTGGCATGGGCTTCCTTTGTGCTTTGACATTCAGTGGATTGTACCAACAATCCTTTGCACAGTGCCCATACTTATTACAACACCAACATTGAACCACAAATATTGACCTCTTGTGTACTTCTGATTGATGGGTACTTTTCTTGACAAGTTGTGTTGTTTCAGGAGAGCTCTACTTCTTCACCTTCCTCATCCAGATGGATGGAACCTTCTTCTTAGAAGATATTGCACTTTCACTAGAGGATGTCCTTCTTTTAGAATCATCCTTCTCAATGCTCACTTGTGTAGCAACATTTCTTCTACCAGCTGACTGGGAGGTTTCAGCTTTGGGTGATTGCAGATTTGTCAATATCACCTCTAGTTCTATGCACTTCATGTTAAGGGAGTTCTTCTCATCCTCAACAGCTCTTAGCTTTCCTTCCCAACTTTCATTCAGCTGATTCATCTGGTCATCATGCACTGTCTTCAATTCAAGCAATGAATTGTCAAGCTCCTTTACCCTTTTTTCTTTGTCTTCAAGTTGAGTATCTTTGACAACCATTGAAACTCTTTGTCTCTTTTCCAGTGCATGGAAAACATCTTTGATCATTATCAAAAATATTTCTTTCTCAGAAGAGCTCCTTTGCAATTCTTCACAGGTATCTTCATATCTTTCATTGCAAAGAGATACTGTTTCATCTTTGGCATTTACCAGCTTTCTGAGAGTGTTGGTTATGCCAACCCTTTTTGCCAATTGGACTTCCAGAGAATTGGCTTCATCTTCTAGCTGTAATTTTTCTTCTTGAAGATCAAGGATGCATGTAGCTATACACATTTCCACTTCCTTGGGGACTGTCTTCTGATGATATTTGATTGCATTTAAAAGATCATTGTTTCTTCCATCTTCATCACAGCTAGAGCAGGCTTCATCAGAAGAATGATAAAAGGAATTGTCATCTGATGTGACTTTCACATTTCTTTCCATAGAAGGAGTTTCTCTGATTTCACCAACCTTCTTCCTCATCTTCTTTGCCTGTTTCTTCATTATGTTTTTCAGAGTCTTGGCAGATATCTCCATTTGAGGCTGTTCTTTCATTTCCTCAAATCTGCACTCCATATAGACTCTCTTGGATCTTTTAGAGGTGACCTCCGCTCTGATACCAATTGAAGTGCCCATATCAGTGTGAATCACTGAGAGGGGGAGGGGGTGAATCAGTGATCCTTTAAAACTTTTTACTAATTGATTCTTAATCAATTAAACCTCTATGGCTTGTTAAGGCCTTGATCCACTCTTCTTATGTCACTCAACCTTTCCCGGATAATGCAGTAATGAAAAGGCACAGGACACAAGGATTTACAAGGTTCGGCACCAAAGGCCTACATCCTTGCCATGCTCTCCCAGCATGGATTCTCCATTATAAATGGTCGATACAGAGTCCCACTATATCTCTCCTGAGTCCCACAGGAGGGTCTTTATACTGCGTCACACAGTGTTACCAGAGTCCCACTGGCCTGCTCCAGAATCCCACTGAAGACTTCTTCTCCCTGAGTCCCACAGGGTCTTCTCTTGGCTCCTCGAGTCACATGAGTTGCTCTTCTTCTCTTTATGTTCTTCAAGTATCCTCAGCAGCCTGGGATAAAGGCTACTGGCCTTTCTCTTCTTATGATCACTTGTGGTGAACAGGTCTTCTCGTCTTGCTCAGGCTTTATTACCTTCTTCTAAGGATGACCTGGCTTCTCTCTTCAAGAATCTTCAATAGCCTCTGAAAAGGTCTGCTGGTCTTGGTCAAAGCTTCTGATCACTTCTGTTGATCAGGATCTTCTCAATTACTGAAAACTCAGGCAGCTGATGTCTTTAACTTCAGTCTGGCTTCAGTCTCACTCATTTCAACTTCTTGCACTGAATGCATGGAAACTCTGATTCTTCAAGATCTTCTGGTCTTGGACAACTCAATTGCACACAACCAGATTTGATCTTGTTCACGTGTGCATGTGCATGCATGTATGCAAGCACTTCCCACTTTCTCTTCATGGTGCAATAAACCCTCAAAGGGTGTAATTCTTTTCAGCACACACATTCTTACTTCCTTCACACACTTTTTTTCTTTTTGTTCACACACTTAAAAGTGTGTTGTACTTTAGTGTGGATGTCCTCTTTCTTCTTCTTCTAAGTGTATACACACTCCTTAGTGCACACACCTAGCCTTCGGCCACTTCATAAATTTGCACACACAATTTGTTCTTTTAATTTGTTCTTCAAAGTGTGCATACACAAGGCACTAAAGGCCTCGGGTTCTCCCTCTTTGCACAAGCCACTGCCCGTAGGTGTTCTTGTCTTCTTGGCACACAAGCACAAAGACTCGGCCTTCTTTCTCTTCTTGCACACACAAGGTGTGTTCCTCAATTTGGCACAACCACAAGGTATGGCCTCGGGTTCTCTTTTCCACTTGGCACACACACACTGCCTTCTTCTGTTTTTTCACACACAGCCCGAACTCCTTGGGTGCAAGGAAGCCGCGCAAGTGTCAGTGGGTGCAAGGAGTCTTGGGTGCGCAAGGTTCACATGCCACAAGGACAGCACAGGCTCCTCCTACCGCGCAAGTTTGCGGGCAGTGAGGGATCCTTCTGCCGCGTGAGTACGCGGGCAGGGACCTCCTTCAGAGCCTCGGGTGGCTCTGAAACTTCAGCCGCGCAAATGTTATTTGCGCGGTGGCTTCAAAACTTCGCGAGGCACAAAAGGCTCTCACGGAACTTCAAATATTCAAAGGATCAGCAAGCTTCTCCAATGCCCCGGCCTCTCTTTTTATAGGCAGAGGGATGCCTTATCTTCTGCTTGAATTCCCGAAGTTTTCGGGTATTCAAGATTCTGTGAATCTTGTTTTTCTTTTTATTTCACGCGGGTTCCATTTTTATTTTTCTTCGGTCTTCTTCACGTGCATGCGACTTAGAATGCATGCACGGCCTCTTTTCTTCCAATCCATGCGAATCACGAACACACCGAGGCCTCGGCACTTCGTTTGCCTTCGGCCTTCATCGAATTTTCTCATTTGTTGCATGCAAGTCTATTTTTGTGCATGATCGTGTTCGTTAGGTCTAGACGAGCTCAATGGAGGTCTCAGTTTCGGCAATGGTGGTCGGGAACTCGAAATAGGTCGTCGGGGAGGCCTCTGGTTCGAACGGAGCTCGCGGGGAGCCTTCGGCTGAGCTCGAGGAAGGAGATGCCTCAGAGCCGTCGGATCAGGCGATCGAATAACCTTGGACGGCCTGGATCAGATCGCGAATGGCGCGATTAGATGAGCGGCTCGGATCTGGCGCTCGATCAATCGTGCGGCCAGGATGCGTTCCCGGGAATTTTTCCGCGTCCCACATCGAAACGGCCTCCTGTTTTCATGCGGATTATTACCCAAGCGCTGCCTTCCACTCAGCAATTGAACTTCTCCCTCCACGGTGCCGCCCCGCACCGTGTTCTCCCTGCGGGCGCGCTCTGCGCCCACTCTCTGCTCCCTGCAGGCGCGCTACTGGCGCCCACTATGCTTCCTCGGGTGCGCGGGCTACACCACCGCGTGCCCTCGGGGGCTTATACACGGCCCCATTCCGCCTTGTGCTTGCACCATGGGATCCCCCAAGGGCGTGGCTCCTTAGGCCCACAAGTGCCTTGGGGTTGAACCTGTGGGCTGGCCTTGGCTGGCCTAATTTTTTCTAAGTATAGGAAGTATAAAAACAAAGTATCCCCATATGCCAAATGCCACTTCAATCCATCTTCTTCATAATTCTTCTTCTTCTTAGGAATTTCCCATCTCCTCCTCATGTTCTTAATAACTTTTCAACATTTCACAACTTAGGAGGGAATTCCGAAGGTTCTTCATCAACCGAGCTCTTGAATCACATAAAATCTCCAATGTTCTTCATTGATCCAATCAGAGATCAAGTTGGATCAACTTCATGTTCACATGCACTAAGTGATAGTGCATTGACTCTTTAGCTCACTTCATCCACTTAGAGATTGTGGATGGATCACTTCAGCTCCTCATGCATTGTCAATACAATGCATGGTCTTCAATTATTGCTGTGACTTTGTATCATCTTGATACAAGTTCTTGGAACTTAATGAACAGCTCAACAATCGTCTGATTTAACATGGAGAATGTTTCAACCACAATTTCCAATACCACTTAGTGAATCTCCTAAGTGACATGCATCTTAGTACCATGGCCATTATCCATTCATCACCAACACCATCACAACCTTTGTCATTCACATCTTGACATTCCTTGACATCCATTCATTCCATGACAACTTCATGCCTCATTGACAACAAATGCAACACAATGCACTTCAGGATTCGAACTCAAGACCTATCCCCTATGTTCTTGGACCCTTTACCACTCCCCCATGTTGCTTTGTTCTGTATTTAATGATATATGTATATATATATATATAATTATATTTATTCATATATTAATACGTATTTATATTACTATATCAATATGTATATTTAGTTATATTAAAAAATATATATATTTGTATATTAATATATATTAATATATATTTATTTATATTTATATTTAGTTTTATATTTTTATTTGTCTATTTATTCATATATAAATATATATTTATATGATTAGTATTAAATACATTTGTAAAATATTATTTTTTTGTGTATAAACAAATACATTCATATATATATTCAACTTACATACAACATACTTACACTTATATATATTTTATAAGTGTGTGTGTATCTGTAAGTATAATTATACATAATTATATATATTTACAAGTATTATATATTCATATGGACATTCATATGTATATTCATATATATATATATTCATATGTATATTTATATTTCATAATATATAGATAATGTATATCTGTTTGTTAATACACACACAACCTAACACACACACACATTACATAGGTATAAAAATATACATATATTTTTATTTTAAAAAATGGATATTAAAAGGCTTATATATTGAGAAATATAATCTATATGTAAATAATTTTAATTACTTATTTATAATTTTTTTGTGTAAATATAAATGTATATATATATTGTTATATATTTTATTATAAATAACATTAAATTGTGAAACATGGTAAAATTTCAAATCCATAATATCAATATGAATGTAATCCCTCAAAATAGATTCAGTCCCCACTAAAAAACGGAAATAATAACCCCTGAAACGAGGCTATCATTCCATAAAATCTTAAAATATGTGGGTATCCAGACTAAAAAGTTAAATTTAGAGGACATAAGGGCCTTTTTTATGAAACCATTGCATATATCTCAACACTGGATTCAATTTAAAATGTTGTAGAGATCAAACATACACCCAGATCAAAATTTATGGTCGTTTGATGTTTGAGTTACGTTTACAACTTATTTTAGATCATTTATTGATTTATTGATTTTTTATGTCATCAAATTGTTATTAAATGATTATTAGTTGATTATAATTAGTAAATTGTTAAGTAATATTATTATTTAAAATATTATAATCCATTTTCACAATATTTCTTATATATTAAATGTAATGGCCTATTTATTATTATCTAAAACATGTTTGAAAATTATACATTATATTTATATCAATATAAATATGATTTTATATTTATACTTTTATACATTAATGTTTTTTTTAATTTTGTTTAAATTATACCCTTTAAATGTACTTTTTAAAAATATACTGATAAAGAACCCCCTTTATCATTGCTTATAAAAAGAACTGATAAAGGGGTCCATTTTAACAATGATAGAAAATGCTGATATTGGGGGTACCTTTATCAGCACTTAAAAATTCAATGATAAACGTACCCCCTTTACAGTGGTTTTTTATCACTCATAAACGGTGGTGTTGTAGAGACGTAGTTTTTAGGTAGTGGTCCGAGGCACACGAAGACCTATACCATAATAATGTCAATAATATGGTCTGAAACTATATGTAGAAACCTGCTTGACATTCAAAATAAATTTGTTTCATGAGAACCAATCTATGCACTGAGGGGATATATAAAGTCGAGGCCCCTCCTGTTACTACATGTCCAAAGGATTCTCCATATCAATTAATATATTTAATTAAAAAAAATATGCCTTACCAAATATATGTATTATAATATGAAAACAAATTTATCCACAAATCCTCAGTGGAGGATAACTATCAATAGGGGTAGTTGACATTTATGAATAGAGATACCATAGAAATATCATTAATTTCTTTTGAAATAAATATACTTTAATCATTTAAAAGTTTCCCATACTGTATTGAAACATTTGAATCATAATACCGCATAAATTAAATGAAAAATAGAATATAATGAGAATAATGAGATTTGTGATTTAACAAGACAAATTAAACACCTTATATAAAAATGATATAAGTTTTATTCAATAAACATATCCTTAAAAATGATATCGATAATTAGGGGAAATTCATTGATAAATGATCTCAGGAAGTTGAATATATCAATAGGGTCTAAAAAAGGAACCAAGGATGTGAATATCAATTTTAACTGTTTCTAAATAAATAATAAACCATCCAGAGGAATAATAAGGATGATATCAATAAAAAACATCCAAAATAGAGTAAAAATAAATGGTTTTTTAATCTATGAATTGAAATACAAAAAAAAATATATTTTAAAAATATTATTGAGGAAAATAATCAGTAAACATTCTGAAGTGTCCCATACCAATTTGAAATAATTGAATCATAATTCCCCATGAATTAAATTAAACTTATAATAACATTGGAATAAAGAGATTCATGATATAACATGTCAATGTAAACATGGTATTTAATAAGGATATATGATTCAAGAACTACACATATCCAAATAAATTGATATGGATAATTAGTGGGAATTCAATGTCAAATGATCATTAGAAATTATGTATTTCAAAGGGGACTAACAAAGGAATCAAAGAAGTGAATGTAAATAACATACTTGTCAAGATCAATTATAAATCATCCAGAGGAATAATAAGGATATTATTAATACCAAATATCAAAATTGGAGTAAAATAAGGGGTTGTTGTCATTGATGAAATAAAAAAATAACTTTAAAAAAATTCTTGAGGAAAATATCCTTTTGTCTGGAAAAATATTTTGATAAAACATTTATTTGAAAACAAAATTTAAAAAAACTCTAAAAAGCAACCTTTTAATTTATAAATGGATGATTCAAATAAATTATTGTGGGAAATTATTATATTCCATAGAATGTAAAAATAATATTTCTTTTTCACGATAAAATGTTAAAATATTTCTTTGTTCAAAAAGAAAAAAAGAAGATTCCAATAAAAAAAATTAAAAGAAAACAATGGGTAAAAATTTTATTAATAATACATTTTAAAAAGGTACAAATTATTTTTATGACATTTTAATAAAGAATTCGTTTAAATAAAAACATGTTCTCCAACTAAAGAGTGAAATGAAGTAAAGTTTTCTAAAAAACAGTTTCTAAAATGATTTGAGTACCAAATAATGTAAATTGGTACAAATACTTGAAAAATGTCATTAATATACACAGTTTAATAAAATAAAAGGTTTTATTGATCAATTATCCTATAATTTACTCCAATAGAAATTCATTTCTAAACAATCCGAACCAAAATGAAATTGTGAAGTA